>OX246745.1:22370990-22375990 GCA_945910005.1 Isoperla grammatica
TTATTGTTTACTGACATATGACGTCAGAACCTTTTAATCACGAGCAAGATGGCGCAGGTCCGTTTCTGAGCGTGTTTTGACAGCAATATCTTTGACTTGCTGTTAAAGCGATGTTAATGCACCTTTTAAGCCGAAACCAATTAGTTCCCGTTTATTTTAATTTGAGGTAACCAGTAAGCAAATAAAAAAAATGTGTGAGCCTTCCCTATTGCGTTTACATGTTGCACGACAGTGCATGCATGCTACACATTTTTTACTTGCAACTTTTTGCCACTTGATAAATAAAAACTACGGACTATGTGTCTTCATTTTGACAACTTTGAGAATGTCAAACCCGAATCTGATATAATGAATAGCTAAAAATGTGTATTAGTTAAATAAAATGCCATTTCCACAACGAATCGCTCACGTCATTATTCAACTCCAAACGCCACGCAAAAGACAACGTTGCTAAGGGATCAGGTAAATAATATTATTTTATAGATAATATTTTACTGAAAATATGTATGTATGTATGTATGCTCAACAATTTACCATGTAGGCCTAAACACGTCATGGTTTTCAAATTGATTCACATTCTAGATTTCCCATGATTATTACATTGTATTACAAATATGTTCTGCATCAACATTCAATCAGAATAACATATGTAAACTTTGCAGTTACGGAGTCCCACGAGATCAACCGCGGGAAGAAATCGGCCGCACCGCACTCAGTACCCGCTCAGACTAAAGGTAAACGAGTTATATTATGTGCTTCTCAATGGGCCCAAAGCAGTCAATGCAAGTGAGATCTGTACACAGTAATAAGGTAACACATAACAATGCCTCATTAAACAAAAAACAGAACGAGTGCCATATGAGTAGAATGGAGACGCTCGCTTCGCTCGCTTAACAATCTTTAAAATCCTGGCGTTTTGTTTATTTAACCTTTTATGTGGGACTTCTTTGGGGGGGGGGGGGGGGGGGGAGATTGATTATATGAAGAGATAAGTAATATACCGAGACAAATTGTGAAGTTTGTAAAAATAAATACCAAATGCACTATGAGTGTTGCAATTGATGATTGGCGTCGTGCTCTGTAACAAATATACTTATCTAACAGTTGGCATTGCAAATTTCGTTTTGTTTTATGTTGCACTTGATTTTGGTTCTGAAACAATGGTATCATCTATTATTCACGAGTGCATTCATAGAGAGTTGCATGTTGAGTAATAGGTGCAGCATTTATTGCTGCTATTATGACCTTGTGTCTGTAATCGGTTGTCAGGATTCAGGACACGGGTGAAATATTAACTCACGGATTCCACACAAACACTTTGGGGTTTTATTGAAACAAAGGCGACGGCAGTCCTAGACGGTGGACTGTGCTGTTCGGTGGCCAACACTACTCTTACCTCTCTTCCTCCCTCTGGCGGGGGTCGTCTCTCTCACCGCCCTCACGACACATGACAGGCCTAATGCACCGCCCTCTAGGTGTAACAGTATAGCCAACATGTCATAAAAATACAACTTATAATTCCTATAGATATAAATGCATAAACCATTTAAAGACCTAGGGTTTTGGATAGAGGCAGATATATAGATAGATAGATAGATAGATAGATAGATAGATAGATAGATAGATAGATAGATAGATAGATAGATAGATAGATAGATAGATAGATAGATAGATAGATAGATAGATAGATAGATAGATAGATAGATAGATAGATAGAAAATAAAGTTAAGTCAATAAAGTTTATTGAAATGTATTACTGAGTTAATATATTGTTTAACGTATTACTTAATACGGCAACGTGCGTTAAAGGATTTAATATATAAGGTGCCAAGGCAACACAATCCAAAATATTTTAACTGGATGAGGTATGGGTGACCGATAATATATTGGTCCAGACCTTCCTAAAATCCCAGCTTAAATGGTTTTGCACAATTAATATATAGTAATATTAAAGGTAACATTCATAAGCGTAACTTTGTATATTTAAAATTAATTGGTGGTAATTTCTGATTTGGCGTTTGCTTATATTGTTGTACTAAGACCAAATACCAATAATATCTTCAAAGAATCTGGTGATATTTACTAATTCAGCACACGAATTCTTCTTCTTCTCAAATGCCCACATTTGGCTATTATGCCATCATGCTGGATCTGGTCAACCAGTAGAGACACGCTTCTTTCTCCACCCTCTTCATGCCGCTCGGCATTGCGTCACGTTCACATGCCAGTTTTGGACATACAAACAGGTGGCTCCTATCCTGCTCCCCATTTCCATACAGCTTGCAGGTACTCGTCTCAAACACCCCTATTCGGTGGAGATGCTTCCCTAGAAGATCGTGCTGCGTTTTTAGCCTGAACTGGGCGGTTTCAATTTGCCGTGGAAGATGGTTGGTGGGCCTTTTTGAACTCATGGTATATTCCTGCCATGGCTTGTTTCTACCTTTCTCTACCCAGTCCTGCCTGATCTTCTTAGTGGCTGCAGCATTTACATGTGCTTTCATAGACTCGAGGGTTAAAGGTTTTGGCAGTTGCGGCATTCTGGCTCCTCGTTTGGCCAGATAGTCGGCCTTATCGTTTCCATATATGCTGCAGTGTGATGGTATCCATTGTAGAGTTATCAGTTTGTTTTGATTTTGTAGTCTTAGAATTTGTAGTTTACCATGTTTTACCTCAGAGTCCACTTCTTTCTTGCTGGCTATGGCTTGTATAGCTGCTTTTGAGTCCGTTAGTATGACAATCCTATCGTAGCTACAGTCTTTTACTTTGTGTAGGGCTTTACCTATTGCCGTCAGCTCGCCATCATAATTACTACCATTCTCTCCAGCAGGATGGGACTCTTCGAACTCTCTGCAATATATTCCAGCACCTGCCTGACCTTCCCCTGGTGTTGCCGAACCATCTGTATAGACATGTAGCCACTCGTTCTCTGGGTAGTATTTATGAATATGCATTGTCGCTAATCTTCTCATTTCCTCCCCTGTGTATGCTGCCTTTGTCATGTCCAATCCTACCACAGTCAGTTCATGGGGGACATCTAGTATGGCGATATTTATGTTGGGTAGTGGGATATTCTCTCTAGTTATGTGCTGTAAGTGTCCAAGTATGTCCTTCTTTACCTCTTCCACAACTGTGATGAATGTTTTTTGAGTCTTTAGATATTCATAAGGTTCCCTGTCCCATACTGTGCTGTCCATCCGTATTAGCTTCTCGTGTAGGTGTACTGCCGCTCTGTTTCGCCTTGCCTCCAGAGGTGGGATGTTTGTTTTTGCTTCCATTGCTGCAATTGGGGTTGTCTTCACACCACCTGTGATTATCCGTAGGGCTTGGTTTTATACCCTGTCCAGTTTCTCCTTTGCTCCTTTTGAAGCTGTAATAAGTAGTGAACTACCATATTCCAGGAGTGGTCTAACGTATGTCTTATACGTGGTTTTTAGTGTCTCCTCATTTGCTCCCCATTGCACTCCTGCCACTCTTTTGATTAAATTCAGCCTTCTTTTACCTGCAGCACACATCTTTTCTATTTGATTTGTCCCTTTCATTTTTTGATCTAATGTCATTCCCAAGTATGTAGGATTGTCTTCCTTTTAAAGTGTTGTTTCTGCATATTTAAGTTGAAAATTGGGGATCGAATGCCTAGTTGTGTAGTAAACGTACACTGTCTTCTGTTCATTCACTACCATTCCGTTGAGTGTTGACCATTCTTTCAATGCCTTCAGTGCTTTGTTCATCTCTTTCTCAATTTCATCCTCGTCTCTTCCACAGTACCACATTACAACATCGTCCGCATATATTTTCACCTTCAGTTTACTTCTAGTTTGAATGCACTCTGCTAGGTCATTTATTAGTATATTGAAGAGGATTGGGCTCAATACTGCACCTTGAGGGACTCCTGCCCTTGTTTGTCTGAAAGCACACGAATTGCATTCATGTTAATATGCTTAAACCCCATTTTAAAAATATTTTGCCTGTGGCGCTGTAATGTAGGGCGGGGGGGGGTGTCTTTCCCTCGCACCCCCATGCACTATAGCGAACGTGGATATATTCTTCTATATATTCCTAGCTACGCCACTGGATGTCTGGATTGTGTCTCGTGTTTTCTACTAACATAATTAATTATTTGTCCCAGTGCTACTGTGACAATGCCTAGAAATGTTTAGCTTATACCTGCCTGGTCTTGTTAATGAAGCTCTGCTTCACACTTTTCAATATTCAATCAATACACTCTTATATTACAGATGGGAGGTAGAATAGAGGTTCGGGAGCCCGGAAAGTTAAGAAAGAGAAGCTCCAAGAGAGTACTTAATAGGGAACTGTCCTTCATTAGCAATAGTGGTACCAGTATGAAAAATAGAGAATCTTCATAACAAAAATCCCGGGAAATAATAACATTTTTGGAAATATGTAGTTTTATTTTTATTTAATTACAAAATTGACAACTTGTTCTTTTTAGATAAAATGGCCGTGGGTTTGAACCTCTCCTCCCGACTGAATGTTATTCCAAGGTTTTCATAAAATGTAAGGCAACACTGGGATCCAGTTTTACATAGTAACCCTGTGATTTTCCTTCCCGTTACTGTATATTTTTTTTTTATAACGAATTTTTGACTGTATAAAAACATCAGATTGTACATTAGGGTTTCATATATATCTGAGCTCCATAGCTCGTTTACTTATGAAAACTTAAAAATGAAATTGACAAATAACGATATGAACTGACTTACTGGGACCATTTTTATGACGCGCTAAACCAGATATAGGGGGCTAACATTCACAATCTGTATTTCACCACAATAATATATTGCTAGTGTATATACTTATGCTTATAGTAACTATGAGGATTATAACATAAGTTCGGAATTTATGTACAAACAAATTACTTTATATTTATTTACCACAATTTAAATAAATGTTGCACGAAGTTGTCGATATTTGATTTAGCTCTTAAACTGAAAATGTATTTGATTTATATGATCAAGTTTCCCTTCATTACTAAGAAGTAA
>OX246745.1:22385990-22493490 GCA_945910005.1 Isoperla grammatica
TTCATTCAGAATCAAATTTGTTAACTTGTATTTCTAGGGTTTAGCGGACAATCCAGTGGTAATTCATGGGCCATGAATGAGAAGAGTTCAGGTAACAAAATAATATGCTTCTAAAGTTCTAATACGGGCCTAAGCGATCGCTGCATGTAAGAACTACACCGTTATGTACAAGTTTATATTGTTATCATATCGAACCACGAGGCTGAGTAGTCAGTGGTAACACGCTAGTTTACTTTGAAGGTTTTCCTGATAAACACAATTATTAATATGGAACACCGTGAGGGTGGAAGGCTTTCTCTTTCAATTGCGGGGCTAGATATGATCCAGACAGACGGATATGTTTACAAACTGGATTCAAAATGTATTTCGTTCTGAACAAATTATACATTTCAGATATGCAAAACATTGCCTAAAAAATTGCCTAAAAATTGCCACAATGTCGCATAATTTTGTTTTAAATATCAAAAGGTCTTCATTCACTGATTTAGTTTCAACTGCTTAGAGAATAGGAAAGCTGTATTTTCATATAATCTTTAGCTAAACATATATAATATCTAAAATACACAAAATCGCATTAAAAATTCGCAGCATTAATGAAGTCTGCCTGAGCTGGGTAGAAACGAATCAGTTAGAGCTAATGTGCAATATTTGTCTAACAGATCGTAAAATTGATTTAAAAACTATACGGTACGCTTTCGTTTCATCGACACACGGTTTCGTCGAAGGAGTTGAAAGTAGTACCTATCCTGAAAACATTAGCTGGGGTGCGCTGACACAACTTCATTTCCCGTAATGCATGTTATTGTTATTAAAGGAGTACACAACCCAATATTACTCAGCTCCACCCCACAAAACCTAACCTAACAAATCATGTTGGCAACATTTGCCAATTTTTTTCGAATCTTTAGATTTTTTGAAAATTTTTAGTTTTAGAAATTCCAAATTTTTGATAGAAAAAATAATTATTGCAATTTTGTATATTGAAAAAAAAATCTAATTCTATGGTATTGTATCGTACTGTAATTTTGTTCTGCATCACCATCATTCTGAATGAGAGCTGTAAACTTGTGATTCCAGAGTCTGCGTTATCTTCGTTCTTCGACGCCCCATCATATCGCGAGTATGGAGACCCAACCTTCGGTGAGTTGCCTTCTATTTCACGCGCGCTCGCATTACGCCCGTCAACGCAGGTTCACCGTTCAGGTAAAAGAGATATGTGTTTCTCATTTGGCCCATAACTCTTACCGCATGCTAGCTCTGTACACTATCATTTTGTAAGAGAGATTTAAAAATAATCACTCTTATTGTCCTATAAGAAGGGGCACGCATTTGTGGTAACAACAATTCAACGACAAAAACGAAGATTTGATATATCTTTACGACCAAATCATCGATTTGGTGCTGTAAAATATTCAACAAGTTGTATACTATTTATTAACACAGGTGCTTATAAACCGTGAAATAACCTTTTATTGTAACCTGCAAGGGCAGAGCAAGATCTACGTATCGAGATTCACAAAAATTTTAAAAGGGAAAAATCCACCACTAAATAATTAGTTTCCAATTATTTTCACCACCAATCCATAGCTTTTGAAGATTCAAACGAAAATTGCCATTTATTTCACGACAAATTCCTTCAAAGACTACGCATTTTCAAGTAAACTCTTGATTTGATAGAAGACGTGGGTATGTTTAATCGACTTAAACACTCCATCATAATTGGCATTAGGCTCTCTATTGGCTGGTATAAAGAAAACTGCAAGAAACTCCACCTTGTACGCGATAATTCCGATTACATCTCCTTGACAGTACACTTCGACGACAACGCATTTACACGTTTACTCGTGACATGGTATAGATTTACCACGAGCACATCTCCGCGCGCGAAAGCTTGCGCGCGCATCCGGGTCTAGTCGAGGCCTTCGTTATATACAGATCAAGTATAACGAGGGCCTCGGTCTAGTCTATTCGGTTTTTTAGGGGCGGCCGGTAGTGAAGTGCAGCTAGCAGGTGTCAGTTGCTATCGGCAGTGGTCGGGAACACATCTCTCCTGCGCGCTTACAGCAGAGCTATACGGTCGGCCGTAGCCAGCAGGCTACGGCAAAACTACGTTCAGCCAATATTCAACTCATGGTTTCAAGATAACCAATACGCGCATCAAACATTGAATCACATAAATACTTTTGTCTAACCTTCCTCTGCACGATGATGTGCACTATATTTGTCAAACATTAATAGTTAATAAAATAATGCCATTAAAGCAGAGCAATGTTAGTGGAAACCTTTCGAAGATTTCTACGTTTTTTACGATCGCAATTTGTATGGTTTACAAGAAACCTGTCACAAATATAAAGCTATCGTCGTCAAGGTATAACTGTCATCTTGCTTGTGCCGCTTATAATATTGCTCTAGCTTGAATAGTTTCGGAAATAATGCAATGTAAGTGAAGCCATGTTTTGTCGCTACCGTTCACGCGCTGAGCGCGAGGAGCACGCGTTTATGCGCTATCACCTGCATTCCAGACGACTTTGACTCGCCCGTTTTGGCCAAGGGAGATGTGGTGTTGGTCCATCTATAGAAGTGTGTATGTAAAATTGAGTTGAATACTCCATCTTAATTGGCATTAGACCCTCACTTGGCACATATAAACAAAATTGCAAGAAACTCCACCTTTTTCGAGATAATTGCGTTTATATGATATTGACACGACTTTTTCGAAGACTACGCATTTACTCCAGTATGTTAAATTGACTCGAACACTCCATCATACTTAGTATGATATGACACTCTCATCATACTTAGTATTAGGGCCCATAATAGCAGGTAGAAAGTGTTCTGAAAGAAACCCCAACCTTGCTTGAGATAATTGGGTTTATATGTCCTTAATGCTACACTTCGAAGACTACGCATTTATAGGTAAACTCTTGATTTGATAGAAGACGTGGCTATTTTAGATAGACATGATGACTCCATCTTGATTGGCATTAGGAACACTATTTGCATGTATGAACAAACATGCAATAAACTGAGCCTTGTTCGAGATAATTGCGTGTATATGTCCTTGACATAACACTTCGAAGATTCCGTACTTACTTACACGTGAACTCTTGATTTTTTGGTGGACATCGGTATGTTGAATTGACTTGAAAACTTCATCATAATTGGCATTAGGCCCTCTTTTGGTAAGTATGAACAAAACTGCAATAAACTACACCTTGTTCGAGATAATTGAGTTTATATGTCGTAAACACTACACTTCGAAGACCACGCATCTATGAGCCCGTAAAACTTCCGTAATTATCTCAAACTCTGTGGTATGTCACGCAGGTTTGTTTAAATGTGCTTAAAACAGATGTAATTGCTATTGATTGGATGGAATCAAATCAAATTAATATACTCAGGTTCTCTTACAAATCGATACTTTGTTTGAAATCACGTATAATTAGAGATATTTGCGTTTATATGTCTTTGACACTATACACTCGAAAACTACGCATTTAAACGTAAACTGTCGATTTGTTAGAATACATTGGTATGTTTTATTGCCTTGAACACTAAATCATAATTGGAATTAGACCATAATAAAATAAATAAATAAATTCACATTTAGAGTCTACCCACTCAGTAATTCAACTGATTTGCAGTGGGGGACTTTAATTTAAAGTGACTAAACCAACCCTGTAGGCTTCGAACACCATCGACGAGTGAGCGATAACCAATCAAAGATCGATATTTCAAATACGAAACATATGAATCAGTGATTGGACAGTGCGAACACCTGCGGACAAATGCCAGAATCAACAAGGCCGATTCAGAACTTTGAATTTATTGAGTGCTTCGTTGCTAGGACGGCTTCAAAGTCACCGTTTACTTATTCCTAAGCCAAGAAGTAATGGAATTCAATCCACATTAGAAGTTAAAAAACTTCTGCCTGAAGCGGGATTTGAACCAGGGACCTTCTGCATTGGAAGCAGGGATGCTAACCACTGGACCAACGAGCCACCTTTATTAGCAAGTGTAAAAAGAACTGCAAAAAACTGCTCTTTGTTGGAGATAATAGGGAAGTCTCGTCAAAAATAAATATTCCTCAAAGCATCTAAAAATGGAAGATCATTATCTAAAAATACGGGCGGTATAATTTTTATATCTGAGAAGCGTATATTTCTAATTCTATTAGCATTTAAAGCTCGAAATTTGGAACTTCCCGTTCCGTAATTGAAAAACGGCTCTTGACGTCATATCTCATGTAAGCAACTGCTTTCTTGAAGTATTCTTAATAATATCAATGATATTAAGTTGGACATTTTACAATATCTAGGATGCAGTGACTTTACAACAATGCCTTTTATACCACTGTTTTCTTCAGAAAATACATTTTGATACAGTATTTACCAAAACGTGTTTAAAATAATACAATTATTTCACATATTGTTGTTAATTAATGTTGAGCAGTGTTCATTTACTAACTAGAAATAAACGTTGGTTCAGTTAGAGTCTTATGAGAGCAATAATCTACTAAAGGGTGGGATTTCAGTACTATGATATAAAATTATTTTTTACTGACATATGACGTCAGAACCTTTTAATCACGAGCAAGATGGCGCAGGTCCGTTTCTGAGCGTGTTTTGACAGCAATATCTTTGACTTGCTGTTAAAGCGATGTTAATGCACATTTCAAGCCGAAACCAATTAGTTCCCGTTTATTTTAACTTGAGGTAACCAGTAAGCAAATAAAAAAATGTGTGAGCCTTCCCTATTGCGTTTACATGTTGCACGTCAGTGCATGCATGCTACACATTTTTTACTTGCAACTTTTTGCCACTTGATAAATAAAAACTACCGACTATGTGTCTTCATTTTGACAACTTTGAGAATGGCAAACCCGAATCTGATATAATGAATAGTTAAAAATGTGTATTAGATAAATAAATTGCCATTTCCACAACGAATCGCTCACGTCATTATTCAACTCCAAACACCACGCAAAAGACAACGTTGCTAAGGGATCAGGTAAATAATATTATTTTATAGATAATATTTTACTGAAAATATGTATGTATATATGCTCAACAAAATACCATGTAAACACGTCATGGTTTTCAAATTAATTCACATTCTAGATTTCCCATGATTATTACATTGTATTACAAATATGTTCTGCATCAACATTTAATCAGAATAACATATGTAAACTTTGCAGTTACGGAGTCCCACGAGATCAACCGCGGGAAGGGAGCATCGGCTGCACCGCACTCACCCGCTCAGACTAAAGGTAAACGAGTTATATTATGTACTTCTCAATGGGCCCAAAGCAGTCAATGCAAGTGAGATCTGTACACAGTAATTAGGTAACAAATAACAATGTCTCATTAAACAAAAAACAGAACGAGTGCCATAAGAGTAGAATGGAGACGCTCGCTTAGTAATCTTTAAAATCCTGGCGTTTTGTTTATTTAACTTTTTATGTGGGACTTCTTTGGGGGCGGGGGGGGGGGGGGGGGTAGATTGATTATATGAAGAGATAAGTAATATACTAAGACAAATTGTGAAGTTTGTAAAAATAAATACCAAATGCACTATGAGTGTTGCAATTGATGATTGGCGTCGTGCTCTGTAACAAATATACTTATCTAACAGTTGGCATTGCAAATTTTGTTTTGTTTTATGTTGCACTTGATTTGGGTTCTGAAACAATGGTATCATCTATTATTCACGAGTGCATTCATAGAGAGTTGCATGTTGAGTAATAGGTGCAGCATTTATTGCTGCTATTATGACCTTGTGTCATAAAAATACAACTTATAATTCCTATAGATATAAATGCATAAACCATTTAAAGACCTAGGGTTTTGGATAGAGGCAGATAGATAGATAGATAGATAGATAGATAGATAGATAGATAGATAGATAGATAGATAGATAGATAGATAGATAGATAGATAGATAGATAGATAGATAGATCGATAGATAGATAGATAGATAGATGGATAGAATGATAGATAGATAGATAGATAGAGGAAACTTTTTATTAATGCAGTCTGCGGCACAATACCTCACGAGATTTGTTATATATCAGTCAATACTTGCATTAATTTGCGTGACGTTAAACACCTATATTAACTCATTAATAATATATTTCAATAAAGTTTATTGAAATGTATTACTGAGTTAATATATTGTTTAACGTATTACTTAATACGGCAACGTGCGTTAAAGGATTTAATATATAAGGTGCCAAGGCAACACAATCCAAAATATTTTAACTGGATGAGGTATGGGTGACCGATAATATATTGGTCCAGATCTTCCTAAAATCCCAGCTTAAATGGTTTTGCACAATTAATATATAGTAATATTAAAGATAACATTCATAAGCGTAACTTTGTATATTTAAAATTAATTGGTGGTAATTTCTTATTTGGCGTTTGCTTATATTGTTGTACTAAGACCAAATACCAATAATATCTTCAAAGAATCTGGTGATATTTACTAATTCAGCACACGAATTCTTCTTCTTCTCAAATGCCCACATTTCGCTATTATGCCATCATGCTGGATCTGGTCAACCAGTAGAGACACGCTTCTTTCTCCACCCTCTTCATGCCGCTCGGCATTGCGTCACGTTCACATGCCAGTTTTGGACATACAAACAGGTGGCTCCTATCCTGCTCCCCATTTCCACACAGTTTGCAGGTACTCGTCTCAAACACCCCTATTCGGTGGAGATGCTTCCCTAGAAGATGGTGCTGCGTTTTTAGCCTGAACTGGGCGGTTTCAATTTGCCGTGGAAGATGGTTGGTGGGCCTTTTTGAACTCATGGTATATTCCTGCCATGGCTTGTTTCTACCTTTCTCTACCCAGTCCTGCCTGATCTTCTTAGTGGCTGCAGCATTTACATGTGCTTTCATAGACTCGAGGGTTAAAGGTTTTGGCAGTTGCGGCATTCTGGCTCCTCGTTTGGCCAGATAGTCGGCCTTATCGTTTCCATATATGCTGCAGTGTGATGGTATCCATTGTAGAGTTATCAGTTTGTTTTGATTTTGTAGTCTTAGAATTTGTAGTTTACCATGTTTTACCTCAGAGTCCACTTCTTTCTTGCTGGCTATGGCTTGTATAGCTGCTTTTGAGTCCGTTAGTATGACAATCCTATCGTAGCTACAGTCTTTTACTTTGTGTAGGGCTTTACCTATTGCCGTCAGCTCGCCATCATAATTACTACCATTCTCTCCAGCAGGATGGGACTCTTCGAACTCTCTGCAATATATTCCAGCACCTGCCTGACCTTCCCCTGGTGTTGCCGAACCATCTGTATAGACATGTAGCCACTCGTTCTCTGGGTAGTATTTATGAATATGCATTGTCGCTAATCTTCTCATTTCCTCCCCTGTGTATGCTGCCTTTGTCTTGTCCAATCCTACCACAGTCAGTTCATGGGGGACATCTAGTATGGCGATATTTATGTTGGGTAGTGGGATATTCTCTCTAGTTGTGTGCTGTAAGTGTCCAAGTATGTCCTTCTTTACCTCTTCCACAACTGTGATGAATGTTTTTGAGTCTTTAGATGTTCTTAAGGTTCCCTGTCCCATACTGTGCTGTCCATCCGTATTAGCTCCTCGTGTAGGTGTACTGCCGCTCTGTTTCGCCTTGCCTCCAGAGGTGGGATGTTTGTTTTTGCTTCCATTGCTGCAATTGGGGTTGTCTTCACACCACCTGTGATTATCCGTAGGGCTTGGTTTTGTACCCTGTCCAGTTTCTCCTTTGCTCCTTTTGAAGCTGTAATAAGTAGTGAACTACCATATTTTAGGAGTGGTCTAACGTATGTCTTATACGTGGTTTTTAGTGTCTCCTCATTTGCTCCCCATTGCACTCCTGCCACTCTCTTGATTAAATTCAGCCTTCTTTTACCTGCAGCACACATCTTTTCTATTTGATCTGTCCCTTTCATTTTTTTATCTAATGTCATTCCCAAGTATGTAGGATTGTCTTCCTTTTTAAGTGTTGTTTCTGCATATTTAAGTTGAAAATTGGGGATCGAATGCCTAGTTGTGTAGTAGTCGTACACTGTCTTCTGTTCATTCACTTCCATTCCGTTGAGTGTTGACCATTCTTCCAATGCCTTCAGTGCTTTGTTCATCTCTTTCTCAATTTCATCCTCGTCTCTTCCACAGTACCACATTACAACATCGTCCGCATATCGGGTAGGGCCTCTGAAAGCTCTTAGTCTAGGCCTGTATCTAGTGCAAGTGTACTTGTTCATGATAGAGATGCCCTTCAGGCTTCAAGATATCGGGTAGGGCCTCTGAACGCTCTTAGTCTAGGCCTGTATCTAGTGCAAGTGTGCTTGTTCCTGATAGAGATGTCCTTCAGGCTTCAGGATATCGGGTAGGGCCTCTGAAAGCTCTGAGTCTAGGCCTGTATCTAGTGCAAGTGTACTTGTTCATGATAGAGATGCCCTTCAGGCTTCAAGATATCGGGTAGGGCCTCTGAAAGCTCTTAGTCTAGGCCTGTATCTAGTGCAAGTGTGCTTGTTCCTGATAGAGATGCCCTTCAGGCTTCAGGATATCGGGTAGGGCCTCTGAAAGCTTTTAGTCTAGGCCTGTATCTAGTGCAAGTGTGCTTGTTCCTGATAGAGATGTCCTTCAGGCTTCAGGATATCGGGTAGGGCCTCTGAAAGCTTTTAGTCTAGGCCTGTATCTAGTGCAAGTGTGCTTGTTCCTGATAGAGATGTCCTTCAGGCTTCAGGATATCGGGTAGGGCCTCTGAAAGCTCTGAGTCTAGGCCTGTATCTAGTGCAAGTGTACTTGTTCATGATAGAGATGCCCTTCAGGCTTCAAGATATCGGGTAGGGCCTCTGAAAGCTCTGAGTCTAGGCCTGTATCTAGTGCAAGTGTGCTTGTTCCTGATAGAGATGCCCTTCAGGCTTCAGGATATCGGGTAGGGCCTCTGAAAGCTTTTAGTCTAGGCCTGTATCTAGTGCAAGTGTGCTTGTTCCTGATAGAGATGTCCTTCAGGCTTCAGGATATCGGGTAGGGCCTCTGAAAGCTTTTAGTCTAGGCCTGTATCTAGTGCAAGTGTGCTTGTTCCTGATAGAGATGTCCTTCAGGCTTCAGGATATCGGGTAGGGCCTCTGAAAGCTTTTAGTCTAGGCCTGTATCTAGTGCAAGTGTGCTTGTTCATGATAGAGATGCCCTTCAGGCTTCAGGATATCGGGTAAGGCCTCTGAAAGCTTTTAGTCTAGGCCTGTATCTAGTGCAAGTGTGCTTGTTCATGATAGAGATGCCCTTCAGGCTTCAGGATATCGGGTAGGGCCTCTGAAAGCTCTTAGTCTAGGCCTGTATCTAGTGCAAGTGTGCTTGTTCATGATAGAGATGTCCTTCAGGCTTCAAGATATCGGGTAGGGCCTCTGAAAGCTCTTAGTCTAGGCTTGTATCTAGTGCAAGTGTGCTTGTTCCTGATAGAGATGCCTACGGGTTACCTCCCTCCCCCGATAAACCTAGGCCTATGCCTAAAATAGTCAGGAAGCCGATAACAGGTAAACAATTTGCTCGCCATCAACCAAGCACGCACTTCTCTTTTTTCTGCAATATATTCGAGATAAATTTCTTAGGACTGGAAGATTAGTCCCAGGTAAAAACTTACTTCAACCCCCACACTGTCAATTATCCAAAATATCTAGACTTTTTGCAAAACTGTTGATATTTTTAACTATAGATCACAATATATCTCAATAAATAAATACATTTTACTACGTTTTATCATAGCGATGCTAATAAATATTACATCATTTTAGTACACAAACCAATTATTATTTGTGTAATGAGTTTATTTTAGTTAAAGAGATATATTGAACCGTAAAGTTTTTCCTGCTGGTACAGTTACTGTTTTAAAACGTACTCAACCGCAGTCATATAACATCAGCCTCTTCTTCACCTCGTATGACAGGAAGTGCTACCCTGGACATAGTCTATCCAGGAGCAACTTAGAATTATAATCTTATCTTCATGTTTCGTAGCCAACAAGAGTGCGGTAGAAGACTTGTAAGCCGAGGCGCTACACTGTCACAGCCCGCGTCCTCTAACAAAAAACGCAATCAACAGAAGAAGATTGCCATAGAGAACCGGCGCATTGCTGACCGCCTCAGCAACATTCAAGCCGTCAGGAAGAAAAACAGTGAATATCATTCCGCACCACTCGTGCAGAGATCCTTCCCCTTGGACGGAACGCCCGTTTCGACGACAGCGACTAATTTTCGACTTATCATTTGAAAAATTTGAAAAACGTTAATTTTGTAATAAATTGTTGTAATTTTTGACTAATCTGGAGCATATGAACATTGTTAATTTTGTAATAAATTGTTGTGATTTTTGACTTATCTTGAGCATTTGAAAATTGTTTGGCATGAATGTGATATGATTGGGATTTTCAAAATATTGTTTTTGTCTACATTGTAAATTGTTTAATGTAAATGTTATTTGTAATTTGTTGGCATGGTGGAAAGTTCCTTGTATTTGGTGAATGATCACTATGCATTGTTGTTGGCATTGTCATAGTATTTTTTTGTTTAAACGTTATCATATTTGTAAATTGTTGGCAAGGTACATAAAGTGTATTGCAATGAATCTGTAGTCCTAGGATCCCGCCCACTTTCCCCTACTTCACTCCATACCTCGAATCGCCGGCTCGGCGAAGTACCCCTCGCGGCTGGCTCCCGAGGCCAGCGATTCGAGGTATGGAGTGAAGTAGGGGAAGGTGGGCGGGATCCTAGGACCACAGATTCATTGCAATACACTATAGTTCCTTGTCTTTAGTTATTGACATTGTATTGTACATGATCACCTTTGTGATTTGCTGGCATGGTACATAGTGCCTTGTCTTAGGTGAATCATCATTTGTAGACACATAGGTCTAATACTCTTGTTTATCGTATGCCAGGCCACATTTTAGATGATATCCCTTTGACATAATTTTGTCATTCTTAAACATTCGAAATTCCTTGTATAATCAACTAATCAACTTGTTGGCCCACCTTTTTCGAATGGTTTTTCGTCGTTTGTCTAAATTCTAAGTGTATTCTAAGTATTATATAATATTACATGAAACAAACATTTTTTAAAAAAAACAACGCTTATATTTAAATGCACTAAAAAGTAAAAAATAAATTTTCGCCCAACAAATTTTTGCCTCACTCGGAAAATAAAAGCGTTGGGCGCTTTCCCTGCATAAACAGCAGAATACTGCAATCTATGTCAATACCGAAAGCGCCCAACGCTTTTATTTTCCGAGTGAGGCAAAAATTTGTTGGGCGAAAATTTATTTTTTACTTTTTAGTGCATTTAAATATAAGCGTTGTTTTAAAAAAAAATATTTTTTTCATGTTATATTATTTTATACTTTTTATTCTTAAAGAATCTTGCAATCGAATATATATCGAATATCGATTAATTAATTATGATGGTTTAATTGATTATTTAGTAAATATGACAGTTGATTCATGTATTGTCATTAAGAATGCGTCTGTGTGAAAACTTTCAGCTCAATTCGACGTTCGAAAGTGGGTGTTTTATCGATTCCCATATAAAACATCAATTAATTAATTATGATGGTTTAATTGCTTATTTAGTAAATATGACAATTGATTCATATATTGTCATTAAGAATACGTCTGTGTAAAAACTTTCAACTCGATTCGACGTTGGGAAGTGGGTGGAACATCGATTCATAATTCATATATAAAACATTAATTAATTATGATGAATTAATTGACTTTTTTTAGTAAATATGACAATTGATTCGTGTATTGTCATTAAGAATACGTCTGTACGAAAACTTTTAGCTCAATTTGACGTTCGGAAGTGGGTGAAATATCGATTACCATATAAAACATCAAATAATTAATTATGATGAATCAATCAATTATTTAGTAAATATGACAATTGATTCGTGTATTGTTATTAAGAATACGTATGATGAATTAATTGACAATTTAGTAAATATGACAGTTGATTCATGTATTGTCATCAGGAATACGTCTGTGTAAAAATTTTCAGCTTGATCAGACATCTAGAAGTAGGTGGAATATCGATTCAAAGATTCCGTCCAGACAAACAAGGCAAGCTAATATAAGCGTTGTAATAATAAAATTGTGTGCCGTTACTATATCAGTTTGTCAAGCTTTTGTAGTAAAATCAACGGCACAAAAATGTTTAGACGTGCGTTGGTTGTAAACATGTAACTACACATGTCAAAATATTGTTGTGTTATGTTTAATGATTTTCGATGTACACAATAGAAAAATGTAATATTGAGAAAACAATTGTTAAACAATTTCTATTGTGCATAATGTTGTGTTTGTTTGTCTGTGAAGGCCTTATACCGTCATGATTGCCGGTTAACGAAACTTAACCAAAACCGTATTTAAGATCTACACTATTACGGTAAACAAGAAGTACAATTTATAAAATTCTTATTTTGTTTGCACTGAAATCTACTTTCAGTCTGCTATAAAAGTTTTAGAACTTTATTCGCAACCACACTTAAAGCCATTGGAAACGATATATAAGTGCTGGAACTTTTTTTTCTTGAAGAACATATAAGTACTAAGTAACTCTTTAGAAAGTGTATTTTTCATTAAACAGAATGAATTAAACTTTATTGGTTAATACCTGAATATACTATATATATATATATATATATATATATATATATATATATATATAAATAACAGCACACAACACACGTCATGTGTGTGACATATTATGTAACGAGTTCAGTGTAGGTATCTGAAAAAAAAACTTAGGAATGTGGTCTTCAGTGTTTAACAAAAAAGCAAAATTTACATCTGATGACGTCAGTACAAGAACTTTTCTCCCGATGACCCCTTACATACTCTCCAATCAATTTTACATGCAAAATAATTCTCCATACAAATTAAATTTCCGTTTTTGATGATGTAGAAAGTTACCGTCTTAAATCTTAAACATTTATGTTTATTTATTATCGTTTATCAAACTATCTTTCATTACTTCATTAATATCTTCATACATTATCCATAAAGCTGGATTTCTCTTAATAAACCACGTATGATCAACTTTTGTTTTGTGTCATTTATTATTATTATTATTATTATTTTATTGAATGTATCAAAATCATACAATCTTGGTCAAAACCGGCGTTAACATGTTATACGGACGTAATGTCAAGTATTTCCATGTAGTGTCTACCTTTTTAACTTCACCAATCACATGTTACTAGTTTAAACAGTCATCAATCTCGGTCAAAGCCGGTGTTTACATGTTATACGGACAATACAGATGTAATGTCAAGTATTTCCATGAGGTACCTTGTTCAACTTCAGTCGTTACTGTCTTAAATAACATTGTTATTATTATTATTATTATTATTATTATTATTATTATTATTATTATTATTATTATTACTAATGTTATTTCCTTTCTTCTCTTCTCTCATTTGCACCATCGGGCTCCTCTTGAGCCAAGACGATGCGAGAGTGCACCCTAGGGTGGCGGCCGAAAGATGGTGGTGACAATGTAGCTCATAGGCTGAGGACCTTGCGCACGATACTAGTTGTGCCGAGGATTGCAGCCTTATTACTATTATTATTATTATTATTATTATTATTATTATTATTATTATTATTATTATTTTATTGTTGCAATACATACAAACTCGGTCAAAACCGGCATAAACATGTTATAATTATAATTATTATCATTATTATTATTATTGTTTATTTGGTTATTGATAATAATCAATGATAATAAAATAGACAAATGTTCCTCACGACAACCAATCTGACGAACTCTTTTGTACGCAGCTATTTAATGAAGGGTGTGAAATGAATTCCTTGTCGATAAAGCAAGCTGCGACATGTTATACGGACAATACAGATGTAATGTCAAGTATTTCCATGAGGTACCTTGTTCAACTTCAGTCGTTACTGTCTTAAATATCATTATTATTATTATTGTTTTATTGTTGCAATACATACAAACTCGGTCAAAACCGGCATAAACATGTTGTACGGACATAAATGTCGAGTATTTCCATGTGTTTACCTTATTAAAATCTACTTAGAACTTCATAACTTAACTTAATATATAGAACTTAATATATCATTGTCCACATTATTTTTTCCAAACCGAACTGTGGATGCTATGTACGGTCGTGGCCGATTTGTACTCATCCCAGCATTCGCTCTTTGTACGGTGGAAACCACGAAAACCACCATCGGGATGGAGAACTTTTTGAAGTCTTCATTCTTCTTAGTTCGAAAATTTTCGCACTTTCCTACACGTGTTCAAAATAATTGCTTTTTGCATCTCGATGTATATGTTCGGTTGGAGACTAATTAGTTTAATACTGTCATGGAGTTTACGTGGAACAATGCCATTTGCTGATATAATTAACGGTATAACAGTTACATTATTCTGCTTCCACAACCTTTTTATTTCAATAGATAATTCCTTATATCTGTTTATCTTTTCCCGCCAAGTTGTCTCTACATTGTGGCATAAAGGGACGGCAACATCAATTAAAATCGTTTCTTCTTTCTTCTTGTCAATAAATATAATATCCGGTCTATTGTGATGTATGGTTTGGTCTGTTATAACTGCCCGGTCGTAATATAATTTGTAGTCTTTACTATCTAATACCTTTTCAGGCTTGTATTTGTAATACGCAGTGGTTGTGTTTATAAGTTTATACTTCATGGCTAATATTTGATGTACAATGTTTGCAACTTGGTTATGCCTATGAAGATAATCTGTTTGACAAAGCATTTTGCACCCAGATACGATATGTTCAATTGTTTCGCCGTTCATATTACATTTTCTACATTTATCTTCCACTGTGACGCCTTTCAGTATGTATTTTTTGTTGTTTTTTGTTATTATTATTATTATTATTATTATTATTATTATTATTATTATTATTATTATTATTATTATTATTATTATTATAATTATTATTATTATTATTATTATTATTATTATTATTATTATTATTATTATTATTATTATTATTATTAGTAGTATTATTATTATTATTATTATTATTATTGTTTATTTGTAATTGATAATAATCGATGATAATAAAATAGACAAATGTTCCTCACGACAACCAATCTGACGAACTCTTTTGTACGCAGCCATTTAATGAAGAGGGTGAAATGATTTTCTTGTCGATAAAGCAAGCTGCGAGTTGTAACATTACATAGTGTCGCGACCTTGTGACATGAAAGCAAGCCACCCTCTCTAGAGATAGAAATTGCTTCATTTTGTATTTTTTTGTTAAAAAAAAATCAAGACTAGACATTTTGGCAGCCCCTCGCAAAATGGGTCAGTTGATATTTGGAGTGAATTTTGGCAAGAAGCAGTATCACGCACTGTAGTGGTAGGGTAGAGACGTATTGTAATGTGAACCCTAACCCTACTCCATTCTCGCTAGACGTTGCCCAAATGGGCGGTCGCTAGAAGAATCAATAAACAGTAGTCGGACAAATTCCGCGACAAAAACGTCAACGCCAATATTGCATTTAGTGGACTAGGTCATGCCTTGGTTAGGAGAGAAGAGGTAAATATTGCTGCTAGTGGACTAGGTCATGCCTTGGTTAGGAGAGAAGAGGTAAATATTGCTGCCAGTGGACTAGGTCATGCCTTGGTTAGGAGAGAAGAGGTAAATATTGCTGCTAGTGGACTAGGTCATGCCTTGGTTAGGAAAGAAGAGGTAAATATTGCTGCCAGTGGACTAGGTCATGCCTTGGTTAGGAGAGAAGAGGTAAATATTGCTGCCAGTGGACTAGGTCATGCCTTGGTTAGGAGAGAAGAGCTAAATTTTGCTGCTAGTGGACTAGGTCATGCCTTGGTTAGGAGAGAAGAGGTAAATATTGCTGCCAGTGGACTAGGTCATGCCTTGGTTAGGAGAGAAGAGGTAAATATTGCTGCTAGTGGACTAGGTCATGCCTTGGTTAGGAGAGAAGAGGTAAATATTGCTGCCAGTGGACTAGGTCATGCCTTGGTTAGGAGAGAAGAGGTAAATATTGCTGCCAGTGGACTAGGTCATGCCTTGGTTAGGAGAGAAGAGGTAAATATTGCTGCTAGTGGACTAGGTCATGCCTTGGTTAGGAAAGAAGAGGTAAATATTGCTGCCAGTGGACTAGGTCATGCCTTGGTTAGGAGAGAAGAGGTAAATATTGCTGCTAGTGGACTAGATCATGCCTTGGTTAGGAGAGAAGAGGTGAATATTGCTGCTAGTGGACTAGGTCATGCCTTGGTTAGGAGAGAAGAGGTAAATATTGCTGCTAGTGGACTAGGTCATGCCTTGGTTAGGAGAGAAGAGGTAAATATTGCTGCTAGTGGACTAGGTCATGCCTTGGTTAGGACAGAAGAGGTAAATATTGCTGCCAGTGGACTAGGTCATGCCTTGGTTAGGAGAGAAGAGGTAAATATTGCTGCTAGTGGACTAGGTCATGCCTTGGTTAGGAGAGAAGAGGTAAATATTGCTGCTAGTGGACTAGGTCATGTCTTGGTTAGGAGAGAAGGGGTAAATATTGCTGCTAGTGGACTAGGTCATGCCTTGGTTAGAAGAGAAGAGGTAAATATTGCTGCTAGTGGACTAGGTCATGACTTGGTTAGGAGAGAAGAGGTAAATATTGTTGCCAGTGGACTAGGTCATGCCTATGGTTAGGAGAGAAGAGGTAAATATTGCTGCTAGTGGACTAGGTCATGCCTTGGTTAGGAGATAAGAGGTAAATATTGCTGCTAGTGGACTAGGTCATGCCTTGGTTAGGAGAGAAGAGGTAAATATTGCTGCTAGTGGACTAGGTCATGCCTTGGTTAGGAGATAATAGGTAAATATGGCTGCTAGTGGACTAGGTCATGCCTTGGTTAGGAGAGAAGAGGTAAATATTGCTGCCAGTGGACTAGGTCATGCCTTGGTTAGGAGAGAAGAGGTAAATATTGCTGCCAGTGGACTAGGTCATGCCTTGGTTAGGAGAGTGAAATAGGTAATGCGTTTTGTTTGGAGACATTATAGTTATATATTGTACTCAGTGGAACATATTATGAACAAATCATCAGAATGTAAAACATACACCGACGACATATGTATACACCTTATCGTAAAAGCTACATGCATGCAACAATAACCTGTTTCAACCAGTATGTTGTAAGTGAACTCAAATCGCATGATCGCTACGGCCATCCAGGTACAATCCCCACTTAATGATATTCTCCTGTTGATCATCACCCATCACATATTCATAGCTCCAATCATACATTTCCATCCTCTCATTGAGCCGTACTTTAACTTTTATACAATAGAGGTGGCTCAGCGGTAAGACGCGACACCAATTCGGGTGGTCGCTGGTTCGGTACATTCTACCGGCAGTCCTGACTGAAGGTTTTTCCGAGGATTTCCTCAGTCACAAGACAAATGCTGAGATTACTGCAAGAAGATTTCTGTAAGCTTGAATGTTAACTGAAAATTTAAATTCACCCTTTTTACCAGAAATCTTTTAAAAACAATCACGCATTGAAAAGTATACACAGAAACCACAAATCTACAACACACAAACAAAGGCACATTTTTGAAAGAGTATACACATTTTTCTAATGGAAAAAATATCTTCATTGTCTGTTCTGTATACTGAGCGTAAATTATAGTAATGTGTAATTTGTATAAATTTATTATTCGAGCAAATTTGAGGAACAAGATGTATTGATTCATGGTAATTAATGCCAAATCATTTCTGGGCTGCGTGTTTATGATCTCGATTAGCATACTGGCCAAGTGCGCATATGCGTGCTTGCGTGTGTGTGTGTGTGTTTGTGTTTTCACCGAGTCATTAACTTACTGTTGATTTTCTACATCTACTTCAAAGTTCAAATCTTAAATATTATAAAGTCACGTCGCATTAACCTGCGAGGCGGTGACGGCATTGATCATGTAATAATGAAGAGACGCGTGTGACAGCTACCAATCTAAATCCAGTTGCATCTCGTTCTCATGCCTCTGGTATTGTAGTGATGCTATCAGCGCGCCTGTTGGCAGGCACGGTGAAGTCGCATTCCAATCACGGTTGGGTTGGTGCAGTCCGCGCAGTGGACAACAACTAGCAGGCACAGGGAAATCCCCGAGCTGTGACTTCCGATGAAATAAACCGCGTAGAGCGACCGTTGCTGGGATAATGTCATGTCTCACCTTGCTTCTTACGGCGTGGCCAATATACACCTACTTCCGTCTTCCGTTTCTTTTCCACATTTATTGTTGTTTTTGTTCTTGGTCGAGTAGTACAGTGCACCACACTAATACCATACCACCATGCTAATAACGTAGACACCTATGTACATTTCCTGGCTACCCAAACTGTTTGTCATCTTGATTGTGTGTTTAAATTGCTTAAAGACGATGGCACAAGGCTCATTTAAGGCAGTAAATGCCACTTGCAGGCCTCTAAAACAGTATTTTTACAATTTTCAAAACCTTTACTACTGCTTTAATTCTTATTACATTTTTAGGAATAAATTACAGTAATTTAAACGAGGATAATCGAGACGATGAACCCATGAACCATGATGTATGACAGAAGAACAGAAGTGGTTACACAGATAAGGGATGAGCGGTTGGGCTCTCAGGTCGCAAAAAAGGATTGGGAAGTATCAAAAAGAATTATAGAGTAGATAAGAGGAAGAATGAGTAATACGATGTGAGATTAAATAAAGAGTGATTCAAGATTCGAGCTGGAGACTTTTCTCGAGCAGTGTTTCCACAGTGAAAGTATTCAATGGGTCTACGCTATTATGCTGTGTTGCAAGATTTAGTGACTATCGATGACATTTTGACTTCACTTCACACCATTTTCAAGCCCCCTCATAAATAGGAAGGGATACAACCAACTTCTAGTCACTTAATTGTTTAGAATAGAACCATGTACGCGTGTAGTGTGGTTCCGGTATGCACCATACTCACATGGAGTGCCCCAAAAGCAATACAAATGAATCATTTTTTTTTATCTCAACCTACTATCTTCGTCTCCACCATAATAGAAACTTAAAACCCAAAACAGGAACATATGCTCTAAATAATTGCGCATATATTTTAACAATAAACACTTCGTACACAAATGGTTATCAGTTTATAGTTTCTTCGGTAAGCGGCAAGAGAACAGATCTAGACCGATAGAGGTGGCTCAGCGGTAACACGTGGGAGTCTAATTCGAGAGGTCACTGGTTCGATGTCGGACACTGGCAATCCTGATCCTGACTACTACAGGTTGTTCCTAGGATTTCCTCAGGCACAAGGTAAATGTTGAAATCGAGTCCTGCTAACAGCCCACTGACATTCCCTCCCAACTATCCAAACATCCTAATATACTAGTTCGTCACGTGGGGCCCTCATTTCAGAACAGTTTTAGGGGATTGTAAAGTTACGCCCCCTATTCCGTACTCCGGGCGCAAGTTGCAACCGGTTGCAACTTACGTACTGGAAAGAGGACCCTGAAGGGGGGCACATTTGGTGCAGCCATAGTATTCCCTCTACACACATATTTGTGTTCAAATCCTAGTTAGTTCTGTGTAGTTACTACCAACCTACGTTGCCCTTAATGTTTCTTGTAGGTTTGTAATAGGCTACGTTCCTTAGATGGAAGAGCGAACGGTGGTTAAATCCCCTTTTTGTAAATAATAATGATGAAATTTTGTTTACCAGTCATGTGTCAACAAAGGTCTCATTATGTCGTACTCGCTGTATACATAATAAATCGTGAACGAATGCAATACAACATAACTTAGTGGCTGCAACGCGCTGCGCACACATGACCTAAAATATACTCCGACATTTTTACGACAATTCGTAGTACTAGAGACGATGAGAAATACTCCCAAATGGTTTATCTATAAGAAGTAGGCTGCTGCGCGTAACAAGACTGTGAGACATTTCAGCAATTAATATTATTTGTAAATAATTTAAGTATTGAGGTATAAAGGCGCGTTCAGACAGAATGACTATGGACTAAGACTAACAATAGAGTGATTAAGCCTTGGGAAAACAACGTACTCGGAAACATCCATCCTCAAATGTATTTCAACAATGCCAACAATCGAAAATCAACTTTCTTAATCACTCGTTCTTAAACACTAATCACTATAAAAGTTTGTTAAGGGCAAAGGGTAGTCTCTACGTCAAAAACCGCAGAAAATGTTCATTATTAATTAATATCTCAAGATTGCGACAAGAAAGCGAAAATCTAAATCAGCAGCGAACTTTGCTTTAGTAAGCCCTACAGGTTGAATAAAATATTATAACTATTAGCGTAGTATTTTGATTATAATTCGATAATTAGTAATAAAATTAATTATTTATAAAAAAAAATACTGATTATAATATAAGTCACGACTTAGCGCATTCAATGTGTAGGGCTTACTAAACCACAGTGCGCTGTTGATTAAGATTTTTGATTTCGAAGCCCATTCTTGTGATATAAATTAAAAATGAAAATTTGTTGCGGTTTTTGACGTAGGTGTATCCTTCCCTGTTAACGCTTAGACATAAATCGTATACTTCAACCCTGTTAAACCTTAAATCGTTATAGTCTTAGTCATTTTGTGTGAACCCGCCTTTACTCACGCCCAAATATAAAAAAAAAACGCAGGAATACCTCCTTTACTTTATACAGCAGCTCTTTGGGTATCTTAACTAAATATTATTTTATGGTAATAATAATAATAGAAATGGTAATTAAAATAATAATAATAATAATAATAATAATAATAATAATAATAATAATAATAATAATAATAATAATAATAATAATAATAATAATAATAATAATAATAATAATAATAATAATGATGATAATGATAATAATAATAATAATAATAATAATAATAATAAGAAAAATATTTATTGTTCGTAAGGAGCAAATTTAAAGTTAAAAAAGTAAAGTTAGTAGGAAATATTTAAGAGTTAATCTATTGTAAGTATACTAGTCAAGTATTCGTGTAATTGGCAAAGCAAGTTTTGGTTGTTTAATTAACAGTAACGCGTATGTATTGTACACCCTTTACAGTCGAAGATGATTCAGCGAAGAGTATACGCTTTTATTCAAATCTTGTCCCAGGCTGAGGGCTTAGGGGGGAAAGGTAATACATTTGGGTGTATAGCTGTAAACCAACTAGTTACAATTAGTTTAGTTTAAGTTAAATGAAAAAAATAAGTTAAATACTATAGGTGCAAATAGGTGCAAAATAGGTGCAAATGCTGTGCACAGCATAAATCTCGATCGACTTAGAGTCACAAGATAATTTTGATTGACAGTGACAGTTCTTTGAAATCAAAGAGAGGCTGCAGTCAAAGCTGGGGTTTTCAACAAAAGAACAGCCTTAAAAACATCTGTCATCTATTACATTTCCAGTCCGGGCCTAGGGCTAAAGATACATGTACAAACGATGGAGTGTAGTTGACGGTACAAGATGGGTGCTTCACTGCTTTTTCCACATGATAGCTCCGAATAGAATTGATAAGAATCTAAACGCTTTGCATTCAATTTCCTCTGCCAATAAAACTGTACTGTAGAAAGTCTCAGCTTTCTAAATTACAATAGCTGTTGTTGTATATCTAGGACCTATCGTAAGTTCTCCTTCTTCGTACAATCTACGAGGCGAAGATAACCTAGATGTTGATCCGCGATTAAACTAAACATCGTCAACAGTCTCAAAACATTTATTGCTGAGATGATTTCTTTTAAGATTAAAACACCAGCAGATCTTAAACCTACGTATTAATTTCATGGGACAGTTAAACAGAAGTTCACTCCCTGTCTTATCGTTGAAAAGCTCGCTTATAACTTGGTGTAAGTGAAGTCAAGGTGTTTGTTTATAGGTGCCGGTGATTGGATGGTGGGTATATATAATATACTCAATTACAGAGACAATCAAGAGTCAATGTATTCGTATTAATTATAATCCATCGATCACGTCAAGAAATAGATTGGGACCGATCTTTGTAAATCTATGCTTTGTTCTAGAGAAGTCTTACTTAAAAGGACAATAATTTGAATTTTGGTAAGCTGTGAAAATAACGAAGATGTAAAAAAAAATTGAACTATGCTAATACTAACACATTTGAAAGGCATTTCAATGGTAGAATGTTTCTTGCAGAAAACACAAATGCAATTTAGTAAAATGAATACAGTTTTTTATTGAAGAATAGACTCAGTGTGACAGAGCGCATGCCTTTACATAATATACAAACTAGTATTATTCTTTAAACAACATAGAGAGTACGACATAGCCAAAAACAGCAATAATCATGAACACAACACAAGGAGTAAAAATGATGTATTTGTGGTATCTCATAGACTAGCTCTATATGAGAAAAGCCCCACATATGCAGGCTCAATTCTTTATAATAAACTTCCTGTCACCATTAAAGAAAAACCAATAGATGAACTTAAAATCAAACTTAGATCTCTTCTTGTAGAAAAAGAATATTATTATATAAAGGATTTTATGGAAGACAAGCTTGGTTAATTGGTTAGGTGGAATCGTTTTAGAGTTGATATCAATGTGTTTTTGAGCCTAAAGAAATAAGTCTTCATGGCATCACTATATTTTATTTTATTTACTTCTAGCTTCTTGACATTAGTATTATTAGACACACCATATCTGGTTGTGACAGCATGAGTATAGGTCTATATATAATGTGTGTGTGGATAGGCAATTTTAAATGCATTACATGTTATTGCATCTTGTCTGTACTGTCGATTCCTATTTATATTAGGCCTATGTAATATCTCATGTTTTTTTGTTTTTTTTATGTGTTAACCTATATAACGTAAGCCTTAGTCTTAATAAAAAAAGATGTGTTTCAAACAATGTAATTTTGCTAAAGAAACAAGGCAAAATAAATAAATAAAATAAATAAATAAACACCTGTATACAAAATTCATCACAATCAAATTTTATTTTAAAAATACATCGCCAAGTTTAAATGTTTAATCCTATGTGCTATGTCTAAGAAATATGTCTGCATTTAAAAAGAATTACATCAAACTGACACCAATTCACATATTTTTCAATGAGTGTTAAGTATCTTGAGAGACCTCGTTTATGAGCAGCTTTTATATATTATGACTGTGCGGCCACGGTTTTTCAATTTTCTAAAATATGTACAACGTACCCTAGTTAAGCTTGGAAATTGAAACCAGAACTTCTAAAAGTTACAAAATTATTTTTTTCGTAATTTTGATTGTACCGGTACCGTAGATATTGCTAGATGTACGCCGCTTCATTCAAAACATAACTTCGCCCAGAAATACACATTTGTGATAGCCAACTTTTACTGTAGTTAATGTACATACTTTGTTCTAAAATTTGAGGAATTTTCAGTTCGTTTGTGTGCTATGATTTCTCTCATCTACCGGTACAAATGAGCTATTTTGTACCGGTAGATGAGAAAAATCATAGCACACATACCATTAAAGATAACGAACTGAAAATTCTTCACGTCCTAGAACAAAGTATGTTCATTAACTACGATAAAAGTTGGCTATCACAAATATGTATTTCTGGGCGAAGTTATGTTTTGAATGAAGCGGCGTACATCTAGCAATATCTACGGTACCGGTACAATCAAAATTACGAAAAAAATAATTTTGTAACTTTCAGAAGTTCTGGTTTTAGTTTCCAAGCTTAACTAGGGTACGTTGTACATATTTTAGAAACTGAAAAACGGTGCCCGCACAGCCTTAAGATAGGTTACCAGTTGACTTACCTACCAGATATTTCTTCCCATCGAGATGCCAGTACTTGTAAGTCGTGGGCTAAATCCCACCGCAGTTTACTTTGCTAGTTTCATAGTTAATATTTTACTATTTTATATATACTTAACTTTTTGAGTAGTGTATGTAAGGAAAGAGCCAATAACTCGTTGTAGGGTACATACGTGCCACCCTCTATGCTGTTAACAACGTACTGTAATACCGGCAACAAAGACATGGGCAGAGCAGACAGATGCTTAGGGCGTTTGAGCACAAAATGATATAGGTACTCTTATTTGTGACAAAGAACTCTCTTTTAACACGCCGGATTGTCACTTATCAGATAATCATTTCGTGTGTACACATTTTAAGTTACCCTATAGCATAGACATACAATATGGCACGATTAATATTTTATTTTGATGCAACTAAATTGTTACTTTGATAGATGAAGGGAACCTAGCCCTGATTTTGTATCACTCCTTCGTCAGTGGCAAACGAATTTCACCAATGCTGCTGCAAGTAAACATTTGTTTATTAGATTAGACTTTTTTAAAGAACTTAAAGGTATGGTTATGGATAAAATGACTTTTTTAAAGAACTAAATGGAACAGTTATGGTATAAGTAACGAGCAAGTATTTAACATTTTGTTAGATAAATAATCTAAATGTGGTGCTCTTTCGGCTCATTACTACTTTCAGCTGAAACATACTATTATGTTGAGGGTACCTAGTACCAACACATGTTTTGACACGTTAAATTACACGTTGGGTTGTATCTATTTAGTTTCGTAGAGCAGTTATTACCAAATTACCAAACTAAATGTGGTAAATAAATTTTAAGCTGACGAGCTTAGCAATCATATAGATACAACATTTTGGAACATGAAACGAAAAAAAGAACAATCCAATTATGGACCATGATTAGAGATACGTTTTTTTAGCAAAACGTTTCTCTAAATTTAGCATTCATTATTTTAAATTTAGCATTTTGTAGCTTTTATATTTTTTTTCGTTAAAACCTTGAATATCAAGGGGTTTCTTGCACTTCTAATAAAAAATTATGTGCAGGTACTAGTTAAAATCAATTATTTACTAAATCTCAATAGGAATAGGAACACATTTTTTTTTGTAGAGTTAGCATTTTGTAGCGTTTTCAAAAATAAAACCAATAAATAAATTACCAATTTAGCATCTAAAACCTAAAACGCTAAAATAACGTATCTCTAACCATGATTGATGTGACAATTCTAGAGACACTTTCCAAACGAACAAAAAGCATTTCACATAAGTAAAATGGTGATCCCGCACCGCCCCACTACACCTCACCTCACCTCACCTAACCTCACCTCACCTCACCTCACCTCACCTCACCTCACCTCACCTCACCTCACCTCACCTAACCTCACCTCACCTCACCTCACCTCACCTCACATCACATCACCTCACCTCACCTCACCTCACCTCACCTCACCTCACCTCACCTCACCTCACCTCACCTCACCTCACCTCACCTCACCTCACCTCACCTCACCTCACCTCACCTCACCTCACCTCACCTCACCTCACCTCACCTCACCTCACCTCACCTCACCTCACCTCACCTCACCTCACCTCACCTCACCTCACCTCACATCACCTCACCTCACCTCACCTCACCTCACCTCACCTCACCTCACCTCACCTCACCTCACCTCACCTCACCTCACCTCACCTCACCTCACCTCACCTCACCTCACCTCACCTCACCTCACCTCACCTCACCTAACCTCACCTCACCTCACCTCACCTCACATCACCTCACCTCACCTCACCACCACGTTTATTAAGTAGATGTTACTTGCAAGCTAATACCTCTTCGATATTGCAGTAGAAATTAACGGCCTTCAACAAAAAATTATGTTGTAAACAATACTCTCATTCAGTAGAAGAAAGAGGGGGGACAAAGGGGCCAAAAGCTCGAAGCTTATTTATACATTTTGTTACATGCAAAATATAACGCTGATGATGATGCAGTATTAACTTCTACTGTGCCACATAAAATGCTCAATTCGCGTTATCTTTGTTTGATGCAAAATAGATTTTTGAGTAGGTAAAAGTGTTGTTCTTTGAAAGAGGGTTGCGCGGGAAGTGTGTTTGCCGGCCGGGGTGGGTAGGGTTGGGGAGGGGATGAGGGGGGTTGCAGTAGACTCGTGCTCTGCCGCCGTCGCCTGGTGGCACTAGTACATCAGTACGCGTATCAACGCGCACCACGACGCGGCAACGTTGCGGACCACGACGCAAGGTGCACACAGTACGTATCAGTATCACACTCGTATAAGCCTGCACAATTGCACATTATTTAGATACAAACAACAAGAAAAGAAAATATGATTTTTTAAATTATTATTTAGTATTAGTTTTTAACGACGTGCACGACAGCTAGGCCATGTGACGCCATGTGTTTTATAAAATAAGTGAAAGTGTTCAACAGATGAAGTCTGTAGAAAATTAACGAAAACCTGATAAATATGTTTAGCTATGAGGTTAAACACAGTAATAATTCACACATGTAAGGTGAACTAGATGCACATTGCACATCTAATCGCAGCTGAAAGTAGTTTGTGTTTTTTTTTCTAAATCATAGCTGCCAGTTATTTGAGATATATTAGATGCATGTTTAAATCTTAAGTGCAATAGCTGTTTGTGCTTTATAAGGAATTATGCAGCAACGGAGGTCAAATTATAAAGTAATGCATATTCTGCAAATTCGCGAATTACTAATTACTTACATTTCGATAAATTAAAACACATCATGACAAGAAAGATCTTCAATTACAACTTATTTGTTCTGATTAGTTTGTATGTATATAATTAGTAATGTTACTTAGTAATGGGGAAAGATAATGAAATATCAAGGAATTTTTGCCTTTTTTACGCATTGTACTTTTAACCAACCCATGTATCTTTGGACTTCTCGAGAAGTTTTAATCTAAGTTTCTAAAATTATATTATTATTAAGTCAATAGTGCGCACACTATGCCACTCTTGGTGTGGAATTTCCGTATTATAGTCAACAGATTGAAAATAACTAAGATTTGGAGATTTAAAAAAATGTAACATCTCTACCAATTCTACCACGGTAAGGGTTCCCCCTTACCGTGGTATCTAAGGCTTTATTCAGAAAAAATGACTTTTTATACTAAAGTACAATGTTTTGGTTAAAAACACCACTTTCAAATTTTAGAAGCCCTTTTCTCAGCTTCCTAGTTTTCCGCATATATGAAGTCACAAGGATTCATTTATTTTTTAACCAAAATACGGATTTGTATGAGCTTCTTTTTTATAGTGTGCACTATATCCTGTGTCAGAACCATTAAAAATAACGTGGTATTAGTAGAATACAAAAAATGTTATAATATGTTGAGTTAATGTAGCCATGAAGTATTATTATTATTATTATTATTATTATTATTATTATTATTATTATTATTATTATTATTATTATTATTATTATTTATTATTATTATTATTATTATTATTATTATTATAATTATTATTATTATTTTAATTATTATATTATTATTATTATTATTATTATTATTATTATTAGGCCTATTATTATTATTATTATTATTATTATTATTATTATTATTATTATTATTATTATTATTATTATTATTATTATTATTATTATTATTATTATTATTATTATTATTATTATTATTATTTTGTATTATTAACCCCATAACAGACATACATTGTACATAGTACAGTCCAGAAAACATTGGATATAATAGATTAATGTTACAAAGAAAAATACAGATTGTCAAACAGTAATTTCCCGTCACATCCACAGTATATTTAGGATACTACACACATTTTGTTTAAGGAAGTAGAACAATGTTTTTTCCCAAGAAAATGTTTTTACATTCATGGTTGTATTTGTCTATGAAATATGAAATATTTCGCCTTAAATAAAAATCGTAAAATACTTAACTAATCAAATAGCATCGTTAGTAACATAACATTCATATTGAGAAAAAAGTTTGGTTCAAAACTGTTGATAAACAAAATATTATTAATGACACTGTTTTCTTTCAAACCTATACATGTTTACCCTAAACCGTCCCACACTTGCAGTTCTGTTTGCACGTCCAAAACTGACGAACATAGACTAAGGCCCGGTTTCACCATAGTATTTAAATCGGAGATTGGCTTGATCGGCGCCGTCACCAACTTTACATATACAAATAATTGTGGTTGTATTGAAAACATTGCATGTAGTTGTATTCCAGAATTGAGGAATTAATTAGTATCAGCGTTGAGTAGCTATAAAATATCATGCTGTTATTACTGGTATTCAAACTAATTTTCATGAAAAACGAGAAAATGTATTCAGTACGTCACCAACAAAAGTTCTTTCAGATTGGCAATAACTGTCTGACACGTGTTTAGTCATTTGTTTTTCATTATTCGATCCTTACGTAAAATGCTTCCGTAAAAACTTCGGTCATGGCCTTCTGTATACAGAAGGCCATGACCGAAGTTTATTATCTCAAAAGAAATCCATGCTCTGTATTCAAATCAGTACAACAATGGATATTCGATCTTTTTGTCGAGTCTTTGTTTTGTTTTCATGTTTATTTACAAGAACAAATGAACATTGCGACGAAGTAACAATAAGTAGCAAACTTGAGAATATGAATCATTGTATGAATTATGAACATATTTCATTGTCGAGTGTAAATACCTGCAATAATGTTAGGCTTTTTTATATCTACTCCAAAACTGACGCTTATTAATTACTAAATTCTTAAATATAACAATATACAATATTTTCACTGGATGAAAGTTTATTTACAAAAAGTTGGTGATGGCACAGATCAAGCTAATCTACGATTTAAATACGTTGGTGAAACCGGCCCTTGGTTACTTACTCGTGCCAAAAATGTCCTTGGTCTGTTGTCCCGTCAGATGTTTTGTAAAAAAAAGTGAGGTTATAACATCTTTAAGAAGAAATATAGCTTCAAGTCAAGTTGCCCCTAAAATTGTTGTTTTAATTAATTAACTGTTTTTTCAACTTGCTACTAAATGCCACGAAAGTTTTTTCGCTTGCATTCTTTCATTTAATTGTGTTCCAAAGAGGCTTGCACATTTTCTTCGCTAAAGACATTCCAAGTTGCTTCCAATTTCTAATAGCATGGACTCAGATTTTGAAGAAATGTCTGAGTTCATCCATACCACCATATTGGCATGATTTAAGTTTCTGTTATTACATTTGTGTATTTATTTATGGGTTTCTATATAGCACTACAATTTTAAAATGTTTTTTTATACTGTTTACATGTAAAATGCTTGATGCATAGCAGCAGCAACAACAGCAACAGCAATAATTTGGCCATCACAAGCATAGAACGTCATGAATATAATAAATAGTTTCGATAGGTCGTATTATAGTAATTCCATTAGGTCAATACTCACTAACAATAAATAATTGGTTCCTATGATTCTTATGAAAAGACATGTTTTTATATGTCTATGCTAGTACAAGTATGCGATTCATGACCTTGTGATACAAAAATTACTAATTTATGAGAGAATATTGGGCTATAATTGGTATGTTAGGGAATATTTAGAGGTCATAGTAAATATTTGGGAATATTTCGCCTATTTGGAGCGAAGTGAGAACACATGCAATACATTGCTGAAAGATCAATTTTGTCCTCTTTTTCTGTTTAGCAGCGATATGTGTAATAATTTGAACAAGGCAGTACGATTACTGCCTTGAACCGAAAGAGGTAGCTCAGTGATAAGACGCTAGACTCGAAAACGAGAGATCACTGTTTTGATTCCGGTCACCGGCAATCCTGACCGAAGTTTTTTATGGAGGTTTTCCAAAGTTGTGAAGGCAAATACTGGGATTTAGTTTTACTAACATCCCACGGACATTCCTTCCCAACTACCCAAACACCTTTACATAACTAGTGAGTAGTTAAAGACATCTGACAAGGAGCACATCGGGTAAAGCTGGTGTGCTCTTTGGAATAGGGTAGTCCTATGAATAATAATTATTAGATTATATTAGATTATTGTATTTAGGGCGCTTTAACAGCGAAGATTATTCCCCCCTAAAAAATGATTATACAGTGATCATTAAGACTTTGGGGCACCCTGTTTGTGCCATTAAGAAATAAATCAATCAAGGTGAATGCACTACCCTGAATGTGGCTTGACACCCAAGACCACCTAAAAGATTAATGCTAATCCAATGATATGTGACGATCCATGCCCAATGCCGGATTCGAAGCTTAGTTTACCTGACTAACCACTGATCGACACCACTAATAATATCTAAATTATCCAAGTGAATTGAGCCACACTAGTATGTTTCATGTTAAGTTTACACTAGGGAAATTCCCCACCAATAAAATGTTTTTCAATTTATTCATTCACAATCTGGTAATATGTGTTTTGTTAATGATCAAGTAAAAGCAGCACAAAAATAACCAACGTACACCTATTTTTATAACTAAGAATAAAACAGTGCATCTAATTAACAACTCACTATACTGGGGTCCATATGACATGACAATCAACGTTGTTACTAAGATGACCTACTTCAAAGTACAATTATACAAGTTTGTAATTATATCATCAACTTACGTGACAAGGAAAACAGGATGTTCAGTCTAGAACGACGACGTCACAGACATAATGGGAAAATCAACATTAAAGTTAAACCTGTGTGGTGTGACCTATTTAAAGTGAACCCATTAACACTGCTGTTTTAACAGTAATGCATCTTTTCGTTAGTTAATGAAAATGAAAAATATGACCTGGGTAAGTTATGTTTCGTGCTTTTAATCAAGTGTTACTTGATAAGTTGAATATTATTAATGATGTCTAGGGAACGCTTTAAAATATTGAAAACGTGATTTCTTTGCGTTATTTGCTTTTGTATCAGCTGGACAATAAATTTTCAAATTTTCAAATTTTGAAATTGTTATTGTTTTTATTTCTGTGATTCATTTATTAACAACTAAATTAATTGAATAATTAAAAATTAATAATTTTTGAAATGACAATCGTAACAACTAACAATAATTACAATATCTGTCAGTTTTTAAGTTCATTGTTTGGCTGAAACCACATTCCGCGTAGAAATCACTTTTTCAATGTCTTGAAGAGTTCTCAAGGTGTCACTTAAATTAATAATAAAAGTAAGATAAGAGAAAATTAAACACTTCGAGACGAACGCAATACACAGTACAACGTATCTTGTAGTTACTGCTAATATCTGGAGCTAGTCGAATGGTGTATGTATAAAGATAAACAACAATTAACAGATATAAACAATTTGAGACGAACGCAATACACAGTACAACGTATCTTGTAGTTACTGCTAATATCTGGAGCTAGTCGAATGGTGTATGTATAAATTATCTGGAACACGTGTAGGGACCCAAAGTGGTCACAGCAACCAATGAGCAATCGCCAGTCAATAACCACAGCAATCACCGGCCACTGTGAATACACGTGCTGGCTGATGCGCTATCCGCACACATCAACACAACTGCAACGTATGAAAACCATTTTTGATCAGATTAATCATTTCAGCCTTTTTGTGAGCAGATAAAGCAACCTAAAACATTCGCAATAATTTCTGTTATCTTATAAAATTTAAATATTTTTCAAAATAAATGTATCAGGCGTTTTTTTAGAATGTTCTAGAAATTTTAGGGTGTGTATCAATCCAAAATTTGAGCTAAAAATAATTTATTTACAGAAGAATCTAAGAGAAAGGATTCTTGTCACAATCTTACACATCTTTTCCTCTTATTGTCTCTCAAATGCAAGAAAAACTAGAAATTTATCAAATTTCCGGGACATATCAACATTCTTTCGTTTTTAGCGGTGTTTGCAAGTATGCATTTCCTCATTTCCTCATCTTCTAATTTGTTGTTTGGTCGGATGGAGTGGGGGTACATCCTGTTTTTCAATCTGGAGCTCGGATCAGTTCAGTGGTGCAACTGAATGATAAGGAATGTATTTTATATCAGCGTCTGTTATTCACCAAGTCTTTATATTGTCTGACCTTTGAAGCATTAACCTCATTCCCACGTTCAACCTATAAATTTGACAATATTCACATAAAAGTTTGGACGGTGTCCAACTGAAAGTGGGGTGCATCGAAAACACACTTCTCACACCAACCATAAGTGACAATTGTCATTATTTCATCTTACTCAGAGATACAACTCAACTCTCACTCAATGCTATACACATTACTTTTCATATAAGTATTAATTCCAATTTTGTATAGAATCAAAGGAAACTATTAATTTACAGGGTAAAGGTTTACTTATTTATTTATTGAATCTATATGTACACACTATATATAAAACTGATTTACAAGGAAGGAACTACAAAAGCAGACGAGTGTAAAACGAGGGAACATTAGAAATGAAAATGGAAAACGTATAAATAATAACAGGAATAAGAAACAAATGAAATAATAAATGTGCATGACAGAAATACACACATATACAAAAAAAACGGAAAGTAAATAGCATTATGATCACACAAAAGGATAGTAATGTAGAAAGAATAGAGAAAAATAAATTTTATGAACAGAGACAAGTAACGTGGCAAGTGAAAAACAAACCATACAAAAAGAAAACGAAAAGTCAAAAAAGTGATTCATCATTTGATTTGTTCTCGTGCTCAATTGCTCCAGACGAATTTTTCAGTAATAAAATCGTTATTCTAACCTACCACACATTGAAGCGTAGAGAGGTATTTTAGTTACACTATTAACGGCAAGCGATATTACCGTTCTCAAGCATTTTACCATCTAACATCATAAAAGTGACAACACAGCCACATTTGGTATTGTAAGCACTACCGACTGCATGAACGGTATTTATAATTAAGCGAGCGAAGCGAGCGTCTCCACTAGACTCTTATGGCACTTAGTTCTGTTTTTTTTTTTTATTATTATTTTTATGTCTGTCGATAGCGGTCGAACGGAAAGTCCGATCAACTTGAAATTTGGACCATCCACAAGCCTCGATGTGGATTGAAGGTGTATAGTTTTGAGGTAAAATCGTTCGAAAAGTTACAAAGTTACACCATAGTTACTGCAAAAAAATTTCTAAAACAAAATGGCGGCAAAATGTGAGATAGCCATTTTTTTTTAACAGATTTTTCCGGTTACGAATATGTTCACTTTATGGCGATCTGATAAATATTGGCAAAGTAACACAAAAGTTACTCGAAAACATTTTTCTGGAACACAGTAACAGCAAATGTGAGGTGGCTATCTTATCGTAAATTTTTGTCCGGTTACGAATATACTAACGTTAACGCAATCTAACACGTATTAGAGGCAGAAATAACATTTCAAATGCTGTCCATAACTGTTGGTAACGGTGGCGGACCGCGGCGAAAACACTAGACAGAATGACAACGAAAACTCTTAGCAACGCACATTGCACTGCATTAAACAATGTCGGGAAGTATAATAGCTATGGAAATTAGAAAAAATTTTGTAACGCGCATTCTTGTGTTGTTAATTGTTTTTTTTATTAGCTTTGAGATCTTTTCGCCAGAACGTTCGTAGATATGGACGCGCTCGCTTATCAACGCGTCAAACAAAGCGTTTTCCTAGCATAGAAATCACAAGGGTAGATATTCTAATTTCAACTTATGGGTTTAGCAGTCTAATCAAAATAGTAATCCTACTACCGGTCTTAACAAGTAGTATTGATCAGTTGTTCGGTAGTGATACTAAACCACAGGGGTACGTGTTCTTATCACCCTTTCTGTGTTACGCAGCATTCTTTATCTCAGACGGTCTTGTGTATAACGAGCATAATATATAAGTTTGTTTCAGTTTGGACATAATTACCCATTTTAGTATACACGAAACCACTGGTCACTGCACACTCACTTTTTCGATTTGGTCTGTTATCAATTATCATTGATGAGATATAATCTTAAAAATGCGATTATAGCACTATTATATTTAATTATATATTTATAGTTTATGTAACAGTTTTGTTTTGACAATTTTTACTATTTATATTCTCTTAAATCTATGATACTTTGTTTTCTTGTGTTTTATTTTGCTATTTTGTTTCGTTCAATGTTTCTCACATTGTATTTTTTTAAATTTAATTTATTGTCTTTCTTTGTAAAACAATTTTATAACTAAATAGAATATGCAATAAATAACCATGACAACATCATTGCCGCAATGTTCTTTTGACAAGAAACCAACAGATGCTGACAGTGAACCGCCACTATAATCCTCTCTGTGTTCAGGAACAACATGAGTCCGTTCCTCAAAATAATGCAGCTGTTCCTGATAATGACGGGAACAGTGCTCGGGATGCTCCTACTGCTGCTAGTGACGCCGGACATCGAGGACTCTCTCCTGAGAGCTGTTGCGCGACATCAGAGACGCCGACAACCCTCTGAGACCCCCGTCCACTCCTCAACGTAAGTCTTAAAGGCCTTGTCTCATCTTGACCGCACCACACATCATACCAATAATCATTCAATTTCTTGGTAAAAAGTTTTTGATTCATCTTGATCAAACATCTGGCGGCTAAGTAAATCGTGTTTTAAAATATCGCTGCAAGGAAACTAGTGGGCTTACAATGACGTCACTGTACGCACACTTCTCGAGTCAACTCAAGGAGACAAATAAGCAATGTAGCCTGCTCGCGTTTTCTTTTTCGTACATTCTTTGATTGTAACATTACAATAAAAATACTACTTTGCCTTATTAAAATGAAAATCTTGACGGTTCGTAACTAAACCAAGTGGAACGAATATCAAGTGAATTAATAATTTTACATTCGTTAAAATGCTTATACTGCAAACAGAGAACTTCTATCATGAACCATTTTACAAACCACTTCTTTCGGTTTTGGACAATTTTCGCGTAATCAAGACTGAAGTATTTGTAATTTAACCCCCAATGAAGTACGTCAAGAATATAAAACTGATTACACGTGTAAGTAGTAGGAAGAGTGAGGGTATAGTAAGTGGGTTGAAAGAGTGAGGGTATTTCCACATTACGAACATAAAAATTTCCTCTATACAGTACATCTAAAACAAAAACGCTATTTTTACTATTTTTTAATCCCCAAAAAAGAATAATTCGGCTGTTGAGGACGTCATACCACACTAGACCGCTATATCGCCATGTGTATTGTGTATAACATGTGCTGACCAGCTGGTAAACCATTACCCACACCACACAATATCGAAACTGCTTAACACCAGTGAACTGTCGAGGGTATTCTCAGAGGCTATAGTATAGTTTGGTGTAATTTAGAAAGAACATTAATAGAATAGGTTAGTGTCGTTACAGATAATGTGTCGTATTAATATTTATAAAGGGTATGTATGACTACAGTAATGATACAACCATTGATCCCTACGGCATCATGAAGGGAAATATTGTGTCTGACTGATGTAATTCCATTGTTTAGTTGTAATATGTGGACAACGGTCATCATATTAGTGATTAGTAAAGCCCGTTGTAGGTTTAAAAGTCACTCAACAGATTTAAATAATCATCTTATTTAAAACCACTTTACTAACACAAATAAAAAGCAATTAGCGGGAGAATTAGTGGTTTACAATATATTTGTTACGGATATTATCGCCAATTAAAAATGAACATTTCAAACACAAATCATAGATAATCTTTGCTATGCATCCAAAAACGCCCCAATATTTTATTAAACGTACAAATAAGTTCAATAAAAAACTAAGACTGTATGTACAAATACAACTCATTATACATTTATTAATAAGCGTTTCGTTTCTTAGAATATGGAATGTTGATTAGTTTTAGCGAAATTAGTATAATCCCTGATAATCACAAAACGGTATCAAAAATTTCACAGTTGTTCTGACATTATGGGGGGGAGGGGGGGGGGGGGGGAAATATAAACAATTGGTTCCCAGATACTGAATTATCCAAATATCAACACGACTGTATAAGTCGATGTTTCCTCCCTAATATATCCACTCAAAAGAGATATCTTCTTAAAAAAACTAACAATTTCTTCCATCCGAAGAAAACATGTACCTACTTGTTCTTTCTCATCTCTCTCTCTATATATGTATATGTATTTTTTTTTTTTTAGTAGAAACACAATTTATTAAATTATAAACAAACAAGGTACATGTATTCTTCATAAAATTTCCTAAGTAGTAACTTTTAACATTTTAACATAAAATAAAGACAAAAACATAAAGGTTGGCAATTCGGCAAGGAAAAATACATATATAAGATGAGGAAAAAAAGTTGAAAAAAACCTCTTCGGAATGTATATGTATGTATACATATTCAAATAAACGTGTTTGGCGCGTTGTCCTTACCCCAACGTACAAACATCGCAATATCACAATGCTATGGCTTGGGAACACCAAATAGTATAACAGCATAACCCGAGCTTCAAACCATGTTAGAGCAACCCATAACCATTACTTTCGACTGTAACAGCCGATTTGGTCCGTACATATCGGTCAGATAGATCACAATAGTAAAACCATTGGAACGTGCGACGGACTTCATGTTTGCAAATATTATAGGTATAGTAAAAGGAAAATGTTCGCACGTATCGATGATGCATTGCAGACTATAGATAGATTCCACTTATCTGGGGGGGGGGGGGGGGAGGGAGGGGAGAGGGAGTTATATTGCAGTTCTGGGATTTGTAGTTAGATCCCCAAGGAAGCGATTGGGTGATTGAATACTGATGAACATAATATGTAATAATGATAACGATCTGACACTTCAATGTTACTTGTAGATGGATGGGTGAAAACATGATATCTCTAATGGACATTGTACGGATGGTAAATACAGCTCGGCACGGAATAATAAATATACATTTACTTTGAATAATCTTGCGGTGCGCCGAGCAACCTGCATGGGAAAGAAAACAGCCACAATCAGAAAGAAACAAACAGTGTGCCTCGTTGTCCTAGTGGGTTTATTCGTGATTCCAATGTGGAAGGTTCAGAGTTTGATTCCCGGTTCAAGCTTTGTTTACTTAGCTTTGGAAATCGACTTAAATATAATTAAGATACATAATACTGCAAACGTTGACTTTCGAGCCGCTCTAGCACCGACGAAGCACTTAATAATTTGCATAAGTGTCCCCCACTGGAAATCAGTTCTTGTAACTGAGTCGGTAGACTTATTTATGTATTTTTATAATCTATTTTTTTTATAAAGAATGACTGAAACATCACTTGAGAAATCAAATCGACCTAATATCTGATCAGCAGACTGTGCTGATAGGGCCCTACCACAATAACAATATGTTGCAATACTGGAATATGATGTTGCCTGACCTTTACTATAGACTTCGAACTCTCTAGACATTATGAAAATTGATTGGCTGACAGCCGCCTCCCGATCAAATTTTTATTAATGATCTTTCAGATAACATCGACTCTTAACCGCTCACATCACATTAAGTGAAAACAGCAAGACTGCTGTTGGATTGATTGTCCCATATATAAAAATAAGGCTAGGTATGAAACAACTAAGTGGCGGTCATTGGACACGGGAACATCATACACGCATGTGCAGTAATTGCCACAATACAGTGAGAGCTGCGACCTGGCGCCGCCACCAAATACAGTTGTTACGCGTGAGAGTTGTCCCCGTGTGAGTGGCGGTCACTGGACACGGGAACATCATACACGCATGTGCAGTAATTGCCACAATACAGTGAGAGCTGCGACCTGGCGCCGCCACCAAATACAGTTGTTACGCGTGAGAGTTGTCCCCGTGTGAGTGGCGGTCACTGGACACGGGAACATCATACACGCATGTGCAGTAATTGCCACAATACAGTGAGAGCTGCGACCTGGCGCCGCCACCAAATACAGTTGTTACGCGTGAGAGTTGTCCCCGTGTGAGTGGCGGTCACTGGACACGGGAACATCATACACGCATGTGCAGTAATTGCCACAATACAGTGAGAGCTGCGACCTGGCGCCGCCACCAAATACAGTTGTTACGCGTGAGAGTTGTGCCCGTGTGAGTGGGGGTCACTGGACACGGGAACATCATACTTGCATGTGCAGTAATTGCCACAATACAGTGAGAGCTGCGACCTGGCGCCGCCACCAAATACAGTTGTTACGCGTGAGGGTTGTCCCCGTGTGAGTGGCGGTCACTGGACACGGGAACATCATACACGCATGCGCAGTAATTGCCACAATACAGTGAGAGCTGCAACCTGGCGCCGCCACCAAATACAGTTGTTACGCGTGAGAGTTGTCCCCGTGTGAGTGGCGGTCACTGGACACGGGAACATCATACACGCATGCGCAGTAATTGCCACAATACAGTGAGAGCTGCGACCTGGCGCCGCCACCAAATACAGTTGTTACGCGTGAGAGTTGTCCCCGTGTGAGTGGCGGTCACTGGACACGGGAACATCAGACACGCATGTGCAGTAATTGCCACAATACAGTGAGAGCTGCGACCTGGCGCCGCCACCAAATACAGTTGTTACGCGTGAGAGTTGTCCCCGTGTGAGTGGCGGTCACTGGACACGGGAACATCATACACGCATGTGCAGTAATTGCCACAATACAGTGAGAGCTGCGACCTGGCGCCGCCACCAAATACAGTTGTTACGCGTGAGAGTTGTCCCCGTGTGAGTGGGGGTCACTGGACACGAGAACATCATACACGCATGCGCAGTAATTGCCACAATACAGTGAGAGCTGCGACCGCCACCAAATACAGTTGTTACGCGTGAGAGTTGTCCCCGTGTGAGTGGCGGTCACTGGACACGAGAACATCATACACGCATGCGCAGTAATTGCCACAATACAGTGAGAGCTGCGACATGGCGCCGCCACCAAATACAGTTGTTACGCGTGAGAGTTGTCCCCGTGTGAGTGGCGGTCACTGGACACGAGAACATCATACACGCTTGAGCAGTAATTGCCACAATACAGTGAGAGCTGCGACCTGGCGCCGCCACCAAATACAGTTGTTACGCGTGAGAGTTGTCCCCGTGTGAGTGGGGGTCACTGGACACGGGAACATCATACACGCTTGCGTAGTAATTGCCACAATACAGTGAGAGCTGCGACCGCCACCAAATACAGTTGTTACGCGTGAGAGTTGTCCCCGTGTGAGTGGCGGTCACTGGACACGGGGACATCATACACGCATGCGCAGTAATTGCCACAATACAGTGAGAGCTGCGACCTGGCGCCACCACCAAATACAGTTGTTACGCGTGAGGGTTGTCCCCGTGTGAGTGGGGGTCACTGGACACGGGAACATCATACACGCATGTGCAGTAATTGCCACAATACAGTGAGAGCTGCGACCTGGCGCCGCCACCAAATACAGTTGTTACGCGTGAGAGTTGTCCCCGTGTGAGTGGGGGTCACTGGACACGGGAACATCATACACGCATGCGTAGTAATTGCCACAATACAGTGAGAGCTGCGACCTGGCGCCGCCACCAAATACAGTTGTTACGCGTGAGAGTTGTCCCCGTGTGAGTGGGGGTCACTGGACATGGGAACATCATACACGCATGCGCAGTAATTGCCACAATACAGTGAGAGCTGAGACCTGGCGCCGCCACCAAATACAGTTGTTACGCGTGAGAGTTGTCCCAGTGTGAGTGGCGGTCACTGGACACGGGAACATCATACACGCACGCGCAGTAATTGCCACAATACAGTGAGAGCTGCGCCGCCACCAAATACAGTTCTTACGCATGTGAGTTGTGCCTGTGTGTAATAACGGTGCTTTTATATATATAGTAAAGAAGAACGGTTTTCGGTCAAACCAATCACTATTTTCGCTTTATGTATTATTATTATTATTATTTGTATTTTTTATGAACGTCTGTGTTTCTCAGGATCTTCTGATTGGACAAAATCATGAGTAAAGTATCGGAAATGTATTTGCCAATTCAATTATGTCGGCCCAACAAATTCACTGCGTGTTTTACCTCGCTTATAACTAATAAGTTATAAAAAGCTCTCTCTCTCTTTATGGATGGGGTTACCATAAATAATCTATTCTATTTTATTAATTTATTTTGTAATAATGTTCTTTGAATAGATTTATTACACTTCTTATTATGTATTCATTTTACACACAATTTTGCAACAGGTTTCCTTTGTCTGTAATGCACATACAAATCACGGCAACTTTGGAGTGTCGTCAGCGCGTCTGCAGAGGCTAATGACTCAGTCCCTGGCGCGTCAGCACACACCCCAATCAATGTTTCGAGAGGAAAACAGTGAAAGGTTTTTAACACTCGCACACGTTAAGAATAACGTATTCTTAATAAGAAACCGATGACCTTGGCTTGAATTATTATGCCTAAATGTAATTTAATTCGGTTCTCTGAGTCAGTTCAGTTCTAGGAATTTAATTTACATTGATGCCTATTTTCTACTAAAGTTTTTCAATTAAAGTCGGTAAGGGGATGAAAGTTGGTGTGAGGTTGTAAAAACTCCGGTTAAAATGCTATAGTGTGTCTTTCGTGACCGCTTGGCTTCGACTGTAGTGGCTGGGATTTAATGGGGAAGGGTAGTTCCTATATTGAACTTTCGCCCTCGCGAATTTAATGTCATTAAAAAGACTAAAGAAGAACTAAGACTTTACGAAAAAATTTCTAAGCATTAAAACCACTATGGCTGTTATTTTGATTGCTGTTTAATTATTTATTATTACGTTTTAGTAATCAAAATCACAACCCTTTTGATTGTAATACTGATTTCTTTGCAAACTATATTTTTTTCAGACCCTTACAATATTGTGTATAATTCTTCAGATATAACTAAAGCATATTGCTCCCCCCCCCCCCCCACATCCTCACTTAGGCTATTTCTCAGAATGTCCGAAAATTATTAAACGAGTTCATTGACAGTTGATTAAGTTATAGATTTTTGTCTATTGTCTGTTATTCTCAGACACCTGAATTCAAAGAATTAAACATGTTAACTCGTGTTAATTTTTATTATTTAATCCTTACATTGAATTCTGCCGCGTTTATGTAGCTATCATCAATATAACAGCAATGCGATCAAACTATTTACGGGCCACGGCACAGTTCAAAACAAAGCTCACCATTTCAGTGGCGTATCCAAGGGGGGGGAGGGGGGGACAACCCCCCCCCCCCCTTTCGCAAAGGAAAAGTGGAAATTGCATTGGATTGAAAAAAAATGGAAATATAAATATACAGTATTTTTCTATTACATACCAAAGACATAAGTTTTTGTTAACAATACACACATCGCTCTATAATTCTATTTCTGTGTATTAACACTTCAGTTCAATTGTTGTTCTTTGAAGCTTTTTTCGTTTCTTAAGGAGAAAATCGTTGCCAGAAATTTAGTAATTTTAGTTCAGTTGGCCGCTGTAAAACGCACAGATTTGCACCAAAATGACCTTGACGAGAAAATTTTGACCACCCATTTATTTTTGGCTCCACTCTCTATAATATGAGTTAAACCCCCCCCCCCCCTTTCCAAAATCCTGGATACGCCACTGCACCATTTACACCCCAGTTGACTTAGCTCTAGTCATTAAAGTAGAAATGCTTCGTTAATTATACGAGCGAAGCATTCTGGGTGTGTATACGTGTAATTCCAACACCGCTGACCAAAGCCGTAAACAAGAAACATTACCGACTCTTTAATTAAACTTACAAGCAAGTTTTTAATAGCATTAACGGATTGACTTCTGACGAGGATTTGGGACAAATCGTAACAAATATTATCCAGTTTTACACATATTGACCCGCAAACGGACAAATACAAATTTGTTTTCTAAAAGGTTTAATCTATAATTTGACTAGGGCATTTTATCTATCAGGGATTGTTTTTTTAGAAAACATCTGCAGAGAAAATATATTTCTTTAGTCTAGTTTGGAGAAACACTCGTTTGTCAGTCGTTTTCTTCAACGCTTAATGGACAAGGAGTACTTGTTCTGCAATTGGGGGTTTGTTCAATATATCATGAAGAGAGCACATTTAATATCAATAATAGTCTGCCGCCTAGGATAAACACTGTATTGTTATTATTAGATATTTAACTTGTTCTCAGCCACCGAACACAAGTACATAATAATAGTTTTTGTGAAAAGAAAAAGCTGCTTTTAATTCAATCTGCAACACCGTTATCGACGAGACTAATGAAAATCAAAAATATAAGACGGTTCTCACACACATCATATAACTTTTAGTTGTACCGTCTACCGTATAAATTACTTTACTGAAGTCGAGTAGGTATTCAAACAAAAATGTATATGAATTGAATCAAACATATGGTTAAATTAATAACTTTTCGTAGGAATACCTGTTAAAGGGTGCACACAAGCTTTACCCGATGTGCCCCTCTTCAGGTGACTAACTAGATATGTAAGGGTATTTGGATAGTTGGGATCTAATGTTTATGGACATTTATGACTGAGGAAAACCTCGGAAAAAACCTGTTTAGTCAGGATCGCTGGTGACCGGAATCAAAACGGCGACCACCCGAATTAAAGCCTCGCTTCTTACCGCTGAGCCACCTCTATCGGTGAGTGATGTAAGTGTTCATGTAGTGACGCCTGGTTTAAAGGTATGAATACATTCGCCACTTGTAGGGGTTTCCCGTCTAATAAATACATTTGTTTTCGTTTCAGGAGCTCCACAGGGGTTGTAGACTACCACATTGAGCCTAAACTCATGCTTACGGGAGCGCGCCTTCGAGGTAAGCAAATATTTTATAGGCCACATGTTTCTCCATTCTCTAATAAAATCTGACTCTCTGAGATTTGTTTCTTTGAATACTAATGAGTTCTGACGCGATGAAGTGGAGTGTGTTGAGATAGCTCGGGATCCGCCCTACCTTATTTTCTTCTTTGCCTCGGACAGGGGTGACAAACATTCGTCACATCCCATCCACAACTCACGGACAGTCTGTTAATAATTGTATTTATACTATTTTTAATTCTTACAAAACCTGCGTGAAAGTAACATATCGAGATCGCCACAAGAATTAAAAAAGTGATAAATGTAAGAATTGTGGTTTTGTAAGAAATAATAACTTGATTAAAAAAATAACAAATATCTTAATCGTTACGGTTGGTATTGGGTATGTAATGTAATAAAAATTAATTCCAATTACCCGGTAATGATAAATGTATGTGAAACGTTTTGAATCCAGTTTTTTTAATTCTTACAAAACAACAATAGCCTACTGGCATTTATTAAGCGAGCGAAGCGAGCGTCTCCACTAGACTCTTATGGCACTTCGTTCTGTTTTTTTTTTTGTTTTTTGTTTTTTTTTATGTCTGTCGATAGCGGTCGAACGGAAAGTCCGATCAACTTGATATTTGGACCATCGACAAGCCTCCATGTGGATTGAAGGTGTATAGTTTTGAGGCAAAATCGTTCGAAAAGTTTCAAAGTTACACCATAGTTACTGCAAAATATTTTTCTGAAGCAAAATGGCGGCAAAATGTAAGATAGCCATATGTTTTTTACAGATTTTTCCGGTCACAAATATGTCCATTTTATGGCGACCTGATAAATATTGGCAAAGTTACACAAAAGTTACTCAAAAATATTTTTCTGGAACACAGTAACAGCAAAATTTGAGGTGGCTATCTTATAGTAAATTTTTGTCCGGTTACGAATATACTAATGTAAACGCGATCTGATACGTATTTGAGGCAGAAATCACATTTCTATTGCTGTCAATAACTGTTAGTAACGGTGGCGGATCGTGTTGAAAACATGACGACGAAAATTCTTAGCAACGCACATTGCACTATATCCAACAATGTCGGGAAGTATAATAGCTATGGAAATTAGGAACAATTTTGGAATGCACATTCTTGAATTGTTGTGTATTGTTGTTTTTATTAGCTTTGAGAACTTTTCGCCACAAAGTTCGTAGATATGGACGCGCTCGCTTATCAACGCGTCAAACAGAGCGTTTTCCTAGTTCAATGTTGTCTGTAGCGTTCTCAAGGTATTTCAAAAACGGTAACTTTAGCGTGATTTTTATCGTAAGACTTCCCTGATTCATAAACCGAAAATGTGGGAGAACTGTTAATAGAACTCAATCCTAGTACATATTCACTTTGTGTCTGAGGAACATCTCGAAAGAAAAACTTTAGTCAGGTTTTCCGGTGTGTGGTCTTGAACCGGCGACTACCTGAATTAGATTATCGCGTGCAGCGTGCTACCGCTGAGCCACACCTATAGTGGGGACTCCCTTTAGATCAATCAGGATGAATAGTGCAAATTCGTCTTGCCTGGCAAATATCCTGGTGGCACCCGTGCGTATATAAATAAGTTGGACTCACGAGTCACGGCACCGTCGATTGCGACATGTGGCCTACCTACTACATGTGTCCTGCTTGACACAGTTGCAAGTATGTAGACAGAAACACTGTCGAACACTGAAGACAGTACTTTCTTGCAGTGTGCAATCAAGCACGTAATGAATGTATTATAATTCTATTGTTATTATTATCTTTGTGACGAGCGGGCAACACTGGCTGAGGGGGGGGGGGGGTGGATCTCAAAGAGGCCCGGCGAAAGTATAAAAGTACGAAGATAAGGAATTAGCAATGCTGTAATACATGAAAGATATGCACGAGGGTCCTCATTGCGGGCTCCAGTTACCACGAGAACGGGCCCACCTCGTCCGAAGGCTCCAGCTACCACGAGAACGGGCCCACCGCGTCCGAAGGCTCCAGTTACCACGAGAACGGGCCCACCTCGTCCGAAGGCTCCAGTTACCACGAGAACGGGCCCACCGCGTCCGAAGGCTCCAGTTACCACGAGAACGGGCCCACCTCGTCCGAAGGCTCCAGCTACCACGAGAACGGGCCCACCGCGTCCGAAGGCTCCAGTTACCACGAGAACGGGCCCACCTCGTCCGAAGGCTCCAGTTACCACGAGAACGGGCCCACCGCGTCCGAAGGCTCCAGTTACCACGAGAACGGGCCCACCTCGTCCGAAGGCTCCAGCTACCACGAGAACGGGCCCACCGCGTCCGAAGGCTCCAGTTACCACGAGAACGGGCCCACCTCGTCCGAAGGCTCCAGTTACCACGAGAACGGGCCCACCTCGTCCGAAGGCTCCAGCTACCACGAGAACGGGCCCACCGCGTCCGAAGGCTCCAGCTACCACGAGAACGGGCCCACCGCGTCCGAAGGCTCCAGTTACCACGAGAACGGGCCCACCTCGTCCGAAGGCTCCAGTTACCACGAGAACGGGCCCACCGCGTCCGAAGGCTCCAGTTACCACGAGAACGGGCCCACCTCGTCCGAAGGCTCCAGTTACCACGAGAACGGGCCCACCGCGTCCGAAGGCTCCAGCTACCACGAGAACGGGCCCACCGCGTCCGAAGGCTCCAGCTACCACGAGAACGGGCCCACCGCGTCCGAAGGCTCCAGCTACCACGAGAACGGGCCCACCTCGTCCGAAGGCTCCAGTTACCACGAGAACGGGCCCACCTCGTCCGAAGGCTCCAGCTACCACGAGAACGGGCCCACCTCGTCCGAAGGCTCCAGTTACCACGAGAACGGGCCCACCGCGTCCGAAGGCTCCAGTTACCACGAGAACGGGCCCACCTCGTCCGAAGGCTCCAGTTACCACGAGAACGGGCCCACCGCGTCCGAAGGCTCCAGCTACCACGAGAACGGGCCCACCGCGTCCGAAGGCTCCAGCTACCACGAGAACGGGCCCACCTCGTCCGAAGGCTCCAGTTACCACGAGAACGGGCCCACCGCGTCCGAAGGCTCCAGTTACCACGAGAACGGGCCCACCTCGTCCGAAGGCTCCAGTTACCACGAGAACGGGCCCACCGCGTCCGAAGGCTCCAGTTACCACGAGAACGGGCCCACCTCGTCCGAAGGCTCCAGTTACCACGAGAACGGGCCCACCTCGACCGAAAGATCTCGGAGAAACGGCATCACTTTTATTTTAGAACCGAAACTAACGATGAGTGCGCAGGATAATGTGGCCATCAATATTCATCTTTGTGCGCTCTAATAGCCCACTGAAGCAAAGTATACTGTAACACAAATCCCAAACCACGGTACAAACATTTATTCTTCATTAATATGTTTTAAGAGGAAAGATTACCACCAATATAAAAACCACCTGAAATAACTGTTTTTTTTGTTGTTTTTTTTTTTAGATAATATCTCAAAAATAAAAGGTGTAAACAAGGAAACATTCGTAAGAAAGATCACTAAGAAATGAAATTTTGTTCCAGTTAGTGACAATTTCACAACATTTTAAAGCCATATTAACAAACATAACTATAGGGAATTCCGCATGGTAGGTATGTTTCGTACGACAGACATAGCTACACAATATCTGTCGTACCCAACCGATAGAGGTGGCTCAGCGGTAAGACGCGAGACTCTAATTCGGGAGGTCGCCGGTTCGATTCCGGCCACCGGCAGTCCTGACTGAAGGTTTTTTCCGAGGTTTTCCTCAGTCGTAAAGGCGAATGCTGGGACTGAGTCATACTATTAGCCCTCGGACATTCCTTCCCAACTATCCAAACACCCTAATATACCTAGTTAGTCACCTAAAGAGGGTCACATCAGGTAAAGCTGGTGTGCACCCTATAACAGGGATTCCTACGAAAAATTATTATTATTATCCTACCCAGGGCTCAGACGATAATGACCTCACAGGTTGTTTACGATAGGGTTGACACCCCTGGTAGTTGATTGATCATAACCCCCCGTGTCGCCCCGACCCCCCCCCCCCCCCCCCGGAGGTGTTTGCGTGCCAGAGACCAGACCATGCGGTAGCTATACCACAAGTCATAGTACCCTGCTTCCGTTCCCTCGCGTGCCATCTTGGCATCAGCCTACTTCTTAAAAACAACCAACCAGCAGAAATGAAATTATTCCAGCCACGAAGGTGCAGGTTATAGGTCGTGGGTCAACGAAGGGTGTTGGGTGCGTCAGAGTCGAAGCTTAATAATAAGCCGTGTCTATACAGGAGCTAAGTTTTTACTGAGATGACCGGGGAGGAAGGCGAATAAAAGAAGGCTGCTCATTTCTTATTGACGAAGGTACGAATTACTGACGAACAAATGAAAAAGTTTCTGTCGTCAGAAGTACATCTGTTTAATAACTGAGATTTGGCTCCTAGGTGGATCTGAATTACTGAACGGAGGCCTGCGTTTTAATAAGGGCGGGAAAAGGAATTACTAAAACTCTGGCGAATACGGTGTTTTATATGTTGCGTGCGTGCGTGCGTGCTGGCGGGTAATAAACCTCGGTCAAGGGTAGTTCAGAACAGAAGGTAGACTTTACAGCTCTTTCTGTTGATTCAAATATACATTATTAGCCTGATTTTATGGTAATTGATTTTAAATAAATAGTGAATTAATACTGACAATGACAGAACACAGTTCATTACTTCAACATCATATTCCCCGTCATTATGATTGTACGCTTTAATTCAAACAAAATATAACGAGATTAAAGTAAAGATGTGTTTGACGCAAGCAAGTTGAAAAGCGTGAGAAATTAATGTTTTTGTTTGTATCTTTGAAATTACACTTAAAAATCACTTGATGGTTAAATGGTGTTTAAATTACACTTTAATTACACTTAAATTAAATTTAAAAATCACTTAATGGTTAAATGATTGTTAAATGATGATTAAAATCACAATAATGTACTTATAATTCCAACATGTTTTAATGGGGGAGGGGGGTGGGGGGGCTAGACGTTATCATAATGTAAAGATGTTCTAAAAAATGGATGCAAAATTAACAGATTCGAATAAAATAAGGTAATTTCAATAACGTCTAATTTGTTCCAAAAGTAATATTTAATAAATCCTTTCTTTGAGAAGATTTGTACATCTTGATGATATTTAGTCCCACATAAATCCAAAAGTTTGAAACACCCTAGTCAAAATAGCCGTATCTCCAATCTCCATTATGAAATACACCATTGCTGCAACAAACAAGTCTGTTCGAAAGAGATCAATGCAAATTAAGACAGTTTTTCTCAGTGATTCAATTGTTAAATTAATCCGGTTAAAATCTTTGATCATATCAAACTAATAGTCTTATGCAACACTATATAGAGTTCTTTGGAATACATGTCTTAAAGTTAATCGACTTTTCTAAGAAGCCTACTAACAACCGTCATTATTGTAGACGTTTACAGTTTGGTCACGTTGTTAGACCTGGCGCTGATTGTGCAGTAGTAGAAAGTAGAAGAGATTAACACAGTATTAGCACCCAAGTTGGCAACCCTTCACGCATCACTTGTAAGCTGATAAACGCAATTGTAGGACCGCTTCCCTACATCCCTTGTGTTTATCTTATACACTCTAAATGTTACCTCAACGGTGCGAAAACTCTAAAGCTAATGAAAACATGTGAAACAAATATTTATATATATATAAACTCTTATCTTGGTTGTCAATTATAATTTAACGATGAGTGTTACAGATGATGATTACGATGATATTTGGACATGTACATGTTAAATGTTGATAGCGATGGATATTGAGAACATATGAAAATGAAAGAAACGCAAATACGAATAGTTTTTGATACAATCAATCAACCTGGCTAAGGCTTCACAGGAGGAAATATTATTGTTACGCACCGCATTAGATGTATCTGTTAGAATGCTACGTCTTGCCGCACGTTGGATGACGCATTGATCCTGACGCAGCGACCAAGATGCACAACTGCATCGGCAATCTCCATTCTCTCTTGGCTTCTTTACATTGTAAGAAACCAATTTGATGCTCGGCCGTTCTCCAGAATGTTTCTATATTTGATCCCGCAGTTCTTCAACAATAAAGGGCGATGACAAATATTTAACAATGTCCAAGCAACGATCGTCCCTTAAAATCTACCTTACAAAATGCTTCTCTATTCTACAACAACACTCTTTCTTCAATATAAGTGTGAACGAATGGAACAAGCTACCAGTGGATGAACTATATGTTTCTAATAGTATATATAATTAATACCCTACAATACACATATGCTGGGAAAGACTTTCTTAGGTATAACATCGTTCTCTTCCATAAAAATGGATTCAGCACGGTTTGATTTTTCAACGATCACCGAAACTATATCATTGCAGCTTTTCATAATATTTTACTATTTTAGTTTCGATAATTATTATGTATGCAAATATTCTTAATTCTTAATTATTTTAAGCAATAATACAAATATTCAATACGATGTACGAAAGTAAGCGAATTTTTTTCTTAACAGTACCCATGTCAGCAATCATATGACGCCGATACCCGCATAACTTGTGTGAATTTGCCGTCGCGAAAAGGAATTGCCAGATGTGACACAGCGACGGGATGAATTATTTAAGCTGAAACAAGAAAGTATATTCTGAACATTGTTCACTTGAAAATGAATGCCCAGCACACTAGCGTGCAGGGAAATCACAACATTTGTCCTCATTGGCACCTGTTTCCGCACATCTTTGCGCACATGAAGAAAGGAAATGTTACAAAAATTAATACATTGTGGTGTATCTGCTTGAAAATCTGTATCAAAGGAAAATCACAAATATTATTATGTTTTTTAAGCCAATCGCCAACCATCATATTAGGGAGCTGATAGATACGTCTCAGTGCGTAGCGCACGAGGCTCTAGTACAGGCGGTCGCCGTTCGATACGCGCTATCGGCAATCCTGACTAAAGGTTTTACCGAGGTTTTCCTTTAGTCACTAGGCGATCGCTGGGATTGAGTCCTACTAACAGATAAAACTGGTGTGCACACTGTAACAGGTATTCCTATGAAAAATTTAATTACTATTATTATTGTCGCAGGTGTGGACATGACGGTCGAGTTGGACCGAAACCGGAAGTCTTTCGCTCCCTGGACCAACTCGGAGGACTGTAACCGATACCGCATCTACTTCGCCCGGCCGAAGTCTCTCCCTCTGACAGCGCTAGTGTCGTTCCCCGGCAGCGGTAACACGTGGGTCCGCTATCTCATAGAGACGGCGTCTGGTGTCTTCACGGGCAGCATCTATGAGGACAGTATGATCATCAGCAAGGGTAAGACCTGCATTATGACGGCCTCCCCTAAGTCTCTCCCTCTGACAGCGCTAGTGTTCCCCGGCAGCGGTAACACGTGGGTCCGCTACCTCATAGAGACGGCCTCTGGTGTCTTCACGGGCAGCATCTATGAGGACAGTATGATCATCAGCAAGGGTAAGACCTGCATTATGACGGCCTCCCCTAAGTCTCTCCCTCTGACAGCGCTAGTGTCGTTCCCCGGCAGCGGTAACACGTGGGTCCGCTATCTCATAGAGACGGCGTCTGGTGTCTTCACGGGCAGCATCTATGAGGACAGTATGATCATCAGCAAGGGTAAGACCTGCATTATGACGGCCTCCCCTAAGTCTCTCCCTCTGACAGCGCTAGTGTCGTTCCCCGGCAGCGGTAACACGTGGGTCCGCTATCTCATAGAGACGGCCTCTGGTGTCTTCACGGGCAGCATCTATGAGGACAGTATGATCATCAGCAAGGGTAAGACCTGCATTATGACGGCCTCCCCTAAGTCTCTCCCTCTGACAGCGCTAGTGTTCCCCGGCAGCGGTAACACGTGGGTCCGCTACCTCATAGAGACGGCCTCTGGTGTCTTCACGGGCAGCATCTATGAGGACAGTATGATCATCAGCAAGGGTAAGACCTGCATTATGACGGCCTCCCCTAAGTCTCTCCCTCTGACAGCGCTAGTGTTCCCCGGCAGCGGTAACACGTGGGTCCGCTACCTCATAGAGACGGCCTCTGGTGTCTTCACGGGCAGCATCTATGAGGACAGTATGATCATCAGCAAGGGTAAGACCTGCATTATGACGGCCTCCCCTAAGTCTCTCCCTCTGACAGCGCTAGTGTTCCCCGGCAGCGGTAACACGTGGGTCCGCTACCTCGTAGAGACGGCCTCTGGTGTCTTCACGGGCAGCATCTATGAGGACAGTATGATCATCAGCAAGGGTAAGACCTGCATTATGACGGCCTCCCCTAAGTCTCTCCCTCTGACAGCGCTAGTGTCGTTCCCCGGCAGCGGTAACACGTGGGTCCGCTACCTCATAGAGACGGCCTCTGGTGTCTTCACGGGCAGCATCTATGAGGACAGTATGATCATCAGCAAGGGTAAGACATGCATTATGACGGCCTCCCCTAAGTCTCTCCCTCTGACAGCGCTAGTGTCGTTCCCCGGCAGCGGTAACACGTGGGTCCGCTACCTCATAGAGACGGCCTCTGGTGTCTTCACGGGCAGCATCTATGAGGACAGTATGATCATCAGCAAGGGTAAGACCTGCATTATGAGAGCCTCCCCTAAGTCTCTCGCTCTGACAGCGCTAGTGTTCCCCGGCAGCGGTAACACGTGGGTCCGCTACCTCATAGAGACGGCCTCTGGTGTCTTCACGGGCAGCATCTATGAGGACAGTATGATCATCAGCAAGGGTAAGACCTGCATTATGACGGCCTCCCCTAAGTCTCTCCCTCTGACAGCGCTAGTGTTCCCCGGCAGCGGTAACACGTGGGTCCGCTACCTCATAGAGACGGCCTCTGGTGTCTTCACGGGCAGCATCTATGAGGACAGTATGATCATCAGCAAGGGTAAGACATGCATTATGACGGCCTCCCCTAAGTCTCTCCCTCTGACAGCGCTAGTGTCGTTCCCCGGCAGCGGTAACACGTGGGTCCGCTACCTCATAGAGACGGCCTCTGGTGTCTTCACGGGCAGCATCTATGAGGACAGTATGATCATCAGCAAGGGTAAGACCTGCATTATGACGGCCTCCCCTAAGTCTCTCCCTCTGACAGCGCTAGTGTTCCCCGGCAGCGGTAACACGTGGGTCCGCTACCTCGTAGAGACGGCCTCTGGTGTCTTCACGGGCAGCATCTATGAGGACAGTATGATCATCAGCAAGGGTAAGACCTGCATTATGACGGCCTCCCCTAAGTCTCTCCCTCTGACAGCGCTAGTGTCGTTCCCCGGCAGCGGTAACACGTGGGTCCGCTATCTCATAGAGACGGCCTCTGGTGTCTTCACAGGCAGCATCTATGAGGACAGTATGATCATCAGGAAGGGTAAGACCTGCATTATGACGGCTTCCCCTAAGTCTCTCCCTCTGACAGCGCTAGTGTCGTTCCCCGGCAGCGGTAACACGTGGGTCCGCTACCTCATAGAGACGGCCTCTGGTGTCTTCACGGGCAGCATCTATGAGGACAGTATGATCATCAGCAAGGGTAAGACCTGCATTATGACGGCCTCCCCTAAGTCTCTCCCTCTGACAGCGCTAGTGTTCCCCGGCAGCGGTAACACGTGGGTCCGCTACCTCATAGAGACGGCCTCTGGTGTCTTCACGGGCAGCATCTATGAGGACAGTATGATCATCAGCAAGGGTAAGACCTGCATTATGACGGCCTCCCCTAAGTCTCTCCCTCTGACAGCGCTAGTGTTCCCCGGCAGCGGTAACACGTGGGTCCGCTACCTGATAGAGACGGACTCTGGTGTCTTCACGGGCAGCATCTATGAGGACAGTATGATCATCAGCAAGGGTAAGACCTGCATTATGACGGCCTCCCCTAAGTCTCTCCCTCTGACAGCGCTAGTGTCGTTCCCCGGCAGCGGTAACACGTGGGTCCGTTACCTCATAGAGACGGCCTCTGGTGTCTTCACGGGCAGCATCTATGAGGACAGTATGATCATCAGCAAGGGTAAGACCTGCATTATGAAGTCTCTCCCTCTGACTATAAAGCTGAGCCGACACGCAATTGTGAAGTGGTTCCATAGCAACATCTGTGGATGCTGACATCATAGTGAAGTATTGATATAATGTTTAAAAAATTCACCCACTGATTGGCTTCGTCGCACTCATCTATGTCACGTCATCGTACACAAGGCCAAGGTTGCATTAGTTTTAGTTTTTTTAGGTGAATGTTGCAAGGCTCGCCGCGACTCAGATGGAAACTAGCTAATAGCTATTTTCAGTAATTTGAACAGTTTCCCGGAGCAAGTAGCTAGACACTGTATTTAAGAATTCTCCTTCTTTATTTATAATAAACGCATCATTGATTGAGAAGATTTCAAAGATGATGTGTGTTATTATAAGGCAGAAGAATGAAAAGATTATCTCTTAAAGCATCCCATGTTAGATAATTATGCTTCGCGGCTGGGAAAGCCTACGACTGTTCGCTGCTGTGTCATGTTACTTGGTCACTGAATGACAAGCCATATAATTAGCGATACAGGAATATTAGTATTCACAGAATTAAGTTAAACTCTTCGTGTCACGGACGGGGACTCACGGGTATGAAACTAAGTAGAAATAATGACACGTTGGTGGATTAAATTACTTTGTTAGTCCAAGATTCAGACCAAACCAGTGCATGCTTGACATACACCAGTTCACAACATCCGTGCGAGAATGCACGTATATACAGTTTTTACGTCTGACTGTCTTTTCAACATCCTCTATACGTCATTTTATTTACAAGTCACCACTTTGGACTTACATAACAAGTAAAACGATTCTAATCTACTACCTGCGCTCTATAAATACACCCAAAAAATCATATAAAATATAAATTAGGCTACTAAATAATGTAATTAAAATAGTATGTTCGAGGAAAAGCCACCAGACCCGCATTTTTGGGTTGTAAGGTAGTGAACAAATGATAGAATTCAAAGGGCAGTGTTAGTTTTTTACTTTGGGTGTGTCAATTATTGATACTTGCGCCTCCAAGTCAATTACAATCATTATTAAACTAAGAATTATTTATTTTCCCTTTGAAAGCATATAAATCCAATGTACCAATTACATTTCGTTGTTATGCCAGGGAATGAGGGATGATAGCATGAGCGTTTATGACTGCAAACAATGAGTAGATATAAATATGAGGCACAATGTAGGTAGAATGAGGTAAAAGGATGGAAAACAATCTATTTTCACGGAGATTGAACAAATTCAGAAAACATGTTGATAGCGTTCCACGAACCCTGGACCAGCCCTCGATCACTGCGGCGTTGTTTGTAAACACTCTCCATACATCTAACAAATTGGTAATTCCCCAAAGTAAAAACTTGGCTGGATTGGAGGTAAATCCTATTAAAATCCCATCGTCAACTTTTTCGATATTAATATTCATAAAAGGGGATTTTTAAGAAAACAAGTTATTGATCCTCGAAAACACAAAAACTAAATTCTAGTTGATACAATAATGGTTCCAATGTATTAACGGGTTTCTACCAAATTATTGATTCATACATGAGGTGTAATATTCAATGTAATTGCCACCGATAGAGGTAGCTCAGCGGTAAGACACGAGACTCAGACAGTACCCGTTTCGATTCCAGTCACCAGGAATCCTGACTGAAGGTTTTTTCGAGGTTTTTCTCAGTCGCAAAGGTGATTGCTGGGATTGAGTTATACTATAATAGCCCTCTGAAATTCCTAATGTTAAATAAATAAAACGTGAACTAAATGTTGTGCTACACTTGTAGGTATGTATGGCGAGGCGGCGCCATTCGACTGTGGATGCACGACGGTGCAGAAAACTCACGCCAGCATCGGGAACACAAAGGAAACGCTAGCCCAGATGAAGACGCTGTTCAAGGGACGCGGTATTCTGCTCATGAGGAACCCCTACGACGCGCTCCTCTCGTACATGAACTACATATCTGGCGGGCACACCGGCTTCGCGCCACACGACGCCTTCAAGGGGCCAGGTAGGTTCAAGGGCGCGCTATTCTGCTCATGAGGGACCCCTACGACGCCCTCCCCCCCATCCCCCCCGTACACGAACTACATAATATGTGTGTTGTGTTCTTTAGCTACACACGGTGTGTGCAATTATAATAATAGGAAAATGCTCTGTTTGACGCGTTGATAAGCGAGCGCGTCCATATCTACGAACGTTCTGGCGAAATGATCTCAAAGCTAATAAAAACAACAATTAACAACAATTCAAGAATGCGTATTACAAAAATTTTTCTAATTTCCATAGCTATTATACTTCCCGATATTGTTGAATGCAGTGCAATGTGCGTTGCTAAGAATGTTCGTTGTCATTCTGTCTATAGTGTTTTCGCCGCGGTCCGCCACCGTTACTAACAGTTATTGACAGCATTTGAAATGTAATTTCTGCCTCTAATACGTATCATATTGCGTTTACATTGGTATATTCGTGACGGGACAAAAATTAACTATAAGATAGCCACCTCACATTTTGCTGTTACTGTGTTTCAGAAATATAGTTTCGAGTAACTTTTGTGTAACTTTGCCAATATTTATCAGATCGCCATAAAATGAACATATTCGTAACCGGGAAAAGCTTTAAAAAATATGGTTATCCCACATTTTGCCGCCATTTTGTTTCAGAAAAAAAATGCAAGTCACTATGGTGTAACTTTGTAACTTTTCGAACGATTTTGCCTCAAAACTATACACCTTCAATCCACATCGAGGCTTGTGAATGGTCCAAATTTCAAGTTGATAGGACTTTCTGTTCGACCGCTATCGACAGACATAAAAAAAAAAAAAAAAAAAACAGAACGAAGTGCCATAAGAGTCTAGTGGAGATGCTCGCTTCGCTCGCTTAATTATCCTCGATGATCGCCACGAATCACTCGTCTGTGACAAAACAATCTGTAAGGTTGTCTCGGGACAAGTATAATTATTAAGCGAGCGAAGCGAGCGTCTCCACGAGACTCTTACGGCACTTCGTTCTGTTTTTTTTTTTGTTTTTTTTTGTACTAGACTCTTATGGCACTTCATTCTGTTTTTGTTTTGTTTTTATGTCTGTCGATAGCGGTCGAACGGAAAGTCCGATCAACTTGAAATTTGGACCATCCACAAGCCTTGATGTGGACTGAATGTGTATAGTTTGGAGGCAAAATCGCTTGAAAAGTTACAAAGTTACACTCAATAATTGTTAGTAACGGTGGCGGACCGCCGCGAAAACACTAGACAGAATGACAACGAAAATTCTTAGCAACGCAAATTGCACTGCATTCAACAATATCGGAAGTATTATAGCTATGGAAATTAGAAATAATTTTGAAATGCACATTCTTGAATTGTTGTTAATTATTGTTTTTATTAGCTTTGAGATCTTTTCGCCAGAACGTTCGTAGATATGGACGCGCTCGCTTATCAACGCGTCAAACAGAGTGTTTTCCTAGTACAATACACAATACCTCTGTTACTCAGATCTTGACTTTAGAAGATTGAAATATCGGCCCAGTTGAATATTTATATGATTGATATGGAAGTGTGTTCTTGTCGATGCAAAGTGTGGTTTGACAGAGAGACTATAATAAATTACCGCCATGTTAGGTCGTAGTCTACAGACGCGTGAGGAAAGTGACTTGGGAATCTAAATCTACATCGCTTTTGGCAACTGCTCGATATATCCACGTGGAGTGGGGAAATGAAAATGCTAGGGTACATTTACGAAATGAATCGTGGTAGCAAACAATTCCGCGGAGAGAAATCATACGAATCACACCCAACTGCAGAAAAAGGGAGGGTCTTTGACGTGCATGGCCATGCCCATGGCACGCGACAGCTCGTATGTTTTGTTTTTGTTGTGTGTTGCCAGTGGCGTATCCAGGAATTGGGAAAGGGGGGGGTTTCAGCCCATATTATAGAGAGTGGAGCCGAAACATAATTGGGGTTCCGGGTGGGGGGGGGGGGGCTTGCCCGTAAAAATTCTCGTCAAGGTCATTTTAGTGCAAATCTGTGCGTTTTACAGCGGCCAACTAAAACATGATTACTTAGTTTCTGGCAATACATTTTTTCCTTAGCACCGCTAATAAAAGAGGAACCTCAATCAATAATTTGCATATTTTTCGTATTGCTTTTGCTTTTAATAATTACAACAATATACAATAATTATAAAGTAAAACATCTTACTGTCTATTGAAATACTGTCTTTTGATACTGTCTATTGAAATACTGTCTATTGAAATGTAAACGGTCATTTTTCATGCTTCCTTTGCAAAAGGGGGGGGTTTTGTCCCGTGTATACGCCACTGTGTGTTGCTCGTTGGTTATGTGGGATTATTCCAGCTTCCAATGCAGAATCGGTAGGTCAGGGTAAGATTGATGGTTCAGACTGGAGTTTTTTTACTTCAAAATCTACTCAAATCGAACTATGTGATAATTGTGTACGGTGGCTTATCATTTCAAAGCACATAATAAACCTATATTTACAGACAAAACTAAAACCATGAACACAAAGCCATACATGCTATGAATAAAAGGTTGCTAAAAAAAAAAAAAAAAAAAAAAAACGTCATTAATACAAATTATTAAAATGTTTCGCTTATTTTGTAGCGGTTAGTAAATATATGCTTGAAGCATTTCTCTGAAAAATGGGCTTTTAGCATACCGTTTAATTTCCGGAGGCAACTCATACCATAATTTAGGGGCAAGGAATGAGAAGGAAGTTCTTCTTTCTATGCGACAGACGATCGATGTAGTTGAAATTCTAGTATAGTTGTAGTGTTGCAACTAGGGTGCTTCTTCTATAAAACTTGTCCTTGCAGACGTTGTTATAGCCGTAGTAAGTTACCGTCCGTAGCTGTTTCGTGGTGGGACTGTACATGTACACCCTAGTGCTCTTTTAATGACATTTTTATCAACGACCTTTGCCAACTGACTTTAGGGGTAAGCCTACTCTAAATCGACAAAATCAGATTAACAGAAGCATGATTATGTTATGACCCCATAATGAACACCAGGTGTCAACTCAAGTTGGCAATATTACAGCAACCAGCCAATACTTGTAATAACTACGTTCCACAATTCATCTTGGATTACTGCTGAGTGCTGACTGAGTGAGGTTGGTAATCCAATGAATTCTGGAACGCAGCTATAGCGATTGTCATAAATAAGTTAGTGTGTAACAAACGATCTTTTTATATAGCTGAAGTTGGCTGCTTGATTTGATTTTGATTGGTGTTCACAGTCCAACTAAAGTAACTTACCATGGATTATATCAGATGAATATTATATTTCGTAGGGGCATATTTGAACAGTCATTCACTTATTCACTTTGGTTTTGTATTCGGTAATTCTAGTGGTAGTTACACCCTAAGGAATAATCAAGTACTACCCCCCACCCCGCTCCCTGAGGACACTGACCTTATAAGGAAAGAGGTTTAGGTTGGGTTAGGTTTAATTCATTTCCACAATAAATGCGTTATACAAATTACATTATATTACCCATTCGAGTGTACAGGAAACTGTCAGTCTGCGTCATACTTTTTTAATACATCATACTTTTAATAATTCAACTCCAAAATATTGCTAGGTTATGACAAAATATGAAGACATAATTACAAGTACTTATAGGAATACTCACGTTAATTTTCTAACATTTTCTTAGTTACAGTGCATATTTGTTCAGATGCTGAAACTATAAATATATTGTTGTGTTGTATAATATAGTTATAGTCTATAACATTTGTAAGTTTTGTGTTCTTACGTAATAAGGTCGAAGTTATTCTGGACGCATGGGGTGATTTAAATGTTTTTGTGTACTGTAGGGAGTTGTGTTAGAGATTTGTGTCGAAAAGCCCCTCCGAAATGCAATCTTTAATTTGCTCTCGGTATTTGATTATGAGGCGAATTTATATTGGGATATTTTAAGTTAATTTCGTGTTGTGTATTGTGTAGTAGGGTTATTATAGTACTTCAGGAATATTAAGACCTTTACTGGAAACGTGTACAAAATAAATATATATATATATATATCATACCTGCCAACTTATCAACACTGAAAATAGGGAGATTTATAAAAAAAGAAACATAGCCTTTATGGTATTGGCGGGCCTATTGCGAAAACGCAATTCATCAAAGACAAAAAGAAGAAAGACAAAAAATCGTTATAAACAGTGAAAAATAGCAATAACAGAGCATGTACCAGGACTGGTTTTGGAGAGAAATACGTGAGTGGGCAGAGTTTGAACTCACTGCACACTGAGCATCAAGATATTGGCGGTCAAGCTTCGAAAAAATTCCAACTTTTAGGGCCGAAAATTGATCTATTTACAGTAAAATACTTGCAAATCCGTGAAAATCGTACAAATTCTGTGCCAAATCGGGAAATCGGAAAATAAGGTTAAAAATCGGGCATTTCCCGACTAAATCGGGAAAGTTGGCAGGTAGGATATATATATATGTATAAATACCTAGTCGGTGATTGTTTTGATTAAACCGACGGCTCATCAGATATATTACAAAGGAATGGTTCTGTTGCAGAAGCTTCTGTAACTCTTAATTCTGGTAAAACTTGACTTTCCGAAAGTTCACTCTACTTTTTGTGTGTACATTGGATTGTTTTATTAAGTATCTCAGGATTTCCTTGTTTCTCCTTTAGATAGATTGCGGCAATGGGTGGATGAGATTCATTAGTGTTGGGTAAAATGTGTACAGTGTTCAAGCGCGTTCCTTTGTTATTGATCAAACTTTTAACATAATAGTTACACAATTTCGGGGAACCTTTAAAAATTATTGTGTCCTTTTAACCTTTTAAGCTGTTCGAAAAACGCTATTATTGTCGCAACATTCCGCACTGCCGCGACTGTATCAAAATGAGTTGATCGATAACCATTGACATATTATTACAATATGTGTAACTTTTAGGAAGCGTCACCATGATTGATCAACGTGTCTTATTCTCTCGATGACGCGCAAACTAAGTCAAATGTCCAATCACTTCTCCGCCAAAGTAACTTAAGGTAAAGTAACTTACATTTTTAAAGTAATTTTCAGTTAAAGTGACCAAAACACCATTGTTATTTTAGAAGTTCCTTTTTTTGAGGAACTGAAATATTGACAGGTCAAGTTCCGTACACAGACTAAGTACCTTAACTTAAAAAGTTCCATTATTTCGAGAACTTACCCACGACTGTCATGTATAATGCGTGCGTGATAGCTGCACGAGTTATGTCCTATCATTATCAAACATAATCGCATGTTAAAATATGCATAAATTTAAAGGAACATCAACGTTTTGTTTTGTTTTTGGCCGTGTTGTTAAATGTTTATTATGGACAATATATCAGGTTTTGAGTTCACGGCCACGGCGGTCATTTCGCGTTGCGAATTGTGATCGGTTCAAGGTACGATCGGCCCGGGCATTATACTCTTCTTACATAGCAGGAGGCATCGGCCTGTGAGGTAATAACAGGTTTGTGTGAGCGCCGCTCTGCTATTGGCTAATGTATTATGTCAGAGCGATATTACAGCATCGTGTTGTTACGCATCAACGAGTTATGCTTCAACCAGCCGGCTGCGATGTTTACGTTTTCAGATGATCTTCTGTTGCCGGCGCGCACGGACGTCAAACGTAGGAAAGGAACATCCGAAGTAAACAAAAACTTCGTATCGCGTATAGAGACACAATCACGAGAGTAAAGAAGATTTAAAAAATAAAAATGCGATTATTTTAACATTGTTGTTAGATAAAATCCTTTTGTATTGCTCAATTGGTATCTTTGATTGGAAGTTATAAATTGAATGATCGTCCCACAGTAGTTAGATGAGCGATAGCGAATCTCTCCATACAACTCGATCGGCGCTTTGTCTGTTCGTGCGCCAAATTTTGTTCGTCGCGCACAGGTCGAACGGCTTGACGGATTTGGCTGAAATTTTCGGTCAACACCCGTGACCACTAAACTCGATGCTGTTAACATAATCAGCCAAATCTGTCAAGATGCCAACCTACAAAAAATTAATTACTGAAAAAAATACCCAATTTTGTTAAAATCGCTCATCTGTCAACGCGAAGCGTTTTCCTAGTTTACTGATCATGGATCACTTGCTTATGACATGATTTTTCCTGTAGCATCACGTTATGGGAAGACCTATTAACTCATAACAGTATCTTATGACTAGAGGTCCGGAAAACCGATTTACTTTTGAGAGAATTTCGTTTTTTAACGTAAAAATCACGGATATATTAAGTGAAGTTATATTTCAGTGGTGTTATCCATGTGTTCTGTATTTTGACGCGCGTAACCAAAGATTACACTGTGCTGTGTAATCTTTGGCGTAACTAAATTAATTCACGAATCACGATGCATGATATAGGTCTTGCATGTGAAAAGTCTGGCCACTTTTGAAATAAGAAATTAGTTCTAAAAGGGTTTATGTTTTACTTGTGTTTGTAGAAAACATTTGACTTTGGTGATCAGCTGTTTGCTAACCTCACGATACTTCGTCTCGGCCCGGGGTAGAATAGGCCCAGAGTGACTCTGCTAGTCGTAAGAGGTGACAAAAGGGGACCCTGTCCCTTTCCCTCCCACTGTCCTACTGAATATTTCTCCTCCCACTTGGCCCTGCCCTCCCTTGCTGGACTCTCGTATGACGACCCACGCGACGTACAATGGATCTGGGCCCTTATTCTGTAAAATGTTCTCGTGTGAAACGAAACGAGAACTAAACGAAATCTCGATTTGGTATTGTTTGGAGGCTAGGATGGTAGCAGCCAATGGTATTTCTCGGTTGCAGTCCAAAGACATTGGAATAGCACTGTTCGAAGTCATGTGTATGTGGTGTCAACGGTCACTGCCCACTATATCTGTTAAAACATGCAGTAGGCTGCGGTATCAAGTCCATAACAACTGCCACTTGTTATTTTTGACACAATAAAGACTCGAAATGCCAAATCAAACGACATAACATGTAAATTCAACAATCTAAGTAAATAAATGGATATATGCCATGGTTAAATTACAATAATTAGTTCAATAGTATAGTACAAGGTGGTAAGTAAAGATATATGTCAAAGTGTTGTCAAATAGAGATAAAACTACACCTTAGCATTAAGTTGATGGCGGAACTCGGTCGGCCATGATTTAGAAGATAGGAGGTCTCGGTAGCTCCACGGGGACTACTATTGTCGCAAGCAGTTGGCCATGTGACTAAAATCTGTGCCAGAATTTCATATTCATAATTGGCGGCTGATTTCGTTCTGCATTCTGATAATTATAGTCAGCTGTGACCGTAAACGTGACTACAATGGAGAAATACTATTTGCTGGTACCTTCTAGCCTCGGAACGGGTGCAGATTTCGTTTTCGTTTCACACGAGAACGAGAACATTTTACATAATAAGGGTCCTGATTCGGATGTGGCTTTATTCTTCATCATCATCTTTCTCATCTTCAGTATCACCCACTCATCGTCTCGATTAGCCATTGTTGCAAAAATATGAGACGTTAATCAATCATCATCACTTGATTTTCAAGGACATGAAAGGGTGATCGAACTTTGGTGTTCCTTGAATTAATATGATGCTTCTACTCATGTATAATAGAATGGCGGTCTTAACTCATCTAGTCAAAAAGTCACTTATACGCTCACTTATTAACTCTGGCTAATTCTATCAGGCGACCGAAGTTGCCCAGTACTATTGCAAGGGACAAATCTATGGTTTACGTCTTGGCTGTTGTTCAGTGGATGATAGATCGGAATACACCCATGCTCCTTGCGGGATTCGGACCCACGCCCTCTGGTTCCACATACCACCTACCCAGCACTGAGCTACCGCAGTCGGCGACTGTGATTCCCTACGCAGCCTACGCTCGTACACAACGATACGATTCACGCAACCATACTAATATTGACTGAAACTCTCATTCTAAAGATTTCGTTAGTCTTAAAGCGAATGATGTGGCATTGAATCTTACAAGAAAATCTCTATATGATACCACACCGATAGAAGTAGCTCAGTGTGGTAAGACGCGAGAATCTTTTCTGGGAGGTCCCCGTTTCGATTCTGGTCACCGGCAAATCCTGACTGAAGTTTTTTTCCGCGGTGGCATTTCGGTGTTTTGGAGTTGCCTTGCAATCGACAGGTATACACTGGTTTTACACCTCCTCCTCCCCCCCCCCCCCCCCCCCCCCCCCCCCCATTATCAGCAATTTTCGCGCTCCGCGAAAAACCAGCATCTAACAGTGTGATTGTAGAGCTACCGAAACAAATCGTATTCGTGTAGATAGTAACAATACGTGGTCACTGGTATTCCCCATCATTATACATTGATGGGTAAAAGAAGCCCATGCATGCATATATTTGTATTTCGAATGATAACTAGAACATATATGCCAATTAGGGTGTCCATTCGTCCCGTTTTCTATGGATCTGTCCCTGTGTCCTCACATCTGTTCACGGGGACGGTGTTTTTTCCCCGTTCTTGTAAATATATTGATGCATAAATGTGAATCACAATAAATAAATTTTACACTCGAATTTGAGTTTGATAATTTACCCAAAACTAGCCTTCCTTGCTTGCGCAGATCGTTGTAAATACTGTCTTGAGGATAAACATAGCGCAAAAATGTTTCTCCTTCGGCGTCTGGGGCTCTAATATACCGCAGACCCCTTACGCAACTACAAGCCTCAAAGTCTGCTGGCATGATAGCTGCCCTGTCCCGTTTTTCCACTTTTAAAATATCGACACCCTAAACTCAATACGCTTTCTTTCTTTTTGTCAACAGCGTGGGAGACATACGTGAAGAAAATGGCCAACAATTGGCGGGACCTTGCAGCAATGTGGATCAACTGCACTACGGGCGTTAACGCAATGGTGGTTCACTTCGAACACCTGCGCGTAGACCCACGTCGTGATCTGCGCAGTATCCTCCACTTCCTCGGGATAGCCGTGGACGATGGCCGGCTATCGTGCGTGTTGAAACACGTCGACGGCCACTTCAAGAGACAAGCCTCTTCCACGCAACAGATGTGGTTCTCAAAGAGGGATCCCTTCACTAAGAGACAGCATCAGTACGTTGACAACGCCATCGAGTTCATAGACAGACTGCTCAAGGATAGAGGATGGGAGAGGGTTCCTATCTATCTATATAAGTTTTACAACAAGAAGCGTAATTATTCCGTTAGGTCGAGAGCTATTAACACAACGTCGTATTGTGTATAAACTTAGGTACTTCCCAATGACAAAGTATTTTGTATAAACGTACGATCGCATCGAAAACCGCGGGCGGTGCTACTGATGCCTGTGTTGTTTTGTTACTCGGTGGGCTGCCATGGTCTTAGTCACACTATTGAAACTACGGGAATTAGAGTAATTTCTTGAGAAACTAACACGATATTATCCACCATGTGGATTAATTTTGTCAAAACTAAAAACTGAATTAACAAATGTCAAATGTTTGAATCGTTACATGGAAATTAAGTTAAGAACTGTTACTAGTTGATTTCACAAATAAGAACGGTAAAGATTAAATTATTTGGGATTTCTCTATATGGTCTTGGTATAAAAACCTGGCGAAATAAACGTTTGTTAGTAATATTTTGAGTACGCTACACAATATTAAAAAAGAATGATAAATATTAAATTTATTTTAATTATTTAACCTTACCAATAACAACCATGGTTAAAATATGTTTGTATTTTTATGAAACCAGAATTCAGGCATTTTTCACTTTTTTAATATTATGTAGCGTTCTCAAGACATAAGTAAAAAAAAACGTTAGTTTCGCGCGGTTTTTATAGTGAGACTAGACAATCCTTTGCCGTTAAGAAATCGTGTAATTCTCTGGATATTACTTTAAAAACGTTAGTTTTGTGTGGTTTTAACTTTGAGACAAGCATCTTCTAAACAGGACGGCAATATCGTCTATTGTTACTCAAACGTTGTTGGTTGTACAACAAACCATATTTGCAGTGTTGTGGAGTATCTAGATACATTTTTTGTATACCTTTACCTAAACCAGATACTTATAATTTATTGTACCTGATCCTGTATCTAGATACATTTTATTATGCATCTATAGCATGTTTAGATACAAAGATACAAAGGCTCTTTTTTTGAGCTAATTCAATATGCTGCCGAGTGCTGATCGTCGATTTTACAAACATCTCTCTTTCGAAAATGATTGGGCCAAAACTGCGATACGGACGATCACTTATGTGGGTATTAAATACAAGCAATAATGGCAGCTAACAGTGTTATGTTTCAATTATTAAATTCGTTTACTTTTTTTCACTTATGCGCTATTTCAATCCCCGTTCATCTTAGATAATAATTATATGTATGTATCCGTAGTTCCATTTTAAAAAGTACCAGTACCTTTGTATCTCTCTTATATTTGATACTTTTTTAAGTATCTTGTATCTGTACCTGTAAGTAGATACATTTAAACCAAAGTATCTTACCCAACACTGCATATTTTGTCAGCTTTGATTTTATTAACGTTAACTCTAGTCTAATTAATTTACCAAATAATATTAGCTCGGAATCTTGATCGCCAGAATATTGTCAGTACTCAATAACACACAAATCATCCAAATGTCTCAAGAGCAAGTTTTCAAGTCTAGTACACCACCTATATAAGCCTCTAGAACGATTCTTACTAAGCAAGCGCTAAAAGTATTTTCGAACAACCGCTCCATTACTGTATTAAATAGCGAAACATACAACTACAATTAGTATATAAATAACCAATTCATGTAAACCTTTTTTGAATTTAATACTAAGAAAATATTAAACAGATCCAACAAACGTACCTACAGTTCAATGTCCTTCAAATGTATACAAATATTGGACTAGTGGTTAGTCTGTTTCTACAGTTTTTATCTGACATTGCTAATTATTGGAGTCAATCTCATAAGCATTTGTGTGTATTTGTGTACAACAACAACAACAACAAGGTAGGCATACTGGTCTGTTTTCTGCGTTCTGGTTGGTCAACGCTCCGAATAGCTATTGCAGTATTGAATATTAAACTGTCTAGAGCTGGTTGCACTGTAAGGTACAACTATCTGCAATAACATAGATGACACAATGCTGGCCTACTATTGCTCACGCTACGCCTTAATAATCATCGTGATATTTCCTATTGAACCCTTGTTATCTGTCGTTAAATTCTATGATATTGAATCGGTGCCTTTAATTTGTTAAGCCGTCTTTAGATTTGTGAAACATATTGTAGGTTAACTCGGATGCGAAAGCTGGCATTTGGCATTCAACACATTATTATAATTGTTTCTGATTATAGTTAAGATTGGTACAGGACACGTCTAGATGCCTGAGTGATCTCATAAACTTAAGATCTATTATAATGATGTTTATTGAAATCAGTTCTGCTAAAAATAAATAAGAAATAGGTATACTATCGTGGTTTTCCGGGTATAACCGTGTCAAAAGGTGGAACCAATCCAACGTTTCGCCCATATTGCAATGGGCTTCTTCAGGCCATTCTATACAGTGTTAATGAAAAAAATAAAATGAAGAACTTGTCACATTATAATGATTGTCAACTGAACAATGCTTAAAAGTAGGCTGTTATCAAATTATGTATTGGTGCATAATATGATCTATACATACTCTTATGTATGGTGCTTAGGATAGATTTAATAAGAAACATCCTTTTTAAATTATTGTGTTCATCCAAAAGAGGGTTTATAAAATACGATCATGTTTTGCAAATGTTTCTCTGAATAAGAGTCGTTCGAGTATCTCTGCATGCGTGACCGGACAATTTGCCAGGTGGACAATTTGCCAGGCGACCCTAGGACAATTTGCCAGGCAAGTGTATGAGGTCACGGTAGGGCTAGGACAACTTGCCAGGGTAGTGTATGAGGTCACTTAGGGGCTTGGACAATTTGCCAGGCAAGTGTATGAGGTCACGGTAGGGCTAGGACAACTTGCCAGGGTAGTGTATGAGGTCACTTAGGGGCTTGGACAATTTGCCAGGCTGGTCTTGACATTGAGGAGATCACGTGCTCACACATATCTATACTGCAGGAAGCGTTATGCCGAGCACCGAGTGAAATATAATTTATTATAGTACGGTCATGGAAAATGTGTTGTACTGTGTTGTAATCCCATTTAAATTATCATAGTAGAAGTCCTAATCGTCTGTTTGAGCGTTTGGACGAGCAGAGCTGACTAAAAGAGATGATGACTTTCAGGGTTAGGGTTAGGGTTAGGGTTAGGGTTAGGGTTAGGGTAAGGGTTAGGGTTAGGGTAAGGGTAAGGGTTAGGGTTAGGGTTAGGGTTAGGGTTAGGGTTAGGGTTAGGGTTAGGGTTAGGGTTAGGGTTAGGGTTAGGGTTAGGGTTAGGGTTAGGGTTAGGGTTAGGGTTAGGGTTAGGGTTAGGGTTAGTGTTAGGGTTATAGTTAGGGGTTATAGTTAGGGGTTATAGTTAGGGGTTATAGTTAGGTTATAGTTAGGGGTTAGGGTTAGGGGTTATAGTTAGGTTATAGTTAGGGTTAAGAGTTAGGGATAGGGTTATAGTTAGGGGTTATAGTAAGGAATATTTAAAGAGCGATCATTAATAAGTAATAACTCATTCGGTGCTCGGCATAACGCTTCCTGTAGTATAGATATGTGTGAGCACGTGATCTCCTCAATGTCAAGACCAGCCTGGCAAATTGTCCTAGTACTTCAATGATGCCTGGCAAATTGTCCTAGCCCCTAAGACGTCACAGTGTAGCCTGGCAAATTGTCCTAGCCCCACCGTGACCACATACACTTGCCTGGCAAGTTGTTCTAGCCCCACCATGACCTCATACACTTGCCTGGCAAATTGTCCTAGGGGCACGAAATGAAGCCTGGCAAATTGTCCGCCTGGCAAATAGTCCGTGAATCCTCTGCATGAAACTTTTCTGGCTGTCATGCACAAAAAGTAAACCGCTGGGACAGTCACCATGGGATTAAACATTTGAAGGCTTCCGGAGCACATTACATAGCACCTCCGTCCAACGATGCACTTTGGAATATACTTAGTTACTAAATTATATATTTTAATAATGCATTACAATGTTTCGTATTATTAAGCCACGCTGTCGAAGCATAGTCAAACTATTATTTAAAATAATATACTTCGTAAGTCCAAGAAAGATGCTAATAAATCTTGAGGATTCACTCGGTAAATGTGACAACCCATTGGCAAACATGGCAACTGTTATGTAAATGGCTTGCCACACTGGTTAGGACACATCTTGCTATGGTTTCTAACTCGAAATGCAAGCACCAAAATGATAAAAGTTGTTATGCTGTGTAAATAGCTGTTGAACTCTTCCACAAAAATATTATTAAGAACTGTTGAAATCTTGTTTTAAATAAAACTATAAAATAAAACACTGGTAATACTTATTTGTAGTATACGGTGTAACCCCGCACTTTCCCTCATAGAGTGTATCCTACATTTGAAGCAAATTGAGCGGATCCTATTAATTAATTTTGTCTACGATTTTAACATCAAGTTTAATAGTCTAAAAAAAAACATCTAACTGCCCAACTTCGTAAATAAATAACCAATTCTGTTTCAGTTTGTAAATAAATGTTGAAACCCTCTTTACCGGTACCTTTTCCGCGGTGATAATGTAAATCCTGTCCCTCCCTTAAATACATGTGAATTCTCAAGGCACCGAGTACTAAAAATGACCTCAGCTATAATCAATGATCTCCTTACAATTTCCTAGCTTGTAGCACAAACAATCTAAATCCTGTCTCTGCTTGAATATAATAGACTAGGGCTAATATATAGTACCCAAGTGTGCAATGTATTTACCAAATTGTTTAAAAAATAGATAAAGGGATGGATCTGCGGTACATATTCAAGTATTCACGAAATAACCAAAACTATTCAAACCCATTCTCTGCCTTTTCACTTCTGTAAAAAAGATGTCAATGTAAAAATACGATAACAAGACAAACTGGATTCGAAGTAGCTTCCCATCAGTATCCCACAACAATACACCTTGCATTGTACCGTTTACCTTTAATTGACATTTTCGCATATGTCATATCGATAGAACTGTAGATATTACATCCTGTATTTACCGACAGCAATGCTCAGTGCTGGCTGTGAGACCCATATTCGAGAGGTTTAGGGTTCGATTACCGCTACCGACAAACCTTATTACAAAGTTTAGATCAGTCGTGCTGGGATTGGCGTAACCATTAGATTGGACTCACGGGAATAAGGGCTAAGTTAGAGTAGGAAGTCAAGAGGTAGACCGACGAGAGACTGGACTGAGCGGAGGAGTGCGATGTTCCCTACGTCGGGTAACCTACAACTTCGGTTCGGGATTCAATCCATCTTGTGGGGTGGATATGGTCCGGACCCCGGAGTATATTCTTCGATTTAAGCCCTAACCCCGGACGAAGTGTAACAGAAGCGAATTTGGTATCAATCGATTCAGAAAAAAACTGTTTAACATATTCAAAATCCCCTAAATCCTTAAGGATGTCTTATGATCCAATTAATGAGTAACGAAAATCATCGCAATAAGTTCCTAATAATGCAGTTATTATATGGGGGGATGAAAATGTTCTGTTTTGTAAACTAAAAGTGATAACACAAATCGTACACACTATAGAAGAGTACTTAGTCTAGGTGGTATAAGATTGCGTCTAGTGAAGAGATTAACGTAGCAACAGTCATCACAAACAAAGTCCCCGGGCGAAGATGTTCCCATTGCCAAGGTCTTTGCGGGGTCTATGTTCTGATCTAAGGCCAAGGGTAACCACACTCGGTCATCGCCTCTTTGTTTGTTCTTCATATTTCGCTCGCCAATAGAAAATAGTTGTTTGGCCCATAGCTTTCGCGATAATAAATCTGCAAATATACAATGGTAAAACGAAAAAAAAAACAAGTGGGAGGCGTGCATGGGTATTGGGTGTAGCTCGCAAAGCGTCTCCGGGGCTAGTTTTCGTGGTATAAAAGACGTGGTCGCCGTTGCTTCTGTCCAGAAACACTTCTACCATCATCATCATCATCATGGTCCGCACTCTGCTTCTGATCGCTGCGTTGGTGGCCGTAGCATACGCTGGCAAGGGCAAGTGTCCCAAAGTTTTGGGCAAGTTCCCCTTCGAGGAAGCCAAGGTAAATAGAAATCACCATTCTCTAAAATTTATTTTTAATATTCACTATTTTATTTTTGAAAGATGGAACAAAATTATCTTGACTATAGTCCATCTTTCTTAACTAAATTATCAGTTATTAATTTTTGTTTTAATGTTATTCATCCAATTGAAAATGTTTCATTATACATATACGTTTCACATACAAAATTAATATTTCGAAATTATTTCCACTGTGAACGCTGTAACATTATATTGTATACACAAGTATTTACACTTGTAACCGATAATAATTCTCAGTTTCCCTTACTTTCAAACGAAATCTCCACGGGATATATAAATATATTGATTGATTTGTCTAGTACTGGTATTAGAATATCGGTTTACAAACGATACGGTTCAAATAAACATTTAATCTTACAACATTGTTAAATACCATGTTCTTGCATTTGTGTGTCGAGCTTAACTCGAGTCACCACGATAATAATTCAGGAACCCTAAGTCCCAACCACAATATTGTCGGTTTCGCGATTTCAATCGCAGTCCGCGGAAATCGTGAAAAAGTTAACTTAGACGGCGCTGTTCACAATAAAATCGTAATGTCGTAATGATAAGCATGAGACAATGTACGGCTACGATCACGATACCAAACTGTTCACAACATAGTATGAGCGCATTTCCAACAATTTGAATGTTTTTCGTTTCAGTTTGACGGAGAATGGTTCACCGTAGCTGGCATGCCCATCATGGATGAGAAGTTCGAGGAAACTAAGTGCGGCAAGTTCAACTTCCACTTCACCAAGAGCGACACCAGTGATATGACCGTCACCTACAAGGCTTACAACCTGGCTAACGAGTTGTTCACATACGAGTCCATCTTACAGTCGTTCAAGTCCGAGAAGGCTTCGATGGCTTTCAGCGTCTGGAAGAAGGAGGGCAACTTCCCTTACACCAGTAAGTAGCATATCTCTACTGCCACATGCCAGACTAGCATTCGTGAGGTCGCCGGTTCGATACCGGCCACAGGAACATTGTATTCAAAAGGCGAATATGGCGATATGTCGAAAAAAAACTAACTCTTGGACGTTCCCTCCCAACCATCGCATTTAAATAAAAATAAAGGAAATAACAAAAGTTTTTGTAGTTCAAAACAAATTGACTTGTAGATAAAAATTAAGGTATTTCGTTCATCGCCCTGAAGAGGCACAAGTTGTCCCTGAACAGGTTTCTAGCGAAACATTATTAAAATTATTTCCAGGGTTGAAAATGTCTTTTTCACGTTTCTATTTACTTTTACAGTCCAGATAACAAAAATTTGTTCTTATATTCCTCACATTATTTATCTGACCTTAGTTTAATCCACTAACAATAGGAGCTACCGGACCCAACACTACATAGGCACACAGTTCACTACCTCATGCAGTGACATAGATAAAAACTGAATGTAGGCAAACCTCGATGTACTCCCATTTCAGTTAACACGACTAATAAAATATTGATAAATTAGGTTAACTGCAATTTTCATAAGTAGTAAAAAACATATTTTTATATAAGAACAGTGATTTTCCATTTAATTATATATTTCAACTAAAATTACCTGGTACATTAGTTACTTTGTTTAGATAATATGTTTCCATATGTTTGTTCAATAAAAACATCTCCCACTGTTGGTCTTTCTCCACTCACTAAGCAGCTGATATTGCATATTATATAGATGAACCGTGTTATTCAAGTAAAAGTTATAAGTTAAAGGTCTCTCACACCAAGAAGTAAGATGGTGTCAGGGGAGTGAGGACCGCCCAGAATCAGTTTCCAACTTAACAAGTGCAAATCACTAACGTTTTTCCCGATTATCTAGTACAATTTGGTTGCGTTAAGTTTTTTGACGGGAACCTGCTTGCACGTGTTTTTGTACGTTACCGTCAAAAAACTTACCGCAGCCAAATTATACTAGATAATCGGGAAAAAGGTTAGTGATTCGTGAGAACGAAAAAGTGACTATCTGACTTCTTTGGGTACTGCGACTATATATATAACATGATGTGTTCTATTTCTCAGGCGTCTACAAGCAGAACATAATCGCCACCGACTATGAAAACTACGCCGTCATCCTCGCCTGCAGACCCGAGTTCGACTCCGCCACCAAGACTTTCGGTCGTCACTTCTTTGCCCACATCCTCAGCCGCAAGCAGACCCTCCCCAAGGAAACCCTCAACACCCTCATCAACATCGTCAGCGGATATGATATCGACACCAAGTACATTAAGGTTGTCGACAGGTCCAAGTGCGCCACTTTCCACTAAACCATTGAACCTTTGCACTCGAATTCAATTACGCAACTGATTTCTCATTGTAACCTTAATCTTTTTTTAAATAAAAATACTTTAAAACAAATACATACGTGTTTCAATGTTATTTTCTTCCATACTAAGTTCCCTTTGTCTGTGTATCCTACCCGAAACAAAACCATGTTTGTGATAATGTATGAATAATAATAATAATAATGTTTCGTAGGAATACCTCTAATAGGGTGCACACACGCCCCCCCCCCCCCCCCCCCCCCCACACACACTACAGTTTTACCTTATGTGCTCCTCTTCAAGTCACAAACTAAGTATATTAAGGTGTTCGAATAGTTGGAAATGAATTTCAGAGGGTTGTAAGTAGGACTCAATCCCAGCATTCGTCTTTACGGCTGAGGAAACTCTTGGAAAACACCATCAGGCAAGATTTCCGGTGGCCGGTAGTACGCTGAGCTACCTCTTTCAGTGTCATAACTCATAATGTTACTATAAACAAACCTGCATGACATACCACAGATTTTGAGAAAATTACGTAAGTTTGACTGGCTGTCATTATAAATTACATAATGTCACACATAGTAGCAATTTGTGAGAGAACCTGAGTATATTCATTTAATTTGATTTCTTTTAATTAATCTCAATTACATCTGGTTTAAGTATATATAAGCAAACCTGCGTGACATACCACAAATTTTGGGATAATTAAGTAAGTTTCAGTGGCTGTCATACAGAAATTACGTAATTTTAAACAAAGTATCGCTTTGTAAGAGAAAATGAGTATATTCATTTAATTTGATTCCTTCCACAAATCTCAATTACATCTGTTTCAACTATATATATACATGCTTACGTGATATACCACAGATTTTGAGATAATTACGGAAGTTTGACGGGCTGTCATTATAAATTACGTAGTCACACATAGTAGCGATTTGTAAGAGAACATGAGTACATTCATTGAATTTGATTCCTTATTAATCTCAAATACACCTATTTTAAGCTTATATGAACATACCTGCGTGACATACCACAGATTTGGAGATCATTAAGTAAGATGTAGGGGCTGTCATTCGGAAATCACGTAATTTCAAACAAAGTATCGATTCGTAAGAGAACCTGAGTATATTTTATTTGATTCCTTCCCATTAATCTACTTTACATCTGTTTTAAGTATATATAAACAAACCTGTGTGACATACCACAGATTATGAGAAAATTACGGAAGTTTGACGGGCTGTCATTTAGACAAGGCCACTTTCTCGTCCTGAGTGATGCAAGAAGCAAATCGTATAACATTTTGTCAACAAGTGTTTTTAGACTAATTCGACCATGCTGATCACGAAAATCTCTGTTGACACCTCGAAATCTTGACAGGAAGCCCGGAATTCAAGATAGCGGCCAAGATAGCGTAGGTAATTTGATTCTATAACTACACACCATTTACGATCTGGACCATAATATGTTTTCAGACTAATTCGACCTTCCTGAATCCGAAAATTGTTGTTAGAATCTTCTTATCTGGACCGGAAACCCGTAAATCAAGATGGCGGCTGAGCTGGCGTATGTTTTACTTGTATGTCCCGCACAACTACCATAAAGACAATAATTTTAGACTAATTCGACCTTTCTGAGTCATAAAATCGATATTATGAGCTAAACGCATACGCATACGCACGGAAGCCTGGAATCCCGGAATTCAAGATGGCGGCCAAGATAGCTTCGTATTTTTTATTTTGTATATCTCGCACACCTGACTTATTAGTCCATGTCGTTAGACTAATTTGACTTTATACAACCGCAAATTGTTGTTGTGACCTCAAAACCCTGACCGAAAACCAGTAATTCAAGATGGCGGTCAAGATGGCGTCGTTGTTTTGATTTTGTATATCTCGCACAATTACGAGCTAAACCATATTATGTTTATAGACTAATTTGACCTTGCTGAGTACGAAAATCGGTTTTAACACCTCGAAATCTGTACCGCAAACCAAGAATTCAAGATGGCGGCCAAGATGACGTCGGTATTTCGAAATCTAACACGTCTAACGATGTAGTCCACATGTTTTTGCGCTTGCTGAATGTGAAAATCGGTGTTGACACCTCGAAAGTTTGAACGGTTACCCAGAATTCAAGACGGCGGCCGAAATGGGAACTTTTTAATTTTAAATATCTCGCACATCTTAAGGGATGGGTCTAAAGTGGCTGGAATAGCTTCTTTAGTAACAAATAATAAATACCACGTAACAATCACAGCCAAAACGTTTAATGTAAATACTTTGTGTCTAATCAACATTCACATTGATGCATCGTCCTCTGCATCTGCAGATTTTTGTGTATGCCAACTCAAACTTCCGGCATCCACAGGTCCTGGTTGCGCACTGGGTCTTGCATCCACAAATGTCTCTGCATTCTCGACGACAGTAGCTTCAAGAGGTAGCTGCTCAAGCCCTTGTAAAAGGTTGCATGTTCCAGCTGTCGTAAAGGACGCTCACGCTACTTTTTTGGAAATGGTCGCCAAGTGTGATATGGAATCGCACCCCGTAAGTGCATGGAAGGACAGGATGTTATTCATCTGGTACACCGCTAGAGTGGAGCAAATAGTGTGAATTTGTAACGTACTTCCTGTCCTTCGCCGTACCACTCATCATCCACACGGTTGTACTTATAATTTTGTTGAAGTGATGGAGAAGAAGAAGACAAATGTCAGTGTCCCTCGCCATACCACGACATTATCGAAGTCACTGTGGACGGCATGCAAGATGACGCGAGTATCAGCCTCCTCTTGCGATGAGGATAGACCACTGACATTTCTTTCAGTCTTGTTTGACTTGACCATACGCTCATCATCAAAGCCTCTTGACACAATAACTTCTAAGTCACCAAAGTCATGTATCATTAGTTGTTCGGAGAGGAAACAGGCAAGATCAGCCTTATTTTCCCCAAGAGACATGAAGTTTCTCCAGTCTTTAGGCAAAGGTACTGAGGGATTAGTAATTACTCATCGCACTGTAGCAGATCCTTTTGTACGCTTTCTTCGTGTACCTGATTTAATATACTTTGTTCTGTATCTATCGAACAGTACGTCTATTCTATGATAAGATGAAGCTACATTGTGGATTCTGTCAATGAAGCAAGTGGCGAGGTCGCCAAAAGTATTTGCACTCGCAGGTTTACCAAGAGACACAACTACAGCTTGCCCATCTACAATTTTGTGAGAAACAGATTTGTTAATACAAAGAGACGGTGGGCACTCTATGTTTTCTCTGAGTAGTTTCAGAAGAGATGCCTTTTCAGTACTTCTCAGGGAACCATTCATTTCTGCTAATGATAGTGGCACAGGGAGAAGTTCATGCTTCAGGATTGACTGCATGTCAATCGCCCTTCCTGCCTCGTAAGCAACTAGCAAACGGTGAAGAACATCCCTGTCTGCTTCAATGATTTTTTTTTGGTTCATTCTGAGACTGGACTTTTTGGTCAAGATTTGAAGGCTTTAAAAGTGATTTTCGGATTCAGCAAGGTCGAATTAATCTCAAATCATTGTCTAAATAGTAAGTTGTAAGATACATTAAAATAAAAATTCATGCCAACTTGAATTTTGTGTTTCCGGTCTAGATTTAATAGTATTTTCGGATTCAGCAAGGTCGAATTAGTCTACACACATATTATGGTCTAGCTCATAAGCAGTGTGGGACGTACAGTAGGATCCAGTTGAATCAAAGAACTGACGCCATCTTGGCCGCCACTTTGAAATACAGATTTCAGGTCAAGATTGGAACGATTTAATATCGATTTTATGACTCAGAAAGGTCGAATTAGTAAATTATTGTCTTTATAGTAAGTTGCGCGAGACATACAAGTAAAACATTCGCCAGCTTAGCCGCCATCTTGATTTATGGGTTTCCGGTCCAGATAAGAAGATTCTAACAACGATTTTCGGATTCGGGAAGGTCGAATTAGTCTAAAAACATATTATGGTCCAGCTCGTAAATGGTGTGTAGTTATAGAATCAAATTACCTACGCCATCTTGGCCGCCATCCTGAATTCCGGGCTTCCTGTCAAGATTTCGAGGTGTCAACAGAGATTTTCGTATTCAGCATGGTCGAATTAGTCTAAAAACATTTGTTGACCAATTGTTATACGATTTGCTTCTTGCATCGTTAAAAACGCTCTTTTCTCTGAAAGTAGCCTTGTCTAATTGGGCTTTTAAGTCGAAAAGGGGGCCGGCACGGCAGAGAAACGAGCCAGAGAGAACATGTGGAAACAGTGAGTAAGATTATGCAGAATGAGCAGAGGCATTATTAAAGATATGCACAAGAGCCTCTTTACGAGCACCAGTCACCACGAAGAGGGACCCAGTTCGTCATTTTTTAATATTTATATCTAAACCTTGATAATATATAACACAGCATAATTTAAAAACATATATTTTAAATGTTCTTTCAAATGTACGATTCTAACGCCTTTCGAGGAACACTTATCTTCATAAAAACAAAAAAGAAACAAACAAACAAAATATAAAGTAAGACAACTGGAGATTAATGAAATTGCATGTTTTTATTTATTTAGCTGAATACTAAACATATCGATTGATTCTATATTTTCAAAGGCGGGAATCTTTAAACCGTCTCGAACATCGTCTTGTCGCTCCCACAACTACGTTATCGACCGCAGTGAAACAGGAAGTTGGTAAATGCAGTGTACAGTAACGGTCTCTCTCGGAGAACTTCTCAACTCGGTGTGATTCGACTAACAATGTCGGTACAAACAAACACTACGAAGCGCGCGAATCGATATATCGATGTACGTACATTCAGTAATGTACATTGTACAGTATCGCTCTCCGTGGTGTAACTTCACACTTCGGTGCGAATCAGCTGGCGGAAGCTTTACAAACTCAGCTGTCAGTTGTTTTGTAGAAGTGGTGCAGTGCGCGTTGTTTTGTGAGCTGTAGCATGGTGGCTAGAGTATTTTAATTGTAGGTACTGAACTGAACTATTTAATAAGAGTGCGGTTCAAGATTGACGATGGAAGCGGGCCGAAGAGGACGACGGCAAAATACCTGGCGAAGTTTCTTCTTCGAGAAACCGAAATGTGGTCTGAATTTCGATTCCATGTTTTATAGGTAAATGTTATGTTGTGATTTGTGAGCTTCGTTCGTATTTAGCGCCAAATTCAGTATGGGTTGTGAGAGCGTAATGCGTATTTTTGTAAATCGTTTACAGCATTGGCACCACAAAAACAACAGCAGCTCATTGGCTAATCGAGACGACCACCACACAGATCGCATGAGCATGAGAACTTAAAAGTTTTTTGTTTGTATATTTATAAATTGCATTCAATATCAAATGTTTAAATGATACGGGGCAGGATAGTACCAAGTTCTACAGATATTCATCAAAAAAGAGTGCAAAGTTGATTGTGTCTGGATAAAATTAGCCAATACCGCAAATCGCCTAATTTGATCCAAACGTTAAACCATTTTTAATTCTATTTCGAGAATATCTGTAGATCTTGTTGCAAAAATATAGTCTATTCCACTTACATTGGAAGTTCTCTACAGCTGAAAATCTCTCCCCCCCCCCCCCCCCCCTCCCGAAACATATAATTGCCGGCTCATAGAGCTCATGCAGGCCTCACATAGGTACACACTTCAATAGAACAAATACTAATATATAATGCATAAATATAATGCATATAATATATAATAATAATAATAGATTGTCCGAATTTATCTGGAAAAGATTTCATTGAAGTGCCCAGATATAATATACAATTAATTACTTTGAACTAGATTTAGATAATATGAGCCCCCCCCCCCCCCCCTCCCCCCACTAATCGGTAGGTGATCATTTGCCATCATCTTTTAAAGCTGCCTAGTAATCTACTCATTACTATCATTTCAAACCATTGATTAATTTAGTAAACGACTCAAATTTTGCTTCTGTGTCACTATAGTTTTAATCGGTTGAAATCATTATGGAGCCAATATTAACTACCATACAATACACAGAAATATTCACGATTCTGATTCGTGTTGCTTGAAATCCCTATTATTGCAATCATTATTCGAGACGACGAGAGATGATAGATGAAGTTAGAGGATAATTACAAAAAAGCGGGACTCGAACCCACGTCTCAAGGTGGAATACGCTTAGGACCTGCGCTCCAACCGCATGAGCCACCGCAGACGGCTATAATTCATTCAACGCATATATTTTGTTATCAATTCGTGTTGATATAAGTATTATATATTAATTGTTGTTGTTATAGTGTGAATTGTGGAAAAGTACACGAGACTCTAATTGCTGTTAATTATGATGTTATTATGTTGTTATTTGTTTCGTTGTTATGTTGTTGCGTTGCCTTCTGGGCACCACCTTGGTACTGGTGTACTACTAACTATATAAGATGAGAGCGTTGGTTTTTACTGCCTTGGAAAGTACATTGTTTTCGAAGCCACGTATGTTATTGCCCATTCAAAACTTTACTGCGATCGAAACATTCATATTTATTTATAAACGTTGATGAGGCGATTAGGTAAGAGTAAATAGAGTTACAAGAAAATATATGTAACCTAAGCTAATGTTACGGTCGGTTTGAAATAACACGTGTTTCCAAACCGTGTGCCTAAATGATGTTCTTGCGACTAGGCTAATCGAAACGATGAGCTAATGAGCTAAGCTGGAATAATGGGAGTCATTATTTATTTAGCTTCGTGTATTAAGGAATGTAAGTCCGTCGTATGTCTACCTACCCTTATGTGGAACTTCGATTTTTGTCGGTTAAACATTTTTTTATGTTTTAAAATTGTCAAAAAGTAAACTAAAATATGTCATTCCCTACAGAGAATGTAGTGCTCTTTCTGATTTATGTTTATTTGTTCTATAATATTTTCCGCTTTTCAAATGTGCTTATTTAAGGTGAATCTACCCCCAATTTATTTTATTTTTTTAAGTATGCATAAAGACAACATATGGGTTAGTAAGTTATATGAAATACGCTCATTTGAGAATATCAAAACTAATTTTCAATCCCTTTTTGGAGGAGCCGAATGGTATTTACAACGGGTTTTATGAAACATACGGCTAACAACTACGTTTAAACCACATACGCGTTTGGTATGCGATTTTTTGTTTACACCTTACTCTCACTATTGGCTATGTGGATTTAGGTTTTGAAATAAGGGTTTTCAATATTTGGTTTTCTACGATTTATTTTGTTCTCCGGTACGGAAATTGTATTTGTACCGGCGAGCAAAATAAATCGTAGTAAACCAAATATTGAAAACACTTAATCTACACAGCCAATAGTGAGGGTATGGTGTAAACAAAAAATCGCATACCAAACGCGTATGTGGTTTAAACGTAGTTGTTAGCCGTATTCGTCATAAAACCCGTTGTAAATACCATACGGCTCCTCCAAAATGGGCTTGAAAATTAGTTTTGATCTTCTCAAATGAGCATATTTAATACACTAACTCCATATGTGTTCTTTATGCATATTAAAAAAAAAATAATATGGGGTAGATTCACCTTAAATTATGCAATGTGTTGTTGTAAACACATTCCACAATTAAATGTGTTTGTATGCTTTGGACCTGTTCTTGAATTACCAGCCAGCATTTATTTCAATTAATTAATAAAATAATAGCTTTATTAACAGCTATTGATCTATGCATGAGATTTGAATGGTAAGCAAATTCAGTCTACGAGACCCTCAAATACAAAAACTCTCGTACAAGCATTTTAAGTAGGTTGTCGTAGATGGAAACATACTTTACTTGGTATATAAACGAACAAACAAGTTATTTTAGCGAGAAAATGTCCACCCAAGTCGAAGACATGCAGGTAAAGAATAGACTCTGTGCAACCCTAGTAATGTATCATTTACTGCTGCTTACCTTATTGGACGTGCAGTGCAGCTGCAGGCCATCCGCTATCGCTACCGCTACCATGGACCGCCGGGCACCCATGGTACTGTAGGAAAAACAGTTGCAATATATACTCGCCATGCAGTAATCTACTGAGAACTGACAGATAGACAGACAGACAGACAGACAGATTGACTGACTCACTGACTGACTGACTGACTGACTGACTGACTGACTGACTGACTGACTGACTGAATGACTGACTGACTGAATGACTGACTGACTGACTGACTTACTTACTGACTGACTTACTGATTAACTGACTGACTGACTGACTGACTGACTGACTGACTGACTGACTGACTGACTGACTGACTGACTGACTGACTGACTGACTGACTGACTGACTGACTGACTGACTGACTGACTGACTGACTGACTGACTGACTGACTGACTGAATGACTGACTGACTGACTGACTTACTTACTGACTGACTTACTGATTAACTGACTGACTGACTGACTGACTGACTGACTGACTGACTGACTGACTGACTGACTGACTGACTGACTGACTGACTGACTGACTGACTGACTGACTGACTGACTGACTGACTGACTGACTGCCTGACTGACTGCCTGACTGACTGCCTGACTGACGGACTAATTGATTGATTGATTGATTGATTGACTAACTGACTGACTGACTGATTGATTGATTGACTAACTGACTGACTGACTGACTGACTGACTGACTGACTGACTGACTGACTGACTGACTGACTGACTGACTGACTGACTGACTGACTGACTGACTGACTGACTGACTGACTGACTGACTGACTGACTGACTGACTGACTGACTGACTGACTGACTGACTGACTGACTGACTGACTGACTGACTGACTGACTGACTGACTGACTGACTGACTGACTGACTGACTGACTGACTGACTGACTGACTGACTGACTGACTGACTGACTGACTGACTGACTGACTGACTGACTGACTGACTGACTGACTGACTGACTGACTGACTGACTGACTGACTGACTGAATGACTGACTGACTGACTGAATGACTGACTGACTGACTGACTGACTGACTGACTGACTGACTGACTGACTGACTGACTGACTGACTGACTGACTGACTGACTGACTGACTGAATGACTGACTGACTAACTGACTTACTTACTGACTGACTTACTGATTAACTGACTGACTGACTGACTGACTGACTGACTGACTGACTGACTGACTGACTGACTGACTGACTGACTGACTGACTGACTGCCTGACTGACTGCCTGACTGACTGCCTGACTGACGGACTGATTGATTGATTGATTGATTGACTAACTGACTGACTGACTGATTGATTGATTGACTAACTGACTGACTGACTGACTGACTGACTGACTGACTGACTGACTGACTGACTGACTGACTGACTGACTGACTGACTGACTGACCGACCGACCGATTGATTGATTGTCTGATTGATTGATTGACTGACTGACAGACAGACAGACAGACAGACAGACAGACAGACATAGTTTAAGTAAAGCCTCGGCTGTCGGGGGCGAAAAATATGGAACATTTCCTCGAAAAACTACTTTGGGAAATTACTATAATATGTACAACGTTCATTCTGGTTAGGCTAGGTCAGATCGGGTCAGGTTATGGGCAAAATGAAACGTGGACCAAATGCAAATAACCCAGTCTTTGGAACTTTCCGGGGAGGGGGAGTGGGGGGGCAACCCTCATTCCCCCTTTGGGTAAATCACCGGCAAAATATCGTGGGAGGTGTTCAGTAGCAGAGTATCCTGATTCGCTCTTAAGGGAAATAACTAAAATGTAGGTAACATGGTAACAAACATTAGCATATAGCCTTACTATGTGCGGCAACATTGTACAGGGCTATGAAGCAATTACACCTTGCAATATATCAACTTCCGGTGGATGGCGTGAGGTGGTAAACTGAAGCGAAATAGAAAAGTCACATTGCATATTATTGGATTCGAGTTCGTCACTAAGAGAATCAATTTCATTATTAATAAGATTACATTATTTTCCTGGGGGAAGAAAATCTTCTTCTTCTTAGGGATCTTCTTACATAGATCTTCTTATATAAGGAAATTAATATAACTCCTACGAATTGTGTGTCAGTAATTTTATATCAAAAATGTTTTAGATTATTTTTATACGGGATTATGTGCTCTAACGGGAATTCAATTCAATTTATGATTATTTTACTCCCATCTTTTAAAAATAAATACATCCACCACAAAACACAAAAACAATATTTATACGGAATATAAAGTGTACATTACATGAAAAGGAACTGAAAAGTTATGGAAAATCCACGCAAGGAAAACATACCCTTGTGGTCGGGCTGACAATCACACATGAAAACTACTCCTGGTCAATATTTGGAAAATTCTTTTTTAAATTAACTTCATAAAAGTTCAGTTCTCCCTAGAAACAATGAACTTTTAAAACGTTCAACTTCCGTTGGAACCTTTTATTTTCGAAAGTTCGATTTCTTCTATACTATGGACTAAATTTTAATTTAAAAGTACTTTTGTGGTGAAATGTTGCTGTTGTTACTTATTACGTATACAGGATTAAATATTAAAAAAATAAAACGTGCACTAAGTAAGTGAACATTACTTTTCAACAAAACATTTAGTCGAAGCATTTTGGCCTTCTAATGCGCTATCAAATATTTTTTTTTTTATGATAACTATGATCTTTCTAAATGTGTAAAGTTCGTTACTAAAAATAAATTATCTAAAATTCAAAGTACTATAAAAGTCAGTACAAGATCATGAAAAAGAGAGCGCGTTCAGAAACCTTACCCCACCTCTAATCTGGTTAACCATATCGCACGTGCATTGTGATATGAATCGTAAAGGGTTTCCACTTTTCAATATGGTGGCTTAAAATAACTTCATTGATTTCCGCCGCCATGTAGCCATGTAAATTGATTTTTTCCTATTCAGTGGCTTTATTTAAGAAAACACCACAGCCATGAGGTGAATTTTCTACATTGATAACAGCCGTAATCACTGTGTGGGGCAGTTATGCACGCGTGTCAGATCCGCTATATAGATAAAATTAAGGGGGGGGAGGGGGGGGGGGGGGGAGAGTTGCGCGTTTGCACGACAAAAGCCAATGACGAGAGTTATGCGAGGGCACTATTTAAAAAAATCACAGTTACACCGTGAAGCCCCAACCACAATTGTCGGCATCGTGACCGTATAATCAGAATCGCAATCGGGATCGCAATCGTACATTCTCCTCATGCTAAATCACTTATTGTGAACATCTCCATAAGAACCATGTATTGTAAGTTAACTTTTTCACGATTTCCGGATTGCGAGTGCAATCCTGATACCGTTATTTGTTGTTGGGGCTTCATTCGCACGTGCCTACCGATAGTCTATAATGTAGGCCTATCTTGGAATAACTTGAATGGCATCTGATGTACATGGTACTCGTGGGCTTTACTCGCATACACGTGCCTACCGATAGTCTATAATGTAGGCCTATCTTGGAATAACTTGAATGGCATCTAATCTACATGGTACTCGTGGGCTTTACTCGCATACACGTGCCTACCGATAGTCTATAATGCCGGCCTATCTTGGAATAACTTGAATGGCATCTGATGTTTTACTCGCACGTGCCTACCAATAGTCTATAATGTAGGCCTATCTTGGAATAACTTGAATGGCATCTGATGTAAATGGTGCTCGTGGGCTTTATTTGCATACACGTGCCTATACCGATAGTCAATAATGTAAGCCTATCTTGGAATAACTTGAATGGCATCTGATGTTTTACTCGCACGTGCCTACCGATAGTCTATAATGTAGGCCTATCTTGGAATAACTTGAATGGCATCTGATGTTTTCTCGCACGTGCTTACCAATAGTCTATAATGTAGGCCTATCTTGGAATAACTTGAATGGCATCTGATGTTTTACTCGCACGTGCCTACCAATAGTCTATAATGTAGGCCTATCTTGGAATAACTTGAATGCCATCTGATGTTTTCTCGCACGTGCCTACCAATAGTCTATAATGTAGGCCCATCTTGGAATAACTTGAATGCCATCTGATGTTTTACTCGCACGTGCCTACCGATGGTCTATAATGTAGGCCCATCTTGGAATAACTTGAATGCCATCTGATGTTTTCTCGCACGTGCCTACCAATAGTCTATAATGTAGGCCCATCTTGGAATAACTTGAATGGCATCTGATGTAAATGGTACTCGTGGGCTTTACTCGCATACACGTGCCTACCGATAGTCTATAATGTAAGCCTATCTTGGAATAACTTGAATGGCATCTGATGTTTTCTCGCACGTGCCTACCAATAGTCTATAATGTAGGCCTATCTTGGAATAACTTGAATGGCATCTGATGTAAATGGTACTCGTGGGCTTTATTCGCATACACGTGCCTACCAATAGTCTATAATGTAGGCCCATCTTGGAATAACTTGAATGGCATCTGATATTTTACTCGCACGTGCCTACCGATAGTCTATAATGTGGGCCCATCTTGGAATAACTTGAATGCCATCTGATGTTTTACTCGCACGTGCCTACCAATAGTCTATAATGTAGGCCCATCTTGGAATAACTTGAATGGCATCTAATCTACATGGTACTCGTGGGCTTTACTTTACATAAATTACCGCGTTATCTTGTCACCACTACCAAGTACAATGTCAGTGGCATCATGGCCATGGTCATATGCTAATGTAACTGTCGTGAGAAGCTTCTCATAGGTGTACTTTATGTTGTGTACTTCACTAGTAACCTACTAAAGGCGTAGGGATGGAATGAGACCGTCTTCGGTTGTGGGTATTGTGAGCGCGTCAAGCGTGTCATCTGGTAATGGGTCCGAGCTGGCACAACTCGTCCTGTAAGGCAACTAACAAACATTGACCCGAGTCCATGGAATCTTCTATGCATGCAACATGCGGAAACACTGAATTGATGTATCATTATTTTTAAAGTGAGTTTGACATAATGTTTCGAAGGTAATTAAAAGCGGCTATGTACATTGTCGGTATATGTATAACCTGCACTCCAACAGCATCTGCATGAGCCATAATAGACGGGAAAAACAAATCGTAACCAATAACCAGAAGCTAAACATTCGGGCTACCAGATCAGATTTTTGGTTTTAGGTGTGGGGGGGGGGGGGTGTAATAGGTGCCAATGGTTCCTTCCATGCACTAACTACAGCCGACCAAATGTTTGTCATATTATAATTAGCATAAGACATTCTGCGTTCACCTGTTCCACTGTCGACCAGCCAATGTTTGTTAGTCGCACTGTAAGACGGTTTGAACCGAGCCGAAGCCTATTACTCGATGACACGCTTGACGCGCTCACAATACCCACAACCGAAGACGGTCGTATTCCATCCCTACGCTTCTTAAATATAATTTGACTTTAGATCTGTATTCTAGTCCCTACGTAACACTGTTCGACAAACAAATATTTGCCGCATGCTGCGTGATTGTGGGCCCGACAGGTCGCGACACGTCGCATGCCACACGGCCGCATGCTAGATGACGCACCGTGTTGACTCAGTTGAAAACCGACTGCTGTGTGCGACAATGTCGCCGCGTGTTTCGTGTCGCCTAAATGTTGCCTCAGTGGAAACCAGGCTTCAATCAGCCTTGAGAACCTCAGTAGATGAATGCAGTCGGACCCTATTGTACCCGCTAAAAGCGGCCATAAAAAGAAGGTCGAAGTGCAGTCAATTACAGAGCACTTAACTGTTACAATGGAGAGAGCCAATGTTTTCTAGATGCCGTTTGAGTGGGGTGGAAATAATAATAATAATAATAATAATAATAATAATAATAATAATAATAATAATAATAATAATAATAATAATAATAATAATAATAATAATAATAATAATAATAATAATAATTATAATAATAATAATAATAATAATAATAATAATAATAATACTTCTTATTTAGCTGGCAACAGCTATTGCAATACATTACACATTTCACATACACTACACACATTTCACATTTAATAAAAGAGCATGAGCCGAGAGGAAACAACAGATCAAGGCTCCATTCATCCACTATGTTTCCCAACGCTGATTTCACTTTAGTCTCATGGATGCCAACCTCGGATTCGTATCTATCATGCACGCTGTTACAACGAAAACAAACACATTCCAGGCGTTCTTTCGCACATTCGTAGGACAGTTTTCCGCGTTTTAGAGTACCGTGTCTCATTATAGTCCGCATGCTGTGTTTGGAGTTTCCAGTTGTCCAATATACGGTCGTAAGTTATCACTAGGGCTAGGATGTTCAGGACATCTCCTTTTTTTCTATTGGTAAATACTCGCCTGGAAAATAGTTTTAAGCGTGTTTCAAGTGTTAGGGATGCCAAAAATATGCATTTTATTTTGCCATAAATGCCTATTTACATCATTTCATGATAAAAGGTCCTTTTTGGGCATTTGTAAGGGACTATTTGCCTATTTTGATATAATTTGCTAAAACGGATGCAAAACGTGGTGGCCGGAATCGAACCGGCGGCCTCGCGAGACTGTTAGGTTGGGGCAACGAGACTCAATTCGGGAGATTGCTGGTACGATTACCGCCACAGACGTTTTAGATCTAAGACATTGCACATGCCTTCCCATTCCCAACTAACCATAGCCCAATAATACTTTCTTAGTCAACTGAAAAGTCTCTGAGATTTCGCTAGGGCGAAAAATAGAATTATATTTTTATCAATCCGCGAACTTGTAAAACATATTTCCATTTAGTTGCAACCAGCAAAGGACCTAGCGGTTGCGTCTATTGTTGCCGCCCATGGGCGACTGTGCAACTGCACACACGCAAGTCAACCTTTATTATGCACTTGTCCTAAAGCTCTTGAGTAGACGATAATGCATTACAATGCCGGTCGGGCATTACTTAGGTTTCTATGGAACTGTATCCACAATCAATCAATAATTATTATTATAGTTGTCCCAAGACTACCTTACACATGCTTTCGTCACAGGCGACTGGTTCGTAGCCAATCAGCGATCGGTATTGGCCCGTATGTGTCTCGGGCGATTCGCTGATTGGCTACGACGGCCCCGGATGTGACGAAAGCAGGTGTAAAGTAATCTTGGGTCCACTATAGCTCACACTTCCAAAGTGTTGTGACATATCTGTGGTTTGATATCAATCAGGATAGTTTTTAAGGAGTGTTTTTAAACGAATGTCGGGAGACAGTGGGAAATTAAATTAGCTTATAATTGAGAAACGCCGTTTAACTGACTTTTGGAGAACTTCTGAATTCAATTCTTATCGAAGTTATTTTAATTAATCAAAGTTTTTCAATTAATTCTTGACTGTGACCTCCGAGATGTCACAAGATCTCCTTCAGAGCGTTCGGAAGTAGTTTTGACGTTTTTAGTCAACTAATTTCTCTTAAACAAATAATAGGATTATTATGAAAATTTACCTACTTGCAGAGGGGTGTCATATCTACGCATAGGTGACAAGCCTGCTCAAAAATAATATACTCACGATTGAATTATGCATATAAATTACTTTCGTCGAAGATGTACAGCGAAATAATTCGCGATCACAAAACTTCGATAAGCCCCTATAGCGGACAAAATTATCCCTAAGCTAACGGGAGCGCTCTAACTGTCTGCGGATTCTCACACAAACCACACGGTACTAATCTCGTTCTAGCTGTTAGGCCTATACTTTGCATTTTGAAGGAAAAACTTATAGGAAAGCGTATTTAGTTTACATGCCAATAATCATCATAAAGGTAATTTCAAAATTATAGACCCAGTAGTTTACTTGTTATAACAATTCACGCAAAGAATCGGAAAATGAGCAAAATTTCTAATTGTTTTCTCAACTTAAATTGTTGAAAAACTAATGATCGGATTTTGACGAGAGGTCCTTAGGAACATGTACCAACAATGTGAGAAAATAAACAAATAAACTTTCTAGATAGAAAGTCCCCAAACGAAAATTCATAGCATGCACTAACATGCAGGGTGCGTAGTTTCACGCCCAAACCGCTGCTTTTGAGGTCCAAACGCTGCACCCTGACTATTAGTGCATGCTATAAATTTTCGTTTGGGGCACTTTCTATCTAGAAAGTTTATTTGTTTATTATCTAACATTATTGATACATATTCTAAAGGAACCCTCGTCCTAATCCGATCATTAGTTTTCCGACAATTTAAGTTAAGAAAACAATAAGAAATTTTCTCGTTTTCCGATGCTTTGCGTGCATCGTTATAACAAGTAAACTGCTGGGTTTATAATTTTGAAACAACCTTTATGATGACTATTGGCATGTAAACCTAATATGCTTTCCTATAAGTTTTCCCTTCAAAATGAATAGTATAACAGCTAGAACGAGATAAATGAACAACGTTGCAGCGATACCGTCAATGTCACCCCAGCACGGCCGCCACAATGGCAAGTGACGTCACTTTCAAACGTCCTTGAGAGTGCGAATACGGAGAATCTGTTTAAAAATGGGTACATTATTTTTGAATAGGTTGGTGACAAATGAACTTAATACCATGCATAGATATGACATCCCTCTACAAGTAGGTAAATATTTATAATAATCCTATAATTAATTTAAGAGTAATTGGTTGACGGCCAATACATCATTCTGTAAAACTCCTACTGCCAAACGCTGTTAAGATGAAAATGGACCTTTTGGCAAAATGAGCCACAGTTCTACAGCTCAACATAAGACCAATTGACCCAGAGGCTATACTTTAATTAAACCCAAACTTACAAACATTGCAACAGAAGCGAATTTTGGCCAGGGAAAAATCTGTAAAATATACATACTAAAGAAAAACCTTTGAAGTGCATGTTTTTATTTGAATGATTTGACCCACCCGACCTAAGTGAATGTTTAATGTGTTATACCCATTTTCTCTTACCCCCTTAGCCCCGTGGCCCCATGTGCTGAAGCCATGCACTGAGAAGGACATTCAATGTATATCCAACCCGAAGCACACTGCACTGAGAACAATGCCGCTAAAATAGCACAACGCACGCTGGACTTATAGCTGCCACTTAACGTATAAACTGCCACTTAAACTAAGTAGCCATTTACTGACGACCTACTAGTGTACATCGTTGTTCGAGTCCTATACAACATTCAAATGTGGTGCATTTTTATTCCGATTGTGTAAAAATTAAGAATGTTGAAAGGGGGAGGGTACATTTAATCAATGGATCTTTTTAGAGAGTATGTGTAGGACAGAGATGGCGAACCTTTTTTGGCTTGAGTGCCATTATTTACAAACTTTTGAATTTACTCTGTCCAGGCGTTCCATTCTCAAAAGAGGACCAGTAAAATTTTAAATGAAATTTTTATTATAATTTTTTGAATAATTATAATGTTTGATCTGGAACAAATTGACACTGTATCAGTTTTTTGGGGGGAGGGGGATGAATCTTAACAACAATGTTATGAACGTCCCAGATAACGAAGGACTTGGGCCAAATCAAATTTTTTTTACCCAACATTCCCTAAATGCCTGGAAAATGCCTTTGAGGAGTGGTCAATTTCATTCTGATACAATACTGTACACATTTCTGCGTGCCACTTTTGGCACGCGTGCCATTGGTTCGCCATCCCTGGTGTAGGAGTTGGTGTTCGCATTGTGCATAAAATTAAAACGCTGTACGTTTCATCTTCTATGTTATACCGTTCCTGCCAACTGCAATCCGTTCAAGTGAGTCTATAGAAATAAATCACTACCCTACATGACGTACTGGGTTAGTGACAGCGAGTTAGTGAGATGTTTAACACTGACCGCTCTATGGGTTAAAGGACGCATAGGGTTAGTGCGAGTGAACTGAACTTGGCTTGCAACTTCAATTATCGATCGTTGCCAAAATACTAACCATCGTACTCGAGCGTAAGCGTGGCTGGCCCGTTGTAAACACTGCAATTTTAGGAATTTTTGTCAGTGAAAATTTAAAACTATCCGATTATGGGATGTTTGCACATTTTACGCTTGAAAACACATGTTTGTGAATATATATTTTGTTTTCTTGAAGGGTGCGAGGCACAATAAGAAAAACACTGATATTTTTTGTACGGGTACATCACCTTTTCTGATGCGTCAAAAGATTTACATGGTCGTCTAATTTTCGAGAGTTTCTGTATATTATTCATTTGTTCGTAGCCAAAATGCAGTTAGTTTGAGGTAATGAATGTTGTAAGTGTATCGGACTAGCTCACAGACGTATTGAGCATGATTGAAACGTGCTGGCAATGGAAAGGGGGGGGGGGGGCGGGGCGGCCCACTGAATGAATGCTGCTTCCAACCCTCACCATACATCCCTATGGGGGCTCCAATGCCACACGCGTCATTGCGACACTCGGTGGGGTTCATAACAAAGGATGTCCGCGCTCTGTCTCTATGATATCGGTTTTATGTGTAAGAAAATATGTGAGGTACACATCAAGTATATTTATTACATTACATACACTACACATTTTCAAATCTTTCAGGTGTTTCTTCATTTAAATAAGTTACCATAGAAAACCCTTGTGGCTAGGTGTACAAAACACCTATTTCGTACGATATATTCCTATCTCTATTATAGAGAATCCTTACAGAATCAGGGTATGCATGTGACAGGCTGAACCATTTTATGTATAGACTGTATAAACACGGAAGCCTTAGAAGTCTGGTGGCTGGGATGGACTGTCATAGCTACAAATATCTGTATTTTATCGGAATAGTCCTTGGGGTGTCCCGCTCCCACGTGACCCTGCTAAGATGGCTCGGAATAGTCCTTGGGGTGTGTCGCTCCCACGCGACCCTGCTAAGGTGGCTCGGAATAGTCCTTGGGGTGTCCCGCTCCCACGTGATCCTACTTAGGTGGCTCGGAATAGTCCTTGGGGTGTGTCGCTCCCACGCGACCCTGCTAAGATGGCTCGGAATAGTCCTTGGGGTGTCCCGCTCCCACGCGACCCTGCTAAGGTGGCTCGGAATAGTCCTTGGGGTGTGTCGCTCCCACGCGACCCTGCTAAGGTGGCTCGGAATAGTCCTTGGGGTGTCCGCTCCCACGTGACCCTGCTAAGGTGTCTCGGAATAGTCCTTGGGGTGTCCCGCTCCCACGTGATCCTACTTAGGTGGCTCGGAATAGTCCTTGGGGTGTGTCGCTCCCACGTGACCCTGCTAAGGTGGCTCGGAATAGTCCTTGGGGTGTCCCGCTCCCACGTGACCCTGCTAAGGTGGCTCGGAATAGTCCTTGGGGTGTCCCGCTCCCACGTGACCTTTCTAAGGTGACTCGGGAGCTTCTGTTTGGTGATTTTTTATTTTACCTTCATTATAGTTGCTTAGGCTACTCGCTACTGGTTTTGGCGAGCAATTATTTGTTGGTTCCTCGCTCCCCGTCCCCCCCGTCCCCCCTACTGCCCAGCACTGTTTTGGGTTCTCTAAAAGAGCCAACACACAAAACACGAACTGTATGGGAAACTGTGTTGTCGCAATGAGCCGAACGTAGCGAGAAAGTGCGCATGCTTTTTTTTGCGGGGTGGGGTGTGGTACCCCCACCCCGAAAGTAATCGGTGCCTGGCCCCAAAATTGGTGAGGTCGGCACGCCACTGTATATAGCACCAAACAAGAACAACAATAGAGAAAACGTAATAAATTCTAGCGAATCGTCGTAATGTTATGTATCTGTATGATTATAGGTATAGGAATTTCCGGCGAAAGATAATTGACTAAAGGAAACAAGATAAAACAGACTGCAATGGTTGACAAGCATTGTAACCTATTATTGTTTCGTACCTACTACATGTTTTCATTATTGTGCGCCATCTTTATGTACATACTTGACTGTGTTTAATGAAACAACGGACGAAATGCTGTGATTGATGAACTAGGCAGTAACGTTTATGTATAATCACCAAAAATTCAAGCAAAAACCCGAATATGCTCTTCTTTTACATTTGGCCACACAATACCGCGCGTTTGCTTATTTCGTTCACAACTGTACTCTCAATTCATTTAGAAGTTGGTGATGGTGCAGAAAGGGTAGGTAGACTATGCTGTAACGAAATCACGGCAAGCAGCCGAGATATCTGTGAGACAGAAAAACCTATAATATAATACGTACATGCCGTTTGAAAGATGGAGATTTAAAGTAATACGCATTACGTTCGTAATACAGAAAAGTTATTGAATTGCCGTCTTAAAAGATAGATAGAACTAAAGAGACTCAGAACTTTCTTTGTAACAAAATCACATTTCAGAAAATGAAACGCAATTTTGAAAATAAGTTTAACCTCTGCCGTATCATGAAAATAAACAGTGTTCAGTGCACAACCCACTGATGCGCACATACAGAGAAAAATAGTAGTAATTCCATGTCAAAAAATTATGTTTGGTGGGTTCACTTTCACGTAACATTTATTTATTTTTTTTATTTTTTTTATTTATGATTTTACTGTTTACTTGAACTGGACAGCAAAAACAAAATAAATTTCCTCCCAATGCTGAAAACTATAATGATTCGAAAACGCATAAGAATTTGCAAAACCTTTATTTAGTATTTATTTATTTTATGTCTATCCTATTCAGTTATAAAACTGCATTACAAAGGACAATGAATGTAACTATATCTAGCCTTTTCGTTCGTTTCCGAATTGGTCTCACTACGCTAAGCTATCGCAATGTCCAACCCGTCTTACCCACACACACACTTACTGTGGCAATCTCTCGCTACCTCTTATCATTTCTGTTGATAAATCTCTAGTGCATCAAGTGCACAGATAATGTGATCGGACAGATAATTGTCATTACTTTTACATCGTAAATCACAAATTTAAACATAAATTGCACAGATTGATAATATACATTGTAATGCAATGTAATAATTGCAAAAAATAAATTACACATTGATTGATAAATGATAAGTAAATATAGACTATAGACTCCATCTCAATCTCCACTTGAAAGGCAAAAAAAATAATAACATGGATGCAAAGAGCCTTTATTAGTATTAGAGCGTTTAGAGTGACCGCCCGGCAAGTGGGAGACGTTTAGAGTGACTGCCCGGCAAGTGGGAGACGTTTAGAGTGACTGCCCGGCAAGTGGGAGACCTGGGGCCGTATTCACAAGAGGTCTTAAATTAGGACAGGTCCCTAAGTCTACAGTACCGTATGTGCTATTATAAATCCATGGTAGACCTACTACACAGCCCAATTGATGGCTAATTTCGTGGAAATCACAATGAACTTCAAATATTGCAAGGCGGTGTTTTCTAGTTCAGTGTTTTGTTTATTAATATCTCCAAATTCTAAAAACAGACAAATATCCATGTCAAGGTATAAGTAAACGATATCTATTTATTTTCACACTTCGAAGTCATAGACGTATTGCCACCATCTTTGATAAAAGATAAGACCAACTCAGACAGGGCCTAAATTTGGGTCTCAAGTGTTTGTAATATTTACTAGGGTTTCTTAGCGACGTTGAGTCGAGGGTATGTGCAGGTCCGTATCAGCCAATGACGTGCCATAATCTAGTGGTCCTAAAGTTAGGCCAGGCTTAAGTTAAGACTTTTTGTGAATCCGGGCCCTGGGTTCGATTCCCAGCTGGGTCGTTGTTTTATATTGTTTCTTATACCGTCACCGTACTGTCGTTCATAAGAACCTCATAGTGGCTTACTATAAAAACCACATTTCCCACATATAGGCGCTAGTGGAAGGAGTGCTCGTGGAAGGAGAAATAACCGCCTATGAGTGAAGTCTATATCCGCCACTTCCTTACATTACTCAGCATATCCATGTGGCTCCTTGCACAAACCCCTCAGTAACACGTTGTAACAAGGAATGTGCGTCGGGGTAGGAGATGTTCATTGGGCGACTGTCTGCGGTCGGGACTCGAACGATATAGCACTTACGTGGGTCGAGGCCTAATCATTACACAATGGAGTCGGCATCCGGCTCTTCTCTGTCACATTATTGTCACCGAGAGAGACAGAACGATACATGTGTGAAGTATCACTGAGAGAGACATGAACATGACGATACACGTATCACTCACTCCCAAAACAACGTCAGCCGCAGACCACAAATATCCCGTGTTCTATAAATGGAATTATTATTGTCCGCCTGATTCGCCAAAAGTACTTTTGGGTAAACTTTGTTTTGTAACAGAAGTACACTTCAGGTGTATTGGAATATCTTTACGCATAGCCCATCATTACCCGCGCTCACTCAATACCCGCGCTCACTCAAGCAGCCGTTACACGTTGCGAACAAAGAAAAGGTTAAGCTACGTTATACTAAGGTTATATTGGGTTAGATTAGGTTAGGTTAGGTTAGGTTAGGTTAAGGTTATTTTGAGACCACACGTTTTCTTCTGAAGTTCGCTTCGCAACATGTAACGCAATCTGAGTAATACTATTCCAAGGGAATAGATATTCTGTTACACCGGGCCCGAGAGCTGAGGCTAAGTTTTGGTCGGCGTTTGTTTTAGGTTTGTGTCTGCGTTACGTTGTGCCATTAAAAAAAACAAAAAAAACAAGAATTAATACTAATATAAGGACGGTATACAAAATTTATTTTAAAATCAATGGTAAACTGCAAAATAAACGGAGTTGCTGAGGGGTGCATTTATATTTATTTAGGAAATAGGCCACTATTAATTTAGCTGCCGACTCCTGTTCTAAATTATAACTTTAAGAACATAAAACCTTATGTGTTGTTTGAGATTGCAACTACTAAACAAATGTGATTGATTTTGTATCAAAGAGACACATTATCAACGATCTTGTGAACATCATGGCAGTTGGTTTTGATCGCGGTGAAATAGATAAGTTTATCGTGATAGCGTAAGATATTTAAGATAATCTTGATATATTTACTCAGCTGGTGTGCGAACTTCTCAACATCACACTTGTCAAATTATGTCAGTTAATGATTCCACGTGACTTTAAAACTAAAAAAAAAGTTTCGCTTATGTCGATCTCATCTCATCAGAATACCATTCTGGTATTCTGTATATCAGTCTGCTGTTCGCACAGGAACTGAACAGAATAGCGATGATTAGATCCCCATGTTCTAAGTAGTTTCATCCAAACAGTGTTCCTGACATAAATAGAGCACCAATAGATGTAGATAAGATCACTTACATCCTAACGTGGAACTTCCTAAGCTCCTAGTAATTAGTCTACGGCTCTTGAAGGCAATGTCGACATGCAAAGGTGAACTCAACAGCTGTTTGGGTCAGAAAACCGATCGTTCAAATCTAGTTATGAATTCGTTTAGCCACTGTTGATCGCTCATCTGAGCGTGGGTTAATACAGCAGGGGCACATTTTGTATAGCAACGTTGATTTCGTTTTCCTCAAAAGGACAAAAGACCAGATTTCTTCAAACATTTTGAAAGGAGTATCTTCTTCTGTTTAAAAAGCCGCTTGGCCTGTGTTGCCAAGGCGCAACATAAGTTCTGGGAAAGCTTTAATCAAAGTAATCTTTGCTTTAATGATTTCTGGGAAATTCTCGTTTAAGTCGATGACAAGAAGAGATTAGTCGTAGCAGTGGAAACATTACTCTTCGGCGCCACGAGCCACGAGCACAGGAGACCAAAACACAATTATGGGTTGACAAAAGCGAAGGTAAGAACATAAAACCCAGGTAAAATCACTAACACAAATGTCACCACATTCAATTATTTCGCTTCATTTGGTTTGGAAAGAGGTTCGCAAAGAAACGACAGCCTGGCAACACTGACGGCAGTCGGCGAGGACGGTATTTTAAATTACAAAGCATCATTATTGGTGACAATGTTCCCGCTGAGTCGGCGAATCTGCCGAAATCCATCAAGTCTAGACAATTTCTTAGCTTCATTACAGTTTTCGAATCTTTCAAATGACGTTCAATATAACAATTTTGGAACTCTGTAGGGCTAGAGTTTTCATTTAGATCACATTAGATAATTTCAATAATAAATAATTATCTCAAATTTTCCAATTGGAACAAAAGTAATACTTTTTAAATCCTTTTTTGAGATTATCTATACATATCTAGATAATATATATCCTCGAAACATTCAACATTCTTGTATTGAGTATCATTTTAAAGATACAAACTAACACCTTAAATGCTCACACTTTTCGAGCTACGTCGTGTCGATCACTCTTAATTATGTGACACAAACAATGAAGCCGATAATTGCAAATGTTACTGCTACTTGTGTGTAAATTTCTTCACTGAATGAGGATTCAGGATACCGATGGTAGAACCTGACGACTCCCATGCGAACGGAACGGTAGTTTGCATTTCCAATATTCGCAAGAAAGTATCCTGATACATTTTATTGCGAGTGTCCGTATGCGAAATAAATTAGTCTCATTCATTCTCCAGCGTGGGAGAAAATTTCAACTCGCCACATTCTTCGCTTTTTATATAAAGTATTCTAACCAATTATTATATTCCAGTATATATTTAATAAATTTAAATAAAACAGCGTCACAAAATTTGCGGTAACAATACTATTGGATCTCGCCCGCCCTCCCGCATCAACGTACAAACGGCGATGGGCGATTACTCAGTAAGACAAACCAAAAATACTCTTCTTATTGATTGACAGTTGGCTTCCCATAAAATATGTAATGTTTTCAACTCGTAACACCGTTCACAAAATGTAAGTTATACTTTGTATTTCATAGTGGATCGCAACTATAACTGGCTATTAAGCCACTTTACGCGCATGTATAATAATGGAATTAGAAGAGTACAAAATCTAATTTGATAAAAAGGTAAGCAAGGTGGGAGGGGACTTCATATTTATAATAAGAACTAAAACGGAGTCGCCCGTACGTCTATAGCACCGCGTAACGCTATTCGCTCGAGTGGAGCGCATCGCAAGTTGTGCATTCCAAACATGTTGTACCTCTTCAACACTGGACAGCAGTTATCACTTTTCTCCCATTATCTACCTGGGATCAATTATGCTGATTGATCAAGGCCGAATTAGCTTCGTGGTACTACCTCAAATTAATTTTCTAACTCAAATACAGCCACCTGTATGTATGTATGTGTGTGTGTGTGTGTGTGTGTGTGTGTGTGTGTGTGCCAGTTTTGACTTGGTAAATAATTCGTTGTGTATTTTGTAACACGACTTATGGCCAGCAAAACCCATTCAAACAAATACATGTAGTATCGTAATTATTTCGACTTACATAAATCACAAAATCTAGGCTTGGATCTCCATGGAAACAGTTGACGCTTCAACTAACTGTTGGGAGAAATTGATGTTGCATGTTCGAAAGAAACACCTTTTGGCAGACGTCCATGTTGATAATGACAGCTTAATTTACTGTACACAATAACAACTACTGTAGCACAGAAGTGGCAGTACTCAAATGGCATTATTATCTCATATAAGTAAGCAAGCATGGCATTTTATAAGTTTACTTTGAATAATAAAACTGTACAAATGATAAACATTGTTGCAAACTAGTGTGCGATACGTAGATACAAGAAAGTATCAGTTTAATATTCAATGATATTTTGAGATAGATTAAAGCAATAAAAGTGTGAAAACAATAGAGCAATAATGACAGAAATAAACAGCATTTGATAACAGGTTTTATCGGTGGGATCGTTCAGTTGGACACATTTTGAGGCACAATGAATACTGTTCAGTTGAACACATTTTGAGGCATAAGGAACACTAAAGAATGCACTGAAGAGCCAGTGGATGGATACATTGTAAAGACATTGCAGGATATGCGTTTAATGGATATGTAGACGTGAAATGACTGGGAGAAAAGAGGAACGATTCCTAGGTGTTTACGCTTCACACCCGTGTGACGACGACGGGATTCGAACCCGCGCCCATCGCTCAGGAGTCCGCAATCGCACACGTGTGTCATTCAGCCAGGTGACTAGGACGTTTTGGCACAAAATATGAGACAGAAATAGAAATCTTTATCGCTATACGTCTAGATCAAATCAATCTTGGCAACACTGTTGAGGCAGTTGTTTAGAACCGTAAAGAGCTCTGGCACCTTATGAAAACGTACTGTTTTGCTTGGCGTCATTTTGAAGCTGGCTTAGGGCTGTATATCTCGACCTAGCCTGCGGAGCACCCGATTTCTAAATTGTTTAAAAGTAAACCAATAATGTCATCCCCTATAGAGAATTTAATCCTCTTTTTTATAAAAGTTTACATATTCCAATAAATATTTCCGTTCTTTAAATTATAACGTATATTTAACTTTTGTAATGTGATGTTGCTGCATACCTTTCACAATTTAATTACGTTATTTGAAAAACAGAAATATTTATGCGAACAAACTTACATTAATAAGAAAGAGCATTACCGGTACATTCTCTAGGGGATGACATTTTTGGGTTTACTTTTTTTTTTTTTTTATTTTACAATTTTCATAAACCAACAGAAATCGTGGGTTCCGCGTTACTGTGACCAACTCGTATGTAGTCTGAGCTTTTGTATAGGCATGTATTTGAAAGCAGGTGAACTAACATAAAAATATTTAAATGTCAACTCAAGCGACAACAAAACGTCTAATTCAATCAAATAGAAAACAATACGTGACCCTTCGTGAAAGACTAAAGTCATAGAGTAGCTGCAAATTTTCAACCGTCAATAACACACTTGCTGGCTTCTCATAGTTTCACACAAAGAGTACATATAAAATGACGTAGGCTCCTCATGCAGCGATCACGCATTACGGACCTTATTCCGATGGTCGCAGGCTCGAAAACCACCGCCTCGAATCCAGACACAACATTATACACGATACAGACAATACAGCGCGCGATACTCGAAAAATTCTGAACGTCGCGGGCAAGGCAATCTTGATTGAAGTTTTTCTCAGTAACAAGGCAAATGTAGAGCTTTAGTGCTATAAGATAGTCCTCGGACATTCTTTCTCAAGTATCGGAACACCCTAATACACAACCATTTATGTAACCTGAAGAGGACACATAAGGTAAAGCTGTGATGCACCCTACAGGCTACAGCAGGGTTATAGCTACAAAAATTATTGTTTTTGTGTTGTTGTTATCATAATTGTTTTACAGAGAACGTGTTGGCAGGTACAGCAGAGCAAATATCTTAGATAAAGAAGCGGCAATAGATCGAGAATACCAAGAATTAACAGATTGCAATTAGGCTTGCTCTCTGAATAACAGCGAATTAAGTTTTATGAAGACGAGTCATGAGGCAGGTGGCTATAATGCTGTAATTCCTTCGACTACAAAACGAACTATATTTCTCGTAGTGGTTAAATGAAGAGTCGTATCAATTCGTCGATCTGAAAAACGCTTGCTGATTAATGATTATAACAACAACAAGGGTAGCTTGCAGCCTCGCAATATTAAACCACGCAAAAAGGACGCAAAAAAGGCAAAAAAAAGGCGCCACCTAGAAAATGTTTTCAAATTTTAGGTGGCTCGTTGGTCCAGTGGTTAGAATCCCTGTTTCCTTTGCAGAGGGTCCCGGGTTCAAATCCCGCTTCAGGCAGAAGTTTTTTAACTTCTAATGTGGATTCAATTCCATTACTTATTGGCTTAGAATAAGTAAACGGTGACTGTGGAGCCGTCCTACCAACGAAGCACTCAATAAATTCAAAGTTGTTCTGAATCGGCCTTGTTGTTTCTGACATTGTCCGCAGGTGTTCGCACTGTCCAATCACTGATTCATGTGTTTCGTATTTGAAATATCGATCTTTGATTGGTTATCGCTCACTCGTCGATGGTGTTCGAGGCCTATACAGGGTTGGTTTAGTCACTTTAAATTAAAGTCCCCCACCACAAATCAGTTTAGTTACTGAGTGGGTAGACTCTAAATGTGAATTTATTTTTTTATTTATTCAAACTAAGAACTGAATTACCAAAATTTCAAATATCGCAACCATTATGGTCGTCAATTTGGAAGCAGGAATTTTATTAGATGTTTATCAAGTTCTTACGAAACTATAGGTCAGTTATTAAACTTCTCTTGAAACATTTTGTAATAGGTTCTCATTATATCACTAAAACACTTTAATTGTGCATGGTTTTAAATAATAGTGAGATTATCCTTATCTGTTAATGACTGTAATCTCTGCTTATGCTAGTCTATTGACCACTTTAGTAATCCGTGTCTTCGAGTACCTGTCTCTCCACTGTACGAGCTTCATTTGTTTGCGCAATTGAACTGCAAGTGTGTGTATATGTGCAACTCAAACCATGACGGCTTATAATGCCTAATCAAGCGTATCGTCATGAACATAATGTGGCATATCCTCGCACGTGCATCTGTTTGTACATACGTCTGCGATATGTCACCGTGATTGGAATACTTCTACAACGATTGAGCGTATCTTTCCGGCGTTAGAATGTAAATCATTTCAGCACTTTTGCATATGGGAAAAAAATGTATTATGTTTGATTCAAATTAGCCAATAAGAAATATTATTGAACCAAACACAATCAATTTTGTATCTTTTTTAATATCTGTAGATCATAACATCTAGCCCCGCATCACACTAAGACCATTAGCAGCCGTGAAGGGTGTGGGTAGGAGAGAAGCCTGGTTTACTCCAGGACAGGACAGGACATGTAACTCGACAAGTTGATATCGGGTCTGAAACCCACATCAACAATCAACATGTAATCGGGTCTGACTGTTTGCCATCCAACACAAGAGAACGCCAGAGACTGGGTCTGCCTCAAACATAATGAGATCTGCAGGACAAACTCACCTTAGACAGTTTTGTTATGTGTTCAACAACCACTATAAACAACTGGAACTTAAATCGTGCGACCCTAAGAGAGGAGTGAGACCCCAAGAGGAGGTTATGAGCGCGAACCCTGATCGGTACAAAGTTCCACATTAATTTCTGTCTCGCCGCAATTACTGCATATTTGAAGACTAAACCAATGAAAAGATTCCCTTAGCTTTGCAATTTACTACATACTTACGTAAGTTGTTTTTCTTCCAAAAAGAAGCAAATTGTGTAAACTCGTGGATTGTCTGGTAAGATTACAGCTTCACAGTTTACGTCAAGACAAGACGTCCAAGCAAAGTCCAAACTTCAGAGTATTAGATAACACACTTAAATATACAGGTGGCCCGCACGGTACAATGACCCAACAACTCATCTATTATCTCATCATTATGTTGTCTTTGTGCATATTTTGTCCTCTCCGTGGGTTTCACTCATCCAGCGTTGCCTCGTGACTTCCAATAACATGGTGATGTCTGAGCACGGCGCGTACTGAAGCACTGAAGCACTAAAGCACTGAAGCACTGAAGCACTGAAACACTGAAGCACCGAAGCACTGAAGCACTAAAGCACTAAAGCACTGATCCTCCAACATACCGTGATGCTCCAATCAACGAGATCAAGATCTAACATCTGTCATCGACAAGATCTGAGAGTGCGCCAATGATCATCGTTCAAGTTCAAGCACCCTCGGTCTTAAGTTGTCCCCAACGTAACTAACGTATCATGCTTACGAAATAGCAGAGTCCTATAGTACCAAATTAACTTCGACTTTTCTAGTTCCTACCATCTACATGAAACAGATCAATTAGTGATTTACAACCGTATATTGGTAACCTGAAATTTCAAACACAGGAAGCGTGATCAGTTCTATCTCGTGCTCTGTCACAGCTTGGGGATGTTTATCACCACCTCTTGCTCTGTCTGTCACAGCTGAGGGATGTTTATCACCACCTCGTGCTCTGTCTGTCACATCTAGGGGATGTTTATCACCACCTCTTTGTCTGTCACAGCTGGGGGATGTTTATCACCACCTCGTGCTCTGTCTGTCACAGCTGGGGGGATGTTTATCACCACCTCGTGCTCTGTCTGTCACAGCTGGGGGATGTTTATCACCACCTCGTGCTCTGTCCGTCACAGCTGGGGGATGTTTATCACCACCTCGTGCTCTGTCTGTCACAGCTGGGGGATGTTTATCACCACCTCGTGCTCTGTCTGTCACAGCTAGGGGATGTTTATCACCACCTCTTGCTCTGTCTGTCACAGCTGGGGGATGTTTATCACCACCTCGTGCTCTGTCCGTCACAGCTGGGGGATGTTTATCACCACCTCTTGCTCTGTCTGTCACAGCTGGGGGATGTTTATCACCACCTCGTGCTCTGTCTGTCACAGCTGGGGGATGTTTATCACCACCTCTTGCTCTGTCTGTCACAGCTGGGGGATGTTTATTACCACCACGTGCTCTGTCTGTCACAGCTTGGGGATGTTCATCGGCAAGCACCCCATCATCTCTATGTTGATCTCTCTGGCTGTGTGCTTGGGCTGTTCGATTGGCCTGGTCAACTGGAAGGAAGAGGTGGACGATGTTGAACTCTTCATGCCTCACGACTCCCCGATCAGGAGAGACGCTGCCTGGGTCGAGGAGCACTTCCGGGATGATCTGCGGTTCGAGAGTATCATAGTGGAAGCTGACAATGTACTCAGTCCTGCTGTTTTAGCGGCGGTAAGTTATAAGTAGCTACATATGTGTGTGTGTCCTTGGACGTCCAGAAATGTTTTCAACATTGCGGCTCACGAAATGTTTTTTAATTATCTACTGTAATTTTGCTATTCCAGACACTGTTTAAGTTTGTTTATTATATTATAAATGATTATTTGAAAAACGAAAAATGTGGCTGGAGTAGCCAGAAATCTTAGAAGTAGATACGTTGATCGGTTCTAAATACTGATATTTGGAAGTGATAAGCCTAGTGAATAGTACTAACAATTTCATGAAAAACATCTGTATATTGTGTATTATGGTTAACTAAAAAACATAAACGTAAAAAAAGTAAATCGACGTATCTTCGCAATCGTGTAAATCGTGTAACGATTTCCCTTTACAAAACTTGCTTTCATCAGTCCTGCTGCTCATTTAATAATTGTTCGTTAGCCTATATTACAACGTTCCTCTATTACTATTGAAATATCGTGTTAAACCCTCTTCCCGCTAGAAACGAGTGTGATAAGAAAAAATATGGCATCTGCCTTGAGATAAAAGACTTGTATATCATTAGTTATTAATCATTGCATGTTACGTTTCCATAAAACTATCGCGTGTAGGGGCCTAACAATTAACTTTATTTACACGTGTAACCCAACAAGTTGGGCAGTAAGAACATAACACACTGCTCACTGCTATCCACTTGTACACGTACAGTGTTTAGATGGATGTGGGCGAGAGTTCGAATGCACGTATTTACTTAAGTTGCCCATCGATGTTAAATTACAACATCGACATCGAAATCAAACCTCAAATAATCGACATCGGAAAAAAAAGTTCCTTGTTACAATGTAAAAACTAAAAAGAAAAACTAACAAAATCTTTTCTTGTTCATCGCAAAACCTTCTGGTTAGTTGATATTGTGTTGTAACCTTGTCGACGAGCAGAGTACAGATTTTTTTATTATTCTTATTTTGTGTAAAAAACGATTCGATTCATGAAAAAAAAATCGATGTCGGAAATTTGCATCGACATCGATTATTAACCGATTAACCGATGTCGATGGGCAACCTTAGTATTTACAAGTTCATACTTTAGTTAGAATCGTTATCACAATCACGAGCGAGCTAAGTGAACAAGTCTAACTCTAGTAAAGCAAATCACTTTCCCTTCGTGTATCGTGTAAGTTCATGTAGCGATGTAGCGTACAACTTACAGGATTGCACGGAAGTCAACCAGCTGGAATGTTTTCGGTTCAGATGTATAGTATACGAGATAGTATTGTTCACCATACACTATAGTAAGGCCACGACGATTACTTACGTATACGTACAATAGGACAAAAACCGTATAACAAGACGTATTGGCATAACTTGCCTTGATATTTTCTAGTCTCAATCATAGATTGGTAAGAACAACAAAGCAACACTGAATAACAAGATGTGTGTACTTAAAGTAAGGAAGCTTTCTGTCACAACTTTATTACATTTTGTCGTGTGGGTAGTGGGTTTACAATTACATATTATTACCTATATCGCATCAATGTCGTAATGAAGTGAGTTATTCGCAATGTAAGCGATGCCTTCTCGTGGCAACTGCACGAGTAAAAAAAAAGTACACAATCGAATGCGTAAAACACAGGTAGTAATAAAATATGGTATTGTGTACTTAGGTAGTGCATACAACCTTGAATCTATGCGCACATGAGTTGCGGAAGTTCAACCCTATTATTTGTACTAGCACAGTGACTGAAAGAACTGTTATTAAATGTATTATGTCATCATCTCAAGGTGTGGTTTAAGGCTTCTTTTAAAGACATCGTTCTGTGCGTGATTATCTTACTGTAATATTTTATCAGCTTTTCGGAGTGTCAATCGTGTTCGTGGGGTTTTCACGTAGAATTATGTTCCGACGTTCAGGGGCGGACTGGGATAACAAGGCCCGGGATGCTGGGTTTCGGGGGGACCCGCACGAGATGGCGTGGCGCAGCTGGGGCCTGGGGCGAAGCCCCAGCCGCCGGAGGCAAATACGCCGAAGGTGTAAACACTTTTTGGGGTTGCATTGAATTTTATGGCCTAAAATGCGATTTTAGGGCTCGATTAACAAAGGCCACCCTACCAGTAGCAAAATAATTTCAATTATATTCAATTAATTACATTGAATATTTACAGTAAATATTACAATAAATTCAATTAAATTTCAAAATGGTACTTGTAGAGTGGGGTTAAGATTTTTTTAAGCAATATACAAAGAAGTATTTACATCATAGGAACATTCTGGTGGCAGCCCGGGGGCCCGGACTGCCAAAGGGCCCGGGATGCGATCGCATTCTGGCATCCCTAGCCAGTCCGCGCCTGCCGACGTTACTTTTCCAGTTTTTCTTTAGCGTCCGATTTCCGCGTGTTATTATTTTGCGGAGATGTACAGGATATAGAGATGACTGAAAGTAACCGATACCAATTATTGTGAACAGCCAGGACAGAACACAATGCAGGGATATTTCTACAAGATGTTATGTTATACATATACATGGTTATAAGGGTGAGGGTTTTCTTACTCCCGTTTCCATAGTGATGACATATAAATGGACAATGGTGGAGTAAATTTCGCATATCCATATACAATATACATACAATCCTACGCAAGCTGTATATTATATACACAAGTCAAGTGACGAGACATGGGTCAAGTGATATATACCTAAGCAGCTTGGAGGCTCTGCTGCTATAGTGACATGAATGCGGCTCCCACGAACAACAGTAGTTCCAGGAACCACACAGACAAAAAAAAAGACTTTAGCAGTTCGAACGATCCTTGATGAGAACCAGGGAGCCTGAGGGGGAGTTGCTGGTTCTCTCTCTACTACCGTTCTGACCACCATTGTCGGTATCGTAATTGTAATCGGGATCGCAATTGTAGAAATATGATTTATCATTACAATCCGTTACGACGTTACGATTTTGTTGTGAACAGCGTCATAAGAACCAAGTAAGTTAACTCTTTCACGATTTACGGATCCCCGATTACAATTACGATGCCGACAATTGTGGTTTGGCCTTAAGATTCTTCATAAGAGGGAAGATTACCGCCCAATAGAAACACTGCGCAAAATTATGGTTTTTAACCATGTCTCATCAAAACATCATTGAAAAAGTGGAAAATACGCTTAATTTGGGTTTGAAAGGAATGAGTACACTGTTGGGTGTGTGTTGGGGCAGCTTTACATTGTGAATCCCTCTACCAAGGACAACACGTAGCTCACAGTTGACATCGTAGGGTCTAATGACGTCAGGGATTGGGGGGGGGGGGGGGGCGGGGATTGAAGGAAAGGGACAAGTATAGGACTTATATCCAGAACGAGAAAGCTCATTTTCGTCTATCGTATTTCAATTACGACTGGCAGAGTCACCCTGGGCCATATTCTACCCCGGTGTATAGGAATATCTTAACGCATAGCCCATCATTTCTAATACCCGCGCTCACTCAAGCAGCCGTTACACGTTGCGAACAAAGAAAAGGTTAAGCTACGTTATACTAAGGTAAAATTAGGTTAGGTTAGGTTAGGATCAGTAAGGTTACGTAAGGTTAGGTTAGGTTAAGGTTATTTTGAGACCCCACGTTTTCTTCTGAAGTTCGCTTCGCAACGTGTAACGCAATCTGAGTAATAGTATTCCAAGGGTAAAGATATTCTGTTACACCGGATTCAGGCTTCCGTCTCATATTTCGGCTACGACGCCAACGGGGATGATGACTGTGCCCTAGCCAGGATTCGAACCCGGAACGTAGGGTCGCCGGTTTACCCGTCGAGCACGGCACTGCCAGTGAGACACATCGTGTTGTGCTGAGCACGGACCAGATATCACACAACGCCAGCAGACAGTAGACACGCAACCAGCCATGATTCTCTCAGCTACAGTCACGCATCACAGCTGGAATTTCGCAATTAACTAATTAAAAATCACCCTGTGACAATTATCAACAATTCCGACTAATTAGCTGTGGTAGTGAGTGGCGCAGCGAATCACACACGTGGAGTTACAATCCACACACGTGTCACAGAGAACCACACACGTGCATGGTACCATTTGAAGAGTGGAGTGAAGGATACCTCTACGTCAAAAACCACACACAATTTTAATTTATAAATTATATCACAAGAATGGACATCGAAATCGAAAATCTGAATCAACAGCGCACTGTGGTTTAGTAAGCCCTACATGCTGAATGCTCTAAGTTGTGTCTTACATTGTAATCAGTATGTTTTTTGTATATAATTAATTTAATTACTAATTATCGAATTAAAAATCAATATAATAATTGCGCTAAAGGGTTATATTTCATTCAGTATGTAGGGCTTACCAAAACACAGTGCGCTGTTGATTTAGATTTTCGATTTCTTGTTGCAATCTTGAGATATAATTAAATAATGAAAATGTTCTGCGGTTTTTGACGTAGAGACGATCCATTTAGGAACCATTGTGTTGGTCGATTCTTAGACTACTCCTGAAAATAACGATAAATAATAAATAATGGTAATCGAATAAATTACGATTTCCGTAAGAGAATAGAATATCGAGTAAGTATTATATTCATATTCATATTCATATTCATTCATATTCATATTCATTTATATACATATTTATATCATTTATATACATTTATACATATTCATATTGAGGAGTGTGGAAAGTACGCGTATTTAATTATTATATAGTGTACAATATAGTGTTATTAAATATAAATAGTATGTATTTCGTTTATTACTAAGTAATTTATTAAATAATCACAGACTAGTCTAATAATTGCCACTATTGTCAACGTGGAAAAGCCAAGGTTTCCCGGGAAGATTGTTTAATGTAGACAGGTCAGCTGTACGAAGGTCATCCTTACCGTGTTGACAGATGGCATTGATCACATTATCATTGTATAGGAAGTTTATTCACGGTTAATTTAAACGGTAAATTCTTTTGTCGAAACGGTGTAAATTTGTATACACAATAGCGTGCTTGCAGCATGAAAACTTCGAGAGCCGTTCACGGATCTCTAACCTCGTATTGTAAAACAGCGAGAGATTACGTTCTTATTATTGTTTATTGTATTGTATTTTATTGTAACCCCCAATTTACGTCATTACTATAT
>OX246745.1:22498490-22724247 GCA_945910005.1 Isoperla grammatica
TGCCAACCGATCGTGAAATAAAAATGTTTGCCTCCCGCATCAGCTACAGATCCACGACGGATCGTGAAGGCGTTGTCGTCGAAATATAGGCGCACTCTTTGTAAATGCACATGGGTCATGGTGCAAATAAATACATTTTGAAAATCATCGCAAAGTAGTTCAATTACTTTAAAGGAAGCTTTTCATTTTTAGTCATTGTACGTTAAGTCCCAACTGAATTACCGTTCAATTTTTTTTTTACAATAGTGTTCGCATCCTCTCCCTTCTCCTGACCTTCCTCGGGCATCTTACAACGCTTCCGTTAATCATAGTTCAAAGGACTGCAACACAAACAAATAATAGCTTTAAAAAAATGGATTTGACAAAAAATGCCATTAAAACTAATACTTTACCCAAAATTTAATATTCAAGCAATTGCTAATAATAATGCAAGATCAGCAATTCGATTAGATCCGCAGGGACTTATAAATGAAAAAGGCGATAGTTGGTTAGTATTATTTTATCCAATTATAAATGTCGTAGGAAAAGATCTCATGTATCCAGGGAATCCATGGAAGTAGCATGACCCAATTCGCTAGGGTTGCTTATATGCATTTTCACTCTATTCAATACCTTTGTAATTAAAATCAGGACTTAACACCATTCTGGCGGCTTCCTATATTGTTCTGGAACCAGCCTGTTGGAAGTGCATTCAAAGGCGCACACAGGATTTCATTATTAAACTACAAGGGGTACAATAGCTCACGATATCAAACAACGACAAATTAACGTTATATTAAACTACATATTGAAAACGCTTCAAAATTCACACAGTTTGCGTCCATTTTAGTTATACAAAACACGAGCGGACCGGACCCTTGCCAAAGAATTCAGTCAACACTCAACATCATAACAATCTGTCATCTCATTCAGACGATGAATAATCTAATAGACTCTTCATCATAGACTCGACGCGCTCAGTTATTCATCTATTCAGTCCAGAGATTAACATGCAGAGTAGCCGAAACTCAGATTCAAGGCTACTGTGGACACACGGTAGGTTTTGATGTCTATCCATGAGGGACGTGCGTTCGGTTACCACTAACATGCACACACGGTAGCTTTCTGGCGGGCCCGTGATGTCTATCTAAGGGACGTGCGTTCGGTTACCACTAACATGCACACACGGTAGCTTTCTGGCGGGCCCGTGATGTCTATCCAAGGGACGTGCGTTCGGCTACCACTAACATGCTCACACGGTAGCTTTCTGGCGGGCCCGTGATGTCTATCCAAGGGACGTGCGTTCGGTTACCACTAACATGCACACACTGTAGCTTTCTGGCGGGCCCGTGATGTCTATCCAAGGGACGTGCGTTCGGTTACCACTAACATGCACACACGGTAGCTTTCTGGCGGGGCCCGGGATGTCTATCCAAGGGACGTGCGTTCGGTTACCACTAACATGCACACACGGTAGCTTTCTGGCGGGGCCCGGGATGTCTATCCAAGGGACGGGCGTTCGGTTACCACTAACATGCAGCACACATCGGTAGCTTTCTGGCGGGGCCCGGGATGTCTATCCAAGGGACGTGCGTTCGGTTACCACTAACATGCAGCACACAACGGTAGCTTTCTGGCGGGGCCCGGGATGTCTATCCAAGGGACGTGCGTTCGATTACCACTAACATGCACACACGGTAGCTTTCTGGCGGGGCCCGGGATGTCTATCCAAGGGACGTGCGTTCGGTTACCACTAACATGCACACACGGTAGCTTTTTGGCGGGCCCGTGATGTCTATCCAAGGGACGTGCGTTCGGTTACCACTAACATGCACACACGGTAGCTTTTTGGCGGGCCCGTGATGTCTATCCAAGGGACGTGCGTTCGGTTACCACTAACATGCACACACTCACTTTGCCCCAAATTCTGTCCTTTTACAGCCCCGCCAGTTCACAGCTTCATGAGGTCATCATGGGTGCACTGATTTTAAGTTTTTTGACTTCATCAACAACATTGGCACTACTGGATTACATTGTAACACTGCTTTCAGATACTTTTGCCATTCATACTGCCACAGCAAATGTTATTGTATAGTGCAAAAAAGATTTTTCGGCTAGGTTTCCTTCTTGCAAACTATTCAAACTCTTTAAAAACCCGTTCAAACACATCAAAGGGAGTTTCAATTGATGCATAGCCGAGTGACCGCTCATTGCACACTAACTGGTAACACGCACATGTCACGCTCATGCAGAACAGTGCAGTATTGTCAAGTTGCCCATGTGCCTTCTACTTCTCCTGCCTGAACGCCTGTTTGCGTGCTTGCTGCTGGAATTTTAGGAAATGTAGGTCATTAATTAGAACGATGATGAGCAATGATGGGAGGCCTAGTTGATGAGCAGGGTATCCAAGAACCCGACAAAAAAACTAAAACGTCCCCTTACAAATGAAATGGAAGGATGTAGGCCAAAGTACTCAACTTTATGTTCATTTCTTTGTAGGTTTGCGGCAAATATTTACTCGTGCATTTACAAGCTTATAAATCGATCGCTGTAAATGCCTGGATATAGTGCATGGTACTAAGTAATAACCACATTTTCAACGGTATCCCGCACGCGCAGTTGAATGCAATTTAGACAACACTAACACTTTTGCCAGGAGTGCACTACGTGCCGGTAGGTTTTCCCTCATCCTTTCTCCATCACCATTCATCAATCACCACATGTCAAATTTTCACTAGTGTGACCTAGGTCCTTTTGCAAATATAAAATAAAAAATGTAATTTTTTCATTACACATTTTTTACAAACATTCGGTTATTGTATAAATCAACTTGTTCTAGAACTAAATTATTTAAAGCTGTGGAGTGCACACATTTTGAAATAATTTTTTACCGTATTTATTTCAACAACGAAAACTCCACTTTGAGCAGTTAAAAGCGAAACGCTGTCCTGAGCTCATCGAGTATTTATCCCGTTATAGAAAAGAAATGTATGTAATTATCTTGTTAATGATAACACAGACTCGTCCCGCCACCCTCGGTAGACATTCCTGTCTTTAAAAAGGTCTCTCACACCAAGAAGTCAGTGTCAGGCTGGAGTCAGGACCGCCCACAATTAGTTTCCAACTTAACAAGTGCGAATCACTAACGTTTTTCCCGATTATCTAGTACAATTTGGTTGCGTTAAGCTAGTTTGGCAGTTAAGTTTTTTGACGGAAACCTGCTTGCACGTTTTCTTGTGCGTTACCGTCAAAAAACTTACCGCAACCAAATTGTACTAGATAATCGGGAAAAACTTTAGTGATTCGCGCTTGCTAAGTTGGAAAATAAATGTGGGTGGTCCTGATAATATCTTACTTCTTGCTGTGAGAGACCTATAACACGCTACTCTCTACCCCTGAAGTTGTCATATTCTATAAGTTTAGATTCTCTTTGTGATTCGAGCGATTCCGTTCAGAACATTCGTCTCCCTTCACAACCGTCCCCGTTTTATCAACGCAATTAGAAACCGAACGGAATCACTTCCTCGAAGCGTGAACCACCTTTCTATTGTCAGAAAGATCCGCACACGCCTATTTCAGCCTGGCGTGTACTATGGTACTATGCAGCGCAGCGTTTGTCTATATAGTGAATGCCATTCTTATTCCATCTTGAGAACACTTCAAGATATTGTAAAAGTAATTCCTACATAGAATTTGGTTTGATATCAGCAAAACAATGAATTAAAAAACTGTACAATATTGAAATTGGGATGATTTTTGTATCTGTAATTAATTATTATTCATTTTTTTTTACTTTAAAAAATTTCAGATGTATCAAATTCTTCTGGAGAGCAGAAAACTCGTTCCCGTTGACGTCAAAGACGTCCAGTAGAGCCTGAAATAAACATTATCTAATAATATTATAATAGATAATTATATTTATATTTATTTATTTATTTATTTATTTTCCTCTTTTTGTACATTACACATTTGGATTTTTTTCTTGTACCTGCGGAAATACCTGAACCAATAAACATAGGTTTGTGGCGGTTCAGGTTTACATATAATTTACCCTTTTTTTTTTAATATACAGTGAACATCGACTAAGATTAATTTTGATTGTAGTATTTAATGCCTTAAAGTAAACTAAAGCTAAACTAAACTTAATATTACACTTGTTTGTTTTTTTATCTAAAATAAACAAGCAATTTTTTATATTCTATCTATGCCCTTTGGTCTAGAAAAGGGAACAAATAAATTTTAACATTTATCATGTAAGCAGCTATATATAAGATATGTGAATAATTGCGAAAGTTAATTTAAAAAACTCGGTATTACAGATTTCTATAATACATTGTTTTAATGTTACCAATATTATGTTTGAAGGCCTTAGTTGTTATGGTGGTCATATGAAATATTTTTCAATATTACTTTGATCCTGAGACATAACCCAGCTTTTTATTTTATGTTTGATTGACTGTGTTAGTTTATGGGTTTGCAATATCAATGCATATCACTGATTAATTATTATCTGACCTTTTAAACTATGGTTTATTAAACTATAATTATTGTTTAAACTTTTGATACTCAAAGGTCTTACGGATGGGTCACTGGCATATCATATCTTAGTAATGATAATGACCTTCCAAGATTTATTCTTCGAGTCCAAAAATTATGGCCAAATCTAAATTTCCTTCAGGACGATTAATTGGTATGTTATAAAAAAACTAACACGTGTACGAGTCGGTAAGCTTTTATATTGTTGCTATACGGCTAATATACGTTGGTGATCAACACAGATGTATTATGTATTATGTATGTATGTATTATGACATTGACATGTATTATCAGTCTACCATTGTAGCCTTATCAAGGCTCATCAAAGTCCGTGGTTGCACAACTGTTAGTGAGCCTTCTGGTAAATCCAGGGGGCAGCCCTCCCAGCCAGTGCAGGCCTAAGGCTCACAGCCCCAGAAATGCTGTTTTTGTAATTGCAATCGCTGGCAGTTTAAGACTTTTTATAGTGCTTTCGGAGATGTAAGTTATACAGTATATTTCCCAAATATATGTTTAGGTGTGCTATTTTTGAGGTGTAATCCGTATACCCGTGTAAACATTTTAAACACGTGAGTTTCTAAGAGGACAGAAGGACAGATACATGAGCCCGTGTTATAAGCGTAAGCAACGCGATGTAGAGGGAATCCCCCGACCTTGAAGTTTCATCGGAATGCTCGTGACTGCCTGTTTGGAGGTGAGGTATAATTAATAGGCCATCAATAATAAAACAGGACAAGGCGCGACAGGGAAGTACATGTTGGGGGGACGTCCTTCAACTTTATCGGTATCTTGATTGGATATTAACCCAGCGTTTGTGCCGCCGGCTCTCGATTACAGTGATGTTTTGCCTCTACGGTCTACGGACACCCTGGGATTAAATAAAAAATAAATCAATAAATCCACATTTAGAGTCTACCCACTCGGTAACTAAACTGATTTGCAGTGGGGGACTTTAATTTAAAGTGATTAAACCAACCCTGTAGGCTCCGAACACCATCGACGAGTGAGCGATAACCAATCAAAGATCGATATTTCAAATACGAAACATGAATCAGTGATTGGAGAGTGCGAACACCTGCGGACAAACGTCATAATCAACAAGGTCAATTCAGAACAACTTCGAATTTATTGAGTGCTTCGTTGCTAGGACGGCTCCAAAGTCACCGTTTACTCATTCCTAAGACAAGAAGTAATGGAACTGAATCCTTAATAGAAGTTAAAAAACTTCTGCCTGAACCGAGATTTGAACCCGGAACCTTCTGCAATGGAAGTAGGGGTGCTAACGACTGGACCAACGAGCCACCTATTGTATTTCGGGACCCATAACAAAAACATTTAAAAATGTACGTCGCTACTTCTTCGCTATTTATATATATTATATTACTAGTATTATTATCTATTTATTTATATCGTCATGTGCTCATGACGGCTGTTACAAAAAAACAAAAAACAAATCTGTTTTTTCTGGGAACCCTTTTAATTGGTTTTAAAAGTGAAAAATAAATAACTACACAGACATAAAAATAGAAAAACAGACCGATAATTTTGCGTCTTTGCTTCATTCTCTCTTTCGTATAACAATTAACTTACTTCCAAATTGTTATTACTTCTAACTGCTGTTAGCTGGACATTTTATAGAAACGGTTTTTCTGAGAAAAATGTCGTTTCCATATAAAACCATCAAAATGATTTCAAATTCATCCCAAATACCTACGTTTGACTCGTACAGTCAAGGTGCACGCATTATACCGATGCTTCTGGCTGAGTATTGTGGAACACAGCTATGGTGCCTACGCGGCTATGGTATCTATGCCCATAGCTGTGCCCATAGGGTCGCGAGCTCGTGTCACATTTTATTGGCTACCTTATTAAAACGTGACTAATGACCACCGCATAATCGACTTATGTCCGTCCTATAATTAACATTTAACAACATCCTATTCTGGGTAATTTAGCGCGCGAAGCAGACTCAACATAGTTCATGAACACTCAAGCTCTCCTCAGCCTCATAGCCACCAATCACAGAGCCGTCCACATGGCAATGCCGTTCCGTGATTGGTGGTTGAAAGAGGCTGAGGAGAGGCTGAGTTAGGAGGCTGTGCATTTGGGTCTCAGTCCATCCCTTTGACGTGGGTGTTCCTCATTATCCAACCATCGAACCCAGCGCTATCTCTGATTCGTTCGATCAACGACACAATTACCTCGAAAAGCGTGTAAATGGGTATACGGAATAACTCCCACATGGAAAAACCCCCACATTTTACAGTCCCGAAGATAGCCGAGCAGGACATACACCATACACACCTAACCTAACCCATATTATAGAAATTAGGTTTGTTTATAACGATTATCAAAATCTATTTCAAACATTTGGCAACGCAGCACTACTCGGCTATCTTCGGGTCTCTTGTTCCGTGTGGGGGTTGTTCCATGTCGGAGTTATTCCGTGGGAGCATTTCCGCGCCCGTGAAAGCGTTGAGTGGGTTTGTCCGAACGTCCGTAGAACACCGTAGAACACGTGTAGCCGTCCGTCCATGTGTTTACTAGAAGCACACTGCAGTACCGTAAAGTCATCCCTCGTTACTGTGTATTTATCTTTCTATGACAGAATTATCTTCTCGTTAGCGCAAGAGAAGAGGTTTATGCGAGTATGATGAAGTTATATGGATATCCTACCACTAGAAAACATACAGTGACATCGCTTCATTAGTGAGGTTAGGTACGAGTGATATGTCAAGAGAACTTTATGGATGAATAAATTGTAGACCCACGCAAGCGGCGCCGTGTTGGTTTTAACTGACCTTCTCAACGTATCAACGTACATGTATACCTATACTGTGACTTCCCGTACCGGGCGGAGCGTCGCGTTGCCCTAGTGGCCAACTCAGAAACCAGTTGCGAAAATGATGTCCCTCACTGAAAATATTAGATCTTTAATTTAGTAAAAACACATCAAAGTACATTTGTCTATTTTTTTGTGTGGCTCGTTGATCTAAATTTTTTTTTTAAGTTTTTTTTTAGTGGGTTTATTCCTGCTTCCAAAGCAGAAGGTCCAGGGTTCGATACCCGCTACTAGTAATCCCGACAAAGTTTTTACGACTTTTTCATTAATTAGTCACAAGGCACAAATGCTATACACAGTCATACTAATATATCCCATGGATATTATTTCTAAAATGTCACAATATCTAGATGTCACCTGAAGAGGGCCATGAAATTGTCCCTGGGCAGTTTTGCTACGATAAATTGTTATCTACTCCTAGGACCATAATCTAATCCTAGCGTGTTGAAAATACATAGTGTATGGACGGCTTTGCATGTCGTTGTTTTGTTAACATGGTGGCGGCCCTGGGCGTACATTTAGCTTTAAACACAGGTAGGCCTGTCTACATACACCAAGAACGTGGACGGCTTTTATTACTCTTACGGAGAAACGATTTTTTGCTCACAACGAATTTGACATATCCGAAATGTTTCATAATTGTTTATTTTTACGTGTGTATGGCAAATGTTTGTATTTTTCTTTTAAATATATGACCTTTATTTAATTCTTTATCTACAAATTGCCTTGTCCCTATGTTTTTCATTTTCCAGTATAAAAGAGATTAACTACTGGTAAACGTAATCGTGCGACAATTAACTAACGAATGCATTTTTAAGGAGTCATTTCAAAGTGAAACAACGACGACGACGTCAGCAAAAAGAAATCGAGTGGTTAAGAAAACAATTGAAGAACGTTTTGGCGTGATCGATATTACATGGCTATAATATAGTGATGACGTAAGTTTGTAACCTTAAGAAGGACTACTCGCCAATATTAAAACCCGCGAAATTAACGTATTTTCGTCATATCTCAATAACGCCACACAATATCGAAAAAGTGACAACTATGCATATTTTGGATTCGTGAGAGCTCAATACCATATCCTGCCCAGGGACTGCTACCTTATCGTGGTGGGCAGGTTTGTGTGCTTTGTTGATCCCGAGAGCTATGCCGGCGGAAGCGTATGCTTCTGGTAGGGCCACCCTAGCCGGACTGGTCGAGGGGGAGAAGTGAGACAAAGTGCAGTCCACACCCCAATCCTCTTTCCTCCCCTTTCTCCTTTCCTCACGCGCCCTCCTACTTGCCCCTTTCCTCCATACAGTCCCCTATTTCATCTTCATTATCACCCACTCATCGTCTTGATTAGCCTAGTTGCAAAAATATAAGACGTTAAGCCCAAATATCTATCCATCTATCAATACCATATGAAAAAGATTTCGTGGATTGTAGTAATTATAGTTGTAATTTCTAATTAACTTTTGAATTAATTAAATTCGAAATAAAAATTATAATTAGTACAAACAAATAAATCTTTTTCATACGGTATTGAGCTCTCACGAATCAAAAATATGCGTACAAAAAAAAAAAAAACTTTTTCGATACTGTGTGGAGTTATTGAGATATGATTTCGTTAATTTCGTGATGATTACGTTAATTTCGCAGGGTTAATATTGGCGATGCAGTGTTTCTCAAAAGAAGTCGAGATGTGGTTGCAGAATAGTGCAAACGAAGCCGAGAAGAGCAAACATTGTTGCATGACGTAACTGAAGGTTTCTGCAACGTGGTCGTTAGTTACTAGACGCTCTCTGCCTTCTCAACACATTTTCTTTACAATAAGCTAACTGGTCCAGTGTTCATTACGTCAATAACGCTTAGCCGTTCATTGTCGTTGGTACATACATAGCCCCTTCACGTCAGGCTTGGTCACCGTAGATTCTGTTTCCTCTTCCATGCACGGAGTTACTCCTACACGGAAACAACTCCCACCTGGAACAACACCCACATGGAACAATACCCACATTGAATAACTCCCACATTTTGAAGTCCCGAAGATAACCGAGCAGTGCTGCGTTGCAAATTAAATGTTTAATATTGATTTTGATAGTCGTTATACTAACGACTTACTTAACCCATATTGTGCAAATTAGGTGTGTATAGCGACTATAAAAATCAATAATAAACATTTTGCAACGCAGCACTGCTCGGCTATCTTCGGGACTGCAAAATGTGGGAGTTATTCTGTGTGAGAGCAATTCCGTGGCCGGTGCTGACCGGCGTTGTGTGATGGATCTGATTAGGGCGACGTCTTATGACCTAGCTGTTCGATCGAGCACGTCATACAACAACTAACATATTAATAATAGTGTTCGATCTAGTAGTGTCGCGCAAGACTACGGACTCAACTACCACCTCTCCAAGGAGTTCCTCAGCTGTAGTCGTGTCCCCTTGACTACAGCCCTGACTGACTGCACCACGACATGTGTTGTGTGCAGACCAAAGACACTTGGTCTAAGGAGTGCAGTGATCGCAATAACTACAAACAATGTAAACAGATTCTCTTTACCGTCATCGCTCGGTATAGTTCCTATATAGTTCCTATATAACTAGAATATAGTTATATATATATTTTGTTCCTATGTAGTTCCTATATAGTTCCCTTATAGTTCCTGGAACCTCTGGCTATGCTAATCAAAGCATTAGAACGACGTTTGGCGGGTACCCGTAAAGTCGACCTGCAGAAACTCAGCTAAAGGCCTCGGAAAGTCGTGTTGGGTTGACTTTCCGCGAGCGGGTATTTCTTTGATGTTGAGTTATCGTGCTTTCTGTCGACTTTCCGTCTAGCTGAGGTTCTGCAGGTGGACATTCTGCGTTCTTCCCCGTTTGGCGAAGGATTGATGACAAAGGCACGCATGCACCGTCATGCATGAGGAAGGGGGAGGGAGGAAGGGGGACCCCAATTCATGCGTCTACTCGCTCGCTGTATGGTACTAAAGTGATGACTAACTATATAATTGCCGCTGGTCTTTTATAACACTATTCATATGGGTGTCACGGCTATTCCATTCCATTCAACTCCTCTCTCGTGGCCTGGGTTAATGTTAACGAGTGAATCGCGACGATGAGTTATTGCTCTAGTAGTGCACACCGTTTCCTTTTGGAGAATAGATAGATACGTTCTGACTTTACCCAAATAATTATAAAATGCTGTAAATTTCACCATCGTCCAATATTTATTATTTTTTTAATGATATATTAAAAATAAATTTATTTCCTCTATTCTATTGTACAGTGCCTCTAAATTTATCTATTCACTTTTTCTTTTTTGTACCGTATACGTGCAGTATGCAGCATACCCCCATCTCAAATAACGTACTAATACACGTCTTATAGGGGCGTACAAATATATCACGACTATGTTTATCGTAATTGCAATTGTAATTATTTTGAAAATAAAGAAAGAAACAAATAATCGTACTTTAGAAGACGTGGGCTCGAGATTCGGACGGCCGTGGGTTTCAATTCCGTCTGGGTCTACCCTAGAGATCGTGAAATGTGATGTCTGTCTGTCTATCTGAATAGATTCAGCTTGCATGACCCAACTCTAATTGAGAGAAACCCGTCAGCCTTGAGGCACTAAGAGAGACAATTATATATACTTCGAGTATACTGACCTGTGTGTATACGGTCCTACGTATGACCACCAACATACAAACATACTTTGTGTTTGACATGGTCAAGATATGCATAACGAGAGCGGCCACGTGGCAACATCATTTGCTCTGTTGCCAGAACCGATTGATTGTGTTACGGTAAAAATAAATCCACTAGAAATAGCTGATTGATGTGAGAGAAAAAACTATCTGCAATGTTATTGTCTGTAGTAGGTCAACAACCTGATTACACAACTCACTCTAGTCTATTTACGCTCGTGTGTATACGCTAATCGAAACAGTGAATGAATGTTGACGGCACGTAGCCTGCTCCTATCAAAGTGCCACGGGGGACGAAGGGGACATCACAGAGCGAGACGGTACCGAGTAGGTTCGAGTCCTAGTGAACAACTGGATGGTTGGTTCGTGGGCGCAGCGAAGCGAAACTTACCATTCAACTCTGTACATGCCATTGCCACTTCCTCATATTGACAGCTGTGCTGTCTATGCACTGGGTTTTGACCATATTGTACAATGTACAATGTACTTACATGCAATGACTGCGTCATGAAACTGAAAGTAACTAGGAAAACGCTCTGTTTGACGCGTTGATAAGCGAGCGCGTCCATATCTACGAACGTTCAGGCAAAAAGATCTCAAAGCTAATAAAAACAACAATTAACAACAATTCAAGAATGCACATTACAAACATATTTCCATAGCTATTATCCTTCCCGATATTGTTGAATGCAGTGCAATATGCGTTGCTAAGAATTTTCGTTGTCATTCTGTCTAGTGTTTTCGCCGCGGTCCGCCACCGTTACTAACATTTATTGACAGCAATAGAAATGTAATTTCTGCCCATAATACGTATCGGATCGCGTTTAGCTTAGTATATTCGTAACCGGACAAAAATTTACTATAAGATAGTTACCTACCTCACATTTTGCCGTTACTGTGTTTCAGAAATATATTTTCGAGTAACTTTCGTGGAACTATGCCAATACTTATTAGATCGCCATTAGATTAACATATTCGTGACCGGACAAATCTGTAGAAAAATCTGGCTATCTCACATTTTGCCGCCATTTTGTTTCAGAAAAATATTTTGCAGTAACTATGGTGTAACTTTGTAACTTTTCGAACGGTTTTGCCTCAAAACTATACACCTTCAATCCACATCGAGGCTTGTGGATGGTCCAAAAAAAAAAAAAAAAAAAAAAAAAAACAGAACGAAGTGCCATAAGAGTCTCGTGGAGACGCTCGCTTCGCTCGCTTAACAAGAAGTCGTTTTGTAACAATGTTGAATTAAACATGCAACCGTGCAGTTTTATTTCTTGTACTCCTTTGTAAATCAGTTTTATAACTGAAGATGATAGGTACTAAATAAGTAAAATAAGAAATCCCACACAACAATACTGGGCATGGTGTGAATTGGTGGGGGGAGGGGATTTCCCCTCTTTGGTAATTTCGTCCCTGGCTCTGTTTTACTGAAAGGGGACCCGCCAGGGATGGATAAATCCCCACCTCTGGACACCCAACGTTAACAAACAATGTGTCAATTTACACATTTATTCCTATTTCTTAGTGTGTGTACATTAATAAACCAAAACGAATGGACTTTCAGATCGCTTCTAAGGCCAGGCAATAATACCCCGACAAATGTTTGCTTCCGACGGCATTAGCTTTGCCCCCGACCCGTTACTGCCCACACAGATACCAGATAATACCCCGACAAATGTTTGCTTCCGACGGCACTAGCTTTGCCCCCGACCCCTTACTACCCACGCAGATACTATAATTGGGCACCCCCCCTCTGCCAAGCCGTCAATTCGCACCTTGCCTAAGGCCCGGTTTCACCAAAGTATTTAAATCGGAGATTGGCTTGATCGGCGCCGTCACCAACTTCACATAAACAAATAATGTTGTATGTATTGAAAACATTGCATGTGGTTGTATTCCAGAATTGAGTAATTAATTAGTATCAGCTATGAGTAGCTATAAAATATCATGCTGTTATTACTGGTATTTAAACTAATTTTCATGAAAAACGAGAAAATGTATTCAGTACGTCACCAACAAAAGTTCTTTCGGATTGGCAATAAATGTCTGACACGTGTTTAGTCATTTGTTTTGCATTATTGGATCCATACGTAAAATGCATACAGAACCGAAGTTTATTATCTCAAAAGAAATCCATGCTCTGTATTCAAATCAGTACAACAATGGATATTCGATCTTTCTGTCGAGTCTTTGTTTTGATTTCATGTTTATTTACAAGAACAAATGAACGTTGCGACGAAGTAACAACTTGAGAATATGAATCATTGTATGAATTATGAACATATTTCATTGTCAACTGTAAATACCTGCAATAATGTTAGGCTATTTTATATCTGCTCTAAAACTGACGCTTATTAATTACTAAATTCTGAAATATAACAATATACAATATTTTCACTGGATGAAAGACAATTTATTTATGAAAAGTTGGTGATGGCTTCGATCAAGCTAATCTCCGATTTAAATACGTTGGTGAAACCGGGCCTAAGAGACTAACCACACATTTGACTCATGCCCTCACCCATAGAGGTTAGTTATCTTGTGTACTTATAGACTAATACCAACTATTGTACTTCCAGATCGCTGAGCTCGAGAGCAACGTGAAAAACATCACCGTGTCTGGGCACAGCTGGGAAAACGTATGCGCGGGTTACTTAACGTGGTTCCAAGATGAAGACGGCTCAACCAATTTCAACATTTCCGAATTCGCTGAAGAAATCATGGAAACGATGAACAGTGGAATGATTCGTAACGATTGCATTTACCAGTCACTGCTTAAACTCTGGACAAATCGTAACGGTTCTCTGATTGCATCGTTTTCAAATCTTTCTTTGGAAACCATCCTGAAGGACGTTACTAGTGCTCTCGACAACGCTAGGTAAGGACTTTGCATACATTATACAGTACTTTTACCATAATTCCACAGTTAGTTAGTAGTATCTTTATTATTAGCATAAATGCTATTTTTCATTTACATAAGTACATAAATATACAAGAACAGACATAGTTACATTATTTTACATTTACATTCTTTAATCCAGGTCCAACATTCTCTTCTAAATTTATAACTATCCTTAATATCCCTTATGTTTTGTGGTACACGATTAAATATATTTATACCTCTTATAAAAATTGATTTTTCTCCAAATCCACTGTTTATTCTTTTTACAAAAATATTTGTTTTATTTCGTAGGTTATATTTTTGTATTTCAGAGTTCAAAATCAATTTCTTACTTAAGTAATTTGGTGCCTTTCCATGAGATATTTTATTTATGAGGCATAATGTATTTAGCAGTATTCGCTCCTTTATTGTTTGCCAACATAGTGCTTCACACATCTTGGTTATAGATGTTACTCTGTTTACTCGCAGAATACTTCTCATAGCTTTGTTTTGAATTTTCTGAAGTATCTCTATCTCATTTTTATTTAACATAAATAGTATGGAACTGCAATAATCTATGATAGGAGCAACAATTGCTTGATAGATCTGGATTTTTGACTTTAGGGGCACATTATTATGTATGCGACAAAATAGTCCTACCTTTCTTGCCATTTTTTTTGCAATGTAATTTCCGTGTGCTTTTCGTTTTCGTTTTCCTATTTAAATATGTATTTACATTTCAATCGTAAGCTTTTTAGTTGATGAATAGTGATTATAATTAGGGATGTCAACGATAATCGCATACCGATAAATATCGATAATACCGTATATCGATATTATCGCGATATGGCTAGCCATATCGCGATAATCGTACGATATTAAATTCTGTGCGATATGTACCGATTATCCCGGCGACTCGATTTTATATTTGAATTTGGCGCCTGCTCAACGTTAGCCGAGCGACCACCGACCAGCCGCCGAGTGCACTCCAATGTAGCCGCATGATAACTATTCGCCACTACCCCCCCCCCCCCCCACACATATGACGCAATGTTAAAAAGTAGTTAGTGCTTATTTCATAATATCGCGGCGATATATCGCGATAAAATGAAAATGCAATATCGAGACGATATTTTTTTGCGCCGATATCGCGATAATTTGTTATTGTTGTTGCGATTATCGATATGGAATTTCATATCGTTTGACATTCCAAATTATAATATGTTTTGAATGTGTTGGGTTTCTATAACCAATATGATTTGAAAATAAGGACATGCCCAAATGGGGTTAAGAATTGAATTGAAAATGAACAATGTAGAGTCAGTCAGAAGCATTTCAACTATAGGTGAAAGCAATTTATATGCTAAATATCGTATTGAAATATAATTATGGCTCGATCATGTCCCTTAAGATGCATTTAACATGGCTTTTGTTTTTTGAAATGTACCGTAAATAGATATCACTTATTGATTTTTTCACATCAATCAATCCAGATCAATACATTTTTATTTAGGTACATCGTTAAGAAAAAGATGTAATAATAATTATATTTAAGAAAGTATGCATTCATTTTACATATTATTATGCTAAAACATTATAATAATATTGTATTTTTTTTTTTTAACATAAAAAATACAACCGCACTGGAACATGAAAAAATACATTAGGAAATATTTTATTATGAAAAGAAAAAAAATGGGTGAATTTAAAAAGTACATATTATGTACTTTTCTTACAATTAACCCTTCGTCATTATAATATAAATAAGCGTATATTATTTGCAATCAAGCACGCAAAGACTAGTCAATATCTAATTTCAATGTGTATTGTGTAACAGGAGACCATGTTTACACAATGCCAAAAGTATGACAAAAAATAATTATATTGTGTACTTTATTTGCTTTCTTGAGCTAATTTTCTCTTTTTACTTTGTCCAGGAAACAGAAAAATGTACTTAATGACATTGGTCCACTGTTGTCTGGCATTCAGCTCAACGCCACAGGGAAAATAACTGGTGCCAAAGCCACAATTCTGAACTGGGTGCTGAAAAAGGCTGATAAGTGGTCACCTGAATGGGAGCTGGAATTTATTGAGCAAGCACTGAATGTTCCTCGCAGCTTGCCTAAAGGAATGAAGATCTACGCTGTGTCAACCAGAAGGTATTTAATATACAATGCATTAAAAATAATAGTTTGCTACTGTATTAACATTTTGGTTCCTTGAACTCTCTCTTTCGTAAAAGGAAACCTGATATAATTCAACATAATAGGTTTGTTTTTTTGTTCTGCACTTTCTTGCAGTGCAGCTTTACGGTGCAGGTCGGAAATACGCAATAGTGCATGGCATGCAGGTTGCACTGAAGGAAGACAAGAAAATACCCCGGTCTAGCAACGGCTAATGTGTGAAATAATATTTAAATTTGATAATGTCTTTCACAAATCACAATGATTTGAAATGTGTAACATCGGATCTCAACTTTATAATTATTCTTAGTGTAAATAGCAGTCGACGTATCTACTCAAAAATAACAATCGCATTTTAATTCAAGTTGCCGCCAGATTTTCTTACACTGCACTGCCACACCAGCTCGGTAGCCGGTGCTACACCGCTGCACTAGTGCAACGTACACTGGACAAAACAACGCAAGCAGTGTAACCTGCACGGAGACAAAATAACATGGCGGTGCCGGAAAGCCTGCACTAGTGCAAGCTATGCAGGACAAAAAACGAACCTAATCATAATCTAAAAACTAAAAAGTTTCATTCACATTACTCTGTCACAGTAAGAAATGTGGGTTTATAATGTCTACAAGATTTTCATTTAACAACACAATTAATAAATGTGACTTTGAAGTTTCAAGAGTAAATAATTATAAACCTAAGTTTTTGATTTTCTGGTTCCCACACTTTTATTTTGAAAATTTGCCTGTAGTCAGTGTAGTCAACTTGTTCTAACATGCTGTCATTCGAAATACCGGTTGTGTTTTGAAAGGGGATAGAGCAGGGCTCAGAATCTCTGGTCAAGTTTGGAACTGTTTTGTTGCACAATTATTAATGCAATAGTTATTACTACCTAGCAACCCTTCTAAACATTTTTATGAGTATCACGATAATTAACATGTCACTTTTTGTTACAGTTATCACGACATCCTTCATCAAGTTCTTGCCAACAACATGACTGTACTATTTGCTGGATTTTCACTTATCATATTCTACGTCATAATTATGATGGGGAAATGTAACCCAGTAGAACAGAGGGTATGTATGAAATTACAACTTACAAGTGTTACATATCAGTGCTAAGATGTTCTAGAACTAAACCACCAAATGCAAAACATGATTTCTGAGTCAAAAACTTAAAATTGCTTGTTTTTTTGCCACATTTACATGTGATAGTTTTCTCAGAAACACATTTACAAAAGAGATCATTTAATAATCAAAAATTGTAATTGAAACAACAACACATTTATAAGAAAGAGCGCATTGAATTCTCTCTTGAAAGACATATTTTAGTCGTTTGCAACAAATTTTAATTGAATAAAAATGTAATTTAGAGCAGTTTAGAGACCATCCACTATTTCCGTACAAGTAGTACTTCACTCAGGTACTAACGTTCAGCTTCTGTCAAGACTTGTCTAATTCATTTTGTTTTGCAGATATACCTTGGCTTGTTGGGTGTGTCAGTAGTTGGCCAATCAATCCTAGCATCGTACGGAATATGCTTTAGTGTGGGATTTCTCTGGGGTCCAATTCACCCCGTTCTACCGTTCCTTCTCCTGGGTGTTGGTGTTGATAATGCCTTCGTTATTGTTCAAGTAAGTCATTGATCTCCGATTGGGGCATGTAGTGCGGGGGGGGGGGGGGGGGGGGGGTTAGAGGAGAATTTGGAACATGTGAGAGAAGACTTTTTTTTTTTTTTTTCCTTCTTGTACCAAGATGGCTTTTTCAGCCATTCTTATGTCTAACTATCCAATATAAAAAATTGGATAGCGTGGCGTGGTGCGGCGACTTTTGCTACCAGACTTCTGTTCCGGACCAGGGGGCACTTGATCTTGGACTTGTCGGTCACTTGTAGCAGATCGGAAGCGTCGTCGCATAGCCCCCCACTTCAATTGGAAATTATGTAGTAGAACTGTTTCCATGTATTATTATTTAGAATTGAATGTAATGCATATTACGTATAATTAAGTACGTAGATCAGTGGTTCCCAACCTTTTTTGACTCAAGGCACCCCAAGCCTACATTCAGTGGACACGCGGCACCCCCCCCCCTCGGCCTACCACTAACGCCCACGCTTAAAACCAAAAATAATTTTTAAAATAAATTAGAGTTGTAATACATTAACATTTTGCAAATTTAATTGAATTATTTCATTACTGTACCACCACTTACACCACTTACTTATAGTTCGATATACATGGATACAGTAGGGAATCTAGTTTTGACGGTTTTTGCAAAATATGTCTTTGATTGGTGGCCGTTTAGTGGACAAACATACTCTCATTCCTCTTCAATTTATAGAAGTCTTTCTCTTTTCTTTAATTTAATGTTCGTTAATGCTGAAACGCCTAACTCACACAGATAAGACGTTGGTAACAGAACTTCTGTTTAAATTTGATCCTGTTTCCTGAATTGTTTCTGATGTTATTCTGGTTTGACGAGGATCGAGGGTGAGAGTGTTAATCGCTGCTCAAAATGTTGCATCCTCGATGTAATATATATATATATATATGTTTCGGTGAAAATTCGCTCGTGCTCAGACTACTATTAAGATATGTTTTCGTTTGTATCGTTGAAATATTATTATCTTGTTTTATTTCCAAAATATTCAGAAACAAGTTTTGTTTTTCAATTTCAACGAAGTTTTTGCGGCACCCCTACCAGACGTTCGCGGCACCCCACGGAAACGCGGCACCCCGGTTGGGAACCACTGATATACATGAAACTTTTCCGTCTAGATGTAATTCATGTTGATATAAGTTTTTCTACATTTATCAATGCATCATGTATGCAATTCAACACAGTCTTCACCTCACTAATAAAGATATCCACGACCACGATACCAGACGTAAAAAAGATTTTCATATTCCATCGCATAACTTAGCCGTAGTAAACAGAAATCCAGCGTATTCAAGCATCATCCTGTACAACAAGCTCCCAAGCCACCTCAAGGACTTGACCAGGCGCAGCCTCAAGTTTCATCTTAAAAATTACCTAGTCCAGATGTGCCCATATACTGTCAAAGACTACATGGACTTTTAGTTTTAATTTAGTTTAAATTGACGCATTCTATAACAAATGTATTTATCTATGTATAAATGCCATACGTTCTATTGAATAAAGATTATTATTATTATTATTATTATTATTATTATTATTATTCTTGGAGCTGGAGATGTGAGCTTTTCATATAGGTACCTGTTATATTTGAACTTTTGTCTATTTTCAGTGTCTAGACAACCTGTGCAAGAAAGACGAAGCTTTGTCGGTTCCCGAGCGCATTGCTTGTGCCGTCCAAAAAGCAGGGGTGTCGATCACGGTGACTTCTCTCACGGACGCATTAGCGTTTGCTGTCGGAACCACTACGGTTATGCCGTTCCTACGTTCCTTCTGTGTGTTTGCCGCAATTGGAATTTTGTTTCTGTACATTTTTGTTATCTTCTTTTTTGTGAGTTGTCTTACTCTCGATGAATATCGTGCGCAGAGGAATAGAGACGCTTGTTGTTTCTGCATATTTCATAGGCATTGGACACCAAACAAGTGTAGTCAGAAAAATATTCAGAAACATATTTTTACTAACTGGGTGGGCCCTTTCTTAATGAAGGTACCAGTCAAGGTATGTACCATAGCATATTGAGCACAATTTATAGATCATGTCAGTGTAATGGTGGCATATATCAGACTTTTTGTAAACCTCTTCTAAAGATGTATACAATTTAGTTTGCTCTCTGTTTTCAGATATTTGTTCTTCTACTAACTGCGATAGTATTTGGCTCCAACATCTGGTGTGTTTTACAAGTAGAACAGAAGTTTGACCCTGTGTGGTATTTGAATCCAGATTCATATCCTATCCAATATAACAACAAACTAAATGAGCACTTCCCTCTGTACGGCAAGCGGGCTGGCATTTATCTCAGTAAGTTAATTCTGAAAGACAGTTGTAACCAATATTTTAATAAATCGGGAATGTTTTGACACTTAGTATTTCTCTTTTATTTTTATTTTCTAGGTGGGGTTAATTACTTCACAGAAACAGAAAAACTAAACGATTTAGTCTCTCAACTATCAGAAAACCCTTACATTAATACAGCAACAATGGATTGTTGGTATGTTGCATATCAACACTGGCTTGAAGCAAGTCAGTATGGTACGTTATTTTTAATATTAGTAATGAGCTTGTAACCCTTACGAAATAGTATGTCATGTTGCACAGACCTCCATACTTAATATACTAACTTGTTTGATTACTGTATCCCATCGTGTTTCATACTAATGAACTAACTGTTGACTAACAGAACCAGAAGACGAGGACGAATACAAGGCATATCTTTCCGAATACCTCCTTCTTACTAAAGAAGGGCAGGCCTACGTCAAGGATATTAAATTTAATAAAGTTCCTTTCGGTGATTACAATATCACGGTAAATGTCACATATCTAGTAACGCTACGTACAACTCGAGATATAATGTTTGAAATTAAAATACGTTGTTTTTCATTTTCAGACCACTCAAATTCCGATTCAATATATCGTGATGAATACAACATTGGAGCAAGTAGCAGCCATGAAATCCATACAAGATATTCTCAAGTCGATTAATTTTACCGGGGACAACGAAGAAATCGTTGCCTACTCCCCCGACTATGTTTCGTGGACTGCGAATAAAATAATCGGTGAAGAGTTACTACGAAATCTTGCCATCATCATTGGAGCTGTAGCAGTGGTCACGTTGGTACTGATTCAGAATCTTAAAACTACCATTCTGGTAAACAGCTGTGTAATCTTGACTGTTGTAGATCTGATTGGGTCAATGTACTGGCTTAACCTAACTATTGAGATCTCCACATCTATCATGGTACTGCTCTGTGCCGGTCTTGCAGTCGATTATGCTGCGCACATCGGCCAAGAGTTCACGAGGCTCTCCGGTAATAACAACGGTACGTACCTCGTTACTTACATTACCAACGAGAATATCAGGTCAATTTCAGTCTTGCACTTTACTAATAACTGATCGAATTTCATAAGATCACAGATGGTAGACTCAGTTTACAACTGAGCTGTAAATGCCGATATTTGATTGAAGAAAACTTATGTCACTTTGTCGGGGTTTTTCTGTTTGGAACCCGAAATTACAGAAAAGATTTCTTGGGGAAGTAGCGTGTTTGATACAATGTTTCGTCATATAATTATTACTTCGAGGATTGCTTAATGCTCATGTAATAATAATATAAATGGGTGTGCACATCAGTATATAAGATGGTAATCCCTATATTTTATTCTTGTTGCTCTTCATACTCCTTTACACAGTCCTACCATCATTGCTGTGGTCCATCTCTTGATATTCTTTTCATGGACACTTCTCATGTTCAAAGCAAAATAGTTACACTATTTTTATGTTGCTCCCACCGACCTTGTAAATATTGCTAAGCTACTTAGCATTGTCAAACTGTTGACAGACATTTTCTTGTCCCTACAATAATGCTACAATGTACTTCTTTTTATACAAACATGGAACTTCTTCTGCTTTATCTACACAACAATACATCTCCCTTTGAACTGGAATTGAATGTTTGGCACACAAAGCAAGCAAACACTAAAATATTGCATTCCTAAGTAATAATTATTCTGCCTATTTCAGAACGAGCCATTGAAACGTTAAGCCGTATAGGACCAGCAGTATTTAACGGAGGCATCAGTACCTTCTTGGCCATGGCTTTGCTAGGAACTAGCCAGTCTTATCTGTTCACAACCTTCTTTAAGGTAAGTTAGTGTACCTGATTAATTGATTATTCTTCTTTATTGAAAATAAAGAATACCAGACTGTTTTACGATATTATTCAGTATAAAGAAGAAAGAAGATCCAGCAGCTTAAATGAATGTTAAAGGCAGTATCCCGGTTTGAAGAGATGGATGATTATGTGATAAAGACCCAATAGAAAATAGGAATAAAGAAAAAATCTTGTAAATCGGTTCAGTGGTTCATTGATTATGAGGGAAAACTTATTTTCGAGCGAGGTCGATTGTGGCGCGAAAACTACGTCACAGCGGGGCAGGTTTGAATTGTCTACGCGGCCTTCAATGCAACCCTCGCAGCTGCGAGACCCGCTTTCAGAGAGCAAAGTACAGTTTATTCGTTTATTACGTTATTTTTAGAAAGTGTCAGTCAGTCCAAAATGTGTTCATCCCTAATGTTTCGAACCAAAATACACAGTCGAAGAAATTGACCAAAGACGACGGAATAACGTGATCGATAGTGCGAAGTGCAAAACAACTTTCAATTAAAGTCCCCCACTGCAAATCAGTTTAGTTACTGAGTGGGTAGACTCTAAATGTGAATTTGTTTATTTATTTATTTTATTCGAGGGCAGAGTTTGGAACACGGTGACTTATGGACACGGATTTAGTATCAAGAATCTGAATCAATTAAAGTAGTAGGCTAAGCATTGACATGGGAGTGTACAACAATTCATTCATTTTCTAAAAAATAATTTTAGACTTGGACAGTTTGAACACAGTTTGGCAGACGATTTCGTGTTACGCGTGCGTGCAGACGGTGAAATACCTCAAACTTATTTCGAACAAAATGGGGAGACACTTTGCGTAACAATTATTTGTGAATTGGATGAAGTCTTGAGGGTCATTTGGTAAAAACAAGAGGGTGGTTATTCCTCGTGTGTCGCGAGCGCCGTCATGAATCAGTATACCCGGAAGCAAACGGCGTGTATACGGACCAAGACCGCCCTAGGGGAAGCAGCATTATACTTCAATTTTGAATAGGTATTTGCATAGTTAGCGGATATATTTTCTTTCTCTTGCATAGACCAACTACACATACAGTCTTAGTAGGTTGGAAAAATTTTCTTTTTACTTCTCGTAACCACCTTATAATATATATTATGCGGTATGCCTGAATATTTTTCAATGCTTGGAAATAGATAAAATACAAGCCCGATCTTTGCACTTTGCTGTTGTACACTGAAAAACAACACACGAACCAACCATGTTTGTAATTTACTTTAAACGTATTAAAATACATTTCCGAACATTATTCTCAGTGGAAATGCGACGAGCTTTGACATGACACGAACTGTCGGACGGCGCTGGCTCAGCGCGAAGCGATATATCTAGACGGCCTTGGCTGGCTGCGGGGTTGTCGGGGCGAGCCGGCCTTGCCCCGCTGTGACGTCACGGCTAGTGACGTCACAAAAACTTATAACAGCCTTCCTGCCCAAATGGTTCAACCATTCTCAATAAAAATTGCACTCGATTTTTTTTAATTTTTTGTCTGATTTATTGAAGGGCACATTTACCAAACCAAAAGTAGGGCTTTAAGAGACAAAATGAACAACTATGTCAGCCTTTCATAAACAATATCTGCTCAATATGTATTTCAATTAACACAAGCAGGATGTAATTTGTACTCATGTAAAAATCAAAAACAAGTTGGGCTCTGATCACGATTATCGTGGTTTTCGAAATACCTGCCTCTGCTAATATTTGTTTGGATGTGTTGCAGTTATTCACGGGAGTGGTTGTGATCGGACTATACCACAGCCTGATATTTCTGCCAGTTGCTCTCAGTCTGTTCGGTCCCGTATCAAAGTACTCAGAAGACAGGCTGGCCAACAGAGATTACGTACCCCCGCACGAAGTAAACGGGTTTTTTATGACTCCCCCCCTCGATGACGGCAGAAAACGTAAGTTTATCGCTTGATTAACTAAAATAAGCGAATCCTAACTGTAGACCTGTAGTTAGATATAAAAGTCGAACATTATTATCTAATTTCTATACTTTCTAAAACATACACTTGCAAAGATTACTTAGAAAGATAATGACGTTAAATATTAACGAGAGTATATCTATAATTGAATGCAAACAGTTTGACAATCTATGAATAAGAAGAAATGATATAATATACCATGAATAATGAGCTGTGCATGATGTACGTGGCTTTGTGTGTGTGAATGTGATGCATGCTACATAGTAAATGCACTAATTGTTCACCAAAAGAGGTCACATGTTATGTTACTAAAATATGCATTTTGAAAAAATGTGTTTGTTTTTCATATGGTTTTCTTTATAAACTTGACTATGACCAAGTGGATAATGCACTTAGCACACATACAGTATTTAGTTCCAGCATGGCCTTGAATGTCTCTGTTGTGTTTATGGTAGTGCTTATTGTTTGCATTCAGCTGATTACATGCATGCATGCTCCACTATTAAATCGTGTACCTTTCTGGCCACCTTGGCCATTGCTATGTTCCCAATCCAACTAGTGGCGGCTCGTGGTATAAAATAATAGGGAGGCCAGGACAATTCAAGAAAGATCGAATATGGAAGCAATGGAAATTAGCGGCAGTTCAGGGGGGTCTGGGGGGCGAGCCCCCCAGTTTGCCCCGCAGGTTGATTTTTTTAAAACTGCATTTTTCTACGTTGTTTTAGGTGTTATAATGTGGTTGTGGATGTGGATTTAAGTTGCCCGATTTAAGTCGACGACACTTGCCGTTAACCATAACAATCTCCATACCATAACGAACCAAACTCGCCTGTTCCTCTCCATCCCTTTGCAGTTATGGCAAAGCTGGTTTCAGTCTTCCGTCTTGTTTTAAATCTTTATTTACTCTTTCCTCGAAGCATGTCTCCTTAATGGTCGCACTAATAACTCGTCAACTATATTTGACTTCATTGAATCAAGCAACAACACAGGAAGAACAACAGCAGAAAAACAAACGACAATCCCCTGCAAACTACAAACTGCTGAGTATGATATATTATGGAAAGCGGGCGACTCGGTTAACTTCGTGAAAAATCCGAAAATAAACGAAGCGGCCGGCCTCCTCTGGCATCTTATTGCACGTGCAGCAACTTAGGCGGGGAGGGCGGGAGTATGCCTACCGCATTCCCCCGCACACCGCTCAGGTACCTATAAGCTGAACGACTGAGAGGCCCGGACTCGCGAAGTTCCTCGCGTTTCTACTGGTTCAACGCGGCTAGCAGCCACATTCTGAAGAGGCGCGAAACTTTGAAACGTTGAACATTTTTTGTTTGAAAACTTTTACGATAAATATGTATATTATCTAAGATGAACATTAAAATACATAGAACCATTTTAAACAAGATCACAGACAAGATTAATCCTCCTCCCTCCGGAAATGTTTGAGGAGGCCCGGCCTCCCTTGCCTCCCCCCACCAGCCGCCACTGAATCCAACATGCCTAGGATGGGGAAGTTGTACCAGTATATTAGCGTTAAGCGATGGCACTGCCAGTTCCCACCTGAATACAGTAGTTCAATTACTATAAATGGCTCTGGAAACTGAGTAACTATTTGTTTTGAACTGTTATTGTTTGCAGCTGGATGAGAGTTTCAAGTTTATCTAACCTTTATGTTGAATGGCGTAGGTGTAGGTTGTTTATGTTTGTATGTGTGTATAAACTTAAATAATGTACATGATAACTTTATTGTGGAATTCTCCATTGTCTTCCAGAAATGCATGCATACTAAAATGGCTTGCGGCAGTAATAATTGTAGTGCATTACTTGGATTAGTGCCATTGCTTGGCTCTGTTACCCCCATGCATGTGCGGTAAGTGTGAGCGATCACTGTCATGCAGTTTAAATACCAAGCAAGACTTACTCCTCTGCACATTCGGTGCCTGTTAAGTATTAACACAAGTCCTGCATGTCTGCACGTTCTCTGTACACCACACTTAACAGAAACAAAGAGCACTTGTTTAGAGTCTACTAAAATGTTTCTTATTTTATTTAGGGGGAAACTTATCTAGTGTAAAACCTACACGGGAGATCGTAAATGACGCCAACAGTCAAGAATTGAAAATAATAGAACTGAAAGAAGATAGAACGCCTACAGACAGTGGCTATTCCAGCCATCTTCCGTCCGCAAAGGGTAATGGAAACGATGAATAAGTATCTCGTTGAAAACAGTTTATTTTATTAATTTCCTAGCGAATAGTAGGAAAACTATTTTTAATACAGGGAATGATTTGAAGCTTATAATGGCCATTAAACAAACACATGGCTGCCGTGTAATGTTTCGTTATCAATATTATTTTGCTCCTCGACTGGTAAACTTGTACACATAAATTATCCTAGTGGCATTCAAAGTAGAAAAAACATTTGAGGATGAGGATATCTAATTTGGAAGTATGAGCATTGAAAATGCTGGTTTACACAAAAAGGTAGCTACTAAATCCTTCTAGTGCATTACCTTTGCACTTGCCTTAGTGAATTGGAGTGGAAGCTACGTTATTGCTAGGTTGACTACTGAATGTTACGAGATAGGTGGGAGATTTAGCTCTTTCTCTGCATGATTGCCGCATCCATTGCATCCGTTTGCCTCATTCCTTGTCCTCCCTATTAGTGCCATAACATTATAATGAAAAGAATATCTTGAATCAACTATCTACTTTAGGTTAAATAAATAAGCCTTTGTCTACCCACTCAGACACAAGAACTGATCTCCAGTGTGTGGTGGGGGGGGAGGGGGGGGGGCATTTTATACCAGATACTTTTCATGGCTTTGTAGCTACGACTGCTTCAAAGTTCAAAGTTACCATTTACATAATATACATCAGTACAACACAGATGGAATTTACTGAATTTATTTAGTAAAAAAAAAGCCTATCCCAAACCAGGAATCAAATCTTGGACCTTCTGCATTGGAAGCTGGAGCAACGAGCTCATCTCCGTCAGTATATATATCACATAAATACAGTGAAGCCTTGTAAATCTGGCCTCTTGACCTCAACCACACTTAATAATTACATCCAGTTAAATTGCTTACCAAGACATTCATATCTGCTAATTTCAGAGCCATATGATCACATTTATTTCATTGATAGACCCCTCATTAATGTATTTTTATGACAGCCTTCTGAAAAAATGTTTGTAAAAGGAACTTTGAGAAGATTCAGTTAAAAATGTAATTATGTTATTTTTATAAGTTCTTTATTTTAATTAAGTATGCAGTTTAAATTAATTTATTGACATTGAGGCTGCATTTGTAATGGTATAGCAATACTTTCCCAATGACAAATAAGTATGCTTTACTATTACAAAAGAGCAAATTATTGTTAATGAAGATTGAGGAGTGGCGCTGAACAGAGAAATCAACTACTCGGCCCAAAAAGGAACATTTCAAAATCTTCTCCGGCAATATGAACCTTCTTTTAAAAGTTAATTTGCACAAAGAAGGATCACGTTGTTTGGAAAGTTCCCTAGAAATGGAACGGGTTCATTTAAAAAATTCCCTACCAAGTATACCTGCTTCAGATAAAGCAATAATGGAAAGGAATAATAACAATTACCTCTTTAATACAGGCAGGTTTTTCGCTTATCCAGGATTCACCCAAGCAATCCTCCCAAGCACAATTAGTCCGTATTAAAAAAGCAAGACTTTCGAAGGGCTATTTTTAAGAAAAACTATTTGAAATTTCTGATTACTGGGGTTCATGGGTGCCGCAATTAAATATGGGATAAACTACATTGCTTAACACGGGTTTGAGAATTTTGTATTCTTCACATGCTTGGTCTGCAACAAGGAATGTTTGCTCAAAAATCTAAAAAAAATCACATCAACGTAGTATGTGTTCTGCCCACTGCTAGCCAACCAGCTCCCCAATGACTTTGTTCCTAGCTTAAGAGCAGACATGGAAGAGGGGTTCAGTAATGGTATATTCCTCATGCCCAATAGCTTTCACACTTTGTGCATAAACCAGCAATAGTATCAACAATTGAAGCTCGCTTATAATCTTTGTGTACCAGTTGCCTAGTAAGGCTATATTACTTTAGTTTGTATGCTACGAATTATCGCTACCTTTAATATTAAAGACATATGTTATGTATGTTATTTTTTATCCTGGACTGCTCAATATACTATTTAATCATTTGAGTTAAGAGAGAGGGATGGCTCTTCTCCTCTACCTGTTGTATTGTTTTGGATGAGAAATGAATCTCATGACAATGGTTTTATCAATAGTTTAAATAAGCTACTATACAAGTAAATCTATTTTTGTAATCTTACATGAAAGGACATTCCCAACCATATTTTAATTGTAAAAACTGTCAAACCAAATGAAGATTAACTACCAAAATGTGCTACTTTTGTCTGGAAAATGCTGATCTAGATGTGATTTAAATGTAAATAGATGTATTTATTACTGTGTCATGTACTATCAAAACTAAGTGTAATAGCAACTGTGATGTATGTGTAAAGCATGTGAAAAGAAAACTATAACCAAGATGTTGTGTTTGTGTGACAGTGTCAAATAAAACATGGCGTTTGATGTGCTGTTTACAACCATGTTACGTATAAAATACATATCCATGTAAGTTATTGTCACATTAGTTGTTTTCAGTTTAGTTTATCACAACATATAACCAAAAATTTACTGTAGTACTTGCACAATGCACATGCATACCTCTCTATTCTTTAATAATAGCCTTTTTGGGTGAGAACTGTGTGTTAAGCTCAATAACACACCCTATGCCTAACAGTTATGGAAGCATCTCTATTGCCACCGGGAGATTAATTACGTCTCAAATGTATAAATTGATGATTCATCCATTAGTTTAACACTTTTTTCATTCTACACGAATATATAAATTTGATCTTTGCACCGTGATTTGGATTTTCCTAAATTGGTATGTGACCAAAGTCATTTTTGTGATTGTTTAAAAGACTCCAGAAAAGTTATGATCAGGTATTGTGTTTGATGAGCATCAATACCAATTAACTAGAGATACAAAATTAAATTAAATATGTTTATTCCTATCAACAATTTAAGTTTCAATTACAACGTTAAAAATAGAATCCACTACTAATATTACAGCTAGAATTACTATGACCAAAGGTGGGACAATGATACTAACTCAATTGCATATGTTCGATAACTGGAGCACAGTTTGAATATTAAACCTTTTGAGATACATCAGATTGTGCTTTACCATCTCCTGATCATACTTTTCAAAGCACTTGTGATCATTCTTAGTCATATAGTTTTATGATGTGAGTATCATTGTAGTAAGTATAGCAGACTGATTAACATATTAGTGAGAATACAATTGCCAAGTATTGTAAGGGATTTCTTTTTTATTGACAAGTTAAAAAACAAAATGCACTAAATTTGTATATAAGCATTCGTTACGATTGATTTGATTATATCTCGTATATATTTTGTATGGCCTAAAATAAGTAAACCTAAAATGTATTTTTAACTTTGCAAGTCCCCTACTATAAAACAATTTCTAATAACAATGTATTCCGATGGTATGGCTGAAGGTTCGGATAAAATTGGATGGCAATCGACTATTTGCCTGGTCTTTAATGATGAACGTACAATGTCCGATGACATAGACTTCAAAAGATTTCAATTCCCAAATGTTTCGTTAAATATGTGTTCAGTATAAAGTACCGCTGATAGTTTTCTACAACAGTATTTATGTAATTTCTTATCAGGTATCTCATATCTCAAAATAAATATTCCTATTCTCTTTTTAGAAGTGTGTTTTATTTCAAAGAAACCGTACTTTCCCAACAAACCAAAACCTCAAACATCCAAACCTATCGCCAGAGCACATAAAGGTTGCCTTCTGTAAGTTAGTGGTCCTGTCAAGTAACTAGACACTATAGAATGCACCATACAACTTTTGTTTTGTGAGTTAACATTTTAATATTATTAACACATAAGAAACATGGCTAGAAACATGTTATATCCTATTTTTTTTTTTAGCATTTTGAATGGTACATAATATGATACTGCTATTTGAATGTCGTAGTTCAAGACACAGACAGAACTGGCAACTTGAACATCTGACAAAAGAATGTGAAACTGGCACTCAATGCCAGCAATATTGCGTGATACTTTTTCCGATATAGACTGGATACATGAGGTAATCACACTTGTAAGTCATACTTAATTAAAACTTAGCTGTTGAATATTGCCGCACTTACTGAAATTAATAGTAATAATAATTTCAGTAGATGCGGCGATACCCGACGGTGAAGTTTCAGTTGCGACTTTAGCCGTGAAAGACTACAAGATTTAAGAGATTAAGTCATTCTTTTACTATAGGTTTGTTCATTGGCCGTACTTGCCTTCACTGTAACTTACTCTCGTATCACTGTACAGTTAATTTTACGTCCAGTTGGAGACGCGATCTTTCGAGGTCGGAAAAATATGCTCGTTTTACTTACCACCCCTTATGATTTCATTTGTTTTATCAGACATTTCTTCTCTCACTCTCGCCGTTCTGAAGGTAAACAGCATTGACTAGGAAGCCGTGCTTTATCTTAACAACACGCATAAGACTCATTCTCGTCATAGAGAGACCAATTAAAAACAATTATTTGTATAATTTCGAGCTCTTTTACAGAGTATAAAAATATTGATACAATTCCCAAAAAGTCTTGATTACTCTAGATGAAATTTCTTTTGACATGTCATCACGATTAATATGCCAGATAATGCATTTAACGATCGAAGCTGCCATTGATCTACAAGGACATATAGAAGGGTTGATTCCCTACACCCGAAATACTGGGTGAAGGTTTCCGTCACAACACAAAAAATACTTAGTACGTTATAAACTGTATCTTGAAGAACCCTTTTGAAGGACATCCAAATACAGGAACACCATCAACCACCTGGAAACAACCTTACAGGTAAAGAGAGGGGCACACCTTACACAGGGAATAATACATATTTATATTTTAAGGTTTTTCCAGTGTTTGTCAGTCATAACAAAAAATACTATCCACATACTTGGTCAATCTAGTGTATCTAGGCTAGGGTTGGACAATCTCCGCTCATCTGCTTGCCAAGACTAGTGAAATGTTTAAGACTGCTGGTCCCCATAATGATGAACACAGAAAATAGGTAGTTTTGTACTATTTTGTTTACAAATTTATTTAAAAACACTATGCTAAAAAGTAACTTCGGCTAAACAAAATATTGTGTAAATTACTTTTAGTTACTAAAACAAAAATACCCGGCCAATGTCCAGGCATTTTTACTCAAAGGCAGGGTCACCAGCAAACTGTCCTTCAGGCTACAGCATTCAAAAATGACTATTACCTAAGAGTGAACCAACTCGCAGTATGTATTTTTTTATATTCATAGTAGCTATAGTTGGAGCATGACCACAAAATTGTACTTAATTTGTCCACCCAGTGTTCTACACCTAAACCATAAATATTTATATATACACGTCCCGAGACAACCTTCCCTTATAGATCTTTTCGTTATGCACGAGTACTAGTGCATGGCTGACCAGCGAGCCCACAATTTTAAAATACTGATCGGTGGTCACTGATTGGCCACAAGTTCCTTGTCTATAAGTATGTAAGGTTGTCTCGGGACATGTAGACCAATATTCAATGTGTATTGGTTGTACTGAACCTGTTAATTTTCTATACTACAGACATTTAGACATGGAAGTAAGGAAAATAAAAAAGAAGGCAAACTAAACTGAATTCCAAGATCATTTTATTTAAATAGTAGTACATAATTACAGTTTCCCCATGGACAGTGGCGTATCCAGGAATTGACAATGGGGGGGGTCGAACATCCCAAGCAGGCAGGGGTCTGGGGCGAAAGCCCCAGCCGCCGGAGGCCAATTCGCCGAAGGCGCAAATTTTTTTCTTCTTTTATGACGTTTTAAACGCCTGGAAACACGTTTCAGAATTAAAAAATGTCATAGAATAGGTTTAAGAGAAATTAAGATTGACTACAAAGAAAATTTAAAACCCAGTCTCAGAACAGCAAAATTACTGCAAAAATAAATTTGAATTTGACTGCGAATTAAGGGATATCAAATTTCTTTATGAAACGGTCGGGACGGGGGGCTAAGGAATGATCTTCAAAAATAGCAGCATGAGCAGTGATACAAAATATAATTTGATAATATACGCCCTACAATATAAAAATTAAAAATCATATAAATATGGTATTTTTCCCTCGTCTGGGCCCGGGGTGTATTTAGTCTAGGGTATAAGAAGATTCAATATATTTAGGATTCAATGTAGTTTCTTATACGCAGTGCCAATCGTAAGAGAGAAGAGTAACCCCCTGACCCCTAGCACCCATAAGCATTTTTAAATATATTCCTTCAACTTGTCCCATTCCTCAAACTTCCTTCCCGATTGTCCCCGGAAGACAATAGGTCCTAGACCGCTCTTCCTGACGACCAAGAGCCCAAATTCGTATGATTTAACGGTTGAGTATGTTATTAAACAATAAACAACATAGTAGTTTTCTCTTTCCTCCTCCTTTCCTTCCTTCTCTCCGCATGTAATTTTTTATTTTTTTTTATTTTTGGGCATGGGGGGGGGTTTGAACCCCATAACCCCCCCCCTTGGATACGCCACTGCCCATGGATACTTTACACCAAACAAATTACAAGGTAGCTACATTACAGTGGAGAAAGTGGCCTATACTCTACATATTACACACATTTAGTCACCAGATATTTATTTCATGCTTATAACAGTTCAATTATGAAACTAATTAGCTGTCTCATAATTTTGCTTTTTGGATGTTATATGTTATAAAATGTGAATCCAACAGTTCCAAAATATGTATGCTTAGATGCTGTTTTAAATTTAAGGTCTATACTACACTCTACAAAGATTCATGACAGACATTACCTAGAATTAGGGCTGGGCAAGAATATCGATATTTCCATTCGATATTGATATGTCACGATTTTTTCGATATCAATATTCTATCTGAATATCGAAATATCGGAAAAAAAAAGTACAATTAAAAATTAAAAATGTTCAATGTTTAAATTGACCGTGCAAAAGCAGAACAAAAAATTGTTTTCTACCTTCTGCATTAAATTGACAATACAACTACAATGCCCTAGCCATCAATTTTGTTGCCAGAATAATGTACGGTAGAGACCTGTAGGCCTATTATATAATTAATAAAATATAAGAGTTTTTATTAACACATATATACGTATATAAAATAGTTGATTTTTCATTGTCTTTGCAAAGTGGGAGGGGATAAAATCAGTTTATTATTTTTCGATATATCAATATCAAAATTTTGCCGCGATATCGATAATCGAGTGGTATCTCATAGCCCAGTCTTACCTAGAATGCTTGCCATTAGGCCTATCCTATTGCAATGGTAGCAAATCTAAACTTATTCATTTATAGTACTGTAGTTAAATGAAATGAATAAAATAATGTGGTAATATTTAGGTACAACTGACAATAATGATAAGAACCACACGGTGTACCCTGTTGTACTGGTAAGTCGACTACTTATTAGTCAGACATCATACCCCTAATACTGGTACATTTTGTACATTTAACTTGCTTCTTTGGAAACTGGTTATGTTTTAAAAAAACCTTAGAATACAATGTTTATTTAAATTAACTGCCACTTGCCTCGACTTTAATTGAGCAAGAATGTCAAGAATACACTACAGTTAATTACCTGCTGAAATGACTTAAGGCCCATAAATTTAGTGTTAGAGATGCTACATGAAAGTCCAAAAGTTTATTTAAATATGTATAGGCTATATATGAAAAAAGAAAAAACATTACAAAAACATAAGGTCTATTAAACTTACAGAGCTACTATTAATATTAATAGGCATGCATTCTGATAAAGGCATAGAAAATGAATATAACCAGTGATGCTTATTACAAATACAATGAATAAAATATTCAAAGAACATATATATAGCACTGAAGACTAATTGGGGTAGACTCCATGGAACTTAAGATCCCGAGGAATGCTGTCTTGTTAGGAAATCTGCCTCAATGAATCAATCCTGAAACCAAATTTAAATTAAATAAAAAAGAGGAAACAGTAAAACTTTATTTAGTTCTCTATAGGCCTAGACCCAGAAGTATAGAAAATACAGCAAACTATTGTTGGAGGTTGGAGCTATAGGCCAGTGTTTCTAAGAGTGTAAATCAGGGACACTAACTCACACTTACATGCAAATATAGCCTAGCTACATAAATTAATATGCCAGAGTGAATGTCCTTAAAAACAACAGGGAAGGAAGTTGCTGTTAATTGCGCACAGTTCATATCGGGATAACGTAAATTATCCCGTGCGTAGAATTTGCAATTCTAATAGTTTCCAGTTGAGTCTGGTGTGTTGCATTATTGTTCCCGGTGAACAAAAGTAAACTCATGTCATAAAAGTGGCTCATTAAAGCGTAAACGTATATATTGATGTGAACAGTAATGCGAGTACTTCGTTCAGAAAACCAGGAATCGAGTGTTGACATTGAATGTGAGTCTGCATGACTAAAGGTGCGTTTACTGCTCAGCGTTTGGGGCGACGCGGTAGACGCGGCAACCAATCAGGGGGCTAGTTTGCTGCAGCAGACGCGACTGCGCCAAACGGGCGACTGACTTGAGCAATGTTCAACTTTTCTCTCGCGGTAGACGCGATTTACCCATAGTTTATCACAGTTTGTTTACAGCCGCCATTGCCATACAATTATTTTTATAGGTTAAAACAAGGATAGTGGCTCTTTTGAAGTGTTAATAACTCATCGAATTTATCCATTGACATGCGATGGAAATTAAAATTTGTTCGTTGTCCCCTAACCTCATTCCTTGGAGCAGGTTCCCATAAAACCCTTGCTCTCTCCGTTTTAAATATATAATGGCCGCACATGAAAACGCTTACATCTTTTAATTTACAATGCATGCAGCAATTTTTCACGCCATAAAAAGAATTCATAGTGATACTGTTCCCATTCTTCTTCCATCGCTGAACGTCAAAATCATGAGCTACACCCACTTCGCGCCCTCGAAACGGCGCTCAGCAGTAAACACTTCGTCGCTCGCAACGCACCTACCGCGTCGCCCCAAACGCTGAGCAGTAAACGCACCTTAAGTGCTAGCTGTGGCATATGAATCTGCGAATGAGTTTATTTCGAACAAGCAGTTGAAAGAACGGTGTGAACAGGAAGGACAACAATTAATGAACATCTGAAAATGAGCTCCTATTCAAATCGACACCAATGGCAATAGACACCAATTTTTCCAAATGGATAACGAGGCCCAAAACCAAATAGATTTTATGTAGGCCTAAGTACGCACATGAAGAAAACTAGATCTACATGCATGCAGGCAGCAAGCACACAAGAAAACAGAGAATCAGCGTCTCGGAAGCTATTAAGTACCGGTAGGTTGGCTATACAGGTTACTCACTTATTCACTACCATAGGATTAGCTACACTGGATCCACCACCTTTCCAAACAACCAAGCAATATTGTCACTAACGCAAAGAATCCCCAATAGGGATGACATCAGGTACCCGGCTCCAAATATTACCCGGAGCCATTTTTCGGGTCCGGGTAATATTTTAGGTCAGTTTCCAGGCTATATTTACGCGCCAGTATTGCGGTGGTCGATTCCGGTGGAGCCAGCAGGTACGGCGCGCGCCGACCCATCCCCCACCCTTCCACAAAACATGCCTTGGTGGGGAACAGAACAGACACGAGCAGACTTGCATTCATTACTGTTTGTTCTTTGTTTAACATTCTGGCTAATACTTGTTCTATTACTATTTATTTTCCTTAAAATATCATGTTTTATGTACGTGCTTCAGTTATGTAGGCGGGTTATTCCGTGTCATATCAACCAAAATAAGATTATTTTTTTTTTTCACCATCTCCAATTATTTTGAAATTTTGACTACATGTTAACACTATTGAAAGTAGTAACTGACATTTGTTTTATATTTTTGGGTAACATAGTTCAAAAGATAGAAGGTCACCAATATTTGACCCCTGGCGCCCCTGTTTGCGTGTCGCGTCAAGCTTTTCTTAATAGCTTCTCTCCTAATTATGGTACAGACCTCTATGAGAGCTCACTTGAAAGCTCTTGATAAGCTCTATCCAGAAAATATCATAAACATACACTTTTATTAGCAACGAGTGGAGTCATATATACTTACATCTGTTACAGGTCAAAGGTCAATAACTAAAATACTCCATTTTGGATTTTTTTGTAACTTTGTAATATTAACCTACATATAAGTGTGATCACTTACAGAAATTTTCAGGCTGTTATTTTCAGGAGTATTTAAGATATTAATTATTTTGCACACCAGTATCAATCGCAAAGCACGGGAAGGAATACTGGCTTCGGCTTCCACTGCATCTTCTTTGAAGAGGCCCACCCTATGGCACCAGGCTCGAGCATTTTTGATGCCGAAATAAGAGCCATTTCAAGAGCAGCAGAAAAAATCGCAGAAACGCCAGCATTTCCACTCAGGAAAACAAAATTTGTTATTATCTCAGACCGCAAGGCCGCCATCAAGAACATCTGTCACATTGAAAAATGTGAAGAAGCCTCCCTGTCACTTCAAAAAAGTCTAATCAGAAATGTGATGCATGGCAAAGTGCTAAAAATCCAGTGGGTGCCAAGCCACTGTAACATCCTGGGCAACGAAAAAGCCGACGCACTAGCCAAACTGGGCTCGAAGAAGTCGGCACCCGACACGGCGAGTATTTCCTTCAACTCTGCCAAAAACCTTGCTAAGGAGGGCCTCAAGACATCATATGATAGACTTCAAGAGTCCAAGACGAACCACAAACTGTGGCGAGACGAGGTGCTCAAAGGGCCGGACAAATCATGGTCAAGAAAAGTGGCAACAGCGCAGTTTCGGCTGGCCACAGGACACGATGTCCTGCAGCACCACTTGAGTCGATTTCAAATAACAAAGGAACCAGCAACTTGCAAATTATGTACATTAGGTTTTCAGGACAGAGCACATCTCCTCAGCTGTGCTGCACTTAAATCTGACATTGACGCCCTGCCAAATAACCTGAGCGGGCCAGAGAAGGAAGCACATATTTACTGGATAGCTAGGAAGAAAAATGATTGAAAAATCAAACTTTCGGCATAAGATAAAAAAAAAAAAAAAAAAAAAGTATCAATCGTAATGCATTTCTGTAACCGCATAGCTCACTCAACATTCTGAAAGTGAATGTCAACACATATTTTTATGGATTTTATTAATTTATTAAAATAGCCATCATTAGAGGGCCTATGGTAAAGCTGATTTGTTTACCTCACATCTTCATTCTTGCTTCAAGCTTTCTTGTCGCTGCATCGCTGTCTTCCTTTTTCGACTTTTATGTTTTCCCTGCACGTGCTGCTATTTATTTGTTAAAGCCTTTCAAAGAACATCTTTTATGATACAACTAATTCATCATCCTGTGCTAGATAAGTGAAGGGAGGTGATGGTTCATCCATGCGCATACCGGAATCTGATTTGGAGTTCGTTTGACGTGATGATAATCTTCAAAACAAACCCGAGCCACCATTGTCCTTCATACTGTACTGTAGCAAACTCTGTGATCTCTTCAAAGGTGACTTTCTTGTTAGGTGTTACTACCACTTCTTTGCTTGAATCTTGAAGTTGAGAATTGTTGTACTCTCAAAGTATTTCTTGGAGTTGGGTAAATGCACGTGGAAACTGCTACACGTGTAGTCCCAACACTAGGTTAAAATAAGTTGAATAAATCATTTAAAGTTTGCCTATTTATTTGTCAATTTATTTCAATTTATGTTATTCAATTTATTTTTTTGATGGTGCAGCATCTCAAAATAAAAATTTAAAAAAATGCATTCCCATGTCATCATGAACTTGATTTTGGCATTCGAGCCGAATGACATTTCTTTGCCACATTCTATGGCTGTTGGTGGGTCTGTAAAGAGGCTAGCAGCAAGAGCAAATCTCCAACGACCAAATGAGGTCGAAATAATGACTGCCCAAGACTTGTTTATTTGGGTCGAAAACAACCTTACAACTAGTGTTTTCAAGTTTGTATGAATCAACTGAAGAACTAAAATCAATAGACAAACTTTAAATTATCGATTCAACTTACTTTAGAGCGAAACCTATTGTTGGGACTTGCAGTTTCCGTGCATTTATCCCAACATCAAGCAATACTTATAGGGTGAAACAGTTCTTAACTTTGGATTCAAGTGAAGAAGTGGTAGTAACACCTAACAAGAGATGAAGAGATCACAGAGTTTGCTACAGTACAGTATAAAGGACAATGGTGGCTCGGGTTTGTTTTGAAGATCATCATCACGTCAAACGAACTCCAAATCAGATTCCTGTATCCGCATGGATGGACCATCACCTCCCTTCACTTATCCAGCACAGGATGATGAATTAGTTGTATCTATAAAAGATGTTTTTTGAAAGGCTTAACAAATAAATAGCAGCACGTGCAGGGTAAACATAAAAGTTGAAAAAGGAAGACAGCGATGCAGCGACAAGAAAGCTTGAAGCAAGAATGAAGAAGTGAGGTAAACAAATCAGCTTTACCATAATATAGGCCCTCCAATGATGGGTATTTTTAATAAATTAATAAAATGCATACAAATATGTGTTGACCTTCACTTTCAGGATGTTGAGTGAGCTTTGCGGTTACAGAAACACCTTACGATTTATACTGATGTACAAAATAATTAATATCTTAAATACTCCAGAAAATAACAGCCTGAAATTTTCTATAAGTCATCACACTTATATGTAGATTAATATTACAAAGTTAGTAGTTACAAAACAAAACAATCCAAGATGGAGTATTTTAGTTATTGACCTTTGACCTGTCACAGATGTAAGTATATATGACTCCACTCGTTGCTAATAAAAATGTATGTTTATGATATTTTCTGGATAAAGCTTATCAAGAGCTTTCAAATGAGCTCTCATAGAGGTCTGTACCATAATTAGGAGAGAAGCTATTAAGAAAAGCTTGACGCGACGCGTAAACGGGGGCGCCAGGGGTCAAATATTGGGAACCACATAGCTCAAAAACTACTTATCGTAAAAATCTAAAAAATGGTGTATGAACTACTCAAGATAGTATCAAACCATGTGCCAAATTTCAGGAAAATCAGACAAAGTCATAAAATAGTGTTGGGTTGATTTCACTTGGAATTACCCAGGCCCTATTGAGAAATGTTTTTTTTTTACCCCACGTGATTACTGCAGGCACATTCCGAGAAGCTAACCGAGGAGGCAGTGCGCATATCATACAGTGGGTCCGTGGCTTAGTTGTGAACAAAAAAATCAGATGAGCTTTTGTCGATCTTGACATTTTCACAAATGGTGTACATCCCCACTACCTGGCTAGCACAAACATGAGACGAAATCCCCGAATTCATTAGGCCTACCGGAAGCCATAACAGAAGTTCAACCATGCGCACATTTCTTGGAAACCCAACATCTAGTCAAATAATAGGCGTCCACACAACAAACAAACGATTAGGCCTACATTTGATTACTTTTTGCCAGTTCTTGACAGTTCGGACCCAACAAATTCAAGGAATCTGCGGTCGCACTTGGGGTGTACAAAAGGGTGCCCAGACGTCCCGCTTTTGGCAAGACAGTACCGATTTTCAGCTATGTGTCCCTCCACACCTCCTGGCGGGACGTACTTTTGTCCCGCTTTTTCGAAAATGCAAAATCTCAGGTTTTGAATATGGACCTACGGTACTGTACCTTATACACGGGTCAGATAAATATAAAGAGTTAATACTCGTGAGCGAGATGTGGACTACTCGGTTACACTCACTGCTGTCACTTTGCTCGTCCGTCGACAAGTGGAAGGTTGTCTATACGTGATGATTAAGGCCATCCATGTCAATATTGATAATAGAAAAACATAGTATAGAGGGTAGTACCGTACTAAATGTTATATTTTGCCTAAAAATGTAAAATATTCAAGCCTTCGAAGTTCGAACTATGTAACCCCCCCCCCCCCCAGTCAACCGTTTACACAATGATGTTCGAAATCGTCGTCGTCCCGCTTTTTTGGATTGTAAATCTGGGCACCCTAGTGTACAAACAACTGATTATAAATGCAGTGAAACAAATGCCCTGCGGCGTTCTCAGCTTTGCCTCGGACAAAGTTTACGTTCCTCGTCTTCGCGCCCAGCGCACTTCACAAGGCCTAACGAGGACCTTCAAATCAAGCATACACATCGAAAAATACATTTTCAGGATCCGGGTAATATGAGAGCTGGAACCGGTTCCGAATTCTATTACCCGATCCCGATGTCATCCCTAATTCCCAAAATTGCTAAACGCTCCCCTTGCTTACCATCATCCCCCTGCCTCATTGATGACCAGTTGCTGCTAAGGATCAGTCGATCGGTACATGGTAAAATCACAGGGCGAGCACACTCAGTCCGAACTGAAATATGTGTGGTAAACGCAAGTGATCTCAAAACGTCTAACGCTCATATTTTTCTTTAGCAAATCACTGGACGTTATATTCATCAGCTCATACCTAGGCCTATACAATACAGCCTCGTAGCAGCAGCAGAAGCAATAACAGCCATTACTAATTCTAATTGCATGGTTAACAAGCGGTGCCAGTTTAAAAATGAAGCCTCATTTTCAGTCTGAACTGGCCTATACTAACCAGTAGGCCAGCTGCTAGCATACACATTGAAAGTCTGTGATAAACTGATTACTGGACAGCTGAGATCATCAACTGAGTAGGCCCTAGATACTGTGGCTAGTCTGGACTCTTATTTTGTTGTTAACGGAGTTATAGAGTTAACAAAGTAGGCCAGAGTCTCCTTCATTTAAGATGGCAGTGCCTGATATAAAACAATACTAGGCCTATTCGTCCCACTGGCCAGAGGAGTAAGCCTACGATCCTTAAACGTTATGGTAACCTTCGCCAAATCAATGATTGTTATCCAATCGCTTTCGTCCGGTAACGGAGAAAACATATCTAGGCCTATTGAATTTGAAGATAATAATGGCACTGTGCTCAATTCAATTCCATGCAAAAACGAAATTTTGAAATACAACCAGGAAAGCTGCTCGCAAGTATCAAATTGTCTTTTGTAAAATGCAAGTGTACGACTGGATTTAGCAAGGGTTGCGATTCATTATTCATTGGTGAAAGTTCTCAGCATCGTGCCGCAGTATAATGAGCATACAGTTAACGAAAGTGCTAGGGCCTATGCCTGGCACAGCAGACGACTTGTGGCACGGAAGCGGGTGGCGTTCATAGCGGTGGGTTAGACCAAACTCAACGAGTCCATGGATGAGATCTGTGGGGAGGGGGAAAGGGATACCTGCTCGCCCCCAATATGAGCTAACTCGGATAACTCGCCGCCAGGGCGACCGTAGCTGCGCGCGCAGGAGTTTGCCGATGGAATATCGCCCAAGTTTCGCTACTGTATGCTCCTTATACTGTGATCATGCTCTGGCATACAATTTTGTGTATCACTAGCCTCATAAATCATTAGTTGTTTAGTTGTTCTCCAATGCAACTTTTGGGAATAAGCTTATGCCTAGGCCTAGGCCTACCCTAGAGCCTCTCTCTAGAGCCTCTCTACAAGGCATGGGCCTGGGTCCAAGCCTTAGCCTTGAAATCACAACAAACTTAATACAGGCTTAAGGCCAAGGATGATAGTCTTACGTCATGAATATTCATTGCCTTACCTCAAATGAATAGCTAGGCTACGAGGTTATCGCCTTCCACGACCCCTTCCTCGTCCACGACCCCTGCCTCGACCGCCACGGCCACGACCACGGGATGCATTGCGTGCAACATCCTTCTTCTTCTTAGCTTTTGTTTTCGGTGTGTCATCGATAAGCAGCGTCTCCAAAGGAAGAGAGTCTGGGAGAATGAAGTATCGTATATTATTACCACGAATACTAATAGAATCCAGTTGGACGGGATCTCTGTGCATCATAGTCATTTTTACAGCTTTCAAATAGGTGTTCATAGCAACATCAACACCCGTAATCGTGCCATGGACTTGAGTACCATTTTTCAATTCAATCGTAACTGTTTCATGACACAATTTCATCAAAAACTTGACGAGTTTCATCGTTATCTTACTGTTAAAACTTTAACGTAAAGAAATTCAGATTGAAAACTCCACTTAACCTATGAAGCACGTCTTACTGAGTCGGCGAGTCACAAAACATGTCAAAAAACAAAAGAGACGCGCATAGCGTAGAACCCATACCGCCAATGCATGGTTGCCACACACATAACATCAAACTCTTTAAAATAAAATTCCCCAGAAAGTCTGTGTAGTATACGAGGGCAAGGTGGTATTTAGAACCCAATTATTCAGTGTTCAGTGAGTAATCAGTAATCACGTCAGAAAGACACTGTCCAGCGTCGGGTAGGGCATCAGATTGATCAGTTGGAAGAAAAATCAATTTGAACAACAAACACGACAACAAAAGTACTACTTCCGTCGCTCCGCCCGGATGTAGTAGCACTCCTAGCGGAGTCACGACAAACAATTGACGATTCCAAACCGAGGTTCCACGAGCCACCGCTAGGTAGGGATCCTTACTTTATCGACAAGGAATTTGAGACCAAAGGAGGGAAATTTAAATTATGGGACCGAACAAACAAAATGAAATATTTATCATTCCAACTGCTCTTAAAATATGAATATACATGCCACAATACACAAGGGAGATATAATCAAATTAACCGGACTGATAACAGTTTATTTTTTAATTTAGAGCGTTGGAAGCAAACCCAATGTTGGAAGTATAGAGACGAGTGTCGTAAGAGTGTCTACGTTTCCCGCTAGACGTCAGCACTGGTAACAATATTCACCGACCGTTTCGTCACTAGAAGTTATTAATATAATAATTATTAATTTGACTGCACTTTAAATTGTTTAAATGTTAAATAACCAAATTATAAATATGAAATAATTATCGAGATAGATACAAGTGTGTGAGAAATTGTACTACTTTTCCACAGCCGAGGTAGCACTTACTCTTCCATCGTGTAGAGTTTTCTATTGTATTTGCGCGTAAGACGTATTGAGTACAAGACAACCATGCATGCATCATACTACACACGAATATCGTGCGTTTATCTAGTGAAGACATAATGATGGCAGATCTACCTTAGACTTGTTGTCATGGTAGAGGGCGATTGTAGAAACATATCTGTAATCCCCTTTCTACTTCCACTTGGGCCTTACTCCTCTTTCAAGGATCTTGGAGGGTGGAAAATTTAGGGAAGAGCGAGAATAAAGTATATTGAGACGTTTGAGTGTAATATTGGATACTATATAGAATGAATAAATGGAATAGAATGTTTGCAGCACAGTACAAATTGATATGATATTTAAGGAAAAACTGATATCAATTGTGTTTCAATTTGGCAACAAACAATGTCCACATTTATCTCTAGCACATCTTATTGCAACGTGGCAGTATATAAAAGTAATTACGAAGGTTACATTTTATTACGTTTTCAGTGGAGTAGTAAACTAATGTAATTACTTTCAGAATGAAGTAAGGAGTGTAAAAATGTTATTTTTTCATATTTGAGTAAAGAGTGAAGCAATGTCATTACGTTTGAACATTATTTACCCAAGACTGGGCAATTTTACTCGTTAAAACTCGAGAACAGTCAACTTATCAGCTAAACACGAAGCTTTGTAAATGCTTGTTGGTGGTTTGAACAAGTGCAGCAGGCTTATTCGTATGGTTGGACAACAGGCAAGACTCGCATGGGCTGTGGCTCTTCTTCAGACTTCATTCACTCATAATAACCATCACTCGCTGCAAGTCTGTGACAAGAAAGACACCCCATAGACGGTTTTAATCAAACATCGGTGAGGGGGTGGGGGTGGGGGGGGGGGATTCGAACCCGAAACCGTAGAATTAGAAACAAACATGTCTTTAACTCGAAACCGTCATGAGTAGTATCACTAAAGCAATATATATCACTAGCAATATATTATATAGCAATAAGTATCACTAAACAATAATAACAATTTTTCGTAGGAAGCCTTCCCAGGGACAATTCATGTCTCTCTTCAGGTAAAACTAACTAGGTATTGCGGTATTTGGAATAGTTGGGAAGGACTGTTCGAGGGCTGTTAGTATGACTTAACGGTAAAGGGTAGTCTCACTGTAAAAACCGCGCCAAATTAACATTTTTAATTTATATTTTGAGAACTCAACACAATATTGAAAAAGTGATGATTAAGCAAAACTTGGTTTCGTAAAGCTACAATCTGGATTAACAAAATTTCAAATATTGTTATCATTACGGTTGTTATTTACTTACTTACTTACTTACTAGATGCAATAGTTCAACATTGAACTTTGCTGGAACGCTCTCCCGGGCTGGGCCCTCTAGAGCAGATGGTGAAGGAATACAGAAGTAAAAACGCATAAGCCCGAGGGCTGGGGTGATAATAAGAATTAGTGTGGGAATGAATGGGGGTAGAACCTGCTACATGAAGTCAGTGGGAAAACGAGAAGAAAACTGAATTGGTGCTCAGTAGAAGCGAGGGGGAGCCGTCACAGTCTAGGGCTGAGCCATCCAGGGCCCAGGGCCCTAACTATAGACTGGGACGGATCACTATTTAAAAAATCCAATGATAATTAATTCCATAATTGGTTTGTCAAACAACAACAGTAATGATAGACATATTTGAAATTTTGTTAATCCAGATTGTTTTGCTCAATCATCACTTTTTCAATATTGTGTAGTGTTCTCAAAATATAAATTCAAAACGTTAATTTGGCGCGGTTTTTACAGTGAGACTACCCTTTACCGCTAATCCCAGCATTCTCCTACTGAGGAAAACCTGGGAAGAAACCTTCAGTCAGGATTGCCGGTAGCGCGGGTATCGAACCGGCGACCTCCCGAATTGCCTCATGTCCTATACACTGAACCATGCAAATATTAAATTATGTTCAATGCGGGTCAAGTTTGTGTTTAATTCGTCGACGTTCAGCCCTGTATACTCATGTAAACTATTTTCCACTTAATTGAAAGTTGTGCATTCAAAACCTGAATTTGTAGATATTCTGGGGGTCGGGTTGGAGTCTGTTTTGAGCACGAGTTGCGTGGCCTGCCTGTTGAACTAACTAATCCTCCCGTCGATATCCACTCAATAACCTCAATGGCTGACCGGTGGTCCGGCACCCACATCGAGCGCTCTCTCGCACGTCCTTATCGCCTCTCTCCATATCATTTCTCCTCATCTTACTCATTCTTCACCTTAATCTTTCACATAATTCTTCTTTCCCATTTGCAACCTAAACTCTCACACCCCCACTCCCACCCCACCGTTCCTTTCCCGTTTCCATTCTCCTTAAACCCCTTCTCCCTTCTTCGCCATCATTCGTGAATCACCTGCGCATCCATCTTCTTGATTAGCCTCGTTGCAGAAACGTGGGACGCTATACCAACCTTTATAAAAGGAAACGATGAGTGTGTCAAAATGCAGTGACACAACAAAGGTCCGTGCCACGTCTATAACTGGGTGTACGTTTTGCAACATTGCAAATCCAAGCTACTTTGTGTAACGTCTACAACATTCTTGTAGAAGTATTTCCTCTTGAAAATATAATATATAAAGAAGAATTCTGAAATTGTACTTCTCTTTATCGTACCACTATGAAAGAAAATCCCATATAAAGCGTTAGTGCTTCTTGCTCGTTAAAGCTGATTACGGTACGCTGGTTATCTGCGAATAAAAGGGGTCAGCCCCTCAACCAGGTTCCCCCTTTCTAGTGCTCGTGAATCTAAAATGCAATTTTTGTGAAACGTCAGGTAAAAGTAAAACTAATAAAGACATGGCCGGGATTATATGATTATATCCACAATATAAAGTGGTAGCACAGATAAGGGAAATCAGTTGTCTGTGGTGGTAGTAAGCAGTTATCTAGCATTTTACGAGAAAAGATTATAGTTATTTACTCTGAGGATCGCAAAGAATAGCGAAATCAAGATAGTACAGCTACATTTTACTGTCTCTCACTTTTTGTCCCCTCAGGAAAGTCGTGACAATTGACGGAAAACTTGGAATGCTGAATCCATGTTCGGTGATCAAATGAACAAAAAGGGGGACTTGGAAAAGAAGAGAGCATCGATTTTCCTATTAAAGCGAGAGAGAGTGTATGTGTGTGTGTGTGAGAGAGACAGAGAAGGATGAGAGAGAGAAAGTGATGTATTTATATATTATTATTTAACTTGATTGTCATCATTTTTTAAGGCGTGTTTAAGGCCAGTTTTGCCTGCACTTACATCGAACCTTAGATATAACACACGTACACTTACATAGGAATTATAATTGCGATAAATATAATTAGCTAAAACATAATTACAATGCCAAAGAGGAGAGGGAGAGAGTAAGACGCTCTCTATGATCGTTGACCATCTCCATGAGACTGGGAGTTATAAAAACCCATTTAAAATTTCTAAATTGTAAATTAAGGCAAAAAATGGAGGCATTATTTTGTTCGTCGTCTTCGTCGAAAATTAATTGGATTTTTAATTTTGTCAATATTGAGGACATTAACAATTATAAAATCTTGAAAAATGTCAAAAGAGGTGCTGCTTCTCACTGTGATAAAATATGGCATAATTGTCCGCGGTCGACTGCATTGCTCTAGTTAGTAAACCGCGGGGTTCCTGCGTTCCAGGTTCGAATCCTGGCTGGGGTATTGATGAAATGTGACGTTTTCTATCTTCACAGTCACTCACTCATCGTCTCGATTAGCATCGTTGCCATGATTGGATAACTTTACGTTACATGAGATTTATAGCGTAGAGTAAAGGGGATTCACGTGAGGTATATTATCTTGCGCCTGATTTCCGTTCCTACCTTTCAGTACTTTAGCATTTTTACTGTCTCACTGATAATATTATGATAATATTATGACAATAATATTGTATTCTAATAAAATGTGCTTTGCAGTGTGTTTATGATGGCATATTGCTGAAATTGTCGTTCTCTGAATTCTGAAATATAAATAAAGACCTTTTGAATTATCTTTCAGCGAAGGGAATGTTTCTAAGAATTGTTCTTTTCATATACCCATACTATTGTTCAATCACAAAACATCGCGCATGTTATTATTTTTGTATCTTTCTATCCTTACGTGAACATGATCAGATATTACAACGCATATCTTGGATTGTCAGTTGGATGTTTCCTTAAATTGGTTGCCTCCAATATTTTCCCCGCCTTTTTGGCCTTCAAAAATATTCCTCAGTATTTTCGTGCCTCAAAAGTGTCAAACTAAAAGATCTTTCGGTATAGTCAAACTTTATCATACATACAGCTTCTGTTTGCATTTTGTTCTTTCAAGTACCATCATTACTTTCTCACTCTCGATATAAGAGATCGTCAGAATTTGCCAGTAACACCACATCTCGAATGCCTGTAACCTCTTGTAGTAACAACACGTCTCGAATGCCTGTAACCTCTTGTAGTAACACCACATCTCGAATGCCTGTAGTCTCTTGTAGTAACACCACATCTCGAATGTCTGTAACCTCTTGTAGTAACACCACATCTCGAATGCCTGTAACCTCTTGTAGTAACACCACATCTCGAATGCCTGTAGTCTCTTGTAGTAACGCCGCATCTCGAATGTATGTAACCTCTTGTAGTAACGCCGCATCTCGAATGTATGTAACCTCTTGTAGTAACGCCACATCTCGAATGCCTGTAACCCCTTGTAGAAACACCACATCTCGAATGCCTGTAACCCCTTGTAGTAACACCACATCTCTAATGCCTGTACTGTAACCTCTTGTAGTAACACCACATCTCGAATGCCTGTAACCTCTTGTAGTAACACCACATCTCAAATGCCTGGAACCTCTTGTAGTAACACCACATCTCGAATGCCTGTAACCCCTTGTAGTAACGCCACATCTCGAATGTATGTAACCTCTTAATGTAGTAACATCACATCTCGAATGCCTGTAACCTCTTGTAGTAACACCACATCTCGAAACCCTGTAGTCTCTTGTAGAAACACCACATCTCGAATGCCTGTAACCCCTTGTAGTAACGCCACATCTCGAATATATGTAACCTCTTGTAGTAACACCACATCTCGAATGCCTGTAACCTCTTGTAGTAACACCACATCTCGAATGTCTGTAGTCTCTTGTAGTAACACCACATCTCTAATGCCTGTAACCTCTTGTAGTAACACCACATCTCTAATGCCTGTAACCTCTTGTAGTAACACCACATCTCGAATGCCTGTAACCTCTTGTAGTAACACCACATCTCGAATGCCTGTAACCTCTTGTAGTAACACCACATCTCGAATGCCTGTAACCTCTTGTAGTAACAACACATCTCGAATGCCTGTAACTTATTGTAGTAACATCACATCTCAAATGCCTGTAACCTCTTGTAGTAACACCACATCTCGAATGTCTGTAACTTCTTGTAGTAACACCACATCTCGAATGTCTGTAACCTCTTGTAGTAACACCACATCTCGAATGCCTGTAACTTATTGTAGTAACACCACATCTCGAATGTCTGTAACCTCTTGTAGTAACACCACATCTCGAATGCCTGTAACTTATTGTAGTAACACCAATCTCGAATGCCTGTAGTCTCTTGTAGTAACATCACATCTCGAATGCCTGTAACCCCTTGTAGTAACACCACATCTCGAATGCCTGTAACCCCTTGTAGTAACACCACATCTCGAATGCCTGTAGTCTCTTGTAGTAACACCACATCTCGAATGCCTGTAGTCTCTTGTAGTAACACCACATCTCGAATGCCTGTAGTCTCTTGTAGTAACACCACATCTCGAATGTCTGTAACCTCTTGTAGTAACACCACATCTCGAATGCCTGTAACTTATTGTAGTAACACCAATCTCGAATGCCTGTAGTCTCTTGTAGTAACACCACATCTCGAATGCCTGTAACCCCTTGTAGTAACACCACATCTCGAATGCCTGTAACCCCTTGTAGTAACACCACATCTCGAATGCCTGTAGTCTCTTGTAGTAACACCACATCTCGAATGCCTGTAACCTCTTGTCTACATTTAAATAGTCCACTTTTCAGATATAATTATAATGTATGCCTTTAGTATTACTAATTCATTTTATTTATAAAATAAATGTGTGTAATCTACTCGGTTCTGGGTCCATGCAGATGCCCCCCCTTTTTTAAAGTAGAGCATTTTCCATTTACAATCGTTTGTGCTGCCTTTGTGCTGGTTTGTGGCGCAGTTCTCCGCGTAACGGGTGCACATTTATTGGCCCACCCTGTATAAGATTGCATAAGCCAAAGTTTTCCGAGTTCGTGTATTAGCCGAATGTTCGTTTGCTCCACCCGAGCCGGTTTAGTACGTGGCAACGAGGTAAAGACCAAGACCCCCAGCCATACAATTTGCAGCCCACCGCAGCCCGCATTGCATGGACTGGATTAAAGCGCCAGCCTTCGTACAACTTAATTTGTATTAAACCAATTAATGCTCTCCCTACTTCAATGTTCTGTGTTCTGTGCTCGCTACTCCCATCGCTGTGTTTTTTTCTCTTCTTCTGGCAATTGTTTATTTTTCATTATAAAGATGTGAGTTAAAAATATCCAATTAGTTGTAGAAAAATAGAATTGTCGCCGTGCAGAGGTATGAATCTCGTAATCTGCGATATGCGACTTGAGTTCCGTATTGTTGGTCTAACCTCTGGTTGTGTGGGGAGATAAGCCAATCCTGCAGCTGCTCCCGGAGACAATGTGAAACCGCATTGGCAAGGGACATGTCCACTGTAATCTGGTTTATTCCAGCAGACCCGAGATCCTAGGGACTTGCTAATTGGATGGGAGACTATTAGTTGAAAGTTTCTGCCACACTCCTATCTGGCTCAACTTTACATACTCATCTACATTCTGTGCAATGCGTTCTCTTGTTGTGTGGAGGCTATGTGTGTATGTGTGTGTGTGTTTTAGGGGGTGGGGGAGTTGTTTCTATCTAACCTGGAAACCTCAACCTCGAAATGTTAGGGGTTGCGACGGAATGCGTTTTATTTTCATTGGAGTGGGGAAATCAGGGAAACGGGAAAACTACGCCACATCTCGGATTTCTTTGCTATGGTTTTACCTCTTATTTTTCAGTTCTTGATTTTGTGTTTCAGAGATAGATAGAAACAAACAATAATCGTTCTCTTCTTAACTCGTCGATCAAAGAGATCATTTTGAAATCGTTCAGAAGATAATTGATTGTTTATTTGAAGTGAATGGGAAATGGAAGGGTTGTGTGACGTAGTTGGGTAAGGTAAAGGCGAAACATGATCGTAATGAGACTAGTCGAGTGCCTCCAATAATGTCACTTGGTTAGACCTATTATTGTCGTCGCACGTTATTGGTTTTTGTACAGGATAGCTCATATGAACGAGACGGCTCATCAGTGGAGCTGTAATCGAGTATAACTGTAATTGCTTTTCACTTTGGCTGCCTTTTGTTGTCGATTTAAAATTTTAGTTTATAAACTAAAATACAGTAGGGTAAGGATTGTACCTCTTTAGTTTCATTGGAGCTTATAGCTTGTACGGGTTTTCTTTGGCTATAGGTGTTGTTCTTTCATTCAAAATATAAGTTTTCCAGAATCCAGTTCCCACACTGTAGCCTAAAAGACTTCCATGTGAAGTAACACTTTTCTCATCGAGTAAGGAGTTCGACCGCCATTTTGTTACACACACCACATAGAGCGCCGGCAAAATGGTGTGTTAACCGGTGGGTTCAAGGACGAATGTACCATCGCCTTATCTGATGGAGTGGTCTAAAGCAACTGACACTTTCTTCTACTGTCAGAGGCAAATCGTCATAGTTTCCAAGTAGAAAATACGAAGACTACAGCGAAGTAAATCCGTGGTTTGAGCCTCGTGGGACAAAGTATGTTGTTTGTTGTTTTGCTTGTCTAACAATGCATAAATAGGGTGAATTATGAAAATCCTTACCTTGTGCGAGACAATCTATGTCCCTTGCTAGGACGACAGTTTTGATTCAACCGTATCAGTCACATTTCACAGTAGGGAACTAAAAAAGCTTTTTACTTCTAATGTATCACACCCGTTGTATATAGGCCCTTAGTGTTCAAGTTAAAATACAACAAACAGTACCTCGTGCACTGAATTAGGCCTACACTCCGCTTTCAACTTCATCACCGAATAGATTACTGGTGGCATACATTTTAACGTTAGTACACCTCTTCAGTGTATACGCAACTCTTGTCTACTGGTAACTGCTGAAATCCATTACGACACTATGGCGAAACTCAGTTTAGCTCTCTACAAATAACTGCGAATGGCATAGCCGTACTGATGCAACTGAGCCACTAATCTCGTTTCGAAGTACTTATACTCCCCCTTTGCATTTTCCGCCTCCTTTACCCCTTGCAATGTTGTATTAATTAGCTATACTGTGCATTGGTATTCCACGAGAGCATTTGCGCCGTATGGTAGGACGACGTATTGGCTATTTCGAAATGTTTTGTCAAGTTTATGTTTTCTGGTATGTTGTTAACTTCATGTGTTTGAAATGTCAAAAGTTCTGAGTCCCAGTATCTTACTGTCTGCAATGCCACAAGCTTTTCATCCGCCTATGTGATTTTCATTTCTTGACTGCAGTTTTTAACCAGTACGTTGCTTTTATAGCAAATATTGTTCTTAGATAATAAACAACTACTTGGGGCAAACTCATTTCATTCTGGTGAAACAATCGCAATTATTTAAAAAGGGAACTTTTTATTTGGAAACACTTTCCTCAGGTTGGTTAATGTTTACCAATTGGCATGTTATTCCGTTTTTGGTTTGCGCGCAGTGAAGACTATTTCCGTCTGAATAAGTTCTCGCAAGTTTTTACGATAGTCCCAATTCCGTGCAGTCAATACGTGAGTGGTTCTGGAATCAGAAGGAGACGGCAAAGGCACTTGGGATTTGACTGGACTCTTGAACTTGAAGAGTTTTTATAGTTGTTCTCTTGGGTTTATGCGGGTTTGCTTCCGACTTGTTCTAGCGATTTTACATCACCCACTTAGACGTCTGACATGTGTGGCTTTGATTCGGAAGCGCTAGAAGTTAGTCACACTCGTTGACTTCAAGTTACCCGATCAGTGAGTTTAATTATTGTAACTAGCTGGTAATCCAACGGCGTGCCTGTGCTCAATACTATTCAGGTCGTAAAGTCAACCTACTTTGAATCGATTTAGCATTTTTTTTTGTTTTTACTTCTAAAATTCAGGCTTGAAAACCGTAACTGCCTCTTGGGCGGCTCTGCTTAATGTCGGTCTGTGAATTATTTCATTTCTAATAAATTATAATTCTTATTCAAACGTACATTCGTGCTAATTTTTAGTTCTGTGCGTTGACATTTTCCAGAGGGGACGGTAGAAATTTTAGCTTTAAATCCACGATGTGGGGTTTTACAACTTGCCCACGATCTGGAAACACTGATCAACTGTGATGGGAGCATTTGCTGCGGGTGTGGTTGGGACTTGGGAGGTTAGTTAGTTAGTTAGTTAAAAGACAGAGGAAAAGAAACTCTACTGAAAACTTTGTTTTGTTTACATCTTCCAATTCCGACTCAACTGGATTGGCTAACTTCCTAGAGCTTACTGTCCCATATAAAATTGAAATGCATTATAGTTGCATATTATCTCTTAATGAACTAAAGGTTTATTTGCGTGGACGTGGAGCGCATGCAAATGTCGCTGCGCTGGGAGCCCTGTGAGCCAATTAGCATCTTTGTTTAATTGGACAATCGATAAATGTATTGTTTGCCCTGTTAGTGCAACACATTAGCCGGAACCACAACTATGAGCCAAAGCCCGCAATCGGGTCGCATTGTAGTAATGAGACCTGGTCAAGGAAATCCGTCTTAGAAGAGAGGTGTTTGTGGGAGGGGTAGGAGGGGGGGAGGGGGGGTATTGTAAGATATTCGGATCCGATCAGAGTCTAAATGATGCCATAAATAGGATGTGACAGCGTTTCTTTCCTTGCTAACTCAAGTCTCCCCCTCCCGAATCTTATTCCACGTGGTGATGTTGGCATCGGGGAGGGGGGGGGGGGGAGGTATGTAAACACTATATACATCTCCTTTCGCACGCACAAATGCATCTTTTAGTATGTGGGTTTTCAGATCTTAATAATATGTACGCATATTTATTTCAAAATTCTCAGTACCTACCTATAACACTGTTGTATTTATATGATATGACTGTAATAATTTGCGTAATTTGTGCATCACCGTTAATTTCAATCATCATCACCATCCATCAGAACCTAGAATTAAGGCCAGGGGACAAGACATTACTGTATGGGCCGCTGTGGCTCGTTTCTTGTCCCCTTTCTGTACCACATCTATGTAAATAATGTTGAACAGAAAAATAAATAATAATAATCATATAGGTTAAGCCTAAATGAAACATTATGCTATCCATAGATTACATAACCGCATCAGCTAGCATTGTGACGATATGTATGGGTAATTTGTTAAATCTTAAGGCAACCAAGCCGGCAAAAAATGAGAGTCAACCGATTTTGTTTTAAATATTTATTTTTGTCAGCATTTTTCTGAATATAATGATGTCTTTATTAACAATTGACACAAGACAAATTGGTAAAATCAGTATTTGAATGAATATAAACGCGTCATAATATATTACGTATTTAACATTCGGTACACATCCAACCCTTCTACCTAAGTAGATAACTCGAATTTGTAAAATGATGTCAGCGGTTTTTGTTTTGTGCACTAGTAGATTTCTACTTTCAAACGTTGGCGTTCGGTTACTGTACCTTAGCACCTGACTTTCGATATAACTAAAAGATGGATTTACAGTGTTAACAGCTAAATTCACAAGTTTTGACACGTGTTTATGTTGAGGGTGTTTTTGTGAATTGTAACTAGGCCTACTAGGCCTATAATGCCTCGTTTTCAATCAAGTAAGAGACATATGTGTTCTAATCGGTGTACTGAACTTGGAATTAGTGTTTCTGTTGCTGGCATTGCGTAAATAAGTCTTAACAAACGTGTGCGGAAAATTTTCGACCAGCAGATTCTCACATCTGAATTCGATGTTCCAAGTGCTTCAAAATGAAAATTGTGAGAGGATAAAAATCATCACATTCAAGGTAATTCGATTATTCATACATCATTAACTTCTAACATGATTCAAAGCGATATTTAGTGCGGCACACAGTGAATTACAAACTACAATGTGTAGGCCTAGGCTATATTTAATCAGCTATTTCTTAGTAGGCCTATGGTTACGCACGTTTTACGCTCATTTTACGTGCATTTACACTATAAGAAAGTACTTTTATTGGATGTTATATTGTACATTACCCCTACAGATTATTCATTACAACTTTTTAATAAAATCTTTAATTTAATCTTGAAACTGATTTTCCCGGAAATATTAATTTTTGATACTTAGGAATATGTATCTCAGAAACTACTAAGGATATTAATGTGAAACTTTCAGAAAACAAGAAGGTGTATTATTATTTTTATTATATACATATGATTGCAGTCATGAAGGGTTTAATTTCTATAAATTATGGAAGGAATACAAATGTCCAAAAAATATACATACAAATTTTATAAATTTACAAAAAAATTACTTAAACATAAACTAGGTATGGCACAAACATCAATGTAGGTCATTTTACTCAAAACGCATATATCTTAGATCCCTAAAAGTGTTAAGTGTGTTTGTATGATAGTTACTGAGTAAAAGTAAAATGTTCCTAAAATTGCACAAAATCACTTGTTAAATGTTGGTGGCTTTGTTGCCTTAATAAGACTATGGGCGTAATGTTTCTTGGTAGTCAACCAGAGTGCTTCATTAAGTATGACTTACATATCTTTAGCTCTTTGAAAATGGTGTTATGCCACAATGCACTGTTCAATACAACTTAAATTAATTTTATGGCCAACATAAGCCATGCGCTCATTGTGTCTTACCGCGCTTTTACTACTATTTAACTGGACCAATGTTAAATACAAACCATTCGTTTTTCAAGTACACATACCAAATTTCGTTTTTGTGAATTTTGTTATACCATGTACCTTCAAGGGTGGCCCGCCAGTGGTCACCAGAATGAACGTTGCAACATCAAGAGATTCTCTTGTAATACATATAGCAAACAACTTTTGTGTGTTTTTCACCTTAGCTTTGGACACGGTTCTCTGCCTGCTCAGAGTTTTATTGGCAAACCCTCTTGGTTTGTTCCAAATTCAATAAGTTTAATGGTCAATTGGTCCGTGTAAAAAAAAGCTGTAGAACAGATGTATTTACCAAATGAGTAGGTATATACCAGCTTGCTACTTGTGATTGAAAAGTTGACACAAATATTATTCTTGGAGTATGTGCCTCGTTGCGACGACGCAATCATAGCAAACGAACAACCATTGTTTTCATCTTGTCCTTGTACATAATATCGAATGATTTGACTCACAACTTCAGCCCGAGCCGGGAATCGAAACGAAGCGTTAATATACCAGTAGAACATAAAACGGCGTAAATATTGTGAAAGTTACCATGAATTCAATGCTCTACAATTATTTTCCATTTTATCTTTAACTCATTATTTAATTTACGGGAATATTATGAATACGTAGGGGGGGGGGGGGGATTAGTAATCCGATTAAAACATAAATGAAAATAGTGGTGGGGTGTTCTCACTTTTGATGATTGATATTCAACATTAATCTTATTTGATCTTCATTATCGTTGTTATAATTGTTGAACTTGTAAAATATAATTATTGGAAAATGAACTTTGAACAAACCTTATATTCTGTTAGAATCCAATCCACTGGATAGAAAAGTACACAATTACACACCATATTATAATACCGAAGACTGAAGGCCATTCCGGTATCAGCAGGCAGCCGAGTTACTGGGCAGTCGAGTTACAGACACTGTGGGAGTAAGTTCGTGTCGCTCGCTCCTCTAGCGTCAACTAATTACGTACTTTTTCGCTCTCTGATATTTTGATGAGTAACTGTGCTGGCGGCTTCAAGTCAATTCAGTTATACGTAAAGGATGCCTTATAATGACTAAGAAGTTTGATGCAAGGGTTTCAGTTCTTTCCGCATACATTGTTAATATTAAATGTCCAATTTTTAATCGTTTATTTATTGGTACACAAACATTGTTGTAGTGTATGTAGTTTATGTAGTTTATGCTACAGCCATGTTATTTCATAGTCATTATTTCATAAGTATTTCAAATCGAGAACAATATTTAAAACGTCACATTTAGTATTTTGTAACCGTAGAGCCAGCAACGTAAAGTTGGAAGTGTATACGGCCGGTACGCGTAGAAACAACATGTTTGTTTTTCTGTTTTCTTCTGGTCATACTCGGGGTGACTCGGGTAAAAATATTTTGTTGTTGTAGCTTGTAAAAAAATGTTTCAAGACTGTGTGCTTTAGATAGGATTTACAACTGATGTTTCTATTTCATATACAAGGGAGTTTTTCTTTAAAAACTGTCTACATGAAGTGTCTTACACCTATGATTTTCCGCTGCATTTTACACAGAAATAAACCGGGGCTTGCTCTGTCTCCATGGAAAGTGTCAGAGCGCCACTTTGGCCCTATTACACCACTGGCAAACCTGTCAGTTGAATCGAGCAGTGCCGTTTCAGTTTAGTAATAATATACCCGTCTGTCCTCACATGTGTGTTCTAGTTCAATCTCCGTCAAGACTTGTATCTCATTCATTCATTCCTTGTCCCCTCCTGTCGCATCGTTTCATAACCCGTTCTCTGCAATCTGTCTTCATCCATCCTTCTTATAAGTCCGAGACCCTCTGGCATCGTCTAACGTCGTGCGACCTGTACAATACGCTGTGTTTTATGTTCGCTTATGTATCTTACGTACACGCGTATACCGTCGCTTTAGTAGTGTCGTTCGTTGTAAAATACGAAATTAAAATTGTGTTATGAAAGTGAGGGCATGTTTACAGAAAGGATGAAACGCATAAATAAGCCACTGATGATGATATTTGGGGTCTGGTCTCATATTTTGAAAGAAAGAAACAACGGGGCTAATTGAGTCGAATAAGCTCCATGAGGATCAAGCTTATAGACATGTATGGATCCATAAATATAATAATTGTTCGTAGGAATACATGTTATAGTGTGCACACCAGCAGGCGCGGACTGGCTAGGGATGCCGGGATGCGATCACATCCCGGGCCCCTGGCCAAATCCGGGCCCTTTGGCAGTCCGGGCCTCGGGCTGCCACCAGAAAGTTCCTATGATGTAAATATTTCTCTGCATATTACTAAAAAAAATCTTAACCCCACTCTATAAGTATTATTTTGAATTTATAATTGAATTTATTGTAATATTTATTCCAAATATTCAATGTTATTAATTGAGTATAATTGAAATTATTTTGCTACTAATAGGGTGGCTTTAGTTGATCGCGCTCTAAAATCGCATTTTAGGCCATAAAATTCAATGCAACCCCAAACATTTGTGTACGCCTTCGGCGTCTGGGGCTTTTCTCCAGACCCCAGCTGCTCCACGCCACCTCGTGTGCCCCCCCAGCCCCCCGAAACCCAGCATCCCGGGCCTTTTTATCCCAGTCCGCCCCTGCACACCAGCTTTACCTAATGTGCTCCTCCAGGTGACTGAAAGAGATGTTAGGTTGTAACGACTTCCATTTCGCAACAACTGAGGAAAACCTCGTTCAAGTGTCAGGCACAAGCAACAACTGAGGAAAACCTCGGGAAAATCCTTCAGTCAGGCTATGCTTCCCCTATCGGTAATGCAGTCTTCTCGCGTGCCACACTGTTGTCTTGTGTAACATGTATCAGTAGGACTGACAAGTGTTCCAAATCAAGTTGGTCGAGCTAAGACTGCTCGGTTCGGCTCGACTCGGCTCGGCTCTGCTGACTCGGAATTAGGGCCTGATCTGGTCACAGTATTGGAAAACGGTTTAATTTGATCGGGGGCTGAGTTAGCGTGGGTCTTCGTGACGAGGATTTCAATGCGACCAGTCTCACCACTTTCGCCCCGGTAACTGGGATTTTGACAAGGAAACCGTTTCATTGATTTTGTAATTATGTATTAATTGTCTGAGGCTTAAATTGCTACGCTCCTTGCCTCGGCCACGACTGCTTAATTTTATCACAGAATACGTCAGGCTGTGCAGCTCTTCAGGCCCTGGTCGAAATATCCCGCCACGTTGTTTCTTTTATAATTTACCAGCATTAACATAAATCTAACGAAATATCAGTATTCAAGCTTCAAATTGCAAAATGTGAATTAAACTTACATGTTTTACAAAGTAATAAACTTTTTCAATGTATATTTACATATAATAGGCTATGTTTGTGTGTGAGCGTGTTTCATTGCATTTCACATTTATATAGTATAATGGTTCACGGGATTCCCGTTCTTGGTCACATATCAAGAACCCCACGCAACATCCAAAAATTGTCAAAAACGCGCTATTTAGACTTATGAGAATTCAGTATTTTATTAAAAAGATTTGTTACTTCGGAATAATTATAATGGTAATTGTTAATGAACTTTTAAATAACGTTAATTAATTAAAAGTAACATGTTTAATAACCATAACCACAGTCATATCAACAAATGTTTCTCATGTAGTATTTTGTTCTGACGAATCCAAATTACACGTATTTGTCGCTTTTCAATGTTGTGTGGTGTCATTAAAATATGATTTAAAAACGCAATCGTTCCTTTTAGATGTGGGCCGTGTTTGATTACGGTCGTAGACTGGACGAACTGAGTCTACTGCACTAATTATTGTTTACTAAGGTCTGTGATTGGCGGTTTACAATGTCAAGACCTTGTATTTACCATTGGTGTGAACAGCCCCCACCACAGTTCTGCGCGCCCATTCTGTCTGGAAGGATATATAGTCTGACATTTCATTATGTAAAACGCAATGCGCTATGGATCCACGTTAATTTATTCGACTGAGGTTTTTAACGAGCCATCAATGGCAGCGTAAAAGCTAATGCTTCGATTGGCGTCCACAGCTGGATTTACGTTATCTCTACGACGAGCGATAGAAGGGTGGACACACATCGAGCAATTCAAATTACCTCACATTCGTCTACACCAGATTTGTGTTGCTCGTAGTCGTAGGTCTAGTTTGTGTTGCTCGAAGGTCTAGTTTGTGTTGCTCGAAGGTCTAGTTTGTGTTGCTCGAAGGTCTAGTTTGTGTTGCTCGAAGGTCTAGTTTGTGTTGCTCGCAGGTCTAGTTCGTGTGGCTCGTTGGTCTAGTTTGTGGTGCTCGTAGGTCTAGTTTGTGTGGCTCGTAGCTCTAGTTTGTGTGGCTCGTAGCTCTAGTTTGTGTGGCTCGTAGGTCTAGTTTGTGTTGCTCGCAGGTCTAGTTCGTGTGGCTCGTTGGTCTAGTTTGTGTGGCTCGTAGCTCTAGTTTGTGTGGCTCGTAGCTCTAGTTTGTGTGGCTCGTAGGTCTAGTTTGTGTTGCTCGTAGGTCTAGTTCGTGTGGCTAGTTGGTCTAGTTTGTGTGGCTCGTAGGTCTAGTTTGTGTGGCTCGTTGGTCTAGTTTGTGTTGCTCGAAGGTCTAGTTTGTGTGGCTCGTTGGTCTAGTTTGTGTGGCTCGTTGGTCTAGTTTGTGTGGCTCGTTGGTCTAGTTTGTGTGGCTCATAGGTCTAGTTTGTGTTGCTCGAAGGTCTAGTTTGTGTTGCTCGTAGGTCTAGTTTGTGTGGCTCGTTGGTCTAGTTTGTGTGGCTCGAAGGTCTAGTTTGTGTGGCTCGTTGGTCTAGTTTGTGTGGCTCATAGGTCTAGTTTGTGTTGCTCGAAGGTCTAGTTTGTGTGGCTCGTTGGTCTAGTTCGTGTGGCTCGTAGGTCTAGTTTGTGTGGCTCGTTGGTCTAGTTTGTGTTGCTCGCAGGTCTAGTTCGTGTGGCTCGTTGGTCTAGTTTGTGTGGCTCGTAAGTCTAGTTCGTGTGACTCGTTGGTCTAGTTTGTGTGGCTCGTAGGTCTAGTTTGTGTTGCTCGAAGGTCTAGTTCGTGTGGCTCGTAGGTCTAGTTCGTGCGGTTCGTTGGTCTAGTTTGTGTGGCTCGTAAGTCTAGTTTGTGTTGCTCGTTGGTCTAGTTTGTGTGGCAAGTTGGTCTAGTTTGTGTGGCTCGTAGGTCTAGTTTGTGTTGCTCGAAGGTCTAGTTTGTGTGGCTAGTTGGTCGTGATTGTCTGGCTCGTTGGTCTATTGAGTTTCCTAAGCAGAAGGTCCGGAGTTCGCTTCCCTGTTCGGGGTGGGATTTTAAACTTTGGAACTTAACTATCTCAAATATTGTATTGTATTTACTGTAATAGTTGCCCGCTCGAGAGTAGAAAGGGCAATGTAGGACACAAACAGCACTCTGTAGCCATGTACAAGCATGGACTCAAGACTAATGACTAAGTACTAACATGGGAGAACGAGCAGGCTAGGTGGAAGGCCGGGGCCGAAATGCAACAGAAAAACAACATAAATCACGGGAGAAGAAAACATGTCTGCCAGCGCACACGTGGAGGGTAAATGCAAACACACAGAGAAATAATATAGAAATAAGAGTAAACACACTTTCAAAACGAAAATAAGGGGATGGATGAACATCAGTTTAGTGGTTTGAGTAGTGGACGGGCGTGGACCCGACTCTGACCCTCTCCGAACCTCAAAGGAGGTTTTGCTCGGTTATGAGGGCTGAGGGGTGTGTTTGGATTGGGTCTATCTATAGCAATCTATCCGAATCCCCGATCAGACACGTAAAGATCGTAAAATGAGGGACCCTTGCGTGCGATCAACTTCCCTTTCATACCGCAGCTTCGTTAGGAGAGTTTGGACGAACCTTTGCCGGACAACTCGTCCGACTATACGTACAGGAATGTCTGTCATTTCTGACACTCACAGTCCCATACGTATTTCGATTTCATTTACCGCCATGTAACATTTTTTCTCTTTATTTTTGATATCCGATAGCTGATTCGATTGCTGTTATATCCATAATACAGTAAACCATAAGAAATAAGCTGAAGGAATAAGGAATAAGCTGAAGGAATAAGCTTCCTTCTTGTAATCTCTAGTATGATGTTTTTTGCTGTAATTTCTACTTTATTTATATTCTCCACCATTTAATATTTAATGTTTTATCGGGGTAAAATTATAAAACAAACAAAAATATAAACATCAGTGAGATAAAGATATTTCTCCTATATTGTTCACATTCTACGTGGCAACGCGTCTTCCAGTGCAGTCACAATTTACAGTGGGTGTAAACTCAGCTTTAGCTTATATTCGAGATTTTTTTGACAATATTTTTCAATCAAAATGTTCATTCTTTCAAACTTGAACTTCTACATTTGAGTCAGAATTTTGATGGCATTTTTCCCGGTGAATGGATCCTACGAATTTCTCTTCGCCGAGTGGATATCATTTTTGTTCGGAGGCTGCGTTAGTCATGGTTGAAATGGTTTACCAATTGTCGAGACATTTTTGTGCGATCCGTTTACCAAAGCTGTAGGAACATGATACCAAAATGAATACGCTGCTACAACACGGGTTTGCAGTTGTTAGAACTGGCAACACTGGCCACCGATCGAACAGAGATCCTGCACGAGGTGACCGGTAAACACAAAAATGGCATCTGTATCTTTTTCCTTTATAAGTGTATACAATTTTCTCTTAGACAACTTTCATCATAACGCCATTCTTATCCTTAAAGCTCCTTTCTTCTCGTTCGCTTCCTCGACACGAAGACGACAAGACACGACGTATGACACGAAGTATGACACGAAGTATGAACATGAAGTATGAACACGAAGTACTTTGGCCTCGTCAAGATTGACAGCTCGTAATTGTCGATCCATTCCTCGACTCTCACAGCTTTGAACGACCAACAATAAAGACTCAACGAGTCGACATACATTCATCTACAGTTTTACATTTTGCGAATGTTCAGATAATACATCATAGAAATGATCATGCGAAACGAGCAAAGCACGTTATTTTTTCATTATTGTGGGTTTTTAAATCCGTGTATTGTCTCTCGTAAGCTAACTGCAGTTTGGGTATTTATTTCATGGCGCGTGTGATATACTTGTATTTAAACGAGATATTTAAAAACTGTTAACACATTCTGTAAAAAAATATTTATATATTAATTTTTTAAATGAATTGTTTTGAAAAGAAATTTTCGAAAAATTATTTTTGAAAAGAAAATGGTGAACAATAACATGTATATATATTATTTGTTTGGTTTTTGGTTTTTTTTCACACGAATAAACAGAAGTGTTCGACTCACCCAACATTGCCCGACGTTTCGGAGACGTATCAATCTCCATCTTCAGAGATATCCGCGAGAAAATGAGAACTAACATATATGTTACAAAAAACTTTTAATGTACAAAGTTTGCTACGTGCAGCTTGATCCGCATTAGATATATTCCTAAGTAGGCCTATTAGTCAAATTCACTCATATAGTGAACGTGACCAGTATCTCGATGCTTGAATGAACATGATCGGTATCTCTATTCATTGCTCTCGACTCTCAATGTTGCACGCATCGCAAATTGTTCGGTTGTGGTTTCGAGTTTTACCAGAATGTGTTAAATTGGTGGTTATACGTTCATTGGTCGAGGCAAACAAGATCTACAATGATAGTGGATAATTTGATACTCCTCACATTCAACACATTATACTTGCATGTTGGGGGTGGAATTATATGAACCGTGATATAACAATTGTAGTGAATATTTATTTGCCCCGACAGGGATCGAACCCAAATCCTCCAACTCTAGGTACCGATGCTTTTCTCCATATGCTATACATAAAGCCGGATTACCGATAGAGATGGCTCTGCGTTAGCACACGAGGCTGTAGTTTGGGAGGTCACCGGTTCGATACCCGCTACCGTATTCACCCTACTGATTATAAGTATTGATATATTTACCATTAGGTATGTATAGGGCTTACCAAACATCTTTGTGCTTTAGACTTAAGTTTTCAATTTCGAGTAGCATTATTAAGATAGCCTATAATTTACAAAAATAAATATGTTGAGGGATTTTTATACTAACAGTGCCCGGCCTTCTTAACTATTTATCGGTTTCGCATTATTCTACCTATGTCAGTTCGAACGTTAAATAATAATGTGGTCTGTGGCATTTAGGATGACCCCCAGAAGCGAAGCAATCGTAGAATAGCAGTGAATATTAAGATTGGTAATAGTATGAATTATATTAGTATTCAAATAATCATTACTATCGAAATTGATTTTCTAAACATCTTTCACTGGCCCCTTTAAAAAATAGATATTCCCCTAATGTTCTCTTTATTCTGGCCAAAGTAAAAGGGCAACTACGGTGAACGAGTGAGTGAGATCAAATACACGTCAAATAATTATAGACCCTGTCTAGTGGATCGAGTGACATCATGATGTCTGATGCTGGGGCAGGGGCAGGTGACGGGGTGACGCTCGCTTTCATTAAGAGATGTTTAGCAGGAGAAGACAGTTGAACAGTCGCGAACAAAGCCTAATGAGAAGAATTATATTCCAACTGGCGGAAAGACACGAAGTAAGCGTTCTGCCGGGTAGTGAAAGAGCGGACGTTTGGATAATCCATGGATGGCGAGGAATTACAGCTGTCCGGTATAGTTTATCCCCTCTCATGAATTCCTGTGAAAAGTAAACTTTTTACAATTTTATAAATTAAAAAATCTTTAGAGTATTATTTTAAAAAGTCAGAACTTGGTCATGTATATATTTATTGCTTGCTCACTCATTTTCAAGAATGGTTTTAAAATTAGGTTCATTTTGTTGACGCGTTAAGATGCCATTAGAATCAACATGATAAACAAAAACATTTCTAGAATGGAAACTTGTATTCTAAACAGGAGTTGGACACTCATAGTAACATAGACCCCACATCGTGACTGATTTATCAAAGAAGTGATACAACTTCCCACGAAGTACATAGTTTATAGTGATTACTGACAATATCTAGGACTTTTTGACTAGAATGAATAATGATCTGAATTACAGTGGCTTTGAAGCCGACGAAGGAGACACACAGGAGAAATTGCAAAATTGCAACCCATAGTGTGTTTTTTATTACATATTTTCCAGTTAACTAGAGTGTTTTTTATAATCCATCGTGTGTTTCTAAAACCCGCACTTACATAATAGCTGGACGTCCCAAAGAAACAATGTAGTTGCAGACCATAGTAAACGTTTTTACACATAGTGCTCTGTTGTTTCGTGTTTTAGAGAATGTGGATTATTAAGGGCAATGGTAGCTCACAATATTGAATGAAGCAAAATTATCAGTGATTTTACGCGCGTTTTGGTTTTGTATAAGGTAAATATGAGAATTTAAAAACTTTCAAACATTGTTATTTGTATACGATTGTTGTTTAGAAAATTTGTAATTGATGATTATTTAATTCACTAATTGCAGGAGTAACATTCGTAACAATTTATTGTTTAGCTGATTCAAGACAAAATCGCGAGCAAGATAACATATTCAATATCTTGAAGAGTTTTACTCCCGTTCACTCAGTCAAAACGCATACTATTGACTTTTGAGGAGTATAGCGGCACAAATAGTAGTATCAATACTAACACATGTAATACAATACTTGTTTGAATATCTGATAGATGTATCGTTTGAGAAGACTCATATTACTCCTGAGAATGTGATATTGTTGATGCACTTCGTTCCGGTTAGAAAAGCTCTATCGTAAACATCTTTTCGATTCGTAGCATTTCATCGCATATCCCAATTCGTGAAACTGTCACGTTTTTCTGAACATCACATGGCCGTCACAAAACTGCAAACTGGTCTGAAATTCGTGTTACGAAATCGCAATATAAAGCGAAGATCGAGATCGGAGCTGTATATTAATATTACAAGAATAGATTTTGATTTTAAAATTAATATTTTAGCGAAGTTGTTTAATATTAAAACAAAAAAGTTTTTTGTTTGAATAAATGACTCTCGTTTGTTGTCAGACCACCTTATATATTTGAAATTTCTAATAAAAAAAAATCGACGTAAATGAGTCACTGTTATTAATGGTTAATTCAAAATTCAAATGTAATTAATATAAAGCGACGGAGCCTAGTTAACGAGAACATCAATCATTGTTAGGCTTCTCTCCCGAATCGAGTTTAGTAGTCAGCCGCCTTTTTATTGAACACAATTCGCAAATATTTGTGCCAAGATCTATTCTCCACAAAGACTGTCGCACACCAACTTTTGCCACGGCATTTTTGCCTATTAAATATTTATGAAGGAAGAATTGTTTGCCCGTAGGGTGATACCCAGAAGTTTGTTTATGAAAATAAAACTCGGAGTGAGAATGGAACCCAGCTTCACTCGGGACGTGAGTTATTCGATCCGTGTACTTTCAGTTAGGTACTTGGCTAACCACCCTTTTCAAGTAAAGATCCTTCTAGTGAATGTGAGCCGTACGATTTCATTACCTCTTCTTCTTCCTGGTCACTTGTCTTCTTTTGACAGAAATCTTCCGAGTCGATTGAACGTCCCCCTCTTCCCCTCCCCCCCCCCCCTTCCACCACTTCATTGGTTTCTGCTTTGGCCTCTTCTGCTTACGTATGAAGAACACGTCTCAGTTCGGTAATAGGAAAATTCAGGGAGTCCATGAGGCAGAACTTGGATGTTGTCCTGAATGCGTGATTCGAAGGGGTTGAATGTCCCTCCCCCTCTCCCCCAACCCCCCATATCCCTCCGCAACCATTTGCGGCCATCGCTACACTTCCGTCATAGTCACACCAGATGAACAATCAACAATAACACTGTCGTAACTTCCATCTTCCGTTTTCCGTTGATAATGGCAACACTGTTGCTCGTCGGGGAGTTGGGTGTGCGTCTTAGCTTAGCGCTGTGTTTTCCACGCCGAGATTAACTCCCTCAACGCAGTGTGAAGCAGAAGGGTTAGCAATAAGCCTCATCGCTATTACCATGCATGTGATTTCAAATCATTTCCCCAGAGTCCTACTCTTTTTGCGTGGAATTGAGAGTAATTGAAAAAAGGGGGACTCCATATCCAATTATTCGCTGAAATATTACTGGCGTCACCGTCCGCCTCCCGTTATACCCCATCAAATGTATTCTCGTCCTTGCTAATCTTTAGGGAGCCAGCTTAATTTCGATATAATTAGCTGAGAGATACTAAAATGTGCTGATCTTTATTCACAAAGTGCGAGGCATTTGGAAACTTTTTGGATTGAAATTTACCAGAACTAGAACCAATCTTGATTTTTTAAACTGTTTGGATATAAACTTAGTTTTTGTATATCCTCCCGTGCACACTAATCTGAACGGGTATCTCAATTTCTGCTAAGTACTTCATATTGTCCTTGTGTATGCTTTTGAAAAACCACTTAGAAACTTAGCATGTAGTTAATACTCATCAAGAACAATCCTTCATCGATTGGGTCTGTAAGTCTGTTACGAGAACGCAATTGATTTACTGGAAACAAGTCCAAACATGTATCCGCGCTGTTGAATGTCAAGCGGGTATGGATGGAATGAGCCCCTTCACCAAGAGCACCGCAATTAATTGAAAGTACCCGTACATTGCAGTGCGCAATATGCAAAGGGTATTTCTTAGTTTTGCGCGTGTTTTTGTATGATTCGCCCCCTCTTTGCAAGTGAATGGGTTGGAGTCCCTTTGATCATCGGACGTGCTAGCGGTCGTCAGCGCTGACGCACAGTGGTTCTTAATTAGAAGATGGAGGCTGGCCATGGAGGCTCGCTGGAAACGCATCCGATATACGCTTATTAGTTTTCAATTTATTACTGTAAAGACCACAGCTCTTGGCTTACATACGCTGCCCATTTCCACCTCGGTATTTTTCACGTGATCGATTGAAGCTTTCCTTACCCACTTGTTTCGTCTACCTGTGCTGGAGTGAAGCATATTGTAGCACTAATTAGTCGCCTGGAGTCAATACAGACGTAGATACGCTCACTTTGTTCATCTCAGGGATATGTGTAACGCTAATGGCTGCTTCTAATTAGCGCAGGTATGCCAGCTTTATATCAAACGTTTCCTTTTGATTGCCTCGCTTCGCTTGTACATTGCCTTCACTCCAACGGCTTAAAATAACGGAATTTTACTCTGGAGGCAACGAAATAATTGAATAACTGTAATCACTTTATGCCTATTTCTCGTGACGAGGATGTTAAGCGTGGCCCATGTTCTTATTGCGAGCAATGAATCAGGTGTTCTATGGGCTCTGAACAGCTCTTCAGGGAGCTATACAGCCTGCCGAGAAGAGATGAGGATTTCACTAGTTACGACATAAGGAAAGATTTTTTCTTTGACAAGATTTGTATGTTATCGCGAACGAACGAACGCAAAGCTCTCTAGGCGGTTTTGACCCTATCTTGTCGACCAGACGTGCTAAATCTCAGCGCGTACACCCTTCTTACCCCTCCAGCCCTATTCCAAACTTGTATCTCATTCCACCATGGTTGGTTGCTCGGAATTGAAAAGTGATTTGTGTTATTCCAGCCCATTACGCGCAAATTTCTTTTAGAGCTAGCTCGTAGTTGTTGCAAATTCAATTCGTTTTTTTTTTTTATTTTAAGAAATAAGCGGATTCCATTTTGGCATCCATTAAAACGTGGAATTTCGATTTGGGATCGTTCGTCTTGATGTACGATGTACGAGTGCGCGTGCGCGGCCGTTGCCACGTGCTCACCTGAAGATCGACCTTTATCACCGCAGCAAACATCAAGTCTTATCTATTCGTGTAAAACCAACAAATAAACAATCTTTCTAGTCGCGTAATTGAGAAGATCGGGTACGCGGGTAAAGTCCCCCTCGTAATGTTAGTTGGAATGTAATATTGCCAGCACGTGTAACTAGTTGTTATTGGGGTATTGATTTATTAACCAATCCTTTATGCCAAACCGTGTTATAAATAATAATTGGGTTTTAATCAGAATGGTTATCGTATTATGGTAAAATCATTCGCGTAATGCAACAGTAATACCAGCCAATTGTGTTAGCGATATCCCTGCCGTGCTACATAGCGTAGAAAGAATTCTATGAGTAATCACAACACACAATACACAATACACAATTCTCACTCCAAGCTTGTGAATTCTGTTCTTGCCGTTACTTCGAAGCCAATTAATTTCTTCTGGTAGTGACAAGAGGAATAATATTCCGTAGCTGAGAGTGACGCAGATCCACTTGGCGCGGCTTCGCGTTTGCCCCCATCCCCCCCCCCCCTCGGAATCTTGTTGATTTCTCGCTTTAAAATTGTTGTTTCGATCTTCAATTAAAACATCAGCTTCAGGCTCCTTCAAAGAGGCACCCAACATTCGGGGATCATAAAACAGCTGAATCGATCAAACCTCAGCTCATGTCTAGTAGACATATCGACCTGTTGATATTTCTAATAGACATGAGATCATAAAACGGCTGTCATATTCTGTTCATGTGGAATGAGTTTCATTTGGTTCCAAAAATATAAGGTGAGATAGCATTATGTTATACAGTAAATGCCAGTTCAACCTCAAATTAAATCAATTATTATTGATTATTTTAAATTACAATTTCTAATGATCACGACCTGCATAGTCAGTCACGGTCTATTAGAGGCGAGTCTAGTTAACTGCGATCCAGGTTCGAATCCTGGCTTGGGCATGAATATCGCGAGTTGTTTTATCATCTACATAATCATCCACAACTACACCCATCAATCGTATCGTCTATAATAGCAACGTTGCTAAAATATGAGACGTTAAGCCCAAATATAATCAATGTCATCATCTAACATCACTAGTTTAGTTATATATTTGTGTTTCTCGAGATCTTGTTCATGGAAGCGGAACAAACGCCATACGGCAAATGAGCCACCCTTAAAGTGAATTAACACTTGTGCATTACCTCAAAAGTAGCTTAAACCCGCCTATAGTGTACTGTTGTACTTGCGTTGCCACGCGGGTGTAACTTTATAGAAGGATGTCGACAATACAGACTAGTTAGCGTAGCTTTTAAACTGTAAGCGTGTGGGTTTTAACTTTTAAGAGCCGGCTGTGGCGCTTCGAGGAGACAACCCATTGTTCTGTTTATTGAATATATTCAAGGGTTTTCGTGATCACAAACATTTTTGGAATTGCATTCCACATGTTTTATGTTATGAAAATCCACGGGATCATCAGTTAGTTCAACTCAATATGTTCTCTGTTATTTGCTATCAACTTGAACATTCGCTTTCCCAGTTTGTAGGGATTACAATTTACCACTCTACTTTGCATTCAATAAATGTTTTGTTCTATTAATCGTGTGGTGGCAGTTCCAGCAGTTATTTTATTTCAATTTCTCTGTGACGTTTGTAAGTGAGACTAAGGTCCGAATGCATAGTCCAGACTCAAGCCTTCCTCAACTCAGCCTCTCCTCAGCCTAACCACCAATCACAGAACAGCATTGCCATGTGGACGGCTCTGTGATTGGTGGCTAGGTGAGGCTGAGGAGAGGCTGAGTTGAGGAGGGCTTGAGTGTGAACTATGCATTCGAGCCTAAACTTCCTTCACTATGTCTACGGTGCAGACGGTTTGATAGTAAAACCAACAATTCTATGTAAAACATGTATTTTCTTTCTATATACGTTAAGCACGGGACCGATGGGAAGTTGTCCAGATATTTAACGCGAATGTTACTAGATGCCGTGTCCATGCATGTTACACGAGGCGAGGTGCAGGACGTGCTCAAGATATACGGTATTAGCGCAGATCCTCGCAACCCGCTGCTGGTCGTTGATTACAAGACGTTTAATGGGGTAATCGAGTCGCTCAGACGAACGGGCATGGAAAAGAACGACTCCTGTTTGCCATTACAGCAAATTACGTTTGAGTCTTTAATTCCCTTTAGTTCGTGAGGACGGTGACTGTCAGAGGTGTGTGCGCTGTGTATATTGCATTATCTTGTTATAATTGTTGCACGGGCTGAGATATATCTCTTTTGACACGATCGCTCACTGCCTACTGAGTAACAGTAGCTGGCGCATAGTTACTTGCGTTACTCTCCAAGTAACGGTTAGTCTCCCCCTCCCCCCTCACACGAGCTCTTGAAAACCCGATCCTTCATCGTTTTTTTTTTTTATCCTTTAATAACGTAGATTTTATCCAAGCCTTCTTGAACATGCAGATCTTTTCTCTTTAGTTGGAAGTAAAATGCCGCTAACGTCGAAAGTTTAAAGTTTAGGGTTAGAAATTTGTGGCCGGCGAACCGATTTTATAACGTCAAATAGGGGTTGTTGGAATTAAATCCAAGTCCTTAGGCACAAAAGTTAGAAACGTAATTAATGTAGATCGTAGAATCAATTAAATGTTAACAAGGAGTTAATATTAATGACTTCCCTACATCCATATCACTGTTCATGCAGGCAAGTAATCAATAGATATTAGAGGGAAGGGAAGCTACTGCAATGACAGGCTGTGAGCTACTTATCTCCCATGGCAAAATCTTATTAAATATTTAATTAAAAATGTTCCGATGCGTTGGAAGTATGCCCCACCACTTTCCATCGAACGAATGGCGTGGCTTATTTGCGCTTGCCTGAATCAGCAAATTTCTAATCATTCTTCAAGTAGTTTAATAAGCCTTGGTGGTAAAGTTGGTGGTGGTATTGAAGGAATGTGTATTACCTCATCATCAAGCGAGAGCTCAGCCATGTTTTAGTTAAGTGAGAAGTGGAGGTGGACCTATATGTAGAGACTAGAGACTATATTACGCGTTCGCAACCGTGAAATTGGTTTTCTCATCCTCACCCCCGTACTCCGTACCCCCGTACCCACCCCCGTACCCCGAGCCGGTAGGGGAACCGTTTGCTAGTGACCGCACCACATATTCACCCCGAGGTGCTCGAAGACAACAATTTACAGTAGACAATGGGATACGAGGCATTTTGAAACAGAGTGAATGATTTAGGGCTTGTTAGTGGATTATAAAACACTCTTGCGTGAAGCCATACTCGTATATGCCCTCGGTGTGCCCTCAGTGTGCCCTCCAGAACACTTTCATTGGAATTGAGCGGCTTGCGTTCGCGACTCAAACTCGCTATTTGAATTCAGTACTTGGGAAAAAGCTAAGGCAGATGTTATTCCGTTCTATAGACTAGAAACAGAATTGAGTTGCTAGCATCGAACGTACTTTTAGGTACCTACAATATTGGGATTCCATCCATGAAAAGATACTTGAAACAATAGAATAGTTCTTATCAAATACTTGCTCTGATTTGAGGTAAAACACATTTTTGACTAAGAACTAACTCAATGTCATGTTTTATATTCAGTGAGCCAGATAAATGTGTGAAGATTAATATTTATATCGCGCTAACACACCTTTGTTTATACTATGAAGTTTGGACAATCCATTATTATTGATAGTTTCCGGTATACGATTTATTTCGTCCAGCAGTACAAATGGGTGGGTATTTTGTGTTTGCGGACGAATAATAATATCTTCTATACACACATCTGTTGACGATGACGTTTTTTTTTACAAACTTTGTTATATAAACAAAGGTGTACAAACACACATAAACACAATGTAAACCTTCACACATTCATCTTGCATAAAGTGTAATATTGAGTGAAGCCTGTGCCTCGTACAAAAAGCATATTTTTATAATTTGCTTGAAACAGTCTTAAAAGCGATTACGTTGAACAGTTTTCACGATGTCATTTCCAAACAAATATCGCAAACCCATCGTTTTCATGACAGTCCGTCCATTCACTTGACTCCGACCCTATGCCCTACGAGATTAAAACTTCAAATGCTATTAAGCTGATTTTGCCTTCTGTTAATTATGTCTTCATAATTTTCCGTTTCATGTATTCCTGCCGTCAAAAAAGTGTCTCAAGTTTTAATCAAATTACGTCATATTTCATTACGTTTTTAACGACAATTCCGTTGAATCTGGCTCGTATAATCTGACGACCCGGCATTAGTTGAGAACTTTAATCTGTGTATTAATTACCAACTGTGACCACACCATTATCATCGCGAACTGTAGGTTGCTCTCAAGCTGTTCAGGCTGTAATGGAGACGTCTCATAATTAATTGTCACGACTAAACAGAGGTAACATCCCTATTGCTCAAACATTTGACACCTCTAAATAATGCGGTACTAAGTTGGACAAAGAAAGTTGTTTGTCAACAGTTATACATCACCGAGCATGCGCGTTCGTTGACGTTACAAGTGCGCTGCGAAATAAGTTGCTCGAGACAAAGGGGAAGATTAGCTCAGTTAATCCAATGTAAACAACCAAAGGTTTAAGTCCCCCTCAGTCAGGTTGTGGGCAATGCAGTCAACGGTGTCCTCGCCCACAATCATTATTAGAGCCAATAACTGTAGCTTCCGTTACTCCAAACCCTGGAATTGAGTTACGTATCTTAATGCAGTTAGGCTATTGCAGACGATCAGTGAATGAGAGATGAGGCTCAACATGGCGTCCTGTTCCTACGCAGACGACTGGACGCATTTCCAAAAAGAATAATACAAAAGTTTGGTTTTGAATGTCTGGCACATTCTAAAAATTGTCCTACGTGTTCGGCATAAGTTATAAGGTCTTACTGTAATCAGCATTCTCAACCGTGCTGCCATAATATACTTAGCACATTTGTTTGCTTAAATTGACATTGCTGTAAAGTTATAAGGGTGAGGGTTGCACCATAATCAACAGCGAGAGGCCAGTTTCGCGTACCCTAGGGCAGGCATACAACAACTCTTTATAGCCGTTGTGTCATGTCATGGAAATTGGGGGGGGGGGGGGGGGGGTGGGGGGACGTTCCTGCCTCGCATAAACGTCTCTTAACATTCACGTCAGCGCTTCGGAGTGAAATGACGTGTTTTCAAAAAATATTTTCAACGAATTTTCGTTCTCTACTCAATGACTGAATCGCGCCCGGCATAGAAATGGGTCCTCGATTTTGATTGGTCGTCCGAGGTGGTCTACACTGACGGACGGTCCGCGCCGTGAGGACGTGGGCGCGGACTGAAGCAGCCGTTCAGGAGGATCTAGCATATTTGTACAAGTTGTAAAGAACAAGAAATGACGGTTTAAAACGCTGGCCCGTTTGTCTCCCCCCCCCCCCCCCCCCACCCTCCACCCCGTCTAACATGTGATTATGGGCCAGTACTGCGCGCGCGCGCGTTAAGGTTCCGCAGAATGGGCTACTAGAGCTTCCTTAATGGGGACATAAATTTTATGAAATTGGTTCGTCCCCCCTTCCCCCCTCCCCCTCCCCCCCCAGTCTTCATCCGATTGAAGAGTGCGTACAGCTGGAGCCCGCTGATAAGAAGGTCTTGTGATTGTCATGACCTAACACTCCAAATGGCCAAGCCTGATAGCTAAGAAGTGCATTGCTACAAGAAAAACATCGCTTTTTTGACGTACTACATTCTTTACGGTTAGTGTTTGGTTCTGTGGTGTACTGTGACCGGTGATGCGTTGGTTAATCAATCTTTCCTCTGCTATCATCTCTTAAACCTATGTAACATGTCAATATTTTTTAGCTGCAAGTAGCTGTAGTATTGATCGTAAGCTAGTTTCACACAGCGTCACCAACGCATGTTGTAACTCGCTGTGGGTTTACGGTGCCCAGAGATTAAGTAAACTAGCCTGGTCAGCAGTAAAGTTATACTATAGCTTGCTTGCTAGAAGCTGAATCAGCCTGCCTGTTAATTAGGTTGTACCGAAGATAAGTTTGGAATATTCACGGCAAAATATTTGTAACATTAAAGTCTGATAGAATAATTCGTAGCACGCATGTTTCGTGATTATATCGCACGATACTTGCAGCCAATAACCATCTTATATACGGGAAACTCACGGCTGGCAGTATAAATAAACAATAAATGAATTGATAAAATGATAGATGTATTTAAATATAGCATATTCATCTAAGTCAAATAAACCTGTCAGATGTATAATTAGTTCTAGAGACGTAGAGGTGATTTACTTACCTCTGCTGTAAACAAGCTTTAACCGCAACAAAAAAAAGAATGCTTCCACCCTCACCCCTAAACACATTATTTTTATAATAATAATAATAATAATAATAATAATAATTATTATTATTATTATCCTTATTATTCTTCTTCTTCTTCTTCCTCTTCTTCTTCTTTTTTTATTATTATTATTATTATTATTATTATTATTATTATTATTATTATTATTATTATTATTATTATTATTATTATTATTATTATTATTATTATTATTATTATTTCAGCCGATGGTATGTTGAGGTTTTAGGCCAACAATTCTTTCTGAGACGTATTCTTCAAAGTCATTGTTCAAATCATTATTTAGTTAATAAATGATTTACTGTTGTTATTCTCCATTTTATATAATTTTTTTTATAGTCCAGTTCGAAATCTTGAAAGAAGTGGACTAATTCTAGTCCACAAGAGCGCGTCCCATGGCCTCTGTCCAAGGGCCCTGTTAGCTTATTGAATAACACGTTAAATTTTACCTGGCACCTCCACCAAAATAATGAAAAAGTAGTTTAGCTTATAATTTTGTTATTATTATTATTATTATTATTATTATTATTATTATTATTATTATTATTATTATGTTATTTTCTTTCTTCTCTTCTCTCATTTGCACCATCGGGCTCCTCTTGAGCCAAGACGATGCGAGAGTGCACCCTAGGGTGGCGGCCGAAAGATGGTGGTGACAATGTAGCTCATAGGCTGAGGACCTTGCGCACGATATTAGTTGTGCCGAGGATTGCAGCCTTCTGCATGACACGCACGTGCTTGTCCTTCAGGTGGAGCTTCTCTTTCGCAGCTGACCACTCTTCGGTGACCAGACCGTTGACGGAGACGACGACAGGAACTATCTCAACGGACCTCAGCTTGTATATGTCCTTGAGTTCGACGGCGAGTGGTTGGTATTTACGCCTCTTCTCAGCTACTGTGTTGATCACATGGTTGTCTAGCGGGACGGCGATGTCGATAATGGTTGCTGTTTTAGCCTTCTTGTCAAACAAAACCAAGTCTGGCCGATTTGCCTCGACCGCTCTGTCCGTGACAATGGGTGAGTCCCACAGCAGCTTGGCACATTGGTTACGCAGGACTTGCTCGGGCTTGCACTTGTAGTACGGTGTTTCTACCTCTACCAGGCTGTACTCCTTGGCCAGCGCTTGGTGGACCACTTTCGCTACTGCGTTGTGACGCTCCAAATACTCTCTGGGAGCTAACACCGGGCATCCACCTGCGATGTGCTGGATGGTCTCGCCAGCTTTCTTGCAGAGACGACAGCGATCTTGGACGTCGGCTTTGAGGATGTATCGCTCATAGTTCTTGGTGCGCACCACTTGATCCTGAATGGCAAAGACGAACCCCTCCGTTTCAGCGAAGAGGCCCGCAGTTCGGAGCCATTCCGTCGATGCTTTCAAGTCGGTTTGCTCCCCAGTGAGCTCGGCTGCAAACCTGCCGTGAAGGGGCTTCTCCCTCCACTGTTGCATTCTCTCTGCCGGCGTCTTAATGCTGAGGTGTACTTCTTCGGCGCACAGATGAAGTGGCGTATAACCTTGGTCCTGCGCGCAGATGGCATGGTGCAGCTGACTCTCTCGAGTTAAAAAGTAAGCTCGAAGCCGCTTCTCCTTGCTGTGGCACAGCATCTCGACGCTGAGCAGCCCTCGTCCGCCAGTGTTGCGCGACAGGTACAGTCGCTCCACGGAGCTCCTCGGATGTTGCATCCTGTGCTTTGTGAGGATGGTTCGGATTTTTCTGTCGAACGCCTGCAGGGCTGTGTCGGACCACTTTACCGATCCGAATGTGTACGAAGCCACGGGCAGTGCCCACGTGTTTATCGCCGTGATTTTATTTCTGGAACTCAAGTATGACCTGCAGATCTTGCTCACCCTGGCGAGGACCTTCTTCTCAACCTGTTTCCTGGCATCGGTGTCGCTGATGCCCAGCAGCTGTTGAAGACCCAAATACTTGTAGCTGTCTTCAACGCCCAGATCTTGAATCACATCCCCTTCCATGAGTTGCAGGCCTCCCTGAGGTTCTTGAACCTTGCCTTTCTTCACGTGTAAGACGGCACATTTGTCGAGTCCAAATGCCATACAGTTATTATTATTATTATTATTATTATTATTATTATTATTATTATTATTTTTATTATTATTATTATTATTATTATTATTATTATTATTATTATTATTATTATTATTATTATTATTATTATTATTATTATTATTATTATTATTATTATTATTATTTTACTTTAGCATTATCCTGGCACTTCCACCAACATAATGAATTATTCAGCAACCTTCAAACTGACAGTATGTTTGAATTGTAGGGAAGTAAGACTATTTGGAACCGCCCTTAAGTCGTCTGATAACCTGCCACCTTCCAACAGTGGAACCTGCAAGCATTCAGATCATCCAGCCACTGGACTTCTCAGAACTCTCCAATGTAACCACGAGGAAAAGTCAAGATAAAAAAAGTGAAGAGGAGGCGTATAGCAAAAGTGATGATGCAATTGGGAATAAGCGTGTGGCTAATCCTACCTAATTGCAAATAATTTCTCTCTCATGAATATGGTCGACTAAACTCTACTTTATAACGGTAGTAGCCCTATTGACCAATATCTCTTAATCTTGCCATACATACATTTTAGGATTTTATTTTTTAATGTGTTTATATTATATCTCATGAGTTTAAAACAGACTAATAAAATCCAGAAAGTTTACTCCTATTGAAATACACTAATGTCTGGCTCAGAATAGTATAGGATGTTTTCACAGTGCATTAGTCGCTAAATTGTTGTAAAAAGTTTGGTCTGCAGTTGTGTACTTAAATTTAAATCACACTAAATTATGTTTTCCTTACGTCATAAAATTACAGTAGCATATTATTAAGTGCAAAATTGTGGTACATGTTTCAACATATGTCTCTATGGGTTGTATTGTAACCTACCTCCATTTAGATTGCACATTGCAATTCTGTCATATCAGCTCATGTTGCCCAACTTGCGATAGCTGTGTATTGTGGAATACTTATGCTGTTGGATTCCAATTCCACGAATATTAATACTCATTGCAATATTCTATTCTTGTTCTTAATTCTGTAACTCCATTACTAATGTTTATTTTGTACCTTTGCGTCGACTGCCATCATTTTTTTATTTTAATGTCTCATCTAAGTTCGACGAGTTTAGATCATGACAGTTTAACTCCATTTTAGCTATTCGCAATGACGATTGACAGGTTGTGTCATATCGCCAGGAGTAGACAACGTGCTGGTATGGGTCTTTTACCCTACATCGCCGCTTTTCAGCTTTAAGACCTAACTGTAAGATGTTTAACCCCAAGAAATACTCAAGCTGATATTTTTAGGAAAGTTAATACTTTAAGGTTAAAACATTCCGATCCAATCCTCGATGGAAATGGCGCAGAGAAGGTGTTTTATATTCTGGTCCATATCAACGGAGAAAACTGGGAAATTCAACATTCTTTTCGATCACGGACTTTTGAGAAGGATTTAGAGCAAGTTTGGTTTTGCTTCTCATCTTCATGTTTAGTTAACTTTTGATGCGATTCATAATTTGCACCTCCGTCTATTTTGTTCTGCCATTTTGAATCTAAACTTCTAATAACTCTGCCATGCAGCTTCAAATTGAACTACGTTTGTAAGAGTACCTATCTAAAGTTTGAACGCTTATTATTTCCCTGCAGCAACTTAAACCATTTCTATAATAGGAAAAATATTGTGCCTGATACCTTTCCTCCAAGTAATTGCATATCCAGAGTTACTCGGTTAAAACTATTGCAAGCTGGATGTAACAAGAGAGAGAGAGAGAGAGAGAGAGGGCGAGGGGGGCAAAGATAAGTATGAAACAGCTTCGTAGTGACTACAAATTTCATATCGAAATCGTTATAAGTAACCAAATGGAGCATTCGGGCCCAAAACAAATGAGTCATTTTATGAGTGATGGAACTGATTACGTTATAACAGTTAGTTTTTAACACCTCCCCTCCCTATGGGTTCGTAACCTAACTCCATTTAGACTGCACATTGCTATTCTCTCTTCCCAGCCCATGTACGTCCCACTTGCGATAGCTGTGTAATAGGGGATACATATGGTGATCCCATAATGCAGGTGTGGGTTGCCAAGTGGAGCGCGGTGGATTCTGGGTCCCCGGACATCGCATTGAGGCCACGGAAGATATTATTATCCACCGTTCTTCGCGCAGACCCGGGATAATAGACACAGGGATGAAACACACAGCTCGATTAAAACCTTTAATATAATCACATTCAGAAGAGTATTGGAAGTAGAAATAGAATAAGAATGCAAAATGGTGCTAATTCTAAGCCTCAATTAAGATTTCTTCTCGTTTGGCGATCGACTCTTGTTAGTTTTCCTCCTGCGTAGTTTGCTGCGGCCCCTTCCTCGGCCGGTCGCTTGATCCAGTCCTCCGCGTGTTAGCTTGTTGAAGTCGATGATAGCCAGCCTCGGAGGGGGTGGCGGAGGTGGCATGGGTCGGGAGGCGGGGGAGGCGGCGGAGCGGGAGATGACTCCCCCGCCCCCCACCTTCTTCCCTGCGAGACTCCGCAGACCGGCAGAGGAGGCGAGGAACGCTGCATCCAGAGAATGCCGGGTGGTCTTGACTACTCCCATGGGAGGGAAGAAACGAGCCTTCGGACTACCGCCTTCAAAGAGGAGAGAGAGTGAGAGATTAGAAGTGTTCTCTATTAATTCCACAATGACGCACGTCATTTTAAACTTTGTGGCATCTACCAATCAATCAAAACATGCCGATTTCACTCAAACTCTTGATGCTATAATCCCACTTCTGGTTATTTGTAACAGTGGTGGAGTTTTTGTATGTGACGGGGCGAATACTCGAATAGTTGCACTTCATCATGCGATGCCGGGAACACTGTATTGTATTACACTGCATTATAGTTACCGATGTATTGAGAGGGCGATTGCCCTCTATATAAACCAACGTTTTATATATTTGTCACGTACTTAGTGCAAGAACGAAGTACAGTGTAATTGGTGGAGTAAATAAAAGTTCCAATTTGAGCCGGGCAGAGATTGTAAAGCTCTTATTTTTCTTTTATCAGTATTTACGGTTCTTTTCTATATTGCTCTTCTCTGTTAGCGTAATTGGTATAAAAATAACTAAGCTCACTTGATTAATTCCCACGGTAAAATAAAGTAACAAAACTGATTTTGTGTTCCAAATAATAATCGAGAACGGGTATTTATTAAATGGCAAATACTAAGTAGACAGTAAGAAGATTATATGTCATGTCACAAGAGATTCTGCACAATATGAAATGCATTTTTATTTCTCGTGATTAAAAAAATAGTTTCGTTGGAAGTATGAGAGATTCATCCATCATTATATCTCGATCACGATTAGATGCTTAGTTGCCACTAAGAAGGAGTCTGGGGCGGATCCCCAAACCGCCGGAACAGATATGTACACTGGTTTCCCTCACATTACCGAAATAGGTTACAAAAATAAACCAGGTTTCAGGTCAAATAAGCGTACCTACGCAAATTACGCCAACCATTTAATCTCTTCCTTCACATCGAATTGTATAACTTGCGTTAATTAGTACGTATCAAGCCCTTACGAGAATGGTCGGGATCGTGATTTCAATAGTACATTTTCCCATTACCAATTATTAATATCGACATTACGATTTAGTTGTGAACAGCGCCATAAGAACCATGTAAGTAAACCCTGTCACGATTTTCGGATTGCGATTGCGATCCCGATACCGACAATTGTGGGTACGGCGTCAGGCACAAGCGAAGTTATGTCACATTAAATGTATATCGATGTTTACCAAAACTAAAAATCTATGTAGCCTCAAAATGGTCTTCATCAATTTTTATGTTACTACTTCTCACTTATTCTTCAGACTGGCCAGCCCGTCTGGGCCCGGGGAAGAATAGGCCCAGAGTGACTCTGCTAGTCGTAAGAGACGACGAAAGAGACCCTCCCCACTGTCTCACTGAATATGTCTCCTGTTACTTGGCCCTGCCCTCCCTTGCTGGACTCCCGTATGACGACCCACGCGACGTACAATGGATCTGATTCGGATGTGGCTTTATTCTTCAGCATCATCTTCCTCATCTTCAATTGAAGAATCTTCATCATCACCCGCTCATCGTCTCGATTAGCCATTGTTGCACAAATATGAGATGTTAAGAGCGAAGTATACCTCTACGTCAGAAACCGCAGACAATTTTCATTTTTTAATTATATCTCAAGATTGAAACACAAAATCGAAAATCTGAGAAACCATACAGCTGTGGTTTGGTTAGCCCTACAGACTGAGCGATAAATTAATTTAACATTATAATCAATATGAATGAGATAACGTTTTCCTTAGTAGTTTAAGGAAATCGTTATCACAGTCATACTGATTATAATGTTAAATACATTTATCATTCAGTGAGTAGGGCTGACCAAACCACAGGCAATGGTTTCTCAGATTTCTGATTTTGTGTTTCAATCTTGAGATATAATTAAAGAATGAAAATTCCCTGTGGTTTTTGACGTAGAGATATCCTTCGTTCTTAAGCCCCTTAAAGTCGATCGATGAAGTGAACTACCCATTCAATACAACAACAAAACTATTCAAATTAAATGGACATGAAAAAATACTTTTTTTTATTCTAAATTATGAATTTCAAGAATTATTATATGTGAGTAGCATTTAATACTGAACGTCTTGAAATTATATATTTTTTTTTTTATTAATAAAGTATATTTATAGTTTCTTATTTGAGTAGATTTGAGGTAAAATTGACACACCAGCGCAAATATCTCGAAAACGGATTGCGTTCGACCATCTTTTTCAAACGTATTCATATTAGTCATGAAGTTATCTACATTTAGGACGAAAATTTGTTACAATATATTACTTTTTGAAGGTGCTACGCAAAGTTATACGATTGAAAGTGTAGGTTTTTGTTCAGTTACAATGTATAACATAGGCAATTCCAACGCATTTCAACACTCAATAAATAAAAAACTAATAGCGGTAGGTGCATATTTTTTTCTAAAATATTCACAAGCTTAATCTCAACTTGCAGTACATACAATTTGAATGATTTATATTACATGTGCAGTTATCATCGATCGACTTTAAATCAACCAATCAATCAATTCAGACTGTCCGGCCCTCTTTACGACCCAACTTCACAAGATGGACCACGACGTACCTGGTGACTCACTGGAACTACTCGGCCGCCTGCCCGACACAAGGTCATTCAGGTGGATGATTGTGTGACCCTTGGTTGTCCTTGGACGTGAGCGAGGTCGGGAAGGCGGACTGCGCGAGGACCGGGTCCGTATGCGACGAGGTTCCGGCGAGGTAGACGGCTGCGTAGGGAAACTTGCCGGGATTACTCCGACTGCTCGATAGTAATCCAAGTAAGTGCGGACTAGATTCCTTCCTAGACGACAGTCTAACATGTGTTAAGGTAGTCTATGTCTATTTGTTGGAATTGTTCACTAGTAGGTTTTCAATGGATGGAAGCAACGGTTGCAGACATGCTAGTTTTTAGCCAAATATCGAGAACGTTTGCTAGCTTGGCAAACTGTAACAAACACACATGATGTAGTAATTAATCCAAAGACTACGAAACAAATTTGATCTGTTTACTGATGTGAAGAAATTACAAAATTTGTGGAATGTTTGATCAATTTCTTGAACAAAACTACACAAAACGAGAGATATCAATTTGTATTTAACTCTGTAGAAGTGATGCATTCTCAAATTGCGCCAATGTTTTCGTTCTAATAAAGATATTTATATTCAACCATTTGCGAGTTAGATTGAAAAATACTTTTGTATTATTATTATTATTGAGAAATAAATACAATATTTTCATTTCATACGGATGTAATATACGCGCTAGTATTTGCTTTTATCTGCCTGAAGAAGGTCAAAAGGGCTACCGCTACCTATGAAATACTCAGTCTCCGAAAAATATTTTAAGAGAGATTGAAACACATCTTTTGAAACTTAAATCAGGCAAACTTAACCGTGATGGGAATCGAAGCCAAAACCAGTGTTCTGTGCACTACTATCAAGCCATCTCTGTCGTTGATATGTATGGGATTAACATGTTTACCACAAAGATTGTGTGGTGCCTATCTTTGCGCTTGCTTCTCTCTAAATCCCCCTCCCCTCTCCCTCCCGCCCCCTCCCAATACCATATGGAAATGTGTTATACAGTTTGATCAACACGTCAAACATACCGACTTGAGTCTTGGTTGTCACAACTGACATCCTTTCACCGAGGAGATATGAAAAACAAAATTGGTGTGTGTATGTTTTTTGTCCTCTTACTGAAGAAGCTACAGAAATTGAAGTGAAACATTCATGGAATGATGTTCCCGTGTTTCTAAAAAATCTGACGTAGAGTGTTGGGAATAATAAATTTACATTGACATACAAATGTAGTGCAAATAGGAGGTTGATGTTGGTAACCATTAACTTACAAATGCAAAATGTTGGTTTTCATGTAATAGTGCAAGGGTGAAGTTGATGTTTGAACTTGCTTATAGATCTAACCTTGGTTATCATTTTTGGTAAAATTATGTAGCCTTTGCTGTGGCTGAAGGTGGAAATAATTTAACGGTTTTGTGGGATTCAATATATCTTAAGAAGCGAAACGGTTTGTTTGCCGTCTCTTCTGGGCTTGTGTATCGATCTTTCCACACCGCAACCACGCTAGGAAGTTTATTGCAAGAACAATGGAAAGACGCCCTTCTTCATTACTCAATAATATTTATTAAGTTATTTACCTTCCCTTGTGGAGAATTTCTATAAGAGTAATACTGCCTGAGATGTGGCCTGACAGACGCGACTTATGAGTCGATATTTTCCAAAAAAGAACTACCAAGATGTAAACAAAATTGAATTCGAAAAGTTGTGAAATCGGAAGCTGTGACTAAGCTTGACAAATTGAAATGACATTACTCTGACGTAAAAGCACATTGAAATTCCCCATTCCCCTGAAACACGAAAATTGCCTTAACCAAACTTTGAGCCCCCTATTTGTTGAAACAATCATTCTTTTAGTTTCCTGAAGGATACAAGATTCTTCGGTGTAGTTGAATAGGCCGGGGAAGTTCGGCCGCTTGTAGCCGAAAAAAGATACTTCCAATGTGTAACAGTTGACAGAATCCTTTAGAGCCCCGCAGAAATACCTACAAACACACAAACACATTTACATTAATTAAGTTACTTGTAGCTACATGGATTCATTCAACCTATGAGTAACAGTTGAGTCCTCGTGTAGCCCTGAAATAATACTTAGCTTATAGATATATAAAACACATTTATTTCAAAAAGTAAAATAAAACATATTTAATTGATTTATATCATTATATTATTCTAATTTTTTAATTTAAGTTTATTTAATTGAATTAAATCAAATTAAAAACATAATTTAGTCACTTACAGACGAAGAACTTCATTCGACTATGTGTCCGATACAAATACTTAGCTTTATAACAATACACTTATTAATTTAGACAATCATGGAAATGTGTCCATTTAGCCGTAGAAATGTATTCAACTAATATTACCCTATGAGATTCAAACAACACACCTATATAAAGACAAACATTCACTAGTATTTGGTCGCTTTTATCCGTAGAGATCAGTTCAACCAATATGTAACCGTTGAGAGTCCTCTATCCTTAGATAAATACTTCGCTTGAAACACGTTTCTTGCGCGATGATGGCAATTCACTACCCGGTTCAACCACGGATACTTCAGTTCGCGAGAGATTGTAATAGTTGTAAAAGGATTGGAGACTCATATCGATAAATCGCGGCGTTTTGTAAGAAATTGTGCAAGATATCGATTCAAGTTTATTCCATCACGTGTGTGTGTAGCAACAACCCCCCCCCCCACACTTCTTGAGCCTGTAGTTAGAACAGTGAGTAATAATTAGAGGGGGGGGGGGGGGGGGGCGGAGGCGAGAGACAAACCACCTGATTTTTACACTTAGCCTAATTATATATATTTTTTTAAGTGAGCTACGGAAGAAAATCTGTTAATCTCTTTTCTGGGTCACCCATCCAACGTAGGTCAAAGACCAATGCAGCTTAACATCACCTCGTACATAACAAACAATGTATCATATTTAAAAGCTAGAGAAGGGGTGTGTACATTATTGATATTGGGGTTAAAAGCCCCTTGGTGCAACGATGATAATCATGACGGTAATGAGTGGTAAGATTTATTTGCAGCAAACTCACAAGTGATCTCAACAATGACTACTTCTGTTATTTCCTCAACACCAACGTAAATTAAATTGTCGATGATGTCTCGTGGTTAAGTCATTCGTCATGCTTATGGCTCGGTTTTGGCTGCTTTTTTCAGAGTTCCTTCTCTTACAGAAGCTTTCGCTGTTTCTTTCTATCATATCGCATACAATCCTCTTGCCATATTTGTTATTGTATAATCATTTTTTGCACCCTGCCAAAACGTCGCGGTGAAGAAGTGGTGTAATCACAATGTGTTGCAACGACAATATAGCAGTGCGTGAGCCTGGTGTCCCGGTTAGCGTCACGGACACAATCTGTTATCCGTTTTTCTGTGGAGCTGGAAGTAGTTGTGATGTTCTCTAGAGGAGGAACCATTTATCATCAAAATCCGCTTGCGAATCATTCAAAAGTTGGTTGGAAGAAGAGCGCTGTGAAAAATTGATCTGAAGAAGGTAAAGGCGATTCTCATAAATGTAATAATAATAATATGTCGACTTGAATCAAAATTAAACGAGACGACAATAATGATTAGGGAGTTAATTTGATGAAATTTGCACACACACAATACGTGCGAGGAATTCAACAGAAATACTCAACCAAACGCAAACTTTCAAGTGGAATTGCTTTTATGGTGTGAAGAGAATATTTGAAGGAGAAAGTGGGGTTTCCTTTGTTAAGTCCCTGGGCTAATGCATTGTCTTCCACCTTATGTGTGAATAATTTATGTCTGCAGTGAGTATATCAGCAGCTAAGGCTGACATGTAATTTGTCACAAGAATTCTCATTCGAACGTTGAACAGTATTTTATAATATTACCCTGTTCTTAGTTTTTAGGGGTTGAGCGTGCTCGGGGCTGGAGGGAAGTGCGAACTAGGGGGGGAAGTTAGCAAACCTTCTCCAACTTTTGGCTGTGTGTCTCATCTTGGGATCGTGAGCGCCAAAAGAAGACGCAATTAAATCCTCCATTAATCTTAGTGAACACCAAATGCAGCTGGTAAGGAAAGGACTTGAACTAAAGGGCTCCATTAAGGATATCTCTTGCCCTAACTTCATCCAACAGCGGTTCAACATTTGCTCCATATTAAAAAAGGGACGCGTATTTCTTAACGAAACAGGCTGAAAAAGCCACACTGACTTTCAACCCTTCCTTCAGCTCTACAAAGTTATTCTTATAATGAGTTTCAAACAAATTGAAATCTACTGTAATTACCACAAAAAAATGCTTAGGAAATGTTTAACCAAATTCTAAGTGCTACTTTACCGCGAAGCCCCCCATTCGAGTTCTGGAATAATGCCCCTCTTGTAGCCATTGTTAGTTTTACTATTATCAACGCGGGTCGCTCCGTTCTTACCGCGTTGGGGCGAAGGCAGAAGAAAACCTCGTGACAGAATGCACAAAGAGATGGCGGTTTTACGAATTGTTTTCAAAGGAAAAACAAAAGCAACGAGGCAATGGGCCCCGCTAAGACATTAGGTGATCACTAAGATGTAAACACAAATTATTCTACCCATAAAAATATTGCGATACGGCTCAAGACGCGCGTTTTTTAAACGAATAATATTTAAATTCAAGATCGCAACCGAAGATAAAGTTTATGAGAAAGTTAAATGAAGCGCAGGGCTCGTTTAGCAGGTCACACTTTTAGGCACGATGGAATAATGAAAAATGTAACTTCAGGACAAGTAGAAGGGAAAACACTAGAAGTAGACCAAGAGACCAAGATTAGAATATATGCAAGAGATAATTTAAGATATGCCTGGTACAGATACTGAAATTAAAAATAGTAGAGGAAAAGCGAAAAACTATACAGCTTTCTCAAACCATCCACATATTTTAATTGTATAATACGAATTTAGTATAGTACTCGAAATTCAATATTTCTGTACTACTATTACATTACTATTACATACTATTAGTATAACAGTACTACTAGCAGGCGTATGCTTAGAACTAAATAAAACAAAGTGGGCATTGACGTGTATTTATTAATACAGTTGACGATTACAGTAAAAAGTTATCTAATTAACTGAAACCCTATCGTCAAGCTTTTCGTAAAGTTGAACGCTTTTTTATGCATTCCATCCTAGCTATCTATACGGCGCTCACAGACCAAAACAGATGGAGCGAAAATGTAAATGAAATTCGAGTGGAAACCTTTCCTCGATTTCCAAATAAAAACGAAACTTTATTTAGTAATAATGTTTCACGTAAAAGTAGTCTCGTTTAATTATATGGTTGGTTTGTTATTGTGCTACGGGTAATAATGCGTAGCTGAATTTCCTTTAGCTTTTCGAATGCTAATCAGCACGCCGTCAACCTACAATGATTCTTAATGGAGCTTCCAACTTTACCCATAAAATCTCCTGCGTTTTGCATGTTTGGCCGGCCTGTGTAGCTTATCCGGGGGTAGCCGGGTCGCGGGGTGAATGGCTAGAGGGCGCTGCTTGCTACAGCAGGTCCCAGGCCCTTTCCAGGTTAGTGGAGGAACCTTTATGACTGGTCAAAGTTACACCGTCCTTTCGGATGGGACGTAAAGCCGATGGTCCCCTTGATACTCTTCGACAGGAGTAGGCTACGTGCCGGTACTAGGCTTCCCCTCCTCCCTTCCTCATTATCATTCATCAATCTTCACTCATCAGGCTAAAGAGAACATTGTGCTCTTCACTTCCTTAGTTACAATAAAGTAAAGTAAAGTAGTACAGTACCGTTATTAGAATACTTTTACCGGGGTCCCAAGATACTCGTTGAAAGAACGTATTTTTATCGGTTTGTAATTTTTGGGGAAAAAGTGTCCCGGTATATTCTTTCAACTAACGAAAACGCTGGCGATTGTAACAGCGCTTGGTTATTGAGGGGGGGGGGCTTACAGTTGCTGGTTCTTCCATGGGTCTCGGCTTCGATGGCACATGCGGCATTGGCAGACGTTGACTCACGCCTCACGCACTCACTCACTCACTCACAGTCAGTAGAGCGTATTCCATCAACAGGCGGCTGGCGAAATACGAACCCCAACATGACTTCAAAAATGTACCCACATTAATTTAATACTTAATATTTATTAATTCATATAAATATGAATAATAATGTATAAATATTTATTGTGTTATATCAATTCATGTCAAAAAGCGTTTTTTGGGCATATTTCACGAAAATTAGAATAAAAGCCGGCGCAGGTGGCCGAGGTCGATTAAGCGTTGGTCTAGTAAACCGCGGTCTCTGCGATCCAGGTTTGAATCCTGGCCTGGACATGGATGTCATGTGACGTTTTTTCATCCTCATAATCACCTACTCATCGTCTCGATTATCCTCGTTGCAAAAATATGGGACGTAAAACCTCAAATATCATCATTATCATCTCGAATTAAAAATGTTTTGCCTCTTTCGACTGAGGCTTTGCCCCAGACCCCGTGCTAGTTCATGGAGTTCGTATCCTTACACTTTGTCCCGGTTTGCAATATTCAAAATATTGTCACTCTATGTAGTAAGCTATTTGCTTTTAGTATTGCACTCTTCTAAGTTGAAGAATTTTCGTACAACTACAAACCATGCACGTGTTCAATATTATTGCATGTTGCTTCTCGATTGGAGACCAATTAGTTTAATACTGTCATAGATTTACCCCCGTCTGCAGATAAAATTAACGGTAGAACAGCAGTTACTTTATTCTGCTTCCACATCCTTTTTTTCAATAGAAAGCTCTTTATACCTGTTTATTTTTTCTCGCCATGTTGTCTCTAAATTGTGGATATTGTTTATAAATAACACAATTCAATACTTTCTTGTCGCACTGTTTTGAGTTGGTGTTGTTCGCATATAAAGTAAGCGTCTGTATAATTGTAATTGCAATTTTAAATGCTGACAAATATGAGACGTAAAGCCCTACTCAATCAATCAACTTCAAGGTTTCAAATCCAGTTACCAAGTAAATTAAATAAAACTGTTTCTCTGAATTCAAAAAAATATGTGGACGAATTTTTAGTCACAATGTTACAGGCTGGAATTACAAACCGCTACTGAAAGTCGATTGCGTTAAGCATTTTGTTACAAGATGAAGATTTGTAAGATGAACATTTATATGGCTCTCAGTGGGACGTGAGTGTGTGGGTAAGAGTGGGTTGGGAGTGGGATTGCAGAGAAAATAAAAACAATCTTTACGAAGCCAATCAATTCTAGATCCGTTTCGAAAGCTCCAATTGAGTTATTTGAAGATTGAACTTTGAGAATGTATTTTGTTTAGTACGGTATTAAAAAACATCTTCTAAAACCATAGAATGCCAATTTATAAGGAACGCGTGAAAAGTAAAACTACATTTTATGGTAGGGAAAAGATGATACACCCACGTAAATTATGTAAATTCATTAAAATTTAAAATTAATGAAGAATAGAGGATATTTATACGCAATCACTCAGAAATAACACAGACTACTCGAATTCGGGAGGTCACCGGTTCGAGTCCGGCCAGCGCTAATTCTAACTGAAGGGTTTTCCCAAGGTTTTCCTCAGTCATAAGCTCAGTCATAAGAATTGAGTCTTATACAGTGCCGAGTCACCCTATGCGTTTTATCGCTGCGGTAAAACCGGAGCGTTCTGACGGGATGGTAACAACACACGGTTGTATTGTCACACACGTCCGGTGTTGACGCACATGTGTTACACCTCTCATTTAAAACCGTGTGTCCTTCTCTTACAATCTTCTGAGCATTTGTACACATTTTCAGCCTTTTCGGTATTTTCTCCAGCTTGATCCTTCTAATTTCGATCCATAATTTCTGCGCTATAGTTCCTACCATCTCTACTTGAAACAGATCAGTTAGGGATAATTTTCGACTTTGGTTTGGCTACCTGAAAACTCCTAACATAGCGAGCGTAACTAACGAGACTCGTGCACTCTAATAAGCGCAGTACGACCGCCATTACAAATGTGTGAAAAAACGACAGAAATCTGTTGATATTCGTTGCAACTGCGTGCATGAACTCCGCCCGCTGCCCCAGCAGATAGTGATATGAGGTCAGAATGAGAGTAGTTACCTTGAAGCTAGTATAATTTATTTATTTATTTATTTATTTATTTATTTATTTATTTATTTATTTATTTATTTATTTATTTATTTATTTATTTATTTATTTATTTATTTATTTATTTATTTATTTATTTATTTATTTATTTATTTATTTATTTATTTATTTATTTATTTATTTATTTATTTATTTATTTATTTATTTATTTATTTATTTATTTATTTATTTATTTATTTATTTATTTATTTATTTATTTATTTATTTATTTATTTATTTATTTATTTATTTATTTATTTATTTATTTATTTATTTATTTATTTATTTATTTATTTATTTATTTATTTATTTATTTATTTAATGTCTATTCTATTCAGTTATAAAACTGATAATAATAATAATTATAAAATAAAAATAATGTTGTGTGTATTTCTGGGCATGAATCACTGTTACTAATAGGGGGGGGGGGGGGGGGGGGGGGATGGATGCAAACACCGTGGCCAGTGCAATTGGAATCTCAGATAGTAATTCGACTTCGACGACTGTGCCTGGGCGGTGTGCTTGGTCCGTCCGAAGGTCTTTGTGTACAGTAGTGTATCAGTGAGTCGGTTCAGAACGCGAAGCCCACGCGGGTCGCTGTTCACTGGTGTTTCACTCACGGTAAGATGCATTCAGTTGCGCAAGTGATCATTTCTCATATGTAGGATTTGATTGATTTAAGTGATTTAATTAAGTTATTTGGAGGGATACTCGGAGCATGAAATCTGAGCGAAATCAGCGGTATTTGGAGAGCGACAAAATACGCGTTCTGGATTTTTAAGAAACTATACTAGATGGAAACGCGTTATTTTTAAGTAATTATAATATTGTCATAGTTAATGAACTTTTGAATTAAGTTAATTAAAAGTAACGGCGTTATACTACAATTTTACAAATGTGTTTAATGTCGTATTGAGTTTATATGAAACCAAACTGCGCAAATTTTTCGCTTTTTCGAGGGGAATCTCATCTCATCTCTCCTTGTACATATTTAATTGAAATTACCTAATTCAAAATATTTATTCCAAATCACATGGAATATTTTGTCTTAGTTTCTTGTGTATGTGCTGGGCTGGGGGGAGGGGGGGAGGGGGGGGCGGTTCATTATAGGGCTCATACGGATGGGGCACAGAACCGAGCCGTATAGAACAAAAGAACATAATTGTATAATCTTGTTTATTGTTCTTTAACGATCCGTTCAACAATGAAATTATATCGCGTAAGTTTAACTTCGTACGACAGGCAGAGCTGTACTGTATCAATAATATTCCAGGCGTCAACGGGGATGCATCCATTTTAGTACTCATTGTCGAATATTTTCATCTACATCGAGTAACATAACTCTATTATTAATACAATCGAAAAACAAAAATGTAATATAAACCGAAAATAATTGCCGACGTTATCATAAGTGTAGCTTGGAATTATAAGAAACAATATTGGCCTACGAAATGATATGCCTCACCCCCCCTCCCCCACCCAACCACCCAAATCACCCAGGAACAGGGTTTGTTGTTTTACATATTGTATAACATCTATAATCGTTGTTACGTAGTCACCAATTGAGTGGATGATGAGTTTGACTGTTGATGGCAACAATCTGTACTTATGTGGAATTCGATAACATTCCTTACTTAGACTGTGTTACTGCCACATAGCCAGCGTGCATAGATAGACAGACATACTCTGCGACAACAAGTGACGCACCTACATGTCTAGCTAGAGCCAGCGTGCATAGATAGACAGATATACTTTGCGACAAACAAGTGACGCACCTACATGTCTAGCTAGAGCCAGCGTGCATAGATAGACATACCCAGCGTCGTCACATAACAAGTGACGCACCTACATGTCTAGCTAGAGCCAGCGTGCATAGATAGACAGATATACTTTGCGACAAACAAGTGACGCACCTACATGTCTAGCTAGAGCCAGCGTGCATAGATAGACAGATATACTTTGCGACAAACAAGTGACGCACCTACATGTCTAGCTAGAGCCAGCGTGCATAGATAGACAGATATACTTTGCGACAAACAAGTGACGCACCTACATGTCTAGCTAGAGCCAGCGTGCATAGATAGACAGATATACTTTGCGACAAACAAGTGACGCACCTACATGTCTAGCTAGAGCCAGCGTGCATAGATAGACAGATATACTTTGCGACAAACAAGTGACGCACCTACATGTCTAGCTAGAGCCAGCGTGCATAGATAGACATACCCAGCGTCGTCACATAACAAGTGACGCACCTACATGTCTAGCTAGAGCCAGCGTGCATAGATAGACAGATATACTTTGCGACAAACAAGTGACGCACCTACATGTCTAGCTAGAGCCAGCGTGCATAGATAGACAGATATACTTTGCGACAAACAAGTGACGCACCTACATGTCTAGCTAGAGCCAGCGTGCATAGATAGACAGATATACTTTGCGACAAACAAGTGACGCACCTACATGTCTAGCTAGAGCCAGCGTGCATAGATAGACATACCCAGCGTCGTCACATAACAAGTGACGCACCTACATGTCTAGCTAGAGCCAGCGTGCATAGATAGACATACCCAGCGTCGTCACATAACAAGTGACGCACCTACATGTCTAGCTAGAGCCAGCGTGCATAGATAGACAGATATACTTTGCGACAAACAAGTGACGCACCTACATGTCTAGCTAGAGCCAGCGTGCATAGATAGACATACCCAGCGTCGTCACATAACAAGTGACGCACCTACATGACAATATGTCTAGCTAGAGCCAGCGTGTATAGATAGACATACCCTGCGTCGTCACATGACAAGTGACGCACCTACATGACAATATGTCTAGCTAGAGCCAGCGTGCATAGATAGACATACCCTGCGTCGTCACATAACAAGTGACGCACCTACATGACAATATGTCTAGCTGGAGCCAGCGTGCATAGATAGACATACCCTGCGTCGTCACATAACAAGTGACGCACCTACATGACAATATGTCTAGCTAGAGCCAGCGTGCATAGATAGACATACCCTGCGTCGTCACATGACAAGTGACGCACCTACATGACAATATGTCTAGCTAGAGCCAGCGTGCATAGATAGACATACCCTGCGTCGTCACATAACAAGTGACGCACCTACATGACAATATGTCTAGCTGGAGCCAGCGTGCATAGATAGACATACCCTGCGTCGTCACATAACAAGTGACGCACCTACATGACAATATGTCTAGCTAGAGCCAGCGTGTATAGATAGACATACCCTGCGTCGTCACATGACAAGTGACGCACCTACATGACAATATGTCTAGCTAGAGCCAGCGTGCATAGATAGACATACCCTGCGTCGTCACATAACAAGTGACGCACCTACATGACAATATGTCTAGCTGGAGCCAGCGTGCATAGATAGACATACCCTGCGTCGTCACATAACAAGTGACGCACCTACATGACAATATGTCTAGCTAGAGCCAGCGTGCATAGATAGACATACCCTGCGTCGTCACATAACAAGTGACGCACCTACATGACAACATGTCTAGCTAGAGCCAGCGTGCATAGATAGACATACCCTGCGTCGTCACATAACAAGTGACGCACCTACATGACAATATGTCTAGCTAGAGCCAGCGTGCATAGATAGACATACCCTGCGTCGTCACATAACAAGTGACGCACCTACATGACAATATGTCTAGCTAGAGCCAGCGTGCATAGATAGACATACCCTGCGTCGTCACATAACAAGTGACGCACCTACATGTCTAGCTAGAGCCAGCGTGCATAGATAGACATACCCTGCGTCGTCACATAACAAGTGACGCACCTACATGACAATATGTCTAGCTAGAGCCAGCGTGCATAGATAGACATACCCTGCGTCGTCACATAACAAGTGACGCACCTACATGACAATATGTCTAGCTAGAGCCAGCGTGCATAGATAGACATACCCTGCGTCGTCACATGACAAGTGACGCACCTACATGACAATATGTCTAGCTAGAGCCAGCGTGCATAGATAGACATACCCTGCGTCGTCACATAACAAGTGACGCACCTACATGGCAATATGTCTAGCTAGAGCCAGCGTGCATAGATAGACATACCCTGCGTCGTCACATGACAAGTGACGCACCTACATGACAATATGTCTAGCTAGAGCCAGCGTGCATAGATAGACATACCCTGGGTCGTCACATAACAAGTGACGCACCTACATGACAATATGTCTAGCTAGAGCCAGCGTGCATAGATAGACATACCCTCCGTCGTCACATAACAAGTGACGCACCTACATGACAATATGTCTAGCTAGAGCCAGCGTGCATAGATAGACATACCCTGCGTCGTCACATAACAAGTGACGCACCTACATGTCTAGCTAGAGCCAGCGTGCATAGATAGACATACCCTGCGTCGTCACATAACAACTGACGCACCTACGTGACAATATGTCTAGCTAGAGCCAGCGTGCATAGATAGACATACCCTGCGTCGTCACATAACAAGTGACGCACCTACATGACAATATGTCTAGCTAGAGCCAGCGTGCATAGATAGACATACCCTGCGTCGTCACATAACAAGTGACGCACCTTCATCTCTAGCTGGAGCCAGCGTACATAGATAGACATACCCTGCGTCGTCACATAACAAGTGACGCACCTACATGTCTAGCTAGAGCCAGCGTGCATAGATAGACATACTCTGCGTCGTCACATAACAACTGACGCACCTACGTGACAATATGTCTAGCTAGAGCCAGCGTGCATAGATAGACATACCCTGCGTCGTCACATAACAAGTGACGCACCTACATGACAATATGTCTAGCTAGAGCCAGCGTGCATAGATAGACATACCCTGCGTCGTCACATAACAAGTGACGCACCTACATGACAATATGTCTAGCTAGAGCCAGCGTGCATAGATAGACATACCCTGCGTCGTCACATAACAAGTGACGCACCTACATGACAATATGTCTAGCTAGAGCCAGCGTGCATAGATAGACATACCCTGCGTCGTCACATAACAAGTGACGCACCTACATGACAATATGTCTAGCTAGAGCCAGCGTGCATAGATAGACATACCCTGCGTCGTCACATAACAAGTGACGCACCTACATGACAATATGTCTAGCTAGAGCCAGCGTGCATAGATAGACATACCCTGCGTCGTCACATAACAAGTGACGCACCTACATGGCAATATGTCTAGCTAGAGCCGGCGTGCATAGATAGACATACCCTGGGTCGTCACATAACAAGTGACGCACCTACATGACAATATGTCTAGCTAGAGCCAGCGTGCATAGATAGACATACCCTGGGTCGTCACATAACAAGTGACGCACCTACATGACAATATGTCTAGCTAGAGCCAGCGTGCATAGATAGACATACCCTGCGTCGTCACATAACAAGTGACGCACCTACATGGCAATATGTCTAGCTAGAGCCAGCGTGCATAGATGGACATACCCAGCGTCGTCACATAACAAGTGACGCACCTACATGACAATGTGTCTAGCTAGAGCCAGCGTGCATAGATAGACATACCCTGCGTCGTCACATAACAAGTGACGCACCTACATCGCTGTCAGCAACATTCCAAGTGTGTGTATGTAATTGACTTGCGTCTACAAATCGTCGCAGCTAATTTTGTTGACGAAATATATGACGTAGAAGCGAAATGTCATCATCACGGTCACCATCAATGTTATTTTTTTTTTATATTGGGTTGGTAAAGAAAACTGTTAATATCCACATTTCGAATGTAGGTTAAAAGTTTGATGTTTTTAATTCCCTTCTAGTTATTGAACCGTATTTAAAAAGCTTTCTTTTACTATTTTACCTGTTGATATCGAAGATTGTTTGACCTTTGACTTCCGCCAACGTTCATAAAATTATACTCCCAGGCTGACTTGACCTTTGAAGTTGGTTAATACTTATTTCCTCGCAGATTTGTTCGGGGAAGTTTTGAATTCGGATTTTGTTTTACTTTTCGCCCAACCCAATCTGTTAATTTAATCGAGACCTTACATGTTCTGTCGTTGGTTTATTGTGGGCAAGGTTTTATTTCATTCTTAATCTGATTGGTAAGCTGAGAAATTGTAAGAATGACGGCCCCCTCCATATTCCCTCCACAGCTACCCGACTCCCCTCAACTCCATGGCAACCTGACATAATGAAATACGTAACTGAAAATCAGTTTGTTTCATTTGTTCAGTTGGTTGTTTCATGGAGTTGAAGGGGGTCGGGTGGCAGTGGAGGGGATAAGGAGGGGGCCGTCATTCTTACAGTTCTCAACTTATAAGAGGAAACAATTATATTTTTTCATTTACTTTTGATAATTATTAATTTCTATTTAATACGCATGTTACTTTATATTAAACTTCTTAATCTTCAATCGGAGCTTTCAAAAAGGAGATATAATTTGAATTACGTTTAACACTGTGGGTGAGGTATTGTCTTTGACTTTCTCCTTCCTCCATTCACTCCCCCCCCCTCCTATAATTGCGGTACAGTTGTATTTTCTAGAATGTCTAATTAATCAAATTAATACTGGACCCTTAACATGGATCTTGCAGGAATGAATATTAATTAAAATTAAATTCGTTGCTATAAATTCATTAAAAACTAATCATAATCACGATTCTATATTAGTTAAGATTCACGTTTGATGTTTTAGCAACGATGCCAATTCAGTGGCGTATCCAAGGGGGGGGGGGAGGGGGGGACAAAACCCCCCCCTTTCGCAAAGGAAAAGTAGAAATTGCATTGGATTGAAAAAAATGGAAATATAAATATACAATATTTATGTATTAAAAACCAAAGACATTAGTTTTTGTTAAAAACACACACATCGCTCTATATATAATTCTATTTCTGTGTATTAACACTTCAGTTCAATTGTTGTTCTTTGAAGCTTTTTTCGCTTCTTAAGGAGAAAATCGTTGCCAGAAATTTAGTAATTTTAGTTCAGTTGGCCGCTGTAAAACGCACACATTTGAACCAAAATGACCTTGACGAGAAAATGTTTCCGGGGGGAAACCCCCCGGACCCCCCGTTTATTTTGGGCTCTACTCTCTATAATATGAGTTAAACCCCCCCCCCTTTCCAAAATCCTGGATACGCCACTGTGCCAATTCATACGAATAATGATAATAATAATTATCCTGTGTGTATAATGTATATTTATGCACTGTGTGATCTAGTATTAAATATGTAATTAATTGTAATAACTTGATAAAATAACTAAAAAAAAACCTTTTCAGTTTCGCGACCCGGAAAAAATCATTGGATGATACGGCACACATAATTCATTCAACAACAATAATTGTAATATTCACTTTTATTCCTTACAAAAAATGTTTTAACCCACGTTTGTGTTTCGAATGAGTTTTGTGGCTATATTCAAATCATGCATCTAAAACATTGCTATTTATAACGCTGATGATAAAATAAATACTGTTAATAAACGAGAAGATCGTGGGATGGTTCTAAGTTGATGTACCTCCAACTCTTACTCCTCTGCGGAAGTGAGCGTCTAGCAGTCAGCTGTAAAACAAGACTTGTACAACTTTCTCAATTAACAGTCTACAAGATTCCTAATTGGACCTCCGATGTTTCACACTCGGCGTTACCCTCTAGATCAAGGAAAACCAGCCAGCTTCACTTACTTGAAATGGGCGTTTTTGCTCCTATTTGCATCTGTGTATATAATTTGTATGCACGTGTAAGAACGCATTGGATCCAGGCTTCTAGGATTCCATTAACTGGATGGTTTCAAGTAGAAGAGTCTACTTTATAGATTCGTAGGTGTTCTAATGATATCGTTAGTGAATAGACAAAGGAATGAAAAACAGCACAATTCTTATAAAGGTTTCGATAACGTTAACAACATCATGCAGTAACGGGTGACTGAGAAACGAAGCATTAAGATGTTAAACAAACATTACTGTTTTGGTTGTCTTACGGCTTGTGTGCACACTTTGCGTAGGATTATGAGTGGGACTTATGGAGATGTGTGTGAAGAACTCACACGGATCTTGAACTAGCTTCAAAGCTAACAGTTAGTGCTATGGTATGAAAAGATTACGAACTACATCCAATTTTCTAAAATACGCTCATCTTAAATAAATATATTTTTATTTATTGTCTATCTAATCAGTTAAAACTGGGTTTCAGTGTGGAACATAATACTAATTATTATGCGCCTCTTTGCTATGATGACTCCAAAGTCACTGTCTTGATGTACACCATGTGTTATGTTTGACGATGAAATAACGCTTGCACTAGCAAATTTAAACAAATAATAACTTATTTGCTTCCTTATGACCACTGTAAAGAATACAATATTTAATTTTGTGACTATCCGGTTTTAAGTTCTGACAAAGCTTAATGTTGCTTAGTGAACATGAACACTTTTTTAATAAAATGTATCGTTCTGAAGATATAACTAAAATAAATTTGATTTCGCACGGTTTTTATAGTAGTGACTGAGTTTTTCGATTAAATGTGTTATTACTTAATATCCACCTAACTTACACCCTCGCCGCTATAGTTTCTAATCGCTAGTTTGCACTGACCAGTGTTGTGTAGCGTGTAAACTGTTAAGTGTGACCTGACCATAGAATCTGTGCGTCCGGCCTGACTCGCGACCGATAAGATAATATACGGACGTCTTTTACGCTGACTTATATGGCTGGCCGGAGTTATATGACTGAGGTGGTCTTTATACGGGTCAAGATACCACGTGACCAGCTTGTGTAGCCGTCTCCCTCATGGAAGAATGGCCTCGTGAAAAGATGGTGTCCTGTTTATTTGATTTTACGGGGAAGGGTAGTCTCACTAATTTAAAACCGCGCAAAATTAACGCGTTTTAGTAGTATCTTGAAAACGCTGTACACGATATTGAAAAAGTTGTTACTCGCCAACATCTCAGTTTCGTAAAAACTATAAACACTGGATTAAATAAGTTTAAATTGTGACCTTTCTTTCTACGATATTATAGCAATCATAATCTATTGTTGATGTTTTTTGTGGGGGGGGGGGAGGGGTGATCTCTTCAGACCCCCCCCTCTCCCTGCCCTTGGTTTAAACTCCTACCAGTCCACCCTTCCTGTTATGTCAGTGACACCAAAACACTGAATGAAAAACATAGTTTGATGATGAGTAATTGTGGTTATGATTGTAATAGGTATTCAGATAACCCTTCCCTCTGTGTAGCCAATTATATTACATTGTATGCGAGTGAATACTAAGCTGTTAGCATTGCCTGTTGGGGTAGGAATGTGTTCAAAATACAATGCTCTACTGCAATTCCAGTGAAAGCTGTTTTACTTTTGGACACCACTGTACTTGGAAATATACAATTGAAAATACTAAGCGCAAACGTTGTTAGTTGTTAGAGAGTAAACATGGAGTGAGCGGATTGTATGTGAGCCTGGGAGTGAGGGAGTGAGGGAGTGAGGGATGGAGGGAGTGAGGGAGCCCTGGTGAAAGTCATAACTCATGGGCACGGTCTCTCTGACGTTACATATCACTCATAAATCATATGGTAACATGGCATTACTGGCGCTTCTATGGGACAGTCTAGTCTGCAGACTACTCTTGACACTTCACATACACTGCACGCTGCGCTATGTGATGTGATGCAACTAACGGATAGAGGTGGTACAGCGTTAACACGCTAGACTAATACGGTGCGATTCTGACCATAGATAATTCTGACTGAAAATGTTGTTTTCCTCAGTTGTAAGGCTAGAGCTGGGATTGAATCGTATTACAAGTTTTCTGACTTTACTTCCCACTTATCTAAACACCGTAATATACATGGTAGTCACCTGAAGTGGGGCACATCGAGTAAAGTTGATATGCACCCTATACAGCAGGGATTCATACTAACTATGATTTTGATGCAACCAGACGATATTAACACACGTTGGGCGATTCCCTACAAATCAAACATCAACTTTGTTGGAAGGAACTTCGCCGCTTATTGGAAACTCGAAAATCGGATTAAGTTATTTATAAACAGTGGCAAAACTTTCCTGCGAGAACCCTTTACAACCCGGGTGGGGGTGAGAGCAAAGGGAGAAGAGGAGGGGAGAGGAAAGGGGTCGAGAAATCAGAGAAAACGAACCTAAATAAACAGAACAACTTTACTATATACTTTTACCAATTAATATCTAGTGCTTAATTACCAATGTTTAACCTGGGTTTAAGTTCTACGTCGCTCAATTTAAATCGTGCATTTTGAAAACTAAGTTTCAAATTGTATCTACCTATTCAAGTATTTAAAAGGTCTAAGGAAAAGGTGGGAGCTTTCTTTCTATACTACATGGTTTGTAATCTCAGCACGAATCAGTTATTGGCGTTTATGAATAATAATTAAACTCGAACCAAGGCGAGCATTATGAATGTGAATAGGGTTATCGAATTGTAGGCAAGGGGAGGGGGGGGGGGGAAGTCCATTTCACCATCTCTGGTTTCGTTCACTTCGATAACTAACCGAACAAAGTATTTAAAATTGTATTCTGACATCCAAAAGTAATGTGAATTTTTAGTAATTCTTTTGTTAATCTCATTTTCAGACAATTTATAAATTAATGAACCACATCAAAAAGCAGACGGTTTATTGTTTACATACTATAGAGATAAAGGTTCATGTAAACATGTTCGAGCTCTGACAAAGTACGATTCCGCTACAATGTTCACTTCAAGATGCAGTACTTACTTGATTAGAATACTTCTTCAGTATATGTTGTTGCTATGCTTGAAAAACGCAGTTATAGTTGTGAACAAAGGTATACTGAAGAACGTTCTTGTAAGTTTATATTGTAACGTGTCAACAGTAGTTTCCATTGTTGCCGAATACAATAGTTCTCTCGACTAGGAAAGTAGAAATGCCGAAGAAGTGCTCAAAAGATTAACGATGTGTTGAAGATTTCCTCTGGATAGAATAGTTGTAGTTATTACTAAGAGCTGCAAAAAGCAAATGTTTGATTGCTCTACACACGAGTTCCACTCGATAGGAAACAAATTATTTATTTGTTAAACAAATAACGCTTCACTGAATAAGAATTTATAACTGAGTGATGTGGCTAAAAAGAAGTATTCGAGTTCAATTAAAAGGAAAATGATTTATGGCTGTCATTGCTGTGACCTGGTAAAGTACGTGTTTTAAGTTGATGTTGTATACATGAGTTATACAAATTAGGAAAAGATGTATTGTTTTAATTGCTGTGACCTGCAAAAGTAGTTATTTAAGTTTATGTCGTGTATACAAGCTCCACTGAAGAAAAAATCAATTATTCCTGTGACTTGGAAAAGCAAATGGTTAAATTAATGTCGTATGCACGAGTTGAACGGAATAGGAAATGAATGATCGGTATGACCTGAACAAAAGAAAGTATTCACTTTTTATCAAACAATATTCATAGGACATTGCGATATAGCATGGGCGAGTCGCCTGTCCATGCCTAGCTGCTGTGATTTATTAAATCCCTGGCAATGAGTTTGAATTCACACAAAAGTGTAAATGAAAGCATAAAAAAGGCACTCGTCAAAATGACATGCTATATATGTGCAAAAGCAATAGTGCGGTAGCGCTACGATATATGGTTGAACCATTATGGAGGTGTATAGATCTGAAGCAGCTCTTTATTTGAGACCGGAATTCAGTGTCTAACATCTTGACCTCCCATCTGAACTCGGCTGAGGACTGAAGAGGGAGAGGGTGGGAAAGGGAAAGAGAAAGGGGCAAGAGTAAATAGCACTTTGCTTGCTTTGTGACAGCCAATCAGAATGCAATGACGCAAATGGAACCGGGCCTCTTCTGCACCGCTCGCTCGCACTCAAGTTCTACTCGAAGATGTCAAAACTGCCTATTGCAGCGCAAGCTCCTCGGATCACGCGGTGTGAAAATAAAATATGGCCGATTGATAAAACTTTCAATTCCCTACGATGTGTGGTTTTCATTTGTTTTGTCTGCGGGTTGCCTAAAGATGAGCTGGTTGATAGCTGATGTAATATATCGCTTGCTAATGCTCTAGGGTAGGGGTAATGAATGTATGCACCCTTAATATATTGAATGAAAGATTTGTCCATGAAACACTTACAGTTATTTAAATACAATTAATTAAACAAAATTGAATATTATATAGTGTATAGTGTATTTAAAGACAGCTCAGTTGCTAACACACATGTTCCTCTATTATGGTTGTTATGACGTCATGCGAGTTCTCCCTATCTATCGTAACGGAACCCGGAAAGTACAATGTTTAGCCCCTCCGCTAGTTTATTGCCGAAGCTCATGCCCCATAGTATATATTAACTATCAACCAGTGGTAATGAATGCGTGCAGATCGTGTACATACGCAGAGTGCGTTGGACAGACTCATGACGTCATGAGGAGTGAAGTGGGGCCTCTGACTAGTCGTGTCGGTGTAGCTTATGCCAAGTGCTGGAGGCGGGAGGTGGGAGGCGGGAGGCGGGAAGGTAGTTTACCGAACTACTCCGACACCAAGAGAAATTGCCCAGGGAGAGAAGAGTTCATTCACTAAGGCCTGATACCATACGAAATTGGGATTCAAGTTCTAACAATTTGGTTTCTAGGGTTCTCCGTTTGTAGGAGAGGTTGTTACAATATATTTAAATACCGCACTCAATGGGAGATAGCGTATCGATTTCCAAAACGTAGTAAATTTAACAGTTAGTCGAGACTGCTCATTTGGACTGAAACATTGTAATTCATTTGCTTGGCGCGGCGTGGCGTGGCGTGGCGTGGTGTGGTGTGGCGTGGCGTGGTGTGGCGCAAGTAGTTTAATTAACTGCATTTAATTTAAACCACTCCTCCCAGTAAGTCGATAAGCAAACTCTGAAATACAATGATTGGAGTAATTATTGTTCTAGTTTTGTTTTGTTGGCAACTGCGCAATTCCCTAGGGAAGACCAGTGAACACGAACTTTTTAACGGATTGGGTTCACAGCCGTGGCCGCGGTTTCATGCTTCCACGGTCGACGTGTTTGGATATATGACTACACAGAACAACAATGATCCATATTATATATAACTTTCCCAGCTCGGATCGATTGACTCAAAGTCATAATCATAAAGTTATTGGATATTTTTCAGCGCAGTGAGAGCAGTATTATTGCAGGGGAGTTCCTTTGACGTTCGTCACATCTGTGGAAACCATTTTTATGAGTTGACGACACATTCACTGTGTTCAATCAATCGCAGTATTCAATTCATGATAATGATTATGTAAAATCAAATTTTATTTTTGCTGCTTCTATATTTACTACGCTGTTAAAGGTGATACCGTCCTATCTATGCCATGCTAAATAGGTATGCTTGTCCTTGCACGGGCAACATCTTTTCACCTTAAGAAAATGACACCCTCTTGAACATTTTAACTTCTGAAACTTGGGAACTACAATTGTGTTTTAATAAAAAAAAAAAAAAACAATAAAAAGAATGTCAATAACAACAAAATTAATAAATTACAAAGAACCTAGCTTATAGCTAAGGGAGTGGGTTGAGTTTACGTTAACAGGCAATTTGTGTTTTATCAGCCTACCATTTTACCTTATTATAACTAAAAACCGAGCGCTTACGATTGTATACAATCATTTTCATAACAATAATTATAATATAATATTATTACTATTTTTCGTACGTTCAAAATCAATAGAAAGTTAATAACTCGTTTGGAAGCACCAAAACGAAAACATACAACCCTTGCTTGTTATAATTGCTTTTTTATTCACCAAACAACAATGCAGCCATTGTGGTGAACTAAGAGCTGATGTTCTGTGTTCTTTGTCTGGCGTTCTGTTGAGACCACAAGACACATTATTGTGTCTTGAGAAAGAAAAGCTGCGAGAACGGGAACGGGAACGAAGAGGAAGAGGAACGAGGGACGTGCGAAGTGAGAAATGGACAAAGAAGAAGGAGAATAATCCGTCACGCGTGTCACTCTTTCTGGACCAATACCCCCCCCCCCTCCCCCCCTCTCCCCCCCCCTCCATTCCAACCAGTCTCTACCCTCGCACGCTTCACTTCCTTTATTCCTTAAGTAATTACTGCGCTTAAATCGGCCAAGGCTAGACTACTCTTTTTTTCTTCACTGAAGCCCATTATAAGTAGTCTTGGGCAGTCTTGCCAGATCGAATAAATTCTGTACTCTCTTCATTTTCAACATTGTGTACAAGGAGTAGTCGGGAAATTAAATTTATCATGGTGAAATGAACAGTTTGTTCCGAGGAAGAAGGGAATCGCAATCTGTGGTTGATAAAAAAGATCAAGTGGAAACAGAAAGACTTGGAATGTGTCGAATGTCCCCAACTGAAAATCAGTTGTAACTGAATGGGTAGTCAATGAATTAACATATCATTTATTTATTTAATCAACCTCGAGATTTTAAAATATTCGAATATTAATTAAATTATTATAACGATGGTTTTAAGGCGGGAAACTGGTGAAAATCGAGCAAATTTTAAACAATGTGAAGGAATATTTTTCCATATTAAATTGGCTTATTCCTTGTACGTTAAGATAGTAAATGTGATGTAATTTTAGATTTATGCCGTAAAAAATGACGTATGTCAACGCGTTCTGTTGTAATTACGGGTTTCTTTCCGCTGACACCAGAAAGACGTCATATTTTGATGTCGGGAAAACCAATTAGTTATGATGACAAAAAAACACTTTGTTGGAACGCAACACCCACAGAGTCGTTGCATTGAATGACGAATACTAAAAACTCCAACCTAGCTGGGATTCGAACCCAGATCTTCTGCTTGTAGGGCTGGGTAATCTAACGCTCGTACTGTTGGGTCTATCTGATATAAGAAGGGATAAGGACAAAAGCTGCTTTATTGCAATATCACTTGACAAAGTACTGTAATCCCCCCAGATTAGAGCCTCTCATAACCACCTCACTTACGGGATTAAGGTGATACCTGAAAACCGACGTCTCTACTTTATGACGATGTTACGTATTTTTCTTAGAAATATGTAACAAGTTTTTAGTAAACGGGAGACCTAACTCGCTTAATTAACGTTTTGTATTGGTATCATGAGAATTCTTCTGGATATTTAAATACCGGCGAATTGGGTTAGTATCTGCGAAACGACGATTTTAAAAATTTTCCAACATTTCAATTGTTACGATTGTAATTTTTGTAATTAATTAAGTACACAATTTTTAATTGACTAAAGAAATAAAGTAAATATTTAACGTTCTTAAATTCATCGTTTAGCTGATACGAATCGCGAATCCGGCATGAATCACTTTTTCAATATCTTTATGCGATCTCAAGATATCCTTAAGAGGAAGGACTACTAGCCAATATTAAAACCCGCGAAATTAACGTATTTTCGTCATATATCAATAACGCCACACAATATCGAAACAGTGACACCTACGCATATTTTGGATTCATGAGAGCTCAATACCAAATGAAAAAGATTTTGTAGATTGTAGTAATTATAGTTGTAATTTCTAATTAACTTGTAATTAGCTAAATTTGAAAAAGTAATTATAATTACTGCAAACTAATAAATCTTTTTTATACGGTATTGAGCTCTAACGAATCCAAAATATGCGTAGGTGTCACTGTTTCGTTATTGTGTGGCGATATTGAGATATGACGAAAATACGTTAATTTCGCGGGTTTTAATATTGTCTAGTAGTCCTTCCTCTTGAAATAACGCCAGTTTTGCGTCGCTTAATACTGAGGGCTACCCATGTTGGAAGAACCCCATTTTATTTCCCTGCTCGCAAACAAGGCCGCCATAGTATTGTGTGGTTTTAACACGCGATTGCCAACTGTCCCACTTGCCTATAATACAGATTTATTTGTGATATTATGATCATAAAACTCAATAGTATTGCCACCAAGTAAATAATATTACATGAAAAAAATATTTTTTTTAAAACACAACGCTTATATTTAAATGCACTAAAAAGTAAAAAATAAATTTCCGCCCAACAAATTTTTGCCTCACTCGGAAAATAAAAGCGTTGGGCGCTTTCTCTGCATAAACAGCAGAATACTGCAATCTATGTCAATAACGAAAGCGCCCAACGCTTTTATTTTCCGAGTGAGGCAAAAATTTGTTGGGCGGAAATTTATTTTTTACTTTTTAGTGCATTTAAATATAAGCGTTGTTTTTAAAAAAATTATTTTTTTCATGTAATATTATTTTATAATTTTTAGTCTTAAAGAATCTTGCAATCAAATATATGCTCACTGGACGTGTCCGAATTTAGAAGACTGCATACTTGTGTACTTGTACTGTAACTTCACTCGCAAACTAGCGTGCTCGCATTGCAAACTTAAATTTCGGACAGTTCCGTTCATGCACGATCCAGCGATCGGCCAACAATGACATTCTTGCTGCATAGAAACATATCCGATGCTTTCGTCACGGATATTTGAGTCCCGAACAACCAGCGGTAATTCCGATGCCTGCATGTGGTTGGCCCATCCTCACTAGCTGTGACTAATTTCCCATATGAAGCTAATTGTTTAATTAATTAGTTATGGTGGATTAATTAATTAATTAGTGAATCTGATAATTGATTCATATATTGTCATTTAGAAAATACGACTGTGTGAAAATTTTCAGCTCGATCGGACGTTGGGAAGTGGGTGAAATATCGATTCCCACATAAAACTTTGATTAATTAATTATGATGGATTAATTGATTATTTAGTAAATATGACAATTGATTCAGGAATTGTCATTAAAAATACGTATGTGTAAAAACTTTCAGCTCAATTCAACGTTCGAAAGTGGGTGAAATATCGATTCCCATATAAAAAATCAATTAATTAATTGTGATGAATTAATTGATTATTTAGTAAATATGCCCATTGATGCGTGTATTGTATACGTCTGTGTGAAAAATTTCAGCTCGATCGGACATTTAAAAGTAAGTGAAATATCGATTCTAAGATTCCGTCTAGACAGATAGACAGACAGACAAACACATGAAGCTAATATAAGCGTTGTTATAAAAAAAGAAAAAAAAAAAACAATTATAGAGCAAGAAAAATCGAGATTACCCAATTTCCGCACATTTGCAGGAGTACATAAATTCTGCCTCCGTAATGACCAATTCAATGGACACATTCAGTCACAGCAGCGTAGAATATTAAACTCGTCGATTGGTAAAAATAGTTTTTTAATTACCTTTCAACCGTACGCAGTAGCGCTTTGCAAACAGTTGTGACAAAAATAGAAATAGAAATAAGAGCAAACATCCTATACGTGCACTGTAATGAACCAATGAACCTGTGACCTGGTCGTATGAAAAGGTTATTGATCCCGATATTACGCATGTCTTTGTATCGCAATGAATAACTACACTGTTTTCTAACTGGCGCTCAGAGGAATACCTGCTTCTTCCATGTGCAAGAAGTACATGTGGCAGACTTTTAAACCTGTGACGTGTTAGTGTTAGTTTAGTTTAGTTTAGTTTAATTAAAACGTTAGCGTAGTATTTAGTGTTTGGAAGGCTCTTCGCGGCACAAGATTTCTTAGGATTTTAAGGGTTTTAGCACAATGTTTGCTAGCGTCGACGCCATTTTTTTCAAAACTTTTTTTTTCTTTTTTTTTTGTGATGACAAGAATAGACAATTAATAATAATAATATTTATCCCACGACCCGGCACCTCCACCATTTCAGCTAATGATAATACAATAGTAATAATCTATTCAAATATGTACTCTAAATTATTATTTATAATAAACTAAGAAATATACTACATAAATCTAATGAAAAGTACGTGTTTTTACATGGCTGAGTAGGGATACCAAAAGAGGAAAGGAAAATCTTATCTACTATCAACTGTAAATGAAATGTCGGATTTTTTTGCAGATAGTTCTTCTGATTAATGGTTTTTCAAACACGATTATTTCCAGGGAGTGATGTTATCAGGACAACACCTGAAGGGAAAGACTGTTCAGTGTTCAGAGATGTATTCTCGTTAACTTCAGCTCGCGTGAACCTGGTCAGAGTATAATTTCACAAATGTGGCTTTGTTTGGATTCAGGGATAAATGAAATATTATTTGACTTCTTATTTATTATAATCCACGTATATTGATTGTTTATTGATTGTTTAAACATGTTACACATGCTTAAAAGAACATCACATACAGAAGATTATAATAATAACCTTTAACTTATTAATCATATAATTAAGCGAGCGAAGCGAGCGTCTCCACTAGACTCTCATGGCACTTCGTTTTTTTTTTTTTTTATGTCTGTCGATAGCGGTTGAACGGAAAGTCTGATCAACTTGAAATTTGGACCATCCACAAGTCTAGATGTGGATTGAAGGTGTATAGTTTTGAGGCAAAATCGTTAGAAAAGTTACAAAGTTACACCATGGTTACTGGAAAATATTTTTCTGAAACAAAATGGCGGCAAAATGTGAGAAAGCCATATTTTTTTACAGATTTTTTCGGTCACGAATATGTTCCCTTTATGTCGATCTGATAAATATTGGCAAAGTTACACAAACGTTACTCGAAAATATTTTTCTGGAACGTAGTAACAGCAAAATGTGAGGTGGCTATCTTATAGTAGATTTTTGGCCGGTTACGAATATACTGATGTAAACGCAATCTGATACGTATTAGAAGCAGAAATTACATTTCAAATGCTGTCAATAACTGTTAGTAACGGTGGCGGACCGCGGCGAAAACACTAGACAGAATGACAACGAAAACTGTTAGCAACGCTCATTGCACTGCATTCAACAATATCGGGAAGTATAATAGCTATGGAAATTATAAAAAAATTTGTAATGCGCATTCTTGAATTGTTGTTAATTGTTGTTTTTATTAGCTTTGAGATCTTTTCGCCGGAACGTTCGTAGATATGGACGCGCTCGCTTATCAACGCGTCAAACAGAGCGTTTTCCTAGTTAATATTATCACAAGATCGATTTGACTTGTTGACATTATCTTTAATGGTTAAAATGTTAATTTTAAGTTGATTTAATATTGTAGGTAGTCTTTCCTCAGAACTTTTGGTTATTCTTTTATAATTTTATTTTTTATTTTTGCATATTTTACGTATCCATTATACCTGAGCTGGACATTTTATATAGTTGTTTGCTACAGCGTCTCGTTTGTTTGCTTATAAGTTCTAACGAATCAACCAATTGATATATTTATAATTATCGTGTGATTCAATTTGTTTTTCGTATATTCCCCGTGCTATTTTTCTGAATGTATTTATTATTTATATTTATAACATATATTTTTAACATGAATTTATAAATGTTTTTGAATATTTAAATTTTATTTTGACTTTTTTTATTGGTATAAATTTTGTTTCACATCGGCATGATTGCCATCTTCTGAAAAAAATAAAAATATTTCTGAAACTATGCTAAAGAGCGACCTGTAGGGAAATCAACGTTACACGTTATATTAATTTTAATGAAACTCGTGTTTGATTAGTGAAGTTGTTTCCTAGTTTATAGGGCACTGTAAGTTGAATTCTTGGAGTTATCTGATTAAGTAGTAGAGTTTATTTAATCTTGTATCAAGTTGCATACACTAAATATTAATTTACTTCTCGAATTATCTCATCATGCAACCTTAGCTTATTCATCCGTAACTTATATCTAGAGGGCCTCGGTAATATTCCGTAGTATCCGACTACTCTGAATACCTAACTGAATATCTTATGATATTATCGTAGTTTGTCTTAAACCTTAATCCTCACAGGCCACACTTTATTGCATTGATAATGTTTACAGTTCTCAAGGCTACAGTGTCAGCGTAATGATTTACCAGGAATTGTTATTCGAATTTGGTGTTTTCGATTTGAACCGGTCAACTCTTAAATAACCAATGAAAATTAAGAGTTTCTGAATATTCCTGTACTCAGATATCATAACTGTATCTAAATAATAGCGTTGCAACATTTAACTGAGAGAAGAGTCTCATTAGTCTTTGAATTTGATCACAGAAATAAATTTTTTTGTCATGAGATGGTAAAAACTTGACAAATTGTCAGTTTATGCTAAAAAGGAAGATAAAGAGGGTTTAGCTATTTGTAGTTTTCTTCGTCTCTCGAAATATGTCCAACTAAAAGATCAAACAGCTTCATTACATAACGTCTTATATATGTAATTAGTTTTATTTTATGTTTAATTAAATAATGCAGAGAGAACAGCAATTTATTGTCGCCTGTTCAACGTATAATATTTAAACAATGGTTTACGGAGAAGAGATATTGGTTAACACAATATGGCGAGGGACGGAAGTAACCTGAAGGCAATATTTGAAGGCTATAGTGGAAGAGGAAAACCATCGTGGCAGACTGTGATGGAAACATGATATTATGCAATGTTCCAACAGATAATCTAGGATATACCTGTAATAGATATTCAGAAAGGAAAATACTTCAGAAAGGAGGAAATAACTTAGAGCTATTTCTAATAAGTCCATGACTATAAACACAAAACAAAATACTTTTAATAACTTCAAATTTTTTTATATATAGATTCTACACTTAGTTAATTGTTCAGTGTTAATCCTCTTTAAAATGGCCAATAAACTACAGGTTAAAGAGATCAGCATGTTGGACGTAATGCGTAGAAATAAATGTTCGCCCCGCGGAGGAAACGGAATTAGTGATTTCATTTTTAGCACCAAAACGTTTTCGTTTATGAATTTCTCATCCGGACTTGACCACATCTAGGGTTCCGGCAGAAAAAAAGTACCCACTTTATTAGTGCAATCCGTTAAGAGTGACATTTTAATTTTGGCGGGAATGCGCGCTTTTGCGGTGGTTTGTTCCACTGTTTAGGGGTGAGGGTTGAAATTAAATAAATGTTAGCAGAAATACGAGCCTGGACAGATCTCTGGAATCCTTTTTTATCACAATCAATTACTAGGCGGCTTTTTCCTAATTTCGCTCCATTCATTTTTTTTTTAATTCCCGCCACTTTTAATCAATTAATACGACTTGTTTGGATGGACCAGAAGTGAATGGATACTTCCTGTCAGACTCTATTCTGGAGAATTTATAAGACTCGCAAAGAACATCGTAGATAGTAAATCACAAAGAAATAACTGTTGTATTGTCTGTCTAGTGAATTAGAAGTGCTGGCTGGCTTATAACGCAAGTCGAGACGATTCCTATTGAAGACATGACTCGTTACAAAGCGGCTAAATTCATAGTTTACTCTTTTTAAAGTACTGACTCTGAAACTGTAGATACACATTGATGAATGTGGATTAGTGCATTGGTTATCCCGCTTCGGTTACAATGAGAATAGTTTAACGTCAACTCACAGCTGATTGAAACCGAATACAGGTATCATACAAATGAAAATTGTGTGCAAATTGGTTGCGGAAAAAACTCTAAACAATTAAAGCTAAAAAATACCCTCCCGAGTCATGAATTAAAACACCTCTGTGTTATGAATATTTTATGGGCTTCTTGAATATTTTCTCATTTAAATATAAATTAAAACATTTCTCTTTCAATTCCTTTGGGTGGCCAGACGAGCGGTTGCATAAATATATTATTTGCGAAGTAAAATATTACCTTTCACCACCACATTTCCTTGTTTTTCAGGTTTAATACAGCGAGTTATTAAGTGGATATACTTTGTTCAAATACTTAATGGTTAGTAGTAGATAGGGAATGGTGGAGCAATATTAGTATCTTTCTTTGCTCTCAATAAATTGAACCATATCGAAGTGACAGCAGCAATACAAAACAAATCAACAAAACATTGCGTTTCACTTCTTATTTATCGATAATGAAGAAAATCGTAGTAGTTTTCTCAACTAGTTATTCATTCATTATTATATTTTTAATTATCATGTTTTTAATTTTTACTGTGCTAGTTGTTAATTTGTTAGTTTACCTGACCAAAACTAATTGTACTTATCGCAATATTATAGAAGCATTTTATTAACCTTCCAGACTACTCAACTGCTGTTTATATGTGAAAAATAGGTGTTAAAATTCGTCTACCTCGTGCCTAATTTAATGTTGTAATACATTCAAGCCTTAATGGTTCAGATACTAACTTCTGGCTTGAACACTGTAATATCACTTCCACTTCAGAGATAATTTGTATAATAATTATTCCTCTGATTTGAACTAAAATGTGTAGTTATGCCTAATTGATTGGAGGTAATTCAAATTTCTCTATCTTCAGTCACATTTCATTGAGACTAGCCAAACGTTCTGAAGATGATCAAAACTTAATATTTTGGTTGCATTTTATGAATTTTAATTTCTTATTGAAATCATAGAAAATATATACAGTGGAACAACAATAATAATTACGATACTATTTCAATTTAGGTCATTTTTTAATCCCACGTGAATACACAAATGCACTTTGACATTCACAGTGAAAATACCCTCCCATACTACTCGTAAGTCTAAAGCATTTCTCCATAGAGTAGATCTGTTTCTGAGACGATGTAATTCTAACGTCTGCCATTTGAATGCGAATCTGCTTCTAATGTGGTTATGACATATTAGAATCGAACCTGCTATCTCTTGATACCGGGTACAGAGATCTACTATTCCCACTGAGTCTTACATTAATTATGTAGACCGATCTACGTGGCTCTCTGAAAGTTCGGATCATTCCCCATGCAATCAAATGCGAGAATCTCTCCACTATCTTATATAGGACGTAAATAGGGACACAGAGTTGTGTGTAGGAATGTAATACTTGTGTTTAGTAGGAAATCCTGCTGGAAGATGAATATAAGGATTATTTGAGCCCATGGTAGGCCAGTAAGTGATGCTAAAATTATGAAGAAACTGCTGCAATAAAAGTTCAAAGTGACAATAAATTCAAAATTTAGTTGGGAAAAATCTAAGACAATATTTTTGACGATTGCGTGTACAGTTTGGTTTTTATTAGGAACTCGAAATTAAAAAGTGTAAAAAGACCATAAGTGAAATTAAAAGAAGTCACGGTTATTTCATAGAATTGATGTTCTATATCATTGAAAAAATAATAAACAAATAAGTAAACAATTTTGGAATTATCTACGAAAAACGAAGTATGAAAAACAATAGAAAAATATTTACAAATAAAAAAAAAATGGTACGACTGACAGCGTGGTCGATTAGACGTTGGTCGGGTAAACCATGGCTCCTGGGTACCATGTTAGTATTCAACCTTGACTCTTAAGAGCGAAGGATACCTCTAAGTCAAAAACCACAGAAAAGTTTCATTTTTTAATTATATCTCAAGACTGAAACACAAAATCAAACATGTTATTTAAGGGAATCGTTATCACAGTCATACTAATTATAACGTTAAATACATTGATGATTCAGTGTGTAGGGCTTACCAAACCACAGCGCTATGGTTTATCAGATTTTTGATTTTGTGTTTCAATCTTGAGATATAATTAAAAAATTAAAATTTTCCGCGGTTTTTGACGTAGAGGTATCCTTGACTCTTAAGCATGGACGACTGTAAATACGTATAACGTAAAGCATTATCAACATTAGGCATGTTAGAGTATTTGGGAAGGGTTGGTTGTCTTATTTACAAGGAGCAAGACATTTAATTAGGATAACCGGAGGGAAGAATCGAAACCATGGCCCTTTGACTCACCTTCTGGTAGTCCCCGTCTTGTGAACATCCCTGTTGTACATTGTGTTACTCGCAGTATAGTCCTCAGCGTTCTGGGCCAGCAGTTTCGGGAAGAGAATATGTCTCTCGTACCTGCAAGTATGTCATTTGCTGTAGAAAGAGTCCCCTGTCGTATGAGGGCGTTTATTTGACGGATGGGTCCCTAAGCCCCTCCCGCGCACCGGCGGAGCGCGGGGACCAAAACTTCGTTCATTCTTAGTAGACATCGGAAACAGCGAGTGAAATGAGCCCTTGGTGTTTCAACTCTGTGTCTTTACGAGGCCCACAGGGTCTTCAGAGGGCCCACAGGGTCTTTATAAGGCCCTCAGGGTCTTCATAAGGCCCACGGAGTCTCCTCAATCTATCCGCTGGAGTTGATGCTAGAAAGGGATCACATGTACGAGGCATCATTTCAATAGGATAAAGCTATTCATTAACTACCCTAAAATTTAATTTACAATAAGTTCACAGCTCCCACACCAATGTCATCTTCATAATAATAATAATACTTTATTGAGCATAGAGAAAAATCAAATTGTTACACCACAATACAATACAACACAATACAGACAGAAATTCCTGAGTATAACTACTCTTAACTTTCCCAACATAAATTGATGATATTTAAAGGTAACATAAAGGTTGTGAAAAAACTACATGTATATAGTGTGTTGGGGTAAAGTCGAAAAAAAAACACTGGTTCGGACACTCACACACAGCAACAAGCGCTTTGAAAAACGTGTATTAAAAATTAAAACGTCTTTTTCTCATGCGCAGGAAATAATTGATCTCTGTTCGTATGTGTTTTCTTCTAAGTAATAATAACACAATAATAACAAACAGAAGAGACTTTTCCGTCATATTATAAAACCATGTCTTTAGGTAACCTATGTTTATATCTAAAAGATACAGTTAAAAAACTGTATTGACCTATGTCATCTTCATTAGTTGTGTATAAATCATACCACAATTAAAACGCTAGGGCCGTCATTTCAGTACGCAAGATGCAACCGGTTGCAAATTGCGCCCCGGTTACGGAATAGGGAGCGCAACATTACAGCCGGCTACAACCGCCTAAAACTGTTTTGGAATGAGGGCCCAGGTGGTGGCCGAAATTAAGGTATTGTAAAGTGTTCACATTGGACCTTGTGGTAACCAGTAAGAATATCCACTTGTTAGAGTAGTTGCAGTTCTAGCCATACATGTTGTACATTCATAAAACAATTCATTGCTGCATGATTGGTAGGATAATAACATATAAAGGTGGATTAGTGCGTAAGCACATAACACACTAATTACTAAAGCTACGATACAATTCCGTCCAACATTTCTGAGGTTTCTTATGTCTTTAGGAAAAAGTGTTTTTAGATTCTAAGACCGGACACTTGTTCATGTCTTCATGTCACAGTCCATTAGGTTGAGGTGCAACCGGTGCCTCGTGAAAGGTACCCTCAAACAATTTCGTAAATTGTATAACACGCTCGTATATATATATATATATATATATATATATATATGAGCATGTCGTCTTTGCGGTATCAAGCCCTCTCGGATGAGTGTTTGGTTCTGAAAAGAACCGGAACCAAACACTCATCCGAGAGGGCTTGATACCGCAAAGACGACATGCTCATCACCTGGTAGCCCTGAAAATCTACGAATCAATATATATATATATATATATATATATATATATATTAAAATTAAAACTAAAAACATGCCAAGTAAGTGTCAACGACGTGGCGGAATAACCCGTCTTGTTTTTTATTTTAATAACTCGGGGCACGAAAGCTTAAGTGTTTTAATATATATATAAATATTTATGTATATAAAATATAAATATAAAACCAAACACTCATATATATATATATATATATATATATATATATATATATAAAGTATGAAAACATTTTTCGGTAAAACCAATCCAAAGTTTATTTAAAATAATAAGTCAACGTTTCGACGACTGTAGCGCGTCGTCCTTTTCAAGACATACACAAACAAATGAAAAATCACAACAACCCAAAAAAACACTTACATTACATTTTGCAACCAACAAAATCTAAGAAATCATATATATATATATATATATAATAAAATACGTAAACGATAATACTTATTACTAAACAGCGCGTATATTCGGAGTTAAAATTAAATAATTTAAACAAAAACCAAAAATAATCGTTAAAGTTTTGTGACTCGTTTATTTGTCTTCAATATAACGACTGTATACATGGCTTTCGAATACTTGTGGATCGTCTGTCGTCGCTCCTAAGATGTTTCATGAGAGTTTCGATTTTCTCCAACCAAATGCGGTAAAAAACAGAATCAGCTTAATAAAAATGAATGCCGACTCTATAAATGCAAAGATGATGAAAAACTATAAGACGGAACTATTTTTATTGAAGAATTTCACGAGCGTTTATACACATGTGAGGTAGCTTCTATAAAAGAAATAACGTAACAGGTTTGAATGAATTTAGCTTGAGAGTACAGTTTTTAGGTTATGAAAGCGTTTTTATATTGAACGAGGTAGACCAAATATTTCTATTTTTAGATGGTATTCAAGTTTTAATTAACAAAATATACTTTCAACACACTTTTTTAAATGACTTTTATCACAAAGAAATGTTTCAGAAGTATAAACCTAAGTAAGATAAGGGCAAATTATTGATTAAACGTGGTTGTTTAACAATCATAGTGATTAAAGTGAAAAGTGCAACAACAGCAATTATCACAATTATACTACTTACTAATTAAATCAATTCATTGAACAATTTAACGTTACGTAGTTAATGTACTAACCAAAGAGGAAATTAAAACCAAATCATTTCTTTCTAAGTAAAAATGAAGTCCTTTTGCTAGACGTAAACTTCGTAAGTCAAATTGTAGCCCCCATTACATTTTATTTCATCCACTCAATTAACTATATAATTCTCGGTTCATCTTCAAGTTTGTTTGCTTTGGGTAATTTAATGTTAGTTCTTGGCTGAAGATAAAAAGTAGCCCGAAACTTCTCGGCGTGTTCTTTGGGGTTGAGATAGATAGATAGATAGAAGCGAAATCAGCAACAAGTTTAGCCTCTTGTGGGAGATAGGTTCAGCGTTTGATTGAGCAAGCGTAGCCGACCAAGCCTTACTGCGAATACACTCTGCTTAACTAAACATCTCAAAATGTTTCACGGTTATTAAAGAGGTTTACTCAAATTTGGGCATCACGATATCAACACATTCAAATATATTATTGAATATTTCGTTATCTAATATTAACGTTGCTAGTGACGTAGTAGGTATTAAGGATGCATGTTTTTGGGTCAATAATGAAAGGTGTAGCGTCTCGAGGCGATCAAAATCCTACTCTATTGCATGTCCTCCATGGTAACAAAGCAAACGATAATTAAGTGACTTTACTCCAACGACGCAGGGCATCAAGACGCGTCGTTTCAGTCCAGTCCTAAAGTTCTCGGACTTTCTGTATTGGAACACAGGGCCACCGAAGCACACAAGCTTTACAAGCGCGATATTATATTTGTCACTTTATCTTGAAATGAAGTAACAAATGTAGTTATCGCATCATTCCCTACTGGGGACATGTGGCGCAAGTGAGTTAGACACCACTGCGAATAATAACGTAATTCTATTACTCGACGCGTGCAAATCTAATATCTCAACCAGTTTAAATTGCAGACGATATTTGACGTTTAGTATATCATACTTCCATTTAGTTTTGTTTCTTTCTCTCGGCTTCCTCAGCCGGGCTGGGCCGGGACAAGGCAATTAATAACCCGGGCACCTGGCTTGGCTGGCGACACAAGCATGGACAGCGGACATCCCCGGCATGACAGTAAACGTTTCTGCCATCAATCTAACGTGCACAGGTGGTTTCGACACGGCATTGATCAGCGCGCTCAAACCAAGTCATTCGACGACATGTTGGCTGGCGTTTATCTTGAAGCCGACCCGGAGGAAATCTATTTCAAGGAAAGTCGCCGACTGAGAAATGTCACTCACAAGTTTTTTTTTTTTTTTTTACTTTTCGGATTTACTAAAGTTAAGACGTGACGTTGATGGGAAGCAAGAAGATTCTATTTATTAAGGGAAATATTTCATTTGTAATTAATATGGTTAAATGCGACCACTAATAAAGAACCCGAATAGATCTTTCTTATTGTTATATTTTGTCTCTGGAAGACAAATAAATGCTAGAAATTCGTCTATTAATACGCATAGTTTTATTAGTAATGCTGACGAATTGCACTTCGCGCTTATTTCTTACTAGAGAATTTCGCAGTTGTAACAACTGATTTAACTTCGATAATCTATTGTAGTTCGTTATACATATATGTATGTAATATATGTATATATATTTATATATTATATATATATATATATATATATATATATATATATATATATATGACTTCTTAGATTTTGTTGGTTGCAAAATGTAAAGTAAGAACACATTTTTCGGTTTAACCAATCCAAATTGTATATCTTGAAAAAGACGACGCTAAAGTCGTTGAAACGTTGATTTATTTTATTTTAAATACAATTTGGATTGGTTAAACCGAAAAATGTGTTCTTACTTTATATATATATATATATATATATATACACACATATTAATCAGTTAAAGAATAACTAGATGTTTAGATAAATGTAACGGCAGTTGTATTCGTAAAATATTAATTATTGTAGACCTACCCATAAAATAATATAATTAAGATGTATATAGATTTAACATGGTATTGCAGGCCTTAGCCTTCAGTGATACATGGTACTTGAAAACTTAGTTCTAGAAAGGAAAATGTAAATTATAACACTTTTCTGGTTATGCGACTTATATATAAATACATGTAGAATTCACTTTAAAACTCCGATTGCTGTATTTGAGATTTGACGAGTTGAGCTTTAAACCCCTTTGAAACGTGAAGCTCACTCGAGTTGAATAGAGGTAACTTCCTGCCTAGTCCCGCTAGGTTCGTGCAAGGCGGCAGTTTTTGTGCGCTAGTCTTTCTTCAGATCAAGTGTGCACACTTCACTTACAACCCGGATTACTTGTTAGTTCATTGATCGGCGCGATGCAGTAGGTGAAAACTAGCTGCGCTTCGACATACATCTTAGAGCAAAGAACGAGTGTCAATCATAAGAAGCTTACCGCAAATATTGAAACCCTGCGAAAAAATCGTTCAAATCTCATTCATGCTACATCACATATTTCAAAAGTCAATGTTTCAATTTCAAAGTTTAACTTGTAAATGTTGTGCACATTTTAGAAAAACTGAAAACCGTGCTACCTACTCGTGCTATTGAATTGGTTCGATTCGCACTCCTCGATGAATCGGCTTTATGAAAATAACTGCATTCTGTATAGTCAGTATTTAATAAACTCTTTGTCAATGTCAATACACTCTTTGGAGAGTGTTCTCTAGTTTTTATAACGCCACCACGTCTCAACATATAAGTCTTGCGTTGACAAGCTAGACTATACAAGGTAGACTATTCACACCGGTTATATATAGCACTTGTGTGGTACCCTTGGAGAGATGCAGCGCCGTCATTTTAATAGGATCCGCTACAAAATATGATGTCATAAAAGTTTTGTTGGGTACAAAAAGTGAAAACAACACAGTCCCAAGCTACTTAAAATGTACAGACGAATCAATAACTCAATATCTTTGCGTTTTCACAGTGAAGATATGACATTCCTGTATAAGTAGGTAAATATTTATAATAATTCTCTTATTACTTTAAGGGCCGGTCTTACAATCTCCTAATAAGAAAGTTATTTGTAGCAATTAAGCTATTGAGAGGATTTTAAGGATTTTGATTGGTGGTTGCCATGGAGAAAACAAGCTATTCGACGAAAAAGTAGTTATTGGGACATTGAAGACTAAGCCTAAGAGTAATTGGTGGACTACCAAACATCAAAACTATTGCCGAACGCGCTTAGTTTTTTCAGGAAAAAAGGATTGCAATTTTTCTGTACGCAATCTTAAACAACTCACTATCTTTGATACTAAAACTGGAATCAGAAAGCAGCAACTGCTCGCGAATGAGTTGGATAGTGTTGCTGGCAAAGAACTATATAGAACGGGATGAAATGAATGAATTCCAGGAGAGAAGCTCTAGGGAAGCTCATTTTGATAGAACAACCCACTTCCGAAAACACGTTCTGTTTACACTGCTGTTACATTAAAACCACGATTTCAATTACAGATAAACTTTGTAGTATTTTGATTGCTTTTACTTAAGTGAAAGAACACGAGAAAGTAATGATGTACAAAACGAGCATAATAAATGTTTAGAATTGGCCCTTCAATCCTACTAGCAAAAACAATGTTCACTAGCGAAAGCACCTCACTAGCTTTAAGTGTTCGTTATTACCATTTCAGACAACGAATTTAATTGTACTGCGTGTTCATTTTGTGATAGTATATAAACATTCATGGCGAGCTATGTGAAGGATGCAACAACTGAAAATTTATGTTCATAAACTAAATGTGGTGATATAAATTAACAAATAATAATAATGACGATGATGAAGACGATGACGATGAGATTACCATATATTATAGTCAATATTGAATATGATAATATTAATAATCAAAATTAATAGGAAGGATGTGGAAATGCGAGGAGGGGACTGGAATGTAGTTGAGGGGGAAGAGTGGTGGCAGGATAGAAGATGGAGAGGCTTATCTTCAATGCCGACCCAACGCAGAGTTGGACGTGGCAACAGATGATGATGATGAATTAATAATCAAAATTAATGTTTAATATTGAATATGATAATATTAATAATATTAATGATAATCTATAAAACATTATTTCAATTATATATAAATAATATATAATTTACCTGTAGAATGTTATTTTTATTATGTTACGTGTTAAATGTTCAGTGTTATCTGATATCTGCCACAAATCATATTGCCAATTTTAAAAGTGCCAAATTGCAAGAAAAAATTCTGGTAAAGTTTTTTTTAATCATTTGAGCTTTCTAGAAACGTGGTTACTGCAACGTTAGTATGTGACGCCATACTCGCATCTCTAAGTCACTTTCAACTAGCTCACGCGTGGGGTGGCGCGGTGTGGCGTGGTGTGGCGCACTTTCACCCCCCGTGTGGCGTTCTCTCAACCATCCTGCCTACCTCCTCGAAGAAAGAAAAGCGATATAAGATTTGCTCTATTTTCAAGCAGGTGTATCCATTCCATTCGATATGTTTGGGACTTATCTGTATTTGTTTCTTCTATAAGCCGAATGACTGATCGATCTAAAGTTCAAAAAAGTGTCTTGTTTCTTACCCTTCAGTGGAAAGCAGTAAGTCTCTCATCTTAAATACGTGCGTTAAATTGCATTAGTTCACATATGACGTATATTCACTATACGTCATGTGTTATACCTGTAGCACCTATTACTATTTACTCTATTACAATGAACTCTATTCAGGTTCCATCTAATGAAAATAAGATAATGTTTTATTAATGTATATCTTTCTGTGGACTATCTGTGGTTGCGGCGGACATTATATTATCATGTGGTTTAGCAATATTCAGCGCATTGTACTATAGTCTTTCTTTTACATACATGATTGCAGGAATAGTCTGCAAAATTGATTTTATTTCGCCAAAATTAGGAACGCCGAATACTAATCTCCAACTGTCTATAATTTTATCCCAACGTAATACTGTATATCCATGTTTTTAATATATCGGTAGATATTAATAATATCTAGCGCCGTATCATTAAAACATGTTTTTGAATGTAATTTTAAAGATACAAAACAAACCTACAAAATTCTCAGACTAGTTGAGCTATTTATATTGAAGGTGTTTTGCTGGAGGTAGAAGCAATAAACGCGTACGGCTAGATCCGTGTGTAGGTTTATTGTGTTTACGGAAGAGGGAATATGTTTGCACATACAAATGACCAGTATTGTATGACCCAGTCTCACGTAGAAAAGTACACAACTCGTATAAAAAGACTGTAAAGCACTGCATGTCAAACAACAAACAAAAGAGTATTCAAAAGATATTGCGCATTCCGTCAGCTATACACACATTCATGTATAGAGATGAACATGTGAATTCAAAACTAGCAATTCCGTTCCATTGAGTGTATACAGGTGGTACATCCCATCGTGTGTACCTCACTCGGTGTCTTTGCATTGCACAGTGACCGTGTCAACCGGTGGGATTGCAAATGGCTTCTAGCACTTCACTTTTCTATAGCTATGAGCATTCGTAATGAAAACTGGGTAAGTGACTGGCTCGAACGGTGAATCGGCCTCGTCGTAGTCGTCCACATTGTTTGGATAGTGTCAAGTCGACAGGAATTACAATGTGCTGCGAGCAATGTTGGCTGAATATATGCGCTCAGCAGTTCTTAAAACATTGAAATAATATTGCTGCGTAGAATAAGTGAACGTTGTGCGTACGACCTCAGGAATATCACTTTACTTCTTTTTTTTTTTAGATTTATGAAGTTGTAATTCTGCTATCATAATTATTGACATATAGTGTATTGCAATGAATCTGTGGTCCTAGGATCCCACCCACCTTCCCCTACCTCACTCCATACCTCGAATCGCCGGCGCGAGCCAGCCGCGAGGGGTACCTGGCTCGAGCCGGCGATTCGAGGTATGGAGTGAGGTAGGGGAAGGTGGGCGGGATCCTAGGACCACAGATTCATTGCAATACACTATAGTCGAGGCTATGGGTATACAATTTCAAAGTAAATTTTCATTTTAAATAATGTACTACTACACCTTGCTTTGTGCTATGATCTGCTATATGCTAGTTTGTATGCTGTTATTTTCAATGCTATGCTTTATGCTACAATTCATTGTATGCTATGTTATATGCTGTGTTCTAGTCTTTATGCTATGCTTGACTTTATATAGGATTGACAATTCATATTTGTGTGTGTTATGTTTTTAAGACAAAGAAATAGCTGTTTGAAATGGTGTTAGTTTATGAGTAGCAAAGGTTGGTGTGATTGACATCAGGCACTGGTGATGGTTGAAATGATGTTAGTAAGGTTGGGCTGGGCCCTGGCCGGGTATGGTGTGATTGACACCAGGCACTGGTGATGGTTGAAATGATGTTAGTAAGGTTGGGCCCTGGCCGGGTATGGTGTGATTGACATCAGGCACTGGAGATGGTTGAAATGATGTTAGTAAGGTTGGGCCCTGGCCGAGTATGGTGTGATTGACACCAGGCACTGGTGATGGTTGAAATGATGTTAGTAAGGTTGGGCCCTGGCCGAGTATGGTGTGATTGACACCAGGCACTGGTGATGGTTGAAATGATGTTAGTAAGGTTGGGCCCTGGCCGGGTATGGTGTGATTGACACCAGGCACTGGTGATGGTTGAAATGATGTTAGTAAGGTTGGGCCCTGGCCGGGTATGGTGTGATTGACACCAGGCACTGGTGATGGTTGAAATGATGTTAGTTAGGTTGGGCCCTGGCCGGGTATGGTGTGATTGACACCAGGCACTGGTGATGGTTGAAATGATGTTAGTAAGGTGGAGCCCTGGCCTCCACTCACCTGTAAACGTCGTCGTACGTGTTGCCGTACATGAACACCCCCTGGAGGCTGGAGTGGGCGTGAAGATCCAGGACAAAGTCGAGCTCGACGTCCTGGACAAAAGAAGGGAACGCATGATCAATTATTGAAGGCGTGGAGCAACAGCCAGTGCATGACATGCCAACAGTTACAGAGAATAGTCTGCTACATTGAGGTAGTACGCGAACTGTTTGGAACCCACCACTACCGATATGGTTTCAAGCTTTCTTCGTTGTTAGGCATATGCGGCGTTGAGAAACAAGCCGTGAATATTACTGGACGAATATAACCAAAGTCACATGTAAGAGACATACGCTGAATTGTATGTCGTGCACTGCTCAGTTTGTGTAGACACATGTAAAAACAAAACGCACAAATATAATCATTTTATCAAATACAAATGGTAATACAGCGACACAATATAGCAAGACGCTTTTAGTTTTTGTATGAGAAGTACAAAATTTATCACATCAATTTATGGATACAGGTACATTATTTTTTATTAAGGAATCACGAACAACGATAACAACACAATTTTAAAATCGACGTTGATGTAATATTATTTCTAAATAATCATATGCCACTGGTAGTTTTGTTCCTTGACCCATTCTCTTAATGAAAATACATCAAGTATTAACCAATTCGTAAAGTAAGGTGAAAATTGTGCATGTGAATAATAATTATATTATTAATAATAATAATAATAATAATAATAATAATAATAATAATAATAATAATAATAATAATAATAATAATAATAATAATAATAATAATAATAATAATATAAATAATAATAATAATAATAATAATAATAATAATAATAATAATAATAATAATTATAATAATAATAATAATAATAATAATTATAATAATAATAATAATAATAATAATAATAATAATAATAATAATGATAATAATGATAATTTCTTATACCCGGCACCGCCACCAATATAACTAAATTTGTTTATTTAGGTACTGTAAAATTGATAGGCCTAAGACATGTGAAATACAAACAAATTCAATAAATGTTTATAAAGCAACCGATATTATTACACCCATTGGTTGAACGAGAATAATACATAATTTGAATCACATAATTAATTAGGTAGCTACTACAATCCAATATTCCTCGTTTGTATATATCTCAATATCTTCCATTCTGCTGAGTCCAAGATATTCTTGGTCTAATAATACCTTATACATCTATGACGCTCCGTATTTTTATCACCGTCTCCTTACGAATGAGGTACTGATTAAAAATACCGTAACTGAAATACAATTAGATCGTATCGCGTTGAAAACCATGTATTAGATTTAGGTACGCTTTTGTAGATAGATTCTATCGAATTGTTTACGTCTTTACATTAACTGATTAAAAACGAATCTCGTATCGTGTTTTGAATAAAATACATTCGACAAACATTCGAGGGAAAGTTTCAAAATCAAATTTTGTCATTCCTTTCAAGAACAATGTTCTAAGATATCACGGCAATGGAATGGAAATTTCTTTAGAAGGAACTGACGTTCTGCCTTCACTCCGCCTTAAAGCTTTTACTCTCAGGGTAGAGAGACAAAGAGTCCTCCATAAAGCTATTATTATTACTTGTCTTGGTCTGTTGTTCAACACAGTACAGAAGCATAACAGTCTTACATTGAGTGCTCTCAAAATCAGCAATTGTGTTTAGCTCTGATGTAGGAGAGAGGAATTAGGACAGCCTTAGTACGTACAACTCAAGCGCACCATAACATTGGCCCTTGACTAAAAATTAGGGACGTAATATTTTACAAACACGCTATGTTTATTCACGAGTCACACGGGTTTTTATGTCCTTGGATACATAATTAATCATTGATAAAGAAAAGGAATCGTGAAACATAGTACAGAAATGAGAATATTATGCGCGGCGAAACATTTGCTTCAAGCAACCTTCGCTCTTATTATGTGTTTTTGGCGAATCAGTTAAAATTATTAGAAAATCTTTTTGATATGGGTTTAAATGTTGCAAACTATTATGTAAAATTGAGAAATTCGTCACAACTATTGTCTTAAAATATACGTGCACAAGTGAGTGTAAATTTGTATTTATTTATTTAATGACTTTCCCATTAAGCCATTTAGTTATACAACCTATCTTCTTTAGGAAACACGTATCAGTATGGTAGGAAAACATCATCAAGGCACCAAGCAAGCATTATGAAAATGAAGCAATGCATATGATCAAAGAACGACAAAACACAAAGACTAGAGAAAGAGTGAACACAAGTAAAAAGACTGAAGAATATATATAGCGCTATATACCTATAGCAAAGCGTAAGATTCTATCGACTCCCTTTATTAATCATTTGAGCTAAGCTAAGATATGAAGCGCCTTCTTTAGCTTAAAATAATGTCTTGCAAAGGAAGAAGGAAGAAAGTCTTGTCGACCCTAATGAAATCAAATCTGCCGGTTGCAGAAGACGGCTCCGTAAGAGGCTCCCAAGCAGCCAACTCCAAACTCGAAATAATGATGAAGCTGATCAAATGTTAGAACAACGTGGAGCAGCTACAAACCACATGTTGATAAAGCTAAGAACCATGAAGCAGACTTGATCCGATTTACGCAATTAAATAGCGGTGAAGCTGCAAGTACAGTCTGGTCCATAACAAGTGGACAGCTAATTATTTATCTTGTTCCTTTTAGAACGGAGTAGAACTGAAACTCACTGTATGTGTATATATATATATAAAACCATCGAATCAAGAAATCAAGAAATCTATTCGTGGACAACAAACGCCAATCTACTGTTGGTCGGAGATAAAACCTACATTCAGTAGGGAGATTTCAGGACTAAGCCACAAATACATCTGTGGAATATACATTTTATGTTTGTTTAGGTATCACCTTTTGAAATTGAAACACTGACCAATCCATATGCGTATATGAACAGAACTTGTACGGAAACATACTAGAGACCTAAATTGTTAAAACAAAATCAATTGATAAGCTTCTTGTGTTGCCCAGCTTTACCCCATCGCTTATTATTTATATTAAGAATTCAATCCCAAATTTTATTTTGGGATTATTTAGATTTTATCCAAATACAAAAGTGTATTTATATAATGAACAATATTTGAGTTCCAGCACTTATATACAAATATTAACAAGAAGTATTCATATCTCCCGAACCAAAAACCTCTTATAACATTCCATTATTTGCCTTTGAATGAAAACAAAATTTTACAATATCTACCGTGTCCGCTTCATTATGTTATAATAAAACTGTGATGTCGACAGTGTAGACAAAGGTAGGCATGACTATCAATGTGTTGGTGCATGCTGTAAGAATACATTGTCTCAGGGCTGCGTTGATGCGCTGTGCTGTGCAGACATGCTGACTTATGCGATGGCGGGGGGAGAATAACAAGTTAGGCACTAAGATGGTTGGGATACGTGGAAGTATTGCAAGACGAGAAGCTGACAAATATAATAATAGTGGAGACATTTAATGTTGGAGTCAACATGAACACCTTTAAGGGTCTTTGAAGTAGGAAATTGGAATTTAGAATCAAAGTAAAAACATCCACGGGAAGATTTGAATAATAATCGATAGTGATGTACAACGATAAAATGAAAATGATCTATAATCGAAAAGATGACTCCGATATAGAGCAATAATATCGGACGATAATAAATATGCAATATTAAGAAATCTTTTACAGATTTCGTGATATTACGTCGCCTAACCGAGCAACAACGATTGAGCAACTTGCCTTAGAGTTGGACACATCTGACGTGAAGCTGTTGCCAGTAATTACGTATTATGAGGCCCGAGGTCCAGTATTTTGACGGTATCTTTGAGTATTTTAACACTAGACAAACTCACGAGAATAACGAAAGAATGAATTACGAATACGCGTTTTCAGAAAACAAACCATTCGATAATATTTTTATTACTGATTATCGAAATTGTATTGAATATTGATTATCGTTTTGTGTACATCACTAATATTGGGGTATGTATAAAAATGTGTGTGAGTTTGACTTGAGGATCTATGGTCAAGATGCCGTGAGAAAATTGATTTTTAATGATTTGTCATTATGTACTTATTGTACTTCTACTCTTAAAACGCGTCACCAAGAATCGTGGTATCACGTATTCATGGTACAGATGAGCAACGTTGCATAAAATTTCGCTAAAAAGGGTAAAATAGAGGCAAATAAAGTCTTACTGTGGAGAACGTAGTGTGTAAGGCGTGACATAACTTTTAATATAACTTCTGAATGTAGTCTGGTGCTGAAGGTTTGGAAATGGCGCCGTTCATATCACAATAAACATGTGCTTAGAAGTCTGCTTGAAAAGTATCAATTAAACGGTCAACGACTCAGTAGCAGCTTTTAACATTGTGTGGGGTAGTGTACTAGAAACAAGTCTATTAAATGGAGCCTTCGTCCAGCTCCAGTTTATTAACTCTATAAATTGCATTCAAGTTGAAACCAAAGATTAAAAAACCAAGATTTATGTGTTTCTATCTGACAATTAAGCCGTCACAAAAAGAGAGACAAATATATTTTTAAGAAAGATAATTCTTGCAATCTGTCTTTTTTATTGCAAATGTTCATATTAGCTTTCTGTTTTTGGCGAGGCAGACAATTCTTGGAGTCGTCCAATGAGAATAAGAGTTTCTCGAGTATACATCAAACAAATCTTCCACGCTTTAATTATGAGCTTGTCTTCAACAATGTCAAGATTGAATGAAACACAGACGGAATGCATCCTTCACCTGAAAGCCCACTGGACCACTGCGTAATAATCTTGTCAATGTTTTAGTAGGAGAGGAGATATAGGTAATTTCTAATTTGGTTAGTGATAAATCACTTCCTCCGAGCTCTACGTTGGTTTCCAACTCTGGAAGTAGGTTTGCTATCAAGATCGTGTGTACGTCTACCTCGCTATATTCAGGCAGGGGATTCTGCCGGGGCTCTAGGAATCGATATTGTTTTGTGCCCCCAACAGTTCACAGTTGAAAAACTTGAGCCATAATTCGAGCAAGCCGCACAATGCTCCAGCTATTGTTCGTACAGTCGGAGATAAAGCTCATACCAGAGACATTCGTTCACCCGCCGATGTGAGAGGCTGATAATCCTCGGAAGACAAATATTACCAAAGTAAAGGTGAAAAACACTTCAAAGAAAAGAACATAGATATTTTAAGATTTAAAAAAGTAATTTCGACTAGCGCGACTCAAGGGTGCATTCCATAAAGCGTTTTCAAACAGGAGAGAAATAGTTTTCAGCGACGAGTCTCCTTAGTTTCTGAGAGAGAAAGAAGTAGAAACACTTTATACGGAGCTCGTTTTCATCATCGCCCACAGGCTGCGCATTCAAGTGTTTTGTAAATTATGAAACTAACAAACTTGCTGAGGCAAATTTGCCGCTTACAAAGATACTTGAGTGAATTGTTTTTAGTCCTTCACACAGTTAGTTTCTCGTCGGCATGACTATACTTTCACGCGCACACGCACACGCACACGCACACGCACACGCACACGCACACGCACACGCACACGCACACGCACACGCACACGCACACGCACACGCACACGCACACGCACACGCACACGCACACGCACACGCACACGCACACGCACACGCACACGCACACGCACACGCACACGCACACGCACACGCACACGCACACGCACACGTACAAGCATATCAAGTTCACGCTATACATATAGTCAGCTCTCACGCTGCTGTACACAAAGTCATGGCTCATGATCACATTTAACATCTCTGAAAATGTGAATGCTCAAAAATATCCATGAATACAATGACTCCATGTATCCCATACATATAATTTACTGGTGCGCGAACACATTTGTACAGAGTGGACCGAAACGTACACTTCAGTACTTCGTGTATATAAATAAGAGAGTGAGGAATTTACATTTATATTCAGACAATATGTTTCTCAAAACAAAACAAAAAACAAAAGTTTGTTTTTAAGAGAGTAAAACATATTACTAATTTAATATAGAAACATAAATGCTCTTCTAATAACAAAACAAATGTCTAAATAGTGTGCAATGAAAATTGAATGAATGGCATCTCTTCACATACTTTAAATTGCTCGTAAGATGTGCTGATTTTTTTTAAACTGTGTGTTTCATACTAACTCAAGAAAATTGAAAAAATAGGTAAATCTAAGTGCGTTTGTAACGTTTTTACAGTGGGAGTAAATCTTACTGATTAGTATATTGTTTCCTTTCGTGTTTTTGTTATGTACACAATTATGAGAATAAGAAATTACCAACAAACAAAGAGAACTATTTATAAATTTGGGTCTTATATATACTTATATCCTTATCAGTTGAACCGTAACAAGAGCATGTGTGATAAGAGGGTATATCTACTCCTTCTCAAGATATTTGATATTATTGGAAATACTGTCAGGTTTTCGTCTTATTTTTGGTCTCTCTCTCTCTCTCTCTTTGCGCAGACTAACTGAGAGCTGATATAACAGACTTGTGCACTTTGTGATTAGCTGCTTGAGAGTGTTAAGCTGTTTGATGAACATAATAGGTGCTATGTTATTTGGATACAACTTTCAACTCGTTTTACTTCTTGTGCTGTCCTGTCCTGTAGTAACTGGATACTTGATGCTCATCGGCGTTCCGATTCCCCCTACATACAAGACATCAAATCCTCCTTGGAGGGAAACTACAATACAGGTAATCTTGATTTAAAACAAACTTTAAAGATGATGTGCTCAGATTACTGCATCAATGTCCGTAGAAAGGGTTACTAGACGGTCAGCTATCCCCCCAAATTCAACAGAATGGTCTCACTCGGCCGGACCAGCCGAGAGTAGGCTCAAAAAATTTGTAATTTTTACCTGATTATAACAAAGGCAATCCGGAAATCGAAATCGGTAGCTTTTACTTTTTATAGCCAAAAAACGGCAAAAAACGGCAAAAAAGAATTATTTAAATACTACAAGACTAGTTGACTGATAACGCTGAAATAGGTGTCTAACAATTTGTTATTTTATGTAAAGTTAATTAAAACTAATTTGAAAATGGAAATCGCTACCGTTTGGCACTGGGAGCATAAAAACGGCAAAAACGGCACACATTTCAGTTAGAAGACCAGTTGGCCGATAACACTGGGATAGGAGTCAAACAACTCGGAATTTCAAACTGAATGTAGCCAATAACAAATAATGTGATGTTAGAAATAATAATCACTGCCTTTAAAACCAAGAAACGGCAAAAAAGGGCACCAATGTTAAATGTATCATATAGAAGACCTATCGGTTGATTACACTTAGACTGGTGGCACGAACTCGATTATTTTAGAACGAATTCCGAACAAATTAAGCGACCATCAAAATCTGCAGTGCTTTGCTTGGTCTTTAGAACAAAAAGTTATAAAAAAGGCATACTAGCCAGTAGCCTGTCCCCTTTGTTAAAAAATTCAAGACAACGGTCTTACTCGGCCAGACACGCCGGGAGTGGGCTAAAAAAATCGTAATTATTACCTGATGGCATTAAAGACAATGCGGAAATTGAAATCGGTAGCTTTCACTTTTTACATACAAATAACGGCAAAATAGGGCAATTTATGAACTACATTACCAATTAATGATAATGCTAGTAAGAGCGGCAAAAAATTTAAATCTTAAAAGATCGTGAAGAAAATGTTATCCAAAATGTTTAAATAATAGCGTTGGGCAATGGGCATTATGGAAAAAAATAGGGGGGGGGGGCATTAATGGACCATTTATATTTATTTTAAGTTACCGATTAACTCCAGGTAACCGCTAACATTGCATGGAAGAGATGACAACACATATGTCATACTTAAAGCAGCATACTAAACAAATATTGTGAAGGTTGAAATCAAAAGTATTTGGCTTTCAGCAAGAAATGTGTTATGTAGATTATACAAGACCAGTAGAATGATAACGCTAGGTAACAAATTCTCTCAATTCTCTCACCTCTCCCACTCCCATTTGACTATGGCTGGTGCCTGGAAAATGGTTCAGTAGTGCTATCCGATGGCTTGTGACAAAACCAGCCCCTGAAGAAGTGTTGGAATTGATATCGTTCAAATGCAAACACTGTTCCACAGCCAAGTGTCAGTGCAGTGATTTGAAGCTTAGATACAGACTTGTATTTCTGTGAAGACCAATGCAAAGAGGTGCAAGAAGATACCTTGCATCCAGTACCTAAAAGAGGAAACTACCGCAATAAGAATAGTGACCCCGATTTCTAAAGTTTACATACATAATATTTAAGCCCTCATTACACTAAACTTGATATAATATATTTAAATGAAATAAGGTGTTTGCGTTACCAATGCGACTATGTGAAAGTGTTTCTGTTCTAGTGATTCTCAAAGCACGGAAAATATTTAACAAGGAGGCGAAGAGGATAACATATTTTAAGTAATGAATGAAAACTTCGTATTTTGAGTCTATCCACTCAGTAGCATGACTGATTTTCAGTGAGGGATTTTAATTTAAAGCGACTGAGCCAACCCTATAGCCTCCGAACCGCATTGACGAGTGAGCGATAACCAACTATAAAGATAGATATTTAAATATAAAATATGTGAATCAGTGGTTGGACAGTGCGAACACCTGCGGACAAATATCAGAATCAACAAGGATGATTACAGAACATCTTTGAATTTATATTGAGTGCTTCCTTGCTAGGATGGCTCCAAAGTCACCGATGTATTTCTTTGTTTATAGCGAAGTTGGACACAATAAGGTACAGCTTGTATTTGTTGTTAACGTCATCTCACATGTGTGTTTAAATAAATTGTATTTACATTGGTGTTTCATTTATTTGTATAATAATATATAATATCATGATCTAACATCTACATTATTTGATGCTTCGTACTCGTAGGTTAACAATTACTTTTTCAACAAGTTTACACATGACACGTGGCCAGGCCATAGAAATGTAAATGCCGAACACTGATGTTTTACACACTACACTACACAAACCGTCTAGAACTTACGGAGTTAGATTGATGGAACACATGCCGTCCATATATTTTTTCCTTGTATTTGATCTTTTAAATAATTGGAAACAATAAGCCTATTTTGATTTTTTCGTTTTCGTGTAAATAAAACTGATATAAATATTGACCAACGGCGTTCATAATCATGTCAAATGATACATTTTTCTTCCTACCAAATTATTTTTCCCTGTAATAAATAGTATTTCCATTTAATTAAATGTGACTTCTTGCCGTTCTTCAAGCACTTGAAATAATACCAACAATTTGAGACTTATCTTTTATGGCTGTTTCCAACTGTATTTGGGTTTATTCTATGTTTGCGAAAATAATAGCACTAATAATCTTATAACCAACCCCCCCCCCCCCCCTTTATGACCATTTTTGCCCTTTAGGATCTGAAAGGTAAACGTTAATGGTTAAGATCTTCGCACGATGCTTTTAATCGCATTTGTTGCCTTCTCTCTCAGAAAGTCAGTCAAGCGATCTAAAAGACAGCGGTGCCTTTCTGGTACCCTTTTTCATCCACCGGTAATGCCTAAAGGAACATATATTGAGTTTCACATTATTTCTTTTACATTATGCTTAAAATATCAAATTAGCCTACCTCTTTCATTATTACTGGTCAGTTAGTCTACTTAATAAATTCTGCCATTTTTTACCGTTTTTTAGGATCTCAACGCTAAACTCTGCAGATTTCCATTTTCGCATTATTGTTTCTTTATTTCTAAAAAATATCGAATTTTTTGACATCTTCCCCAGCGCAATCACTCAATTGGTCTTGTACTTAATAAATTTACCGTTTTTTGCCGTTTTTTGGCTATAAAAAGTGAAAGCTACCGATTTCGATTTCCGGATTGCCTTTGCTGTAATCAGGTAAAAATTACGAATTTTTTGAGCCTACTCTCGGTTGGTCCGGCCGAGTGAGACCACAAAAGTGCGTAGCTGACCGTCTATACATCGTTATTCATTGTGTTCGCCCCCGTTTCTATCAGGGCAGCGAAGGTCATTGATAATACATTGTGATGTCTAACGAGGCGATATCGCAGAGCGTCTTATGACTGAGGAAAACTGTGGTTTAAAACCTCAGGCAGGTTTGCCATTGGGGAGAATCAACTCGAATCCGCGACCTCTCAAATTGAAGTATCGCGCATCCGTCCCGCGATAGCGGTTGAGCGGAGAGTCCGATCCAGATGAAATTTTGACCAACTAAAAGCCTTGATGTGGACTAAACGCCAGTAGTTTTGTGGCAAAATCGGTTGGACTGTTAACTGTTACTTAGTAACAATAATAATTAATAATGTTTTTTGTATAGGAATACCTGTTATAGGGTGCACACCAGCTTTACCTGATGTGCCCCTCTTCAGGTGACTAACTAGGTTATTAGGGTGTTTGGACAGTTGGGAAGGAATGTCCGAGGGCTGTTAGTAGGACTCAATCCCAGCATTCGCCTTTGCGACTGAGGAAAACCTCGGAAAAAACCTTCAGTCAGGACTGCTGGTGGCCGGAATCGAACCGGCGACCTCCCGAATTAGAGTCTCGCGTCTTACCACTGAGCCACCTCTATCGGTTTAGTAACAATACAGTTCTTGGCAGTAAGAGGCACCTTACATCTTTTATCTTCAGTGAGGTGGTAAATGTTGGTCAAATAGGTTTGACCTAAGTGTGAGCGCATCAGAATCGCATCCTCACCACGGGAAAGACATCTGCTTCTTGGAGAGTAACGTATCGTAATGATGGTTTAATTCTTCTTCCTTACTTCTTATTCCCACCACGACTCCAGGCAGACTGTCTTAGGCGACACATGGGCTTTCGTAATGTGCTTTTCACATCAGGATTTGTAACGAGTTCGTAATCCACAGAAACCTCTTTTCGAGCAGGTTTTGATGTTCTGCTAGTGTATTACATTCTATTCTATGTACCGAACATAATAAAACATTAATCCCTTGTTTGTTTACTCGGGCAGATAAAATTGCGTATCTAGTACAAAAGGATGTTTATCGTTCAAGATTAAAAGTGCTTTAGGGCAATTAAAGATATGAACCTAAGATCATGCTTGGTGGTTGAATTACCCTATCAGAATCTTTCTAGCCTCTTAAATGACGCACAATTCTGCAATAACAGCAGTACACGCACCATTTAATGAAAAACCTGACTCTATTAAAACAATGAAAAACACAACCTAGTTCTTCGCCGTTTTTTAACCATTCATGACCACCAAATATAGAGTTTGTGGACTATCGGTAACGGACAATCGCCAATGTGTAGGAAAGTGCGAATGTAGATGGTGCACGTTTAACGTAAACAACGGTTAAGATAAGTTTGAGTGTAAAGGAAAGTTGACATTTTCTTTAAAATTGAATGTAAAAATAATGCGAAAAAGATAAAAGAAAGGTGAAGCTGAAGGAAAGTGAAAGCCATAACAGTGTGAGCTGGTTTCTGCTGTGTGGCAAAACGTGAAAGCCGTCTGAGCAGATCAATGCCCCAGCTTCGCCACAAGGATGTATCAAATTATTCGTGCGCATCAAAACACACTGAGGGTTTGACTTGGGTCGCCCCCTTTGCCGTTATATGCAAATACGGATACAAGTCAAACTTGTATATATGAATGAAAGTGTTATGGAGGATTCACCTCTGCCTCGGGTACGCCTCTTTCTGGTGCTGCCAACCTAATTCGACTTCGACGGAGTTTCAATTTAGAACATCTAATAGTGGAGAAACACATCTTAAGATAAGGCCAATGCTCATGGAGTCATGGAGTAAACCTGTTTGCTTCAAACAGAATTGCATTCAGAGCGGTTATCAAACGATTTCATAAAAATAAATATTTATGAATTTTAGATAACATCGACAGAGGGGATAGGGGTGATAGAAGGCCGGGGGGAGGGGGGGGGGGGGGGGGGGGGGGAGAGAGAGAGAGTGCGGGACAGGATTACATAGTCTTTAGCCAGAGGCGAACTTGTCAAAGCCGATTTAGGAAAGAGTCTCTGCACGTGGAAACTGGTGCCCGCAACTTAACTTTTACAGCTGCGTTCACACTTTCTCAATTAAAATATTTTACACTTTCTGTTCACCCATTTCACAATCCGTATATTGTATTTTTATATATATATTTTCATTAACCTGCCCGATAGCAAAGTCTTCACCTAAAGATATACAGTTTTATAAAATAATACAAAACGTACCAACATAACATAGACATACAGATGTTTTCGAAAACGATCTTATGCTACAATTTTTGTCATACTTTTTGTTCATGTGACAAATATCCTTACTTGAACTTCGGTAGCAAAATGGTCTCGGTGTCGCTACTTTTTACCCCTAGCTATGGCAATTATACAACCTATTAACCACACGCTCAGTTACAACGTTTTTTCTACTAGAGTTGTAACGTTATTCCAGCGGTAGTTTCGCCCTTGTTTGGCTGTTCAGTTAGGCTTTACGACTGTGGGTTAATGTGCTTACCTTCCCGATAGTTGTGCAGTAAAACCCATTATCCGATATGAAAAAGGTGGTTTAGTCTAGGGGAGAGTTTAGAGTTTGTATTAGGAAAGTTGCAACATAGACAGAGTGAGCAGTGAGCACTTACATTTAGAATAATGTAGCGTTAAACCAGAGTTAAGCACGCTTCAAAGTTAGTGGACTCTCTCTCTCTCTCTCTCTCTCTCTCTCTCTTGATGTTCGTCCGAATAGCATCATTATCGCTAGTGTCTGAGTTTCGACTCCCTTTTGTTCTTCATTCGCATTATATAATACATTCTGACTTCAAACTTAATTTACTTGGTAATTATAGAATCAATAATAGATATTAATGAGTGGCATATATTTATAATTAGCAAATCCAAAAACCCAAAACTATACCCTGAAAGTTTTCTGTGATAGTGTTTGGAGAGAATGCAATAAACCATACATAACCGAAATCACCGAATGAAGGAAAATAAAAGTATACACAGCAAGTCATGTTTTTTTAAATTTATATTTTATAGCCATTTTAGTGTAGCTATAAAAACTGTGATCTGCCGTTAACTGGTGCTACGTACTAGTTGTTTGTTGCCTTTGTGAATACTGTCGTTAGTTGAAACCGACGGGAATATGTGATGCCACTACGATATAATGGTACTTTTAAAATGTTATTTCACTGCATTATTCAAATTTGACATCGTTCGAGTACAGAGAGAACGAAAAGTGAACTCTTGTAAATTGCCAACGATGGTGATTATATAAGACAGGTAACAAATTACACTTTTCAAGCCAGAAAAGTCAGTTTGTGATTGGAGCCAATTTGTGCTAAGTACATCGCAAACCCATGGTAATACCATTCATCTTGCTTGGCTCCTAAAGATAGGCAATTACTCTTAAGGTTTGAAGGTTTTTAAGTGCTTAGCATTAAATTTGTGAGTTTTAACTTTTGCAATCGTCTTTTCTAGCCCTGCGGCACTCGAGTGTTTGATGTACGATAATGATATTTTCTTTTATGATTAACTCCGTACATTGGAATCACATACAGGAATATCGTGCAGCTTTTAACGGAAGAAAAAATTTCTTCAGGGGTGGTTTGCAGTGGTGTACCCAGAAACTTACATTGGTTGCGGGGGCGGGGGGGGGGGGGGGGGGGGGGGCAGTATATACGAAACCGGTAGTGGTCTGGTCCCAGCCGCCAGAATTTTAGAAGTATATTGTGTTTTTGTGAAGGCTTCATTGCACAAATGATTTTAACATTCTTTCATATTGACTGTCTAGTCTATACTTATGTGTGAAAACTAGTGACTTTACGCCCCACTGGTAGTTATTTTCATCATTGCATTTTATTGGAAGTGGGAAATTCTGTGTATATTCGTGGAGTAGAAATAATTGGGAAGGTTCTTTTTCGACCCTTATTGGTTCTTAAATCATGTTGTGACAGTCATTATTAGGGGTGTAAAATAAAACTAAGTATCTACAGGTGGGCTTTAATGTAAATATTCATTCAGTTACGGTCCTGCCTTGTTGTCAGCGACAACTAAGTAATGGGTGTGCGTGTGAGCGTTCATTATGGGGGTATCCTTAATGCTTACTATACACCACGTGCGTGTGTGCTACGGTTTATTTATTTATAATCAAGAGTTTGACAGGTGCGTACGATATTTAAGAAGGCTACTTACAGTATAAAAATCGCACGAAATTTGAATATGTTTAATTATATCTCAAAAGAGTCTTACTCGAAACCAAAAATCTGGGTTTATAGCGCACTGTATTTTGCAATCAGTAGGGTAGTGATTTTGAGTACTCAATCCATAGTTAGTAATAAACATTCAATACAAAATTAAAAACATACTGATTATAATGTAAGATACATTTAACGGTCAGTCTTTACCAAACCACAGTGCGCCGAACACTCAGATTTTCGACTTCGAGTACCATTCTTTGGATACAATAAAAAAAAAAAATGTCCTGCGATTTTTATACGATTTTTACTCTTCTTTTTAAAGTGAAGTTTTAAAGCGCATTTACCGACTTTGTTATTTGTTTGTGTACATTATAAGCTGGCAATGTAAATATGAAATAAAACAAACAATTTTCGCCAACTCCTTACACACTTGAAATTTTCTTCCTTTAACTCGACCTTAACGATAACTTGTTCCTCTTTTGGAATATCGTATTACACGAATTTAATTTCGATCTAATTATCAAACGCAATAATGTTATGATTGTATCGCAATTCAAAAGGTAGCTACTTCAGGGAGCATCTCGTTAACAGATAACTGAAGCTTTGATCTTACTATTCTGTTTTAATCACATAACAAGTGGGCACATTTTTCTTATCTCAATCAAAACAAATTACGTATTTGGACACGTACAAGATTCTGTATTCAAAGTAATATTCCTTAAAAGCCACTCGTGAAAAGTGTAATATTCAATTAATTAAAAAAAAAAACATACCCAATTCAAGAATACAATTACATTAGCCACGCTTTCGCTTATCTTGTAATTGTACCGCTACGACTGAAATCGAGTCACCTAGCTTCTGCAAACCTTGGTAAAGATTACGAATTATGCGAAGTTATGCGTGTTAAATTCCTCAGACCCTTATTCCCTTTTCTAAGCTACCATTAAACTGTACAATTAATTTAATCGCCTTGGTTTAATTAAACAAAGTAAGTAATGCATGTAATTAGGTGGAGCATTGCTGGCACGCTGAGGTTCTCCCGTGATGCCTGGCGCGACTGAACGCGAGTACGTACAGTAGGTCTTGGTGAATATATCAGCCATTCCTTCTGATACGAATTAAAGGTAACCGTTCAGATACTTATTGGTTTCCCACAATAAACCGTACACTATTGTACACATTGACATATGACCAAAGTCTCTATGTCCACTTATCCTGTGTCAATCGAATTTAGAAAGCATCTCGGTTCTATTACCTTGTTTCTGTCAAAGTTAGTGTGTATCCATGTTCATTTATCTTGTTTATATCTAAGTAAGTGATCATCTCTGTTCTCTCACATTGTTTATAGCTAAGTTGATCATCTCTCTTCACTTAACTTGTTTCGGTGAACAATTTGAGAGAACAGAGGCGATCACTAACTTAGATAAAAACAAGATAAATGAACATGGATGCTCACTAACTTTGACAGAAACAAGGTAAGTCAACAGAGACGATCACTAACCTTGATATGAGCAAGATAAGTGAACAGAGAAAAGTGAAATTTAGGAAAATATAAAAAAGATCCTCACATAACGTGAGGATCTTTTTTTTTCACATAACGTGAGGATCTTTTTTATATTTTCCTAAATTTCATTTTTCTCTGTTCACTAATCTTGCTCATATCTAGGTTAGTGATCGTCTCTGTTGACTTACCTTGTTTCTGTCAAAGTTAGTGAGCATCCATGTTCATTTATCTTGTTTATATCTAAGTAAGTGATCATCTCTGTTCTCTCACATTGTTTATAGCTAAGTTAGTGATCGTCTCTGTTCACTCACCTTGTTTCTGTCGAAGTTAGTGATCATCTCTCTGCACTTACCTTGTTTCGGCGAAGGTTATGTGAGAACCTTTTTATATATTCCTAAGTTTCATTTTTCTCTGTTCACTTACCTTTCTCATATATAAGTAAGTGATCGTCTCTGTTGACTTACTTAACTTGTTTCTGTCAAAGGTAGTGAGCATGTTTGTGCATTTATCTTGTTTATTTCTAAGTTAGTGATCATTTCTCTGCACTTACCTTGTTTCAGCGAAGGTTATGTAAGAATCTTTTTTATATTTTCCTAAATTTCATTTTTCTCTGTTCACTTACCTTGCTCATATCTAGGTAAGTGATCGTTTCTGTTGACTTACCTTGTTTCTGTCGAGGTTAGTGATCATCTCGTGCACGGCGTACAGGCTGGGGTGGGCCCAGCGAGAAATCTGGTGCCACGTCCGATTCAAGTCGAACCCCATAAGCGTAGACCTGAAATAGTTTTTATTACTTTCTAATCCAGTCGTAATATTGATTTCCAATGGCTGACGGGAATAAATTGCGCGATCCATCAACACACGCGCGTCCAGGCAGTGTTCACAAAAAAAAAAAAATCGAAAACGAGGACAATGGATAATGAAAAATGTCTCGGTATTTACCGTAGCTCTAAGAATAAGATGGCTGGAGAGAAGAATATGGAAAATACAAAGCCCTTAATAATCCATCGAGTTGGATTCTTCATTACCTTACAGACGAACGGCCTTGCAGACAGCCTTTCAGCTTTACTTCTGAGCAAAGAATTTTGATTAAAATAGTTATATTGAATTGAAAATGAAAATCATGATCCGTGTTTTAGATATTTATTGCAAAGAGAATATTGTATATTAGATGTTCTAACAGCTTTGAAGTACCTATGTGATATGTGATTTGTGTAAAACTATTTTTAACAATAACACACATAAAATATTTTTCAAAAAAGTAAAACATTATAGGAGTCAATACAAAATGGTTTTTTACTTTATTTTATTCACTTTCACTGGAGATCTTACTCCACGTTTTCAATTAAAAATATATTCGTAACATCATTATGCAAGGCCACGAAAATCGTCGATTTAATTATTATAAATATGTATTACACTGTTAATTTACACATTTACACATTGTCACACATACACATATTTTAATAATATGTGTTGTGCACATTTATTACTATCAGAGGTTGGAAGAGTTGAAATTATTTGTTAAGCTATTGGTAGGATTATGGTATTTAATAATTTCAGATGCAGTTTTTGGGCTTACTCGGAGGGACAAAATTATTCTGCTCATCATTATTTTAATATGATTAAAATAACACAAATATCATGTTATTACAATAACAGTTTTTGGTTAATATTACTCATATTCATTTTGACAACAACGTGTGCTCTTCAAATTGGGGAAAGGAAATTCTAAAATGTAAAGAATGTTCATTAAAAGCCACGCACGATTAAAATAGAGTTGGTTGCATATTTAAGAAGCTTGCGGCAACTCACGTGACAATGATTTATATGGCTTCGCATTATTCTGGACAACATTAGTTTTCGTTAAAGTGATTTAAATCGTGTTCATATTGTATTAATCTTGCTGGTGTCTGTGTGATAAATAAGCTTTCGCGTTGACTAATGAAAAGTTTTTTTTAAACCCGAGTGGCAAAATAACTGCCCTCAGAAGACTAGAAACACGGAAGGAGTGTACGTGGAAATTTCTTTATGAATTAAAACCTAATGTATTCTCCCTCGTGTAGGTTGAGTTTGGTGGCAGCGAGCGGGAAAACAAGGACAGGAGGAAGCAAAATGCTCAAGACGCTCAAGAAAATTAAAAGGGGGACATTGAGTTTCACACATGAGCGGCCCTAGAATAGGCTGCAATAACTGAAATTGCTGTGGTGAAAAGTGGAGCTAGCCGACTTGCCTTTCATTTGCCAGGAGCCGAGGAGTGTGAAGTGAACGCCGGCACAGCACTTCAACTATTTACTAGAAATACGGTCTGTAATTGCTTGCTGTAGATGGTGCTGCCAGGAGATAGAGGGAAGTTCTTCAACTCTTTTTTATTCTTCTCGTTCGTTCATTCTTTTTACCATTTTCCCATTTTCTCATTTTCTCACTTTCTAATTTATTTTTGCATAAACATAATGTACGGAAAATGGTTGGTACGTATTCACAAACCATTTACAAAACCTATTTCTCTTGAACTGAACTCTGATTCCCGGGAGATGTCTGCCATTTTGAAACTGTTATTTGTGTTTCTCTAACCGGCAGCCGTTACGCACATTTAGTCATTCTTATTTCAAGCACAGTGAATAACAACAATGATGGCGACGACTGGAATGCGAAGATAACGAACGTAAGCTTGTCATTATAATATCACTGGAAAACGCTCAGTAAGCTGCAGCAAATTACAGCCGGAAAGATGACACGACGTGATAATTCCTAATTTATTTGTGGATGATAAGTCTTTTGAATAAACATTTATTTGTCTCTTACCAACTTTGATTCATAAAGGAACGAAGAAATTATGCCAGTTAGTTGCACTTTCAATTAATTAGCATATTCCACATTCCCAAAGCCCAGCTTTAAGTCGTGGGCATAGACGCAACCTACACTGAAAATGAACGTTTTGCGTTATCTTAAGATATTTTACAAACAGCCTACTTACATTAACTATTCGTTGTGGCCAGCATAGTAAAGTTATTTCCTTACTTCTTTTGGAAATATTTACCAAACCATTATAATTCAAAGTCGGTAGAAATGAATGTCTATCAGAAAACAAGAACTTGAGTATGGCGAAATCATTATAAACTATCATTTTGTCTAACGTAATTTAAAGCGCCCACCTTCATTTTGAGTGTGTATGCTTGTGATTTTGAAGAATAGGTATTAAACACCACTGTAAGGTAATTTTAGCGTGTGTTTTTAGATCCACATAATGTTACAGTTTAATGTCGCCATTTCTAAGTCCACATAATACTCTTACTGTATTCTTATTGAGTACCTCAGTCAATAGTAACATATATACAGCCGATGTAACCTTTAATTAGATGACTCCAGGTTCGAATCCCATTTAGATCAGTAACGTGGTTTGCAATTTACTTGTGCATGCTTAGCATGCATACCACTCATTGATGGCATTATAATGACATTAATGACATTGATGACGCGTGACAGGATTGGCAACCCCGCTGTGTCTCCAGTTTGATGGAAGTTGTTGCCTTGGTGTCAGTTATTGGAATAATTTTGAAGTGAGCCTCGTTACAGAAATAACATACGCGGACAATAATATACAGATTTAGAATGTGTTTATCGGTCCACACACTTGAAAAGACTACACAATTGCTTAAGGCGTGTTCAAGAATTTATCATTCTACACCCAACCTTAATTTTACTTTTAAAATAAAATCTTTTATCTGTCACATAAAATTCTATACAGACGGAAGAATATGTATCATTTATCTTCTAAAATGTTCACTTTATTCCTCTTAGACTTGAGATTCCCAACCTGATTATATTCATCTTTTGAAGGATTCTTATACGCTTTCCATAAACAAACCATCATAGTCTGTAAATAAAAAACTGCGATATATGAATGAAAGCAAACTCGCGGAGTCAAGCTTGAACGATACTGAGGTAAAAATATGGTAATAAGTTTGCGAGGGGCTTGAATCTAGTCCCGAGTCAACGGGCAACAGTCATAAATAGAGACGAACACTTGAAACTATATCGGGGCGTATACGTGACTTCATGGCATCGTTATCTAATCCACTTCCATAGGAGATCGTCGTGTTAGAAGCAACGTTCTCAGCTGACACGTGCATGTGTGTGTGCATGTGTCACGTTATACGGCTATATTCATAAGAAACAAAAAAATTGAAGGAAATTTACAAAAAAATGGACGAGTGAAAGGATGAGAAAAACAATTTGGGAAAAAATGGTCGCTTAACAACGCATCCAACAGTGAGCCTATGCTTCGACTGAAAGGGTTTTCAGTAATGATGGTGACAAGTGAGAGAAGAAGACAGTAAACGGTTTGACTACGAGGGGCATAATCCACTTTCCATTGATGTGTTCGACCGGACGCCGCCGTACACACCTTATCTAGGATAACATATGCATAATATATAATATATATAATGCATATGGATGAGCATATGTATGCATATGTATCAAACATAATATGTTTGAGCTCATTTCAAGTGATTAGCCGTGGTTTTAGATCAGATTAGCGTGTGTTAGTAGATTTAGATGTAACAGTGCGATTAGTTACTATGTATCGTTGTTATTTGTTTATATTCCGTTTTAGGCATTTCTTAGAACATTTTTATTAATAAGAAAAGAAGTATTATAAGTGTTATGAACGTTTTTCAAAGCGAAAATTTCCATTTCACGTTCATGGCTCTCGATGTGTTTTGTATTGTTTTTATATTGTTTTATACTTTTTGTTAGTTTGTATATCTCGCAATAGTGGTCGAACCGAGACCCGGATCAATTTTCAATTTTGATCTTCCAATTAAAATTAATGATTTGTAGGCTACAGAAGCAAACCAATTTTTCTTAATTACGTCTATTGTAAAGCCGGAAATATTTCTTAAAAGTAAAATATAAATTCACTTTTGTAACTTACAGAACGTCAGAGAGTTTTGCCAAATTTAAAGATATATTCAGGGTGGTCTTTACTTAACATCAAAGAATTTGGCTTCTCTTAAAGTGACTGCCACAACTCTTTTATGTTGTCTGAAAGGAAAATAAGCGATGAAAACGAATAGACCCAACATTGATGGAAAAAAGAAAACCTGAAAGCGTGTATTTAAAGTAATACTTTTATAAAGCTTTGCCATCAGCATTGAACATAAATAAATATTTACGTTAATTCAAAATGATATTGCGTTTAAAATGTGCTCTTGCAATTTAATTTGTTTGTATACCTTTGAATGTAAATCAATGTCTCGTCTCGTTTCACTACCTGCATGTAATGTAGATACAAATTTATACAATTTTACAGTTTTTAACATGGAGTATAAAAGCATGTTTTATTTACAGAACTAAGATGGATGTAAAACCATTACGGTCGAATCAATTAGTGAATGTTGAATCAACACTATCATAGTTTTTAACTTATTTAAAACCTTTGAAATATAATTGTGTTGTTACCATTTTTTTATATCTCGTAATGTAGAATGTAATTTGAATACATTCCACGGTAAGTTGGACACACATCCGTAATATTGAAAAATCCCTTGTATTTTTCATAAACTTGGGATGATATAAGTTTGTATTCTCGGAAACAGTGAAATAAGCATGAATTTATAGTCTGTTTTAGTTCAGTTGTAATAATAAACAATTCCCGGGGGGTGGGGGGGGGGGGGGGGGGGGGGGATCGAACGCAGATAATCTGGTTATACAAACCGGTGCTATTCCTACTTAAGCTACCGGGTCCGCAGATGAAACGTACTACATCAAAATATTTTTTAAATATTGTATCATAATTGTGGATTATTGTGAAATTTGGCTTTGTTGTTCTTATAATTCATACTAGCCAAGTAATAATACACCCGTTTCGAGATGTGTAGATTTACTCTAAACTCTTATTGAAACATCTCGAGAGTCTGAATCCCTGCACCACTCTTTCTAGGAGAGAAAAAAACTTGGCTTCGTCCCAGTGATACCTTAAGCGATTTGGCACTGCTTTTTATTTCCACCCTTCTGTCAAAAGCTATTTTCTGTGTCTAAACACTAAATTAAATACATTTCTCCTCTACACGCAAAAATAATCTTGCATTTTCATTGTACTTGTATCGCTGCTAAATATGTAGCCTATATGTTCTACACATTTACATGAGTGTTGCTGTAGCGCATCTGTGCATACATACGCAAAGAATGATGTGCATTAATAGTATTATTATTATTTATTGTAGAAGTAGTAGTAGTGGTAGTGGTGTTGGTGGTTGTGTTTGTGTTGGTGGTTGTGGTGGTGGTTGTAGTAGTAGTAGTGGTAGAAGTAACAATATGTATAATACATGTAACTACGTTGGTAATACAGACTGTATTATTCATACTCTACATGGCACTTTTATCATGAACTTCACAAGAGTCGAACGTATAGGTACCGGATCTTCAGTTATGTGGTGACTGTGTCTAAGACATTTGTAATATAATAATAATATAGAGTAATAGTTCTCGTCGGACATGTTTCGTGTACCCACTAACGTGGTGAACCCTACGCCGGCACAAAGATAGACGAAACAATAAATATCCCTAGGTCGTTTGCACTGTGCGCAGGGGAGGTGAGGTTTTAGGATGGAATTACGTACAAATTGAAGTAAATATTCTAAAAAGAATGACGAAGATCTTGTTTCTACCCCGTAGGGATTGTTTTGGTAATATCCGATTTCACCATACATTGAAATATATTCCTCCAGTAATACCCCCATATATGTAACAAAAACCAAATGGAACGTGTATGATTGTTGTTGTTTACTTCTAAAAAGATTTCAAAATCTCATTCCATAATAATGCCATAATATCTATTTCACATACCGTAAACAATATCCTAAGTCAAAAGTGATAAATATTATGGCAAAGAGGAAAATAAAAGAGCCAACTGTTAATAATTATCAGTTAAAATGATCAAAAACCTGTTACGTTTTTATTTTTTAATACAATAATACCATAATATTGTATTATCACAATTAATCCAAACATAATGAACTTTGCATATATTGTTCTCGCTATCTGTATGCCCTAATAATATTTGTACTGAGTATCTTTCCACAATTTCGTTTTTAAAAGTTGTTCTAAAGATAAAAATAAAAAAAAAAAAATTAAAAAAATTAAAAAACTTAAATTCTTGCGATTGCTGCAGAAGATTACTTGGCACAGTCTCGCTAGAACCATTGGCCACTCATAATCTAATCATACTCCTCATGATTCTTATAATTCCTTGTGTTCTTGCGTGTAGAACGAAACGAGCAATATAGACAAGTTACAGTGATAATTCCTGGGGAAAGAAGTGCTAGAGTTCACCCATGCATCAAAGTGGATGAGTCTATGGTTCCGGCCTGATCCTCTTGTGTGTTTGGATCCTTTCGAACTAAGGGAAGACGGGTACTTTGGTCAGAGGCAATATACCCCTATTACAGTAATTCACTTCCTGTCCCAATAATATGTGCTCTGTTGTTCAATACCCCCGCAACGAGGTGTCATTTCTTACGCATAAAATAATTGTTTTCTACTTTTTGTATTGTTGTCTGGAGATAAAAATAATGTTATTCCCTAAATAGCGTAACGCTTTGTTATAGGAATTATGTTTAGTTCCAATTATAATTTTCGGATTTTTTAAAATATTGCGTTTATTTTTGTAATACGTTTGTGAAACAAGTCTTAAAGTTTAAAATGAAAAAATATCGTTCAAACAAACAAAATGTGGAATTATAACTAAGAAATTATCTATACAGTTGAACGTTACCTTGTCTAGGACTGACTCTTTGCCTCAGTTTTGAAAGAATGTACAGAAATGTTCAGCGGTAGGAATAACACTTTGCGTTAGTTGCACCACAAGCTTAAACCGCTAGATAAAAATTCTTAAGACATTTAATAGGACTCGATCGTAACCTGGCCCATTCTCATTAATAGCAACGTGAATGCACGCAAACGAGAACCGATAGAGGTGGCTCAGCGGTAAGACGCGAGACTCCAATTCGGGAGGTCGCCGGTTCGATTCCCGTTACCGGCAATCCTGACTGAAGGTTTTTTCCGTGGTTTTCCTCAGTTGTAAAGGCAAATGCTGGGATTGAGTCCTACTTACAGCCCTCGGACATTCCTTCCCAACTATCCAAACACCCTATAACCTAGTTAGTCACCTGAAGAGGGGCACATCAGGTAAAGCTAGTGTGCACCCTTTAACGGGTATTCTTACGAAACATTATTAAATTATTATTAACGCATACGAGAGATCTCTACTATTTAATTTTACATTGAACTGTTACCTTCTTATGAGATGTCTGTACATCCTTACGGATACAAATACTCACTTTGAAACGGCATTGACAAGAAAACATCGATGGAGTGGAATTGAATCGGGATCTTTTTCTTCCTTTCTTAAAGCTTCCATCCTGGCTTTTCTCCTCTCAATGTATTTAGGTGCATGAAAAGTGTTTTCTTTTTTTATCAAGGAGTCGATATTATTGTACATGTACACAATGCCGGAAGAAACCGCCTATAATGCCTTTCTTTGGCCATAATAGCGGCATCTTAAGTCTCCATTTACATAGGGAACGGTTGGAATAATAATTAGAAGGGAATAATGATGAAATGTGCGCAGAATAACGGGGATTATAAATTAATAACACGGCAAGAAAAACACAACAAGAATACCAAGGAAGTATTTAGAGGGAAAATGGGTTAAATAGCAGAGCACACGCCCACTATAGTTGAAGTAGGCCTACATCTTGAATATTGTATGCTAATGTGTTATGAGTGGATTGAAGGCTTTGTTTTTATTTATCAATAATATATTTGCTTAAACAAGTTGTAATAGAAGCTAAGAGTACAAAATAACTATGAATGACATTGGTTTAGTGTTCACTATTGCTTCGCCTATTGAGATATAGGCTTTTGGGCAACCTATCTAGAATACGATGTGTGTACAGTGTGTGTGGATACCGTAAGTTGTATTCTGTCCATTTCTAAGTAGGATAAACATAGGCTACTACGCTTTTACTTACTTTGAATCATCTGTCAAGTATTTGAAATATCCGTCGCTATGTGCATTAGCTGTTCTACTTCCAGCAAATTTTACTAGTAGACATATTTTAAAAGAGTTGGAAATTCGAAATAATGCGTGCGTAAAAGTAAAATAAAATTTACTTGAATGCCTTATCCTCCCAGCAATCATATTTCGAAGGAATCGAAAGAATTTTAAAAGGGTTTAAAAAAAGATCGCCTTATTTTCACTAAGGCTTCACAAACTGATCGACTGATAGAGCTTTTTCATGTAAACGTGATTTTTCACGATTAAATGAAAATGTGACTGAAAGCGACAGAATAAAATCAATATTTGATCGCCTGAACGACAATTCTTTCCTCTATTCTGGCCTACATGAGCAGTTTCTACTTACTTGTGGTGGGGCGCGTGAGTGCTAAGTGCAATCCAAGCCTTGTGCCCTTGTCGTGGGAAGTGAGACTGGCTCTGCCTTCTATCGACTTAAACCGTTAACCTGCAGTGTTGTCAGTTTTGTTGTCTCAAGACAGTTACATAATGCAACGCTGTTGTTTCAACTGGATGACTTGAGCTAAATTCGCGCATAAGATGATTAGAATGGCTTGTTCCACTTCATTTCTCACCCTTTCACATTTCGCACATCTCAACCAACCCACTGTTCTGTTGCAAGAGATAGAAGACTCCATTTTGATAATATAAGACCAACGAAACTCTTTTTTGTTTGGAGAGTTTATTTGATAAAGACCACCACATTAGAGAAAACATTTATTTTCGTCTTAGATGAAAACGAATAAAAACGAAATCTCGTACAAAAAAAATCGCGAAAAAAGTAATACCAATGGATAAACAACATCTGAAGATGTACGATAACAATACATAACATAATAATCATCGCGTGCATACTACGAACATTGTTTACTTAAATTTGCCTATTTATTCGATAGTAAATATTTGTTCGTTAATACATTACTATTTGTAAATCCTTGTAGGTATTCGTATTTCGAGTGTATACCATGAGAACATACGCATTTTGATCGCGTTTATTGTTACAGTTTTGATAACAATCATTGTATTTATCTTCTAATGATTAGGGGTGTCGTGCTGCTGCAAATACTCTGGTCGCTTACTTCTATTCCAACGTCCAACAAGGATCGTCCAACAAGGGTGATACAGATCCGTAATACATAAATATCGGCTTTAATTATCTGTATTCAACACAATGACAACTTAGCTTATTACTTATGATGATCAGGGATGATGATCACCTTTGTGTTTCCGCTATGAGATTTGTTGGAATGTCCCATTGTTCAAGATAAGGTAATTGTGTTGTGTTTAGTTCTACTATATTTATTGAGTTAGATAATTCTGACTAAAAACTAATTTGCATCTCTATTCGTATTCGAAAATGTATTATCATTATTGTATTAATTCGTTGTGTGATATTCATATGAAACTAGGAATATATCAAGGAGGGTAAATATGAGGTTAGGGAGTCGAGATGTGGTTTTAACCGCGTTATCGGAGAATGTTGAAGATCTCTTTGATAGATAGAGGGGGAAGAGGGGAAATACTTGAAGAGCAAACGAAGAAAGAAGGTTAAGGAAAAGTTTGGTGGAACGGAGGTGCCGTTAATGTGACACTTTTTAGGCATAAAGGAGTACAGAAGAACATACTTGAAGAGCAAAAAGATGGTTAAGTAGTATAGGCAGGCCACGACTGAAATACCTGCAACAGATAATGCCGGATATGCGGTATGGACATGAAAATACGAGCATAAAAGAGGATTGAACTGAGAAATGTATCAACAAATAGAGGAAGGAATGGATTTGTTTCAAATCAATGCGCGGATTGATAACAGAAAAACAAATCGAAAAACATAAATACTAAATGAAACCAAAACGCAACGGAGAAAATTAGGAAACAAAACAAATTTTATGTTTAAATCCTGTAGCATTCCAATAGATGAATGGCTCGATTGTGTAATGGGAATATGACTGTGAATCAGGCAGGCACACAGTTCAGTTCGACCCCTAGCGCCATTTCTCTCGCCCTCTCTCTCTCTCATGACAGTTCGATTTAGTTTTATCGTTGCGATGAATTTAAGCCGGGTCCCGATACCACCCATGGGTGATGTCGGCTACGAATATAACCCGTCGTATTTCACTGTAATATTGCTCTATAATTTAATGATATCGACTTCAACTTTAATTGAAGGTCATGAAATCCAGATCCAGTAGTGATATATGGACAACGGCGAGAGAAGTTTAATCCTTATAGGTGTATAGGTTTTCACAAAACGTATATTATTCAGGATGTCAAAGAATTAGGTGGTAAAATTGATGTTGAAATTAATATAATAGAAGGCTAACGTTTCTGGGACTGTTTTAGCTCAAATTGTGCAAGTTGGGAAGTTGGCAATTAACAATAACAAACACTCTACGAACAAGAGGGGATGTGTTTGAGTTTACGCCCAGCAAGTTAACAAGCTCAGGTGCAAGTCTGACGCGGTTTGCCAGATGGTTGTCTTCAAGTGTCTATTTTGCTCGACATTTATCATAATATTGCTACTAAGCTTCACATGAACCGCATTTTCTACATTTTCGTAGAACTCGGTTTCATGGATATTTCGTACCTTCTAATATAATAAATTAGAGTCAGAAAGGAAGAGAATTCCATCTCTGTAGGAGGTATAAAGTATAAACATACACTCGCTTCCAAAATACGGGACAAAGAAACCCTCCGAAAACTTGAAACATATGGTTATATACTGGAACACGTGGAAATATACGTCATACCGTGGTAAACATTGTTCCACATCGGTCGCGTCGTCGCTTTGTTCTCCCTTGTGATTGGTTGACTCAAATTACGTCACTATACCGTGGTAAACATTGTTCCACATCGGTCGCGCCGTCGCTCTGTTCTCCCTTGTGATTGGTTGACTCAAATTACGTCACTATACCGTGGTAAACGTTGTTCCACATCGGTCGCGTCGTCGCTTTGTTCTCCCTTGTGATTGGTTGACTCAAATTACGTCACTATACCGTGGTAAACATTGTTCCACATCGGTCGCGTCGTCGCTTTGTTCTCCCTTGTGATTGGTTGACTCAAATTACGTCACTATACCGTGGTAAACATTGTTCCACATCGGTCGCTTCGTCGCTCTGTTCTCCCTTGTGATTGGTTGACTCAAATTACGTCACTATACCGTGGTAAACATTGTTCCACATCGGTCGCGTCGTCGCTCTGTTCTCCCTTGTGATTGGTTAACTCAAATTACGTCACTATACCGTGGTAAACATTGTTCCACATCGGTCGCGTCGTCGCTCTGTTCTCCCTTGTGATTGGTTGACTCAAATTGCGTCACTATATCGTGGTAAACATTGTTCCACATCGGTCGCGTCGTCGCTTTGTTTTCCCTTGTGATTGGTTCTCAAAATTACGTCACTATACCGTGGTAAACATTGTTCCACATCGGTCGCGTCGTCGCTTTGTTCTCCCTTGTGATTGGTTGACTCAAATTACGTCACTATACCGTGGTAAATATTGTTCCACATCGGTCGCGTCGTCGCTCTGTTCTCCCTTGTGATTGGTTGCCTCAAATTACGTCATATACCGTGGTAAACATTGTTCCACATCGGTCGCGTCGTCGCTCTGTTCTCCCTTGTGATTGGTTGACTCAAATTACGTCATATATCGTGGTAAACATTGTTCCACATCGGTCGCGTCGTCGCTCTGTTCTCCCTTGTGATTGGTTGACTCAAATTACGTCACTATACCGTAGTAAACATTGTTCCACATCGGTCGCATCGTCGCTTTGTTCTCCCTTGTGATTGGTTGACTCAAATTACGTCACTATACCGTGGTAAACATTGTTCCACATCGGTCGCGTCGTCGCTCTGTTCTCCCTTGTGATTGGTTGACTCAAATTACGTCACTTTATCGTGGTAAACATTGTTCCACATCGGTCGCGTCGTCGCTCTGTTCTCCCTTGTGATTGGTCCAATGAAGTCTGCGTCACAACGCGTCACACAAGCGTACGAACACGAGCCGTCAGCCAGTATAAACACAAAACGGTTGATTAGGTAGACTAATACGAGACCTATTATAGTCGGACAGGGGCCGGCACTCCTTTTGTCACACTCAGTGAAGCTGAGTAGGCTCCTAACAAGTATCTGGGCGAAGAGCGCATGCCCAGAGTGGTTTGATTAGAGACCCAACGCGGCGGGTCTATAATTAAGTCTGGAACAAGATTAAGAGCGGCTCGATGTGGACAATTAGGCGTAGGATATATGATTTGGTTTGCGTGGGAGCCTCTTAAGAACAGTCCACGGGGGTAATTTAAAGTCCGAAGAGCCGGAATCTTTGCTGGGTCTGTGGTCAAGCTCTGGCAATTCTTTTTGATTGGTGCACAGCTAATAACCTCCCTTTAGCCGGAAGGGATTTAATCAAAGGGTACTCGTCTCAAGGCAATATCGTACCAGTTTGTTTTAGTCTTTGAAAATTACATTTTAAGCTTGTGCTAATTTGTCCATCAAAGTAATGACCGGCCGTACTTTCTTCTGTTCTTTCAATTACACCTCTAGCTAACAAATTATTCAATCTCCGCCTTCCATATTTAATTTTTAGTCTACGTTAACGTTGACGGATCATCTGCTACCGGTGAAGTATGAACCCTCGCAGCTTTACAACTTGTAAGCCAAACGTTTAGCACATCCGGGTAGGTACATAGGTATGTGAGTGACTGTCTTTCTGAGAGTGGATTGGAGGAATTAAGAAGGCTATCTAGTAGTTTATATAATAAGGATAAGATTATAAAATAGGTTATCACACATGTTATCTAATATGTTATATCTAAGGTTATATAATGTGGATGAGGGTATCTAATAGAAGGGTTTCTAATATTCTTCTCGTCAATTGATACATGATAGGCATATTTGATTAATAGACGAACTTACTAATAACGTGAAAATCTTACCATGTGTATTCATTTTTAATGGAACACAGTCGTATTAATCCTCCGTAGCGAGTATTCCCCTCACATATCATTATGACTAATATATAACTCAATATCGCCATCATAATCTTATTCGATGTCAGAACATAAATACAACCGTGCCCCTGCCGCTTACAAAAAAACTATTTTTCTTTCTAAAGCTATATATCATAGCCTTCTAAAGTTTCGCCAGTAAATTATACATTTTGTTTAGACAGGTTCGATTTAGTCGTTATTATTTTCTATTTTTCTATACAATTCCTTATTTTTTAGGATAAAAAAACTAAAGAGGATGCGTGACACCTTATTGAACAATCCAAAGTCAAGGTAATCGAAAATGAAATAGTAATAGTACTTATTTTAGTTTGCATCGTTGATTTTTATTTAAATTTGTCTTTAACAGTCAAAATATTATAGTTTGCAAATCAAGTTATGAAAAACACAGACTTTTGCCACAATGCAATTAAATAATTAATTGTTTCGTAGGACATCTCCTCAGAGACAATCCACATCCCTCATTAGGTGGCTAACTATGTATTGTGGTATTTGGTAGTTGCGAATTAAGGAATTTCCAAGGGCTGTCAGTATGATTCAATCCCCCAGAGCCACCTCTATCGGGGCTATTAGATATAGGGAAATGTAAGTAGACATATATAGTTACACGAAGGATGGCCTTCAGAACACCACAATAGTTAACTGTTTCTTTTGTTATGATAATGATAAGAAAATAACATCCTCGACTTTAGTTACTGATAAACCTTCAAATTGTAGATAAGGTCTAAAGGGTGTTTTTAAAATCCTCATACTATCAATGTAAAATAAAACAAGAATTGATAATTTTGACAACATAAGTTACGATATTACCAATAATTTTTAAACGTTATAATTAAAGAATATTTTGTATCCGCAAAGTTATACATCTTTTACGGCTATTCCCTTGGTTATAACTTCTCTTTTTTGCTTATTGGAGTTAAATATTTGATGAGAATTGAAAGCAATGTTTAAAAGATGTGAATCATGAGCTATTCTGTGTCCGGGATGGGACAGATCTTGGACCGCACCAGCTAAGCTCTCGACCGGTCACCGACTCACAACGCACTTTCTTCGCTACTTATTTCGGCGATTTCTTGAGTGTAAGAAGGAGTGATTTATACAAGTTGTCTCTTGAAGGGAACCGAGACATTTTTGGCGACTTTCCACTGTTACAGCAGAGAAACACATTTTGGGGACAGACATTAACTCAAAATGCGAATGGATAAAGTGTGGAAGGAAAAAATAATGAAAGAAAGTGTGAAAAGAGAAAATTGAGTTAGGAGGGTGAATGAGTAGGGGGGGGGGGGGGGGGGGAAGAAAAATGAGATTGAATTCACTAAAGAAAATCGCTTGGGACTTTAACGGGTAAAAGATATGAGGAAATGCTAGCGGCCGTTGATCGCGTGTGACTGCGTGGGAGTTGGGAGTCATCACTTTCTCGATGCCTCTTGAATAAGATACTTGGCTTGATTAATAGCCAAAGTAATATCTACGAATACATATATATATATTCACTTTACAAAGGCAGATATCAAATATTTGCTATTTGAGTTAGATGCAAGAGCTTAGCTTCTTAGCGGTTTCGTAGTCCCATCCATCAAGTTTGGACGCGAAGTCAACATAGGTCTGATAGCCCCCCTCCTCCCCCCCCACCCCCACCCCCCCTCATCTCCTTCTCCGAAAACATCCCTCCACACGCCTTAAGTGGCAAACTTTCCGTTCTTGTCTGCACCGCATATTAACAATGTCTGATGCCACTAATGTTTCATTTTTAATGTATTTGCGTAGTAAAGCGCTTTATGCGAGGATATATCGCTTCAGAGCGGCGACGCACTCTGAAAGAAAGCGAATTAGAGTGCATGGAGCGAAATGTTCATCCCAAGCCGTGTTGGCCTAACGCAATTATCAATCTAACGATTGGAGCGAAGGTCCTTATTTATAGCCGGGTTCTGTTCTTTATTAGAGGAAGGTACCGCGCAACCTGCTATCACTTACCTTGCACGCAACAAGGCCCTGGCTGGCATTAGGCAGACGAACCATTTCATTATTCGATCTAGAACTGTGGCACGTGAGTAAATACCAATCTTGTCTATTGGCTCTAGAACAAAGGCTGATTATAATGAGCGCACATTGAAGTAAAGGCTCGATAAGACTTTCTCTCATAGACAATAAACTCGCTACGCATTTATATTTAATTAATAGTTTGTATGTAATGTAAAAATTAATCTCATTTTGTATTAGGGCCTACCTAAATATTTACCCCAAAGTGTTTAAAAATATATTGTGTATTTATTTAAGGTTATTCACAAAATATGAAACATGTGAATGAAAGGGAGTTTGGCAGAAAAGAGCACAGCTATAACACTATTGTTGACTGCCAACTGAAATACAAAATATATAAAAACCAGTTGCAATAATAAACATGGAAATCGGTTAAAATAGTACAGTGGGTAGATTGAAAAGAAGCTAAGAGAAAATCAGGGTTAGTTGTTCAAAAGAACATAACGATTACTGTAAAGTTGAGGGAAATAAACGCTTTGGAAGTGAAAATAAAATAATTATAACACTAAAATCAATATAACATAAAAATTCCAGTTATTTTAAAAGGGAGGAAAAATGAGAATGTGTGTTTGAAAAATAGGATTGATATGGAACTAATAAATAAAATAAATAAATAAATTCATATTTAGAGTCTACCCACTCAGTGACTAAACTGATTTGCAGTGGGGGACTTTAATTGAAAGTGACTGAACCAACCCTGTAGGCTTCGAACACCATCGACGAGTGAGCGATAACCAATCAAAGATCGATATTTCAAATACGAAACATATGAATCAGTGATTGGACAGTGCGAACACCTGCGGACAAACGCCAGAATCAACAAGGCCGATTCAGAACAACTTTGAATTTATTGAGTGCTTCGTTGCTAGGACGGCTCCAACTCCAGTCACCGTTTACTTATTCCTAAGTAAAAACGAGATAATAAAGATACAAATAAAAAAGTGAGGTGGTTATACAAAACGTTTATAACGAGAGCTGATAAGAGTGATGGCATGAACTACCTGTAGTTTCCAAGGTAGACACCATCGGGGTTCATCATAGGCACAATCTTGAATATCACATGTTCTCTGAGCGCCTGCGCAATGGGGTGGTTGCTGACGAGGAAGTCAATGAGTCCTGCAACAAACCAACAACACGGATATATACTTGATATCTCGTCCGTCTTATCTTAGGCCTACCCGACATGCATTGCTGATGAGGCGGCGTGCTGACGTCATCGCAACATCTGCCTCGTACGGTCGTATCCACCCGAGACCAACGATCAGCTACGTTTTAATCCTACCAACTTTGTCGGTTGTCGTTTATTCTTCTTTCTATTTTTCTATTTTATTTTTTCGAGCTTTCGGTTCTTTTTTTCTGGTAGGGGTGGAGGACTACCAGATTACCTCTCGTCTGTCGCTGACAGTTCGTATTGAACAAACAGAAGACATACGCGCGCATAACTCGCGCTGTCGCAAAGGAGCGAACGCCACCACGCGCGAAGCGAGATTATTTACATCTAATCTGATGGACCTAAATCTCATGAGACGGGGAAGAGAGATTGGCCTGGTTGCTGATGAAGTGAGTGGCCTAGGCAGGCGGTGAACGTGGCTGCAATCTAATCATCGGCTTGACCTGGACACGTGCGCCAGATGGGGTCTAATAGTCACAAACCGCTTTCCTTTCTGTGTTCTATGCGATGCGCTGTATGTGGCGGACATGCTGACTAGCCCGACGACGCCGGACAAACGTTTGTCGCTTTCTTTGCGCCGGGAAACAATAGGGCCTCGTTTAGTGTTGCCCTGATCATTCCCTCGTATAGAGACTGCGAGGCGAGGTGGAGCTACAAGTAAATAATTAGTGGTTTCGGCCGAGTCAGGGGTTGTAGCACACAGCACCCTTACAAAACTTTGGGCGACCACGTGACGGATTGCCGCATTATGAAGAGCGCTGGACCCGACCCGTAGATCCGGGCTGAGCTTCGACCTCGGTCATTACAGGGGGGGCATCGTCACGATAGACCTCGGTGAGGACAGTTAAAAGGTCTCACGAGTTTCAACTAATCCATTGAACGTTTGTTTAAGGGGATTCGCAATTTTGTTAAATTTCTAAATGCTTTAGCACTGCCAGTCGAGTATAGTCTTACACGAGCTATAAAGTTTGTAACAAGAAGTTACTTTCGTTATTATACTTTTAAGAAAATGTGCACACAAATCATTTGGAAGGCTTCTAATCCACCTTAAGCTTTAAGTAAGAGAAATATCTTGTAGAGACTGTATAGGTAGCCTCAATTGCCTAGCTCGAGAAAATAAAGTCGAGTTTTATTGGGTAACAGCCAATTCCTTTTGTCCGTAGACATACACACTCGTAGTCCGTATACGTTCTATCTTAACTTGGCATTATTGCTGGAATAGTAATAGCATTACGATCGAACACCATCGCTGCTTGGTGCGAGGAAGAAAATGGCGTCGCGTCGTTGATACATGGTTGTGGTGCGGTCGCAAGAAAGCTACATGCCGCATTAGAATTCATTCCCATTACTTACAGGTCGTGACATCAAGTTTACTTAACATGAGCAAAGTTGACCTTTCCTCTTTATGGTCCAGTAATCGGCTTGACCAGGCGGGGAGGAGTGATAAATAGCCGTGTGATTGATGGAGCGAACCTCTGTTGCCTGTCCCGTGGATTACTGCAGTAAATACGACCCCAGTCCACCTGCTCTGGCGCTTCTAGACACGATGAGTTGACTACGCAATTGTTCCCTGGGGTCACTTACAACTCACAAGTTTTTCCATAAAAGTAAGAGGACGGCAGATTTTAACCAGCCCAGGAGAGATGCATTATAAAAATTGTAAAAGAGAATTTGCGAGTGTGAAAGTTTCGTTGGAAAAAATAAAACTCGAGGACAGAGGTGGTATGCTGAGGACAGAATTAGTCGAGCATTTGAATTTGTACCTAATGTTTTGTTCCCACGTGACTGTTAGTTATGTTTCTAGTATGCAAGTTAGCGGAATACGAATAAATACGAATACGAATGAATACGAATTGTTAGGCTAGTGGCTTATGAGGAAGAGAGGAAGAGGAACTCCGCACGTTTTTCAAAGAACCAGATTGTAAAAAAAGGAATAAAAACATGTACTTCTAAAAAGAAATTACATATATAGATTAAGCAATGAATAAGTTTGAACAAGTTTATTAGTGTAGTTTTACTGTTAAATCATCAATGGCGCAGATAACAGGTTTGGTTTAAAGCGCTAGCTATTAGTAGCTTGATTCTCCAATAATTCGCAAATAAATGATACGTTATGATGTATGTGTATATGTATCATGCTTCACAGTACTCTAGATGATTATATTCCTAAGTAATTAAAGCGATTCTCAATAATTTTCTATTTACATAAGAAAAACAAGATAAAATTAGCATAATGCTTGAGAGGGCATCTGAGTAACGACGCATCGATAGCAATAAGGGTGCGTAGCCCGTCGGCTCGGGGTAGAGCCACCATCCAATGCGCGCCAGCCCTTTGCACGGAACAAATCGAATATCGATGCCTGTTGCTATTCGAAACGGAGAGAGTCCCTAACGAAATTGTGTGTTTTAGTAACTGGCATACCATTACACGTTTTAATTAAAACAAAACAAAGATTGCTCACGCCTTGCGGATTGAGTTGGAATTTTCCTATACTCGAATCGATTTTCCAGTAAAAACGTAGATCTCGGAGTAAATTCTGGCTATGACGAACATTTTTCAACTAGTTACGTATTATAAATACGGTTTCGGGTTTAAAAGTGGATTAAAAGCAATACATTTTGGTGCTTACATGGTGGACGAAAGTTTGAATTCAATTTTGCGGTCTGTTTAGTTTAATTTAATTAACAGTCATTTATTTACTTACAAGACAGACATTTTGGTATTGTTAATTCAGTATTATAACAAATCAAATACAATATGGAAGACAATGATGAACATTTGAAAACATGTTTGTGCTTGAGTTTCAATCGCATGATATTTTTATCTGTCCAAGTGTATTGTTTTTTCAAGTTAATTGGTAGTGTATCAATTAAAATGTGGAGCGTTATTATAATTAGGTGTTCTCATGTTCAAAACAAAGCAAACTCGTTGAAATGTAAAGAAAAATAATATAATAATTCATAATATATGTCATACTTTGGTAGATTTTCTATCAGTATTCCTGCAATTGAGGTTTATTATTATAATTTTATCCAAAATTGGTTTAAGCAAGCACACATTAAATCCCCCTACCCTGACAATCAAAATCAAAAATAAATTGTTGAAACATTTTTCACTCATTATTATTATTATTATTATTATTATTATTATTATTATTATTATTATTTTTATTATTATTATTATTATTATTATTATTATTATTATTATTATTATTATTATTATTATTATTATTATTATTATTATTATTATTATTATTATTGGCTTATTATTATTATTATTATTATTATTATTATTATTATTATTATTATTATTATTATTATTATTATTATTATTATTATTATTTATTTTTCAACATCAGAGTACATTGCATTACATAATGTATAAACACTACAAGTACATGTGTCTAGTGCTGAAAGGATGCAGAAATCGGAACCACGTTCCATCCACGTAAAGTGTCCTGCAACCTTCTAAAAATAATCTTAATTAAGTGAAATAGTATACATAGTTCACTGTTAATTCTAGGTATGAGTGAGTGATATGATCTGTGAGGCTGCGTTATAAATGTAAAAAAACAGAAAGGAAATAAGAAATTACACTTCAGTTTCTATTTTAAAATATTGTGTTAGTGTCCTTGATCATGAATGCATTGGGTTGCATTAACATTGGCGGGGGGGGGGGGGGGGGAGGGGGGAAAAATATGCCCTAACATCTAACATTTCCTATCAAGACCAGGTGAATTATTCGGTTAGTGGCTTAAGCCGCTTAACGTGGTGTGAAGGTCAACTCGACAAGGGTTAAAAGAGACTAAGCAAACTTCTCATTACAGACATAAAAGAAACCACAATTTTATTTCCCCTTTTCTCTGTAGATATTTCAGAAATGTGCAAGACAAAGACAAAGACAAAGAGAAAGAGAATATTCATATTTTCACATGTAGCGCACAGGAACCGTAATATTTCCTTCATATATCACACCAAGAATGGGTGTGTTTGTGTGTGTGTGGAAGTAGCATTGCCGTTAAGTTTGGTCGTTGGAAGGGGAGTAAAGAATCGTGGACATATAAAACATAAAATGGAGAAGTATGTTTATACACATTTGAGAAGCATTTAAACATACTCATGTTCAACGGTAGCTGGAATATGGATATAATAGATCATCCACAAAATGTAACTGGTTGCACGATACCTAATCACTACTAACCGCCAGTTGCCATTCACATCTATCTATAGTTAGTAGTTCCCCAACTTCCCGTTACATTTCATCAGCATTCCGTTAATACAGACCCCGTACAAACGAGGGTATCATCGATATCACGCAGTACGTTATAAACAATGTTATAATTAATTTTCAACTTCCTCCATCTGAATATACCGGACATATAAATGTCCGCATTCGTAATAAAATTACCCTATTTTCTGGATAGCTCAGTCGTCAGTTGTAGTATCTGTTTCAAGCTTATTCGATTCCTATTATGCACATGTTCTATTTTTAGTGTATTAAATGTGGGAAATTTTCCTCTATCGCGCACTGACCTTGTAGATGGGGATCCTATTATAAGTAACCTCACAATAATGGTTATTCGTAATAATATATACATTATTTGGTTAATTTTTACATACTTTTTTTGCAATTTACACTCGCTTAATCGATATATGACTAACGGTAATGCATTATACAAATCTAAAGAAGAACTGTTAATACGAAAATATACCAAAAGCAAAAGAAATTGAAAAGATCTTAAAACTACTGAAACAATTTATATTGACAGTATTATTGCATTGATTGGTGAACTCGGAACTTCTCGCACAAGTCATCAAAAATAAGAAGAATTATCTGAGACCTACTTTCTTAACTATTAAAAAAAGTTCTTGACGAACTTGAGTTGGAAGAAAGGAAGAAATGTGAATTTGTAGTATTTTTATTTAAACATTACACGTTGTGTTGAAATATACATATTTGGAAGTGTACATATTTCTTGGATGTGACTCTTCTATGCTTACATGTATTTAATATTGACATCTGACTGATAACTAGAAATGCTGACCTTTCACTTCTTAATTTCTTTTCTCTAGAACCGTAGAATCCATTCACACCATGTAATGGCATTGTTTAGGACGGAAATTAGAATTGAGGAATGCGATTCTTTGATAACTTCTACCATTTCACCTATTAAAAATTTAATTAAATTGTGTGGAAATATGCAGGGAGTGTTATTGGAAAATTTCAAATGCCTCGTAGTGAACTATTTCCATACCTATAGGAGATAGAAGGAAATGAGCTGGAGCACACGTTTTAACGTATTTTAACAAGACGTTTAACCTCATTTCCTGTAGGATATGAATTATAATCACCTGTATTAACGTTGATGGTGTCGTCTGATAAAATAATTAAAATTCCACACAATCAACGTATTTAATTTGATGTATAATTAATATTTCATTAATACCTTTGGATTTCCTAAACTACGACATGTTGTTATATGAACAGAATTAAAATACACAATTTTACTTTCATGTTGTTAGTCAAAGAATTATTATAAAACCAACGGCATTGATAATATTAAAGGAACTACTTAAAGTGTAATAACGCAAATAAAAACGCATTTCAAAATTATATGAAATCATAAAATGTCGGATGTTCACAACCGAAAAAGTTTAAAATTGATTCAAAACTATTTCTGAATTTAACTCACGTTCATCACGAACTATTACGCAGAGTTTCAGAATTGTCTATAGAAAGTGAAATTATAACCGATCCCCCTAATGTGCAATGAGCCGACGAACTAAGTACGACGTGCCTTTTGTCTTGAAACTTCTTTTATAAATTAAAGTGTAGGCGGAACATCGAGCGCGCAGATTGCGCAAATGTAAGAAACATCCGGATTACAGCTAGGCCTACTTCTCAAGCGAATCTCTTGTGTAATCGTCCTTTGTTTCAACACGACAGGGGTATATTTTTCAAACTGAATGAACCTTCAAAATATTCTAACATTGTTATTGTTTGGCCTTTCCATAATCTTCCAAACGTAACAATGTAGTGTATTTTCCCAGCTCCTTGAAGTGTAAAATCACGTTGGAACAACAGTGAAATCTTAATCCCCTTCTCTATCTTCTTCCTCGTCTTGTCTCGCATTTCCCCTGCGAGTCGTAAAATCCAAAGAGCAAGCTAGGAGTAGGCGTCGTAGGCCTACCGACAGTACCGCGGCGGCAGGCTGTCTGCTACTCTAGGTCTGGACCCTAACCTAGAGGGCGCCGTCACGCCTAGCCGTCGTATAGTCGCTTCCAAACTACCCTCTCTCCCGGCTACCGGCTCCCCTCGTTACCCTAGACTCTACTCTCTTACACGCTAAGCAAATTACTTTCTTTTATACCCGATATTGGTTTATTCATTCATTTTCTCTCGCGCTTGTGTTGAAACCAACCTTTTGTATTAGTGTTCTTTATGGGTGGTGATAGATATCCTCATCAATACTGGCAGCTAATTAAAAGCAAAGAACAAAGCAAACTTTGCATTTCCCTCTTTACTTTGGCAATTTTTTTAAACCCAGAAAATGAGTTTGCTTTACATTGATTTTGAGCAAAATTCTTCATTTTGTTACTTTTTTATTATTGTTTAAAGATTATTTAGATCGATAGTTCTTTTGTCGCAGATAATAAGTAATGAGTGCTGTGTATTTCTCTAATTAATCTGTTTTTCAATGGGGGACTTTCCAAAAGTCACCTTATGGATTGATTTATTTATTCAATTAATTTCTAGAAATAAGATTACCCCAGCTATAACCGGAAATCTAACCACCCGAAAACTTCTTTATTACTTGAAAGAGTTACGGATAAGAAAAAGCACAATGTATGGACACTTAAAGACATGAAGCGCAAGTGTTTGTAGAAAGGAACGTAAAACAAAATAATCTACCACTACCAGTGAATTTAAGAATATAAGTTATTGTTTAGAAGGAGTGTTCTTCATATAAGCATCAGATTGCGTTGAATGTATTTTCCATGAGCCTACCCTCATCAATCATCATTTCAATCTGGGCCTGACGCTGGCCATGGCGCTGTGCTGTGTAACCCCGTATTTTATTGAAACTTTGGGAGTAATTTTATTACGAGCAAAGTTAAGCCTAACCACAGCATGGCTTAAGGAGCACATTATAATGAAATTAACAATAGTATATAAATTACCGATAGTCGACAGTCTTCTACAGTTTTTAAGTCTTTATTTTTAGGTATTAACTTCAGTCCCTCCTGTTCAGCCCAGTTCTCCAGCTCTTCACCATTCTTGTGTGTTTTAGCAAATGACAAAGCCATAAAAGTGGCGGATTTTTGGAAATTAGTTGTCTAGAACGGTGTTCCGGACACGGAAACGAACGAACGATTTTTAGGTACCACTTGTATTATTAAGTTTATTTTTTATACCTATTCAGTGTTATTTGTTACAATTTACGGTTTAATATACTTTTTATTATTTTTCTTTGGCAATTTGCAGCTGTTTTGCAGCCAGATACATGTAATATTGTTAATAAAGGTTCTACTACTAGTTGAAGTGAACGAAACATAATTGCACTAGGATAAATGATTGTGTGTTTGTACAGTTTCAAGGTTGAAACAGGGAACGTTGTTAAGGGTGGTACCGCCTCCTAGTTTCGTTTCCCGTAGCCATAGCAACGCGTCAAGACTCAACATCTCTCACCCTATCTATTTGATTCTTTATTGGTGTTCACGCCTAGACTCATCACACTTGATTCTAGTACGAGACAAAACTGAGACGAGTTTTCCTGAACTAAGAAGAGAGCGTCAATTAACTTTGTTAGAATATTATTTAGAAAAAAATGAATTTACAAAATTAGTCGTATTATTGGAAAGAGTGGGATGAATTTTATGAAAGGTTATCTTGTAAACAATGGGCTAATACTGTAACCGATTCAGTATTTAAGAATTTTTTGGATATAATCCGCTTGCGGGATGGCTGTTCTAGTGGTTTTGTTCTGTAGAATGATTGACACACAAGTAACCAGTTTATTTTATATCTTAGTGACTTTCTAAAAAGGCCTTATAGCTATCAGCAATTGTGTGCAAACGCTGTCCGCGGTTGCTCATGTGATGATTCATAGACACGTGGGTTCGAATCTCTCCCGATTAAGCCACGGTTTGTTTCATCTTCATCTATCCCACTTCACCGTCTCGAATAGCTTGATAGAGACGTAATAATAGAAACTCAAAGACGCTGATCATCTTTAAGTGCAAAACCATAAATGCATATTCAGTTAGAATAATTGATGTTTAAATTTATTATGTTTTTAAAGAAAACGTAATTTTAATGGAGACATAAATTGTGCGAATTTATAAAAATTTAAAATCATCGTTATTTGAATAAAAACACATACATTGCATTGTACTATAATTTTACAGTTGTGTAAATGCTTATTAATAAACAGCACCTCGATGTCTATATGTAATGTTACGCTGGTATACTGAGTTCGACGCTGCAGCAAACCCTGGTTCGGTTATTGTTTGTCTTTGAGATAGTAGTGGTACATGACTAGTCCAAGGGTTGTCTGTATCACCGCTGTTTGTATTATCATTCTATTCTGGGGCTCATTATGTGCTACAATAACCACAATCCCGCTGAGCAAATAATGTTCTGTTCCGCTCTGTTGAGCCAAGCTGTTAAACCGCCTTCAAATGCGCGGATTAATCTGCAGATGATGAAGTATGTTTTAATAAAACCTATTATTAATGTTCAAATTGTATCGTTAATTTATTCGTTATTAATAACACTATTTTACTATTCGTTTTGGATAACTGCATTTTATAATAACTCTCTCTCTCCCCATATTTTACAATTTGGGTTTGTGGCAATATATATTAAAAATTATGTTGGGAGAAAGATTTATTTTTACAAACATTTCAGTATGTAAAAAAGTAAATATTCTCATAAAACTCTCTCTCTCTCTCTTTATCATAAAAGAAAGTGGTTTATACTTTCAAATACTTCCATAATTACTAATGATATTTCTTGCTTATTATATTCATTTTGAGTTACGAATACCTTACTCGGATGGGGAAACATTTTTTCTGAATCAAATTTGCACAGGCATTCGTTTCGGATATGTATTTTAACGTCTCTTTCATATTATAACGTTTTTTTATGTCGAGTAATTTTTTCATGATCTTGAGACATAAACTGTCTCTGTGTAATAAGATAGACCTTTTTCTTACCTTAACTCGACGGTAAAAATAAATTAGAACGCATATAAAACGTAAGTTAAAGTTGATGAAAGAGGGACCTAGAGTTGGGCTGTCGGAATATTCACGGAGAGCTTAACTTGAAACCAAATTATTTTGAGTAATACAAAATGCTCAAAGAGTATCGAGATTATTATTATTACAACTATGTTACAACTATGCTATAATATATCCACAAAAATGTATGCCCCCAATTCGAATCTCTGCAACTTTCATAGCTATTAACTTAACTTAATAACTTACAGACCCCTATATAAGGAAAATGTTGGGAAGCGACCTTCATCGGAATTTTCGGTAGCCGGTACCGAACACGTGACTTCTGAGCTAAGTCTCGTGTAAATGCGTGAGTTACTGATCTGTATCGGTTATTTCACAGGTCACTTCAACTCGCATGATTGTGAAGTACAATGTGTACACATTCCAGTGAACCAATGATCTAAGCCGACCTCTGCCGCATTGGAGGTAGAAATACACCCACACTTTTATTATTATTAACTTAGCATTCCAAAACGTTTGCGTGAGAGGCCAGAAGAGTTTGAATGGGTGCTTATAGGAGTGGACAACGGTGCGTTACGCAGTGAAGCCTGGAAGACGCGAGATGCTTTAAGCCCGGGGCCCGGCCGGGGGTGGGGGCGGGGCATCGATGTCCCTTGGCGACCGTAAAATGGGGAGGCGTGGCATTAGAAACCCTCTTTTTAGTCCCAACTCACCCTGCATCTAATTTTCAACAAGTTTTTGGTTTTTATTGAAGTCGGGGACAAAGAAGCCCATATGTTTTCGCACCCACAAGTTCTAGCTAAGTTGTGAGCAATGATAAATATTAAAACACAACATTCGCAACGAACTGTAAAAAGTTAGCTATGTAATAAAAAACAATCGATAATAACTTTAACTCGACACATTCGTAGAATTATGTGTTTCTTTCATTTATTATTTTCAGTTATCGAATATATTGTTTTTCGAGACAAAGTTTACGAATATATAAAATATTGATAGTCTCTCACGTAAGATACTTATTACTGTGGGTCTGGCTAAAGAATAATTCATTAAACATAAATCAAAAACTTTTTTACCTCCGATGTAACTATAGAGAGTTATGTAACTAAATACAAAACGTAACCAAAAAAGTTCACATTTTGGACGAAATGCAAAGTTTAATAAAAAGTGAGGTGGTCTGTGGACACTTATATTGATATTTAACAAAACCCCAATTCTAATAATGGATGTAATGGAATCATCCGAGATACTGAAACGTATTTTCATAATTTGCTAGAGAGTATTTGCATGTTATGCGTATGCATAAGGCTGCTTAGAACTGAAGCAACTTAGCATATCAATCAACTATACAGAATTGGTACAACTTACACGACATGAATCCCCAACGGAATTGTTATTAATATGGCAAACACGACAAGAAACGTTCTATCTGATGTAACGGGGTAATCACAACTTGACAAATCATGACGCTAAGATTAACGAAGCGAAACATATCAAAAACAGCGACAGTTGTTTAATAAGCTTGGGGGAAAACACTGCAAGGTCTATGGAGGGTAGAAACGACTATACAGTTAGCTTGTTTAATAATCTTGGGGGAAAACACTGCAAGGTCTATGAAGGGTAGAAACGACTATACAGTTAGCTTGTTTAATAAGCTTGGGGGAACGCACTGCAAGGTCTATGGAGGGTTGAAACGCCTATACAGTTAGCTTGTTTAATAAGATTGGGGGAACACACTGCAAGGTAAATGGAGGGTAGAAACGACTATACAGTTAGCTTGTTTAATAAGCTTGGGGGAACACACTGCAAGGTCTATGGAGGGTAGAAACGACTACACAGTTAGCTTGTTTAATAAGCTTGGGGGAACACACTGCAAGGTCTATGGAGGGTAGAAACGACTATACAGTTAGCTTGTTTAATAAGCTTGGGGGAACACACTGCAAGGTCTATGGAGGGTAGAAACGACTATACAGTTAGCTTGTTTAATAAGCTTGGGGGAACACACTGCAAGGTCTATGGAGGGTAGAAACGACTACACAGTTAGCTTGTTTAATAAGCTTGGGGGAACACAACGCAAGGTCTATGGAGGGTAGAAACGACTATACAGTTAGCTTGTTTAATAAGCTTGGGGGAACACAACGCAAGGTCTATGGAGGGTAGAAACGACTATACAGTTAGCTTGTTTAATAAGCTTGGGGGAACACAACGCAAGGTCTATGGAGGGTAGAAACGACTATACAGTTAGCTTGTTTAATAAGCTTGGGGGAACACAACGCAAGGTCTATGGAGGGTAGAAACGACTACACATTTAGCTTGGTAAGAGAAGCAGATACCAATATACATTGACTTGCTGATAAACTGGATCACATTCGTTTGTTCTGCACTTGTTGTTTTATTCGGATGGATCGGTGCATTGAAGTGGAATAGGATACTACTGTTCTTGGCTTTTGGCTGTTGCTCTCTTGCTCTCTAGAGAAGAGCCACAGTCACGCAGCTACGATACATGTGTATGATAATAGAGAGCACAGAAAGAAGCCGCACATTACGGGATTGCACTCTCATACCTGCTTGTACTGTAATGACCATGGCTAGTTCTCAATGTTAGACAACGTAACATTAACGGTATTTTATCGATATCTTGAGATCGCTTCAAGTTATTTAAAATGTGATGTCAATTCGGGATTCTGTACTTATATACTTAAACTTATATTTCTTAGTACTAAATTTAAAAACTTTTGAATATAATATGGTAATTTTTATTTCTGTTATTTATTCAATAATTTACTTATAATCATCTAAACTGGATATAGAAGTGACAAAATAGTATTTTCGGTATCAAATCAACAAAATTGCATTTCAGTTCGTTCTAATACTTGACAAATTTGTGAACATTACGTAAAATAACAATTTGAGTTAGATTAATACGTTTTTGGTGGAGGTGCCGGGTAAACACAATTATTTGATAACACAAATAATATTAATGTTGATCATAATATTATTAATAAAAACATTATTTAAATTATTAGTTCACACATACTTTTATTATAATAATAAACCAACCAGAGATACGTGGGCTTAAAGCATGATCTCCAAATCACCGGAGAAAAGTATAACAATAAAGTGATATTGTATAGAAAAAAATAGAGACACTCTTAGCTTAAACTGCCAAAATATGGTTTATGCTTTGCAAAGCATTACATTAAAAAATTTAACTAGGAATGGAAACCATTAAGAACGCAGTTCAAATGTGTTACAAGAATATTCAACCGCATTTAAAATAAATAATGTGTATTTGAACTAATACTCGTATTTATTTGAAAATAGAAACATAACTGACAAAATGTTCTTCCTTTACAACACGACCCTCTGTTCCTGTGTTCTGTATTCCACCAACTGAGCTACTGGGCCGCGGGACAATCCGCAATTAAACTGCTATTTGTATTGCCCTATTTGTAGTTCATGTTAACTCCGACAGTGGACGGCAATTGCATGGTCATTTGGTCATCGGTGTCGGAGTATTTAAACTACGAGTGAAGGATCATGTGACAAGTAAATCACTGTCTAATGCCCAATGTACACTATACGAATAGTACGAGTAATTTTGATCTCATTATAAAATGTTCCTATAACGCTATAGCAAACGTAGTCGCGTAATCTATCTTCTTTTATTATTGACGAATATTTATTTCAAAAACTTGCTATATTTGACAATTATTATTTGTTACTTGTAACGTGTTTTTTTTGGTTCATTTTCGGAAATGTTAAGAATATACTTCTCTAAGTTTACCAACTTAACAGTTTAACATAACTATGCAAGAGAATTTATAAACACGTTAGGATTGCGTTGTTACAGAGCGTTTTTTAGCTATACCTTGTAATAGCTTATTGAATACATGAAAACTTGTTTTGTAAAATATCCACAGTAGAAGATGAGTAGACCGTTTTTTTTTTTTTTTTTTTTTTTTTTACATGTGTCCATGTCCAACAAAGAAAATTACTTCATTTTGCATGTTGGTTTCTCTCAGTGCACTTTTAAACCCGTAAATAGAACACCCTTTGATGATGGCACATACTAAAATATACGCCACTGCTCGCATTAAAATGCAGCATGTACAGTAATTTGAGAAAACACATTACGGTCTACGGAACTTTGAGTGAGTGTTCGTGTTTTTAATCATAAACCTGGCAACGACATACAAAATAAAACGACTCGAAAAACTATAAAGCAACACGAGGTTAGAGAATCTACATATGTGTGGTTTTTTCCCACCTACTTTCTACGCATTGTCAATGATAAAAAATAATAACAAAAATTAATACTGCTATCAATGAAAATATTCCCGACAAGGTTCAATGCCTATCAGTAGTTTGTGCTAAGGTTTATTCTTCAAATCGAAAACGAAAAATAACCGATTTAATAAAACTCTCACGATGTAAAAAAAACGAAATTCAAAACTGAAAATCGTAAAAACTCTCATATTCGTTTTTACTCTCGCTAGAATTGTTATCGTTATCGTAGGCACATTTTTTAGACTAAACCTGTCAAAGTGTAACATGGTTTGCGTCTAGTTATTAAATTCGCGGGAAAACTGTTGAATTTTCTAACACACCATGCAGTACAAAATAATTTAAAAAAAATTTAGAGTATAATATTGATTCTGTTTAGATTCAATCTACGCGTGAATACACTATAAATGCTACTAAGTACACCTCTTTACAACTTTAAAGCGACAACTCATTGAAGGGAGATTTAGTGCCACGTTGTGATAGCTGTAAAGTTTACCAGTATGTAACTTCTGCCAAATTAACCATACTCATTGGATTGAGCTAAATGGTATTTGCCCCATTCATTTGAGGGTTTAGCGTTTACTCACAGTAGATTCGTTTACGCAGAGCTTCGCAGATTACCATGCGAGGTAACACTATCTCAGTTGTAACGTGAAGCGCTAATATAACTGTTTGGTTTTACTCAAACATAGAAACATATAAGCAACAAATGTTTGTGCTTGTATTGGTTTTTATCTTCCGTTAATCTGTTTAAGTTTAACATGCAATTTTGATTTTTAGATTAGATTTTTCGAAATTATTAAATACAAAATACATCTTCCTATTGTTATGTATGGTTTTTTAACTTTCATCAACATTCATTGCTTTTGAATAATGTTGTAAGTTAATAATATTATAATATTTACAATATGGTTTTACGTTGAAGTTAATACAATACCGAAAACATTTTTTCTTTGCATCAGTCTGTATTATGCGTCCTGAATGTTTATTAACATTCAATTATAAAGTTTTGAAATATGGATCGAAATAACTTTGCACTGCATTTAACTATTGTGTTCAACTGTAAAACAATGTGATTGTATATTTTAGAATGTGCAGAATTATAGGAAAATCTATATCAAAATTCAAAGGTTTTGTAGCAAATGTATTTTATATGATCGCACATATATTCTGAAACACTAACATTTTTAAGTGCGAATTATTTATTTAGTCCCTCTTCTCTTTCTCTCTTCCAACCCTCCATTCCCCTTCTTTCCCTCTTCTTCCCCTCTTCTTCTCTACCTGTAGTCCTACGTTCTACATTTCCGGTTGGATTCATATTCATCACTATCGAAGTCTGTCTACGAGAACAGTGCAGTTTTTCTAACCCTTGGCTTGAGAATGCATTTTGTACTTTTATTGATGGAACATAGACACATCTTTCATGGGTCGTTTTTCTCAAAGCACACAGTGAAATATCTTGGGAGAGGGGGGAATATTCCTTATGTTGTCACTTGACTGAGTGGCTCACCCGTCACAAAGACTTGTAAATAGTAACAGAGGTAATTGTTTGGAGTATAGAATGGTAGCAGCCCAATAGTTGTTCTCTATTGACGGCAAACTCAGTAATAATGTCCATGGTAATAGTTTGTGACACAATAAAGACTCGTAATTCATAAATAGACTACAAACCAGGTTAGGTCGAACAATTTATGTAAACAAACCTGTTAAATTGTTTTCGTAATCTTGGCCTCATACATGTTTACCAAATCCGTTTAGTATTTTAAATGTATATCAAACTTCTTATATAAACTTGGCGTGAATATGCATGAACATCCAATTACTGCTATTCACAGAGGGAAAACCTTTTAAAGGATAAGGGAATCAAAAAAATGTTATTTCTGAAACAGCTTTAGATAGGGAAATTTGAAACATAAATAAGAAGTCAGAAGTCATGGAATCATATTTTTTCTCTTTTTATATATAGGCTGGATAAGTCTGTGATTTATAGCTGTATAAAGAGCTTACAAAACGTAGACCTCTACATATCCAATATCAAAAATTCGCAGCCACGGAAACCGCACCACACTCCCTTCATACATATATATAAGCGTACTAGTAGAGAATTGCATTTTTAATCCATGATGAAGAGCTAACACTGGTATTTTTTATTTAGTTACCCATTCTTGATGATATAATTTTAAAAATTCTTAATGGTTCAGCGAACATTTAACATAACCATCTATAATTAATGGTACTTCCTAATAATTCAAAATTCTTCGTATGTATTATGTATTTTTATAATAATTGCATTTTATATGCTAGATCCTTGTGTCTATACCGCTTTACGCAATGCACGTTGGACAGCAGACAAGTAAATTTTCTTTCTCTCGTAAGACATTCGCAAACGATTAATATATGGTCACTAAATAATTAAATAGTTAGTTTAAAGAAACTTATAATTTTAATTTTACTGAAAAACTATTTCAGCACTTATTTACCAGAAAGACAAAATAAATAATTATAGTTTAAAAACATAGTTCAACTTAAAAACGTGGGTTACTTACTTAAAAAAAACTGATATTCACGATGTGACTTTAGGTTTATTAGGTACTGTTATTGTTTCTTGTTTCATATCAATAGTTAATAATTGGATATATTCTATTTTATCATGTCACGTAAGCCCCACGTGAATCGGTGAAAATTGATCTACGCATCTAAAAAATACATTTCCGAAAATAGCGTAGGTTAATTGCGTTGTGTGTATTTTTATTATTGGTTAAGTAATTCTGATTTTATTCTTTTTTCATGGAATAGAATTAGATTATCATTCGTAATAAATCTCGATTTCTCTGGTTTAGTAAAACTCCAAGAAATGAGCACAATTTTAATTTGATTTTTTTGTTATGTAATGTTATTTCCGTTAACCTACGCGTTGTTATTATCTTGATTTAACGAGAGTGATAGAAAGCGACTGTATTAAGAAACGCGTGGTTCAGGAGGGAGAACTATTTTGTCAAAATAAAGTATTATCCGATCAGATATCTATAGATTCAAACACACTGTTTATAATAAAACAAAAAAGTGCTACATTTTAGGCTAGCACAAAAATAATTTAACTAAGGCCCGGTTTCACCAACGTATTTAAATCGGAGATTAGCTTGATCGGTGCCATCACCAACTTTTCATAAATAAATAATCTTTCATCAAGTGAAAATATTGTATATTGTTATATTTCAGAATTTAGTAATTAATAAGCGTCAGTTTTAGAGAAGATATTAAATAGCCTAACATTATTTAAGGTATTTACACTCGACAATGAAATATGTTCATAATTCATACAATGATTCATATTCTAAAGTTTGCTACTTATTGTTACTTCGTCGCAACGTTCATTTGTTCTTGTAAATAGCCATGAAATAAAAACAAAGATTCGACAGAAAGATCGAATATTCATTGTTGTACTGATTTGAATACAGAGCATGGATTTCTTTTGAGATAATGAAATTCGGTCATGGCCTTCTGTATGCATTTTACGTAAGGATCCAATAATGCAAAACAAATGACTAAACACGTGTCAGACATTTATTGCCAATCTGAAAGAACTTTTGTTAGTGACGTATTGAATATATTTCCTCGTTTTTCATTAAAATTTATTTAAATACCAGTAATAACAGCATGATAGTTTACAGCTACTCATAGTTGATACTAATTAATTACTCAATTCTGGAATACAGCCCCATGCAATGTTTTCAATACATGCAAAATTATGTTTATGTAAAGTTGGTGACGGCGCCGATCAAGCCAATCTCCAATTTAAATACTTTGGTGAAACCGGGCCTAAGCAAGCTATTGATAAGTACAAATATAATCTATTACATCCAACCCAAACATGAGAGTGTGAAAACTCTATTTTAAGATTTTTCAAGATATAAATGAACTCGATCAACAAGCAATAGATTGACGTATCGATTGGAGTTATAAGTGAACACACAAGCTTAATGGGTTTCCTAGCTTGATACATGATGGCTGATTTAGTCGGGTCTTGTGAAGAAATCGAGAAAAACTCTCTACTGATTCTCTCTTTATGCTATGACAGCCATGTACACGTTACCACTGGTTTAACACACTACGGTGAAAAATCAATTAGTATCAATGAGTGGCGATTTCAACTCCATAATTTTATTTTAAAACCCATCCAAAACTGACCAAAAAAATCCACTGTGTTCACAATTTGCAATTTCTTCTCAACATAAATCTTAATAACCAATCATTTCTTTACGACTATGTACAAGTTGTTATATCCTGGTGATTCAAGTGCTTCACAATATGCAACATTCTATTCAACAATTAAGTATTTGCACTGTATCTGAGTTTTTTGTTTAGCTTATAAAAAACACTCTTTATTAATTGAGTATACAAATTATACCGGTAACGAAACCAACACCTCCGTGCATTACCCTGTAGTTATAAGTCGAAGTGTTTGAAGTGAATCCATGCTTACAATTCCACTTGACTTCACGATAGTTTGCTGTTGATGTATTCACTTCATTCAGTATGTGATTGCATTTCGAGAGCACCTCGAAAATAAAAAATAAATTAAGATCATATAAGTCGAGTAAATTCCTTTTATCATTACACGAAGCTGCACACTTACAAGCAAAACAAATTGGCTTTTAAAGCGTGGGTGTAGTGGAAATATTTCAGACAACATCCTAACTTGATTAACAGCTTAGGTGGCAGGCTATACGTTTAATGGGCTAATCCAGAACGTCCGAACAAATGAAGATTGACAGTGGGTGAATCGCTATTAACGCTAGGGTTGCACAGATACACTCGGTGTACAATCCTGGGGACTTTAGAGTGCGTTATGGGTCGTGTTATTACTTTTATCACAGGCTATTGCTTTGTTAAAGATTTATGTATTTTGAAGCCTTCCGTCCTGTACACGTATTCAAATGTAACTTAACAAAATTATACTCTTATTTCAATCATTATTTGTATTATTATTAACATCTTCTCAATTTATAATGTTGTACTGTGTTTATCTTTAAAGTAATTTTTAACTTTGAATACATACAAATAAAATTATTATATTAATGAAAATGTAAGACTATCATTAACGCACTCCAGAATAAGTGACGAAACGACGAAAAATGTATGTTTTACTGTTTGGCAGAAACTTTTTAAGATGAGGTAAGAAGACCCCAAAAACAAGACTCAGTGTCAATCACATACTAATAGCGAAGTTGCATGACAACTAATAACATAGTAATATACGATATTATCATAACATAAATCATAGTTCTTCGTAGGTTGATATCCCCACCACACGGTACATCCACGCAGTCGAACAGATAATGATGTACAACAATGTACGGCGCAGTTACCAACCAGTGATAAATCATACTGTAAAGTGTATGCCATGTTTACTAACATGCATAAAATCCCCGAGGTAGTTGTAAAAACAAGAAGGGCGACTGGCGTCTAAACTATCGCATGTTTTGCGCACGAGACATCTGAACTGTGATATATACTATGGTTTCAAACAAAACATTGGGATATCGAGCAAGAAGAAGGGGTATGCGGAACCTGATTGCGAGAAAGAAGCCGAGCTATTCGTGTGAGGTTGTTTTACCAATGATTCAGGGCAGGCTTGGATGGATGTGATGTGGAGACTCAAACGAAGATTGAATTCAGTAGGGATGCTCGGGGAAGACGCGAGAAAAGTTTACTTACAAGGGTGAGCTCGTTCCTGAAGACTCACATGGTCTTGATACATGACAAAAATCGATGGACGTAAACAAGACAGGTCCCATCAAATTTGTTGTGTTTTCATAATGAGAAAATAATAATACAAAAATAAAATGAATTCATATTTATTTGTTAATAAATTGTATTATTTGTTAGTTATTTCTAGATTATTATTATTAAGGTAATAGTAATAATAATGTGAACATTCTACACTATCGTATCGCTCGCAGTCCCTGCTCGGTCCCGGTCATTTTAGTGACAGCATAATACCCGACTACGAGAGTAGGTTTAACACGAACCAACAAGTCAAACATCCGTTGTCTTCTTCCAATTAAAATACAAAATGGGCCTGATAAGAGTTCCCGGGAAGTTTCACTGCCGCGCGGATAAAGCCGACAGTAACCAAATTGTAATCTGCCACACAAACTCTTGACTTGGTTATAATTAGATTTAAGATTCTCCGTATTTTCTACTTTGATGTAATTTAAACACTTAATTCGGGAACCTCCATTGACATAACAACAATTTACGAAGGTATTTTCCATTTGAAAATTAGTTAACGTTAATTAATCGCGAATGTGAATGTACAAATTTACGATAGCAAAGCCTCAAGATTGCAGATAAATATAATTAAATTTTTGGAAAAATAGATATACAAGTGTTTCATATCGTACATTGTTGAAGAGTTCAACTTAATGCCACTCCACGAGACAAGATAGATTCATGATTGAATACTTCTAAAAGAGTCTTGAATTATCCTTTGAAATATCTATCTCAGTAATTCGATATAATACAAAAACGTTCCCACAAAAATCAAATACTTTCCAACTATACTGAACACAAACTTCCTAATACCGAGTCTGCGGCCAACGCCGACCAGGCCTACTGTTGTGCGTACACTTTCCCATGTTAATATCAACGTTCTTGTGTTTGTGCCACAGCATGTTCGCGATTTGTGTTTAAAAGTTAAAAGTTAAAACACATTGTTGGGAAACTTTCACTCCGTAACAAGGGCGTATATCTTTTTTGTTTTTAACTGGATACATTCGTGAAGAAGAAAGTTTCTTCCAGTCTTGAAGTCTGTTCTCGTTCTGTGGGAAGCTCGCTAACAAATGCTGGACCTCCCGGTCGGCTCCTCTCTCTGAGAACTACGTCAATAAACGCATTCTTTTGTGTGTAACACCTGCTGCGGGGTAAGAGTGCCTCGTTCGTGCACCAACCGGTGCAGCACATTAACCACGTTTAACTGAGAGTTAATACGTGGTAGATTTAAGTATTTAAAGTTAAGGTTAAAGTGGACTGAACTCATTAATTTAATGGGTTTTATTGATTTATTGAGAACGCTTCAAGATAATAAAATGGTGATACCAACGCAGAATTTGGTTTTGTGTCAGCTAAACAATGCATTTAAAAACTGACAAATATTTTAATTGTTACGATTGTTAATCAATAACTAAGCGAGCGAAGCGAGCGTCTCCACTAGACTCTTATGGCACTTCGTTTTTTTTTTTTTTTTTTTTTTTATGTCTGTCGATAGCGGCCGAACGGAATATCCGATCAACTTGAAATTTAAACCATCCACAAGCCTCGATGTGGATTAAAGGTGTATAGTTTTGAGGCTAAATCGTTCGAAAAGTTACAAAGTTACACCATAGTTACTGCAAAATATTTTTCTGAAACAAAATGGCGGAAAATTGTGAGATATCCATATTTTTTTACAAATTTTTTTCGGTCACGAATATGTTAACGACGATCTGATAAATATTGGCAAAGTTACACAAAAGTTACTCGAAAATATTTTTCTGGAACACAGTAACTGATAGTAAATTTTTGTCCGGTTACGAATATACTAATGTAAACGCGATCTGGTACGTATTTGAGGCAGAAATCACATTTCTATTGCTGTCAATAACTGTTAGTAACGGTGGCGGACCGTGTTGAAAACATGACGACGAAAATTCTTAGCAACGCACATTGCACTGCATCCAACAATGTCGGGAAGTATAATAGCTATGGAAATTAGGAAAAATTTTGCAATGCGCATTCTTGAATTGTTGTGAATTGTTTTTTATTAGCTTCGAGAACTTTTCGCCACAAAGTTCGTAGATATGGACGCGCTCGCTTATCAACGCGTCAAACAGAGCGTTTTCCTAGTACGATAGTATTACTACTAAAACATGGCCATAAGATTAAACCAATCGTTATCTTTGTGCCTGATGAAAGTCAAGGAAATTGATCTTCAATTGAGATTATATATAACGGTGATGTTTCTTAAAATGTTCTATGGCTGTTGTTTCAATTGTTTAATACTCAATTTTAACTTAGAAAGAGGACGGCGTGATTTAATCATGGAAGTCAGCTGAGAAAAGAGAGTGCGTTTACCACGTTTAAGTGTAGATCTCTTTTGCTAAATCTTCTTCAACGTTCATCATACTATTGAGGTGAAACATTGAAGAACCCCAACCCTAAATATCAACTTTAAAGAGATCAGCTTCAAACAGTTCAACTTCTGTTTAATTGTCACTGAGAGGACGTTAATGTGTTTTTATTTAGTTATCGTTACTTATAATAAAATATTGTAGTAATTTTAATCATATTATTATGGTTTCATTTATGTATTATTATAACATTAAATTAAATTAAATTTATTTATTTTAGTTATGTTATAGCCTGGACGGTATCAATAGGTAAACAGATGACTTGAGAAGTATTCAAGATATTTTGTGTCAGGAGAAATTTGAAGATCCCCAATCGGCTTATGACTGAGGAAAACCTTCAGTTAGGATTGCCTTTGGCCAGACTAGAACCGGCGACTTTCTGAATTGTAATGTAGCGTGCAACCACTGAGCCACGTCCAAATAGAAAAGCAATATATATATATATATATATATATATATATGTAGTAGTAGGTTTTCGGGTTGCTGTCCACGTTACTTGCTCTTTAGAGACTGGTTGCTGGCCCAGAAATGGGCCATTGTCAATGTCTCGACGTTTCGACAAAATCGCATTTGCCATCTTCAGGAAGATTCGTTGGTTTCCGAAGCTGAGAACCGAATGGTTTCCTCTCCGGTGTGTCCATTGTTTTATACCTAGCCTGGTGCGCTGTTATTGGTTCGCTAGGAGACCGATTCGCAGCTAGCCAATGGCGTGACGGCGTGTGTGTTGAGCGGTGGCGACGACAGCGCTTAGAGTGCGGCCTCGTCGAACTACAGCGCACCGGCGAGCGCACCGGCGTTCGTTCCCACCCGGCCGCGCGGACCGATGTGCCCCTCTCTCGCAGTCCCGTCGCTCGGCCCGTCGGTCTTTAGATCTTGTTGGGACGCGCTCGGCTTCTCGTGGTCGGACCCGTGTATGCCGCTACGTCGGGCGCGATCCTGTCGGTGTATTTCTTTCTTCGTTTGTCACCTGGCTTCGGCGGTGGTACTGCATCTGGGGGTGGGTTTATAGGTGTTACTTGTCGCGCCGCCAAGATGCTCTTCCATACTGCGGGGAGCGTGAGTGAGTCGTCTCGTTTGTTCATAGAGTGTTCTCGTTTGACAATCTCAATGGCTTCTCGGATGGTCCTTGTGCGATAGTGTTCCACTTTGGCCAGTGTCTTTGTATTTTCAAAGTCAATCCAATGGGCTGTAGCGTCCACGTGTTGAGCCAGAGACGACGACCTCTCCCTGCGCCCAATCGGCGCGTCTCCGCCCGCCTCAGAGAACATAGACTGGCGGTAGAGCGCAGGGAGAGGTCGTCGTCTCTGGCTCAACACGTGGACGCTACAGCCCATTGGATTGACTTTGAAAATACAAAGACACTGGCCAAAGTGGAACACTATCGCACAAGGACCATCCGAGAAGCCATTGAGATTGTCAAACGAGAACACTCTATGAACAAACGAGACGACTCACTCACGCTCCCCGCAGTATGGAAGAGCATCTTGGCGGCGCGACAAGTAACACCTATAAACCCACCCCCAGATGCAGTACCACCGCCGAAGCCAGGTGACAAACGAAGAAAGAAATACACCGACAGGATCGCGCCCGACGTAGCGGCATACACGGGTCCGACCACGAGAAGCCGAGCGCGTCCCAACAAGATCTAAAGACCGACGGGCCGAGCGACGGGACTGCGAGAGAGGGGCACATCGGTCCGCGCGGCCGGGTGGGAACGAACGCCGGTGCGCTCGCCGGTGCGCTGTAGTTCGACGAGGCCGCACTCTAAGCGCTGTCGTCGCCACCGCTCAACACACACGCCGTCACGCCATTGGCTAGCTGCGAATCGGTCTCCTAGCGAACCAATAACAGCGCACCAGGCTAGGTATAAAACAATGGACACACCGGAGAGGAAACCATTCGGTTCTCAGCTTCGGAAACCAACGAATCTTCCTGAAGATGGCAAATGCGATTTTGTCGAAACGTCGAGACATTGACAATGGCCCATTTCTGGGCCAGCAACCAGTCTCTAAAGAGCAAGTAACGTGGACAGCAACCCGAAAACCTACTACTACATCTTCTTCAGTCCGCGAAAACCTACAGAATAACATATATATATATATATATATATATATATATATATATATATATATATATATTTCAGCCATGCAATCAGATTATGAGATGGTTTCATGCATCAAGAATAACACTTACTTGCAAGAAGTAACATGAGTAGTAAAATAACTTCATTTATAAACGTGACCATTTTGATAAGATAACGTAAGCCTACAAACTAAGTATCCATTTAGTTATCAGCTACCTCAACGAGATCGTGTTAGTAGACTATTTCGAGACCTGCAATCTCCGGCACATTGTTAACCCAACGTATTAATAAGTTATCTCACGGACGCAAATTTGAGTTGGCAGTTTCGGAGACCGCATGATTTTGAATTGAGACCTCTCATCTTCCTTTAGGGTCCTAATCAAAACTTCGTCGGTGTATGTTGGTTCTGTGCAGGTTTACACTCATACGCGCCAGTCGTGTCGTTATTATGATGGCTCCACATTTCAGCCAAACATTGTAATTGCGTGTAATTGAAAATGTATATTCATAGCCTACACTCACTGTAATATTACAAATGTTTTTTCAAACTAATATTACGTTTTTACGAAACCAAATTGATCCCAATTTTCACGTTTTCGATGAGGTGTAGCATTATTGAGATATGATTAAATAAATAAATAAATAAACAAATAAATAAATAAACGGTAATTTTGCGAAATTTTTATATTGGCGATATAGTCTTTTCTCTTGGTGTTGACTTTTATTTCGAGTCAGAGGTATCAGGAGGGGAATTACAAAGGCTCTTGCGTACGCCGACGATGAAAATGGGTCCTGAGACACTAAATAAGGTATATACATACGTAAAGAGATGTTACTAAGTTTATGGGGTTTAAGAGGTGAACAGTAGGACTGTTCGTATTTCACCGATTGAAAAACGGTTGAGTTCGTAGTGGCGCGATCGGTTGTTTACTCCAAAGGAAGAAGAAACTACATTGTTGGAGAGAATTGAGTGAATGTGCTTGGAGAAATGAAACGATGGATGCATTTTGGCCTGAGAAGTTACTGTTTCAAACTAAATTAATGTGAAGCCAAGTATTTAACTATTTCCAACACTTTTTCATTAATCAAATGCAGATAAAATTTACACACTTAGTATAAGCTACAGTAGATCGGTGCGAATGTACACTACATGAACATTTTCACATTATAGCATCTCTTCTATGTTAAGTCATAGGAAAACTAATAAGTTTTACTTCTCAACAATCGTAGCTTCTTCAGAGTAGACTTGAAATATAATATTGCACTATCCAGTTTATTGCTGGTTGAGCTTTTATTTGCTTACAGCGACAAAGTAAAACAGTCATGAACATTTTGCATTTAAAATGTTCTTAACTGTTTCCTCTTAGTAATAAAATGCACTACCATGTTCATAATAAAAGCACTAGAGCGTGGTTAATTAGTGTATCATTACACGTATGCATACCAAGGTAGTCGCAATGTGCTTCCTTTATGTTCAACATAGAAATAACATAAAGCTATCTCCCGTTCTTTCGGAAACGTAAAACTATTCCTGATTACATTTTCATTTCGTTTAGAAATACGTATCACGGCACAAAAACCGTCACTGGGACAAATTAAATTCATCAAACGTGCCGAAGCTTAAAGGAAGTATTAACGAATGGATGGATGCAAAATTAATACGGTATATATTATAAGTTTGCTTGGACGGGGATCGCACCAGAAAAGAGACTAGTTTCTATGACGTAGCTTAGGCACAAAACGGAACAAGGGGCATCATTGGGTAGAACTGGGTTGTATACATGAGAAACATGAAACGTGAAATGATTTTACTCTCATTCTATCATTGAACACGTAATGAAAAAACAAAAAACAACTGGAATGGAGTCCTCGTGGTTAGACCAGCACAGATAATTAGTTAGCATTTCGGCATCATGGGGTATTTGTAAATAATTGTAACAGGGTCCAGTCTCTAGGATTTCGGATCATGAAACTTGGTGTGCCTTAGGCAGGCAGGACAATTACAAGAACACATGTTTTATGTGTAGAGGTGTTTGAAAATGATTTTATTAAAAAAAAAAATCATTTTATTCTAAACCAAAATGTGGTGTTATTTCGGTGTTATTTTTATAATGGAAATGGAGAAATCAGGAAGTTTCAAAGCAACGGAAATTTTCACTCGCTTCACACCGCTTTATTTTGAGCAACGTTATCTACTAGCAACGCTGCAAACCACTTTTCCACTGGCCAAAATGTGGTTGGTAAACAGTTTGAGACTAAACTGTTGAACCGACTTAGGGTCAAAAGTAGTAATTATTACGTAAAATATGCAATTTTTACTGTAAATAGTTAAAAATGCTGAAAATGGTGTTATTTCGCTATTTCAACACTCAATTCGGGTTATTTAAATAATATGGTGTTATTTCGCGATTTGATTCCTTATCCTTCATGGCCAACATGCCGACATCTGTCAAAAAAAAGTTCTTACACCACAAATAATGAATTTCGTTTTATCGCGGATTCCGAAAAACAAACGTCTCTACTTATGTGGGATTAGAACCCACATACGCTTAGGACCTGCGCCCTAATTGTATGAACCACCACGGATGGCTCTACTAATAGAGATGACAAATTCAATGAGAATAAGATACAAGAAAAAGTTAAACTGAAGTATTTCTTGTAAGTTTGTTTTATTAACAATGGATGGGGGCGAGGGGGTAGAAACAACCCTTCTAGTGCTCTACGAGGGACCAATGCTCGGTGTGGGTGTGGCAAGACTGTGTTAGTAGACTCTAGGCTCTCAGGTCTTGTGTTGCATTGTCCCTCTATTAGTTTTAACATTTGGTGGAGGTGCCGGGTTAGCCTTGTTTTACATTATTATTATTATTATTATTATTATTATTATTATTATTATTATTATTATTAATATTATTATTTTTATTATTATTATTATTATTATTATTTTTATCACAATTATTATAATCTCTATTATTATTATTATCATTATTATTATTAATATAATAATTATTACTTTTATTTGAATCATTATTATTATATTGTTATTATTGTTATTATTGTTTTTATTGTTATTGCTATCAACGTAATTGTACCTTCAATATTCGGACTCAAAAACCGTTCTGACTATCTGGATTCAGATTTGAGCCACAATCTGTGGTCCTACACACGAGGCCATCCCTTCAGCGCTGTAGCCAGAACCAGTTTCCCAAATAATAAGAAAGCATAACATCCACAATCTAATGAACTTGTATATTTATCAGATCTTACGTTCATAATTATGAAACAAGCTAACTTCTTTTCAGCCCACATTAAAAGAAGAAAATGAATTTATTTTAAATAACGCTCAGTAATAATGTTTCAGATAGTAGGTAGGTATACGGAAGTTGAATGGAATTCTACACCTTTTCTTATCTAGAAAATTAATAACGTCTACAAATATTCGTAGCATTTTCTTTTTCCCTCCTCATATGTTTGTAAAACAAAAGCATTTCTTCCGACAAAACACCTCTGAATGTGTTAGTAAGCATCAAATAAGAGCAGTTTTGTCGTCACAGACACCCGTCTAGAATAACTTGTTGACTTGCTTTTATTGCAAACAGATCCAATTTATTCTATACATACACATTTCAGAATATCCAATAATCAACCGAGTTTCTCTGTGCAAGATGTTAATAAAATCTATTTATATGATTCAGGAGGAAAGCTTTAACAGCTGTGATCACTAGGCTTGGCTTTTATCACCATACTTACAACGCTTGACCAACAGATATATATGGCTGGTTTGATATTTAATGACAAAGTTATAAGTCATATATATATTTTTATTTATTTATTTATTTATTTATTTTACATTGATCCAAACTCAGTTTTTCAACTCGCGAACAATGTCAAGAATAAAATGTCTGGTAGAAATGTAGTTGTTCTGGTATTTTGGCGGGTAATTGGGTTGACGGTTCATGGATAACCCCAAGGCTTGCTCAATTCGACTGCTAGAAATGCTCGACTAGTCGAAACAGTTACTCTAAGTGATAAAGGTAACAAAAGATTTATTGGTTGGGCAACTGCTTTTTATTTTTGACATCAACCAATGTACAGAGTTAAAGGAATATATATGTCTACTCTGCAGTGACATTTATGATATATCACACTCGTGGATTTCATAGTTTATTAGATACAAGTTGGAAGCTTGAGACGAAAATTGTATTTCTCTTTCAACTTAATGATCACCGTCGCTATATTCACCCCTTAATCTGAGTTTATGTGTCACGTGACGAGCACAATGAACGACATATGACAGGTCTTGATACATTGAGGTGTATTGAAGTTTGGATCCCAGTACAAACAGAGACGCCATCTGTGATCTCCAATCAACAAGTGATAGAGTCGAAAAATAACTGTTTTTTTTATCAAACATTATTTTAAACCAAATCTACAAACCAAAATATTTTCACGGAGGTTAAAATTTATCTAAACTTAGCGAGAGAGAGCAAAAATATAAACACAGCCGTCCTTGTCCTTTCTTGCACGGGACCTAACTCGTTTTATATTGATATCTGACAATACCTTAAGATATTTAAGAAATGGTTGATACAGGCGATTAGGTTTTGTTTCAGCCAGTAAAGTTAAAACAATTTTTTTTATATAACTCCAAAAATTTTATTGTTACGATTGTCCTGTAAATAATTATTTATACATTTTGAAATTGATTAAAGAACTTCAAATATTATTTTTGTTTTTATATTCATTAGTTAGCTGATGCACAACCAAATTATGGGTATGAATCACATTTTCAAGATATCATTAATTATTGTGAGTGGTTATTGAGAGCACAGAGCGGTACCAGAGATGTTCATCAAACTGGCGCGTAAACAACACATTTCCTAGACCCGAGGATGTATCTCAGCAAACACATTAAGTGTGATTAACTTCAGAAACAAAGTTTACATCAATGTTCTATGTATTTTATCTACAATTCCAATTTGTGATAACTTCACGTTGAACAATAAGGCGCGTCTCACTTCTGACTCCCTTGTCTCCCTTTTGACTACCATGTCTCAGTTCTGACTCTCCTGTCAAGCAGCTTACGAGCTATGTAAGGTTGCTCGGAACTTTGAGGTGAAAGACCCGACGTTTATTTTAAGGATTAATTCTCTGCATTTGTTTTATGACGGATAAAACCTTGAGAAAACTTCAGTCGGGATTACCGTCGGCGGGTATCGAGTCCGCAAACTTCTGACTTCGTGTCTTGAGTGCTACCACTAAGCCACCGCCTACTATCGGTGTAACAGGAGTAAATCAACACCGCTAGACCTAATCCATGGGTAAATAAAGTTGTCAACTTTCTTGAACGTAAAAGTTGTCGTACAGACTAGCATTTGAAAGTTTGATGAAAGTGTTGCAGTCCCTGAAAGTAAGTTACAGACTTGGTCGAGGAATCGGTATCCCTGGCCTAGGGGTTTGTTTGAGACTCGTGCCAAAGGAAAATACACCCTTAGCCTTAACTCTTTCAGCTAGATGAGCGAAACAATGATCCAGCCAAAGATGTATGCAAGGCGTATTTATTGATTTATTACATATACGAAATCTATTACATTTTAATAAAGATAAACCTTTTACAACTTTATAAAGATTTTTTAACACAGCTAGAATAACAAACCATTCTTAGACTGAAAGTTTGTAAAAAAATATATAGTCTACAATTTCAGATATCTTGTCCTTATATGGGGGAGAAAATCCCAGACACTCTTGGTTTCAAGTACGACGTACTACTACCCCTCCCCCCCCCCCCCCCACTACCGCCCCCAGACACTCCCCACCACTCTATGAGGGAACGTACTATAATCTTACCAGATGAATTACAACTTTCCTCCAAGTGACGTTCTTAGCTTGACAGATGCATGAAAACTCTCCAAGTTGATGTCCTTACCTTGCCAGATGAATGACAACTTTCTATCTAAGTGACGTACTTATCTTGTCAGATCAAGAACGGTGACGTACTGACCTTGACAAATGAAGGACGTCGGCGACTCTCCCGGATGAATCCGACAGAGAATGACGACAACTCTCGCCTTCTTTCCCTCGGACGGTTTCAGATTGTTGGGACTGGTTATCGTCAACAGGTCGAGACGCCGCTGTTGCTGCAAGAAGTAAAATCAATGTTGCCAGTGGTCCGCCTAGATTACTATACTGCGTGCGATCATAAAAGACTAGGTTTAGTAATGAAACTACTAAACCACGTCCTTTCGAATACGCAATATCCTGTTTTACTGGCCATACATTCTTGTATTTGTCTGGAACTGAAAGACGAATGAAAATCTGTTGTTATTATTTAAGTGAAACGATATCAAGGCTCCCAGTGAAGTGAGGGCACAATGTTGCTTCACACGATATTGGAAGTGAGGTCTCTGAGCGAGAATATAGTGACATGGTTAGGAGTAAATCATGATTATCATCACCCGCCGGTTGTTGCTAGGTTCACACTGCCGAGCTGCAACGGCCTTATGGGCTATGGTGTTCACTGTTACTAAAATGGGAATGATGGTGATTTACACACTCAATAACCGGTGACATCGCATCGTCCTTTCCATGCGGAACTACAAATTACGGCATGCACGGGTTCCTCGTCCCACGGCCCTGGAGATGAATCGCTTCTGCGCTCCCAGTTATTCACACAAAGCCTGCATAGATAGATAGAAAACAACAAGCTACGATCTAATCTTACACGTGCACGAGCGTGTAAAGCGGATTGAATCACGGCCGAAGGTATTGTTTTGTGATTGAGTTTTTTAATGGAAAGGTCAACTAGCTACTACGCGTAATGCCGGACGGGCTAGCTGAACTGAAACGAGCTTGTATTGATTCAGCAATCATGTTAATCATTTCGGTACGGTGCGAGAGCTTATCGGAAAGTGTCATAGAGCGATACGGATGAAATTTAAAATGTATGTATGTAGATTTAAAGCTTTTGAGTATTGACAATAACTCATTACTGTGTTGTGTTTTTGACAAATACTTTTTTTGTACAAATAATGGATGTTGGTTCAAGTTTGTCGTAACTTACGCACGTCGTTCGTCATGGATCGGAGACAAATAAAACATTTGCGCCTGTCAAGGCCGTGAGCGCTGGCGATCGAACACCATCCTTCAAGTGGTTTCAATTAATTGCCGTTTGCTCGGGCGGTGACCAATGGTGGAAAATGTTATTATAATTTAACTCCACGTTGAGCTAATAATGTCTGAGCAATCAATTACAATCTCCCACCCTTTGTTTCTTTTTTGTTAGTAATGTACGCATTACATTTTGTGTACATTTTTGCTTCAGCTATCACAAAAGCTTTCGACTTTCTAATGCACAAGAAAAATATAAGTAGAAACTTATTTGTTAAGCTTATACACACAGTAACCAACGGTGTGGAATTTCGTTAAAGAAAATCAAATTTATATTTGAAACGTGTGACGCACACTTACCCTTAAATATTTATACAAGGGAAATTGAATTTAAAACCGTGGGCGTTGCTATGGAAAGTCAGAACCCGCCAACAAGTGTCTGGGCTAAACTTACGTTGTGTGCCACGTTTTAAGACGCTTTAAATCCCTCAAGAAGGAGTTTTTAAATGAAAGAAGACATTTTTATTAGATCATAAGCTTGGAGTTTTAACTGCGGTAGTATAATAATTGTCAATTAACTCTACAAAATAAGCATTAATAATACAAACATGAATCGTGATATTTGGGCTTAACGTCTCACGATGTGGCAAAGATATTAATCGGGATAGTGAGTGTGTGATATATGCAGATGGAACAAAGCCACGCGACATCTTTCTCTAAGCAAGGATTCAAACCCAAACCATGGGACCGTGGTTGATCACACCAACGCCTAATCGACAGCGGCCAACCACACCTCGACGAATTGAAATCCCAATTTTGTATTAATGATAGTTCTAAGTGTACTGTACCGTGTTACATTATTTAATTACTTTATACATGCGCCACTGTAATTTTTCGCAATCTATAGTACAACCTAGGAGAGTGGAGACGAAAATATTCCAAAGGGAATTCAAACCAATCCCTCTTCTTTATCATTCATTAATAGGTGGATGAAACACTAATGTCTTCCTCAGCCAACAGCTTACTTCAGTGCCTATATTGAATCAATTAATAAAGACAGCTGGGGCTTAAACTAATATTTATCTTACGATTTAATTGAATCAAGTTAGACTTGTTAACCAAATAGTTTGAAATTCACAAAAATCTCCCAATTCAGAGATATACATGTCTTATTTCCATAACTCTGCCGTCGGAATATGGAAATCGAGTGTAACATTAGTGCAATTAGGTGAGTCTATTTTCTGCGTTAAGTTGGCCATGTTTTCCAATATCGGAAAACATGACTTAAATGTAAATATTAACATTTAAAAGTCTAATTGCCGAATCCGCTAATGTCCGATACATTTAACATTAGTCTAATACTATGTCACAATTCAGTTACATGCATATAAAACCCATGCAGTAGAGACAGAATACTTCATTCTAGTTGTGCATTCTAAAAAAAAACAAAAACAAAAAAAAAAAAAATACATTTCGCTCGAAACACCATTGCATTTCAGCTCGTTACTTATTTTAATTATTTTTTCAAGTGTGTTCTTTAAATGAACTGAACCGTGCCACCATACCCGCACCGTTATTTCAATCAATCCGGGCATGCTCTGTAGCAACCATCTGAATGCTGAGCTAAAGCTCGGGCTTTAAGCTCTCGCTACAGTCTGTTCCATCCAATGCCTGTAGAATCCACATGGAGCTAGCAATATAGCACATGCAAGACGTTCACTTAATGAATTATTATTATTTATTTGATAATCCAGAGTGTATTACACACATTATATATTTTGTAATGCCTTTATTGCAGTTCCTGTTAAAATGGATGAATGATGCAAACAAATTACTTTCGTTGAAAATGTTCGTCGAAATTAAATGGCAAACTTATTCAAAAATGTGTAACTTATTTTGGAACAATTTGGTCAGAAATGTTCTTATCCATACGAAGTAGTAAGTAAATATAAATACAAAATTAATAAATATTTATAATAATCCTACTATTAGTATGAGTAATTACTTAATGATGAATACATTTGTAAAACGCCTGCTGAAACGCTCCGAAACCGTCAAAACAGTGATGTCATTGTACAGTACGACAACATTGCTAGATTTGATCTTGCGCGTCCTTAAGATTAGTTGACGATATGAAAATCTATGGATTTCGTTAAAACCACTCAGTTTTTGATAAATGTTTATAGTGATAGAATCCCATCTCCTTGGAATTATGCGCATTTAAGGTGAAAACTGTGTGCGACGCACTTGGCCGATAGTGTAGATGTGCGTGTGTGCGTGTTTGACGTGTGTGTTTAACCCATTTCTTGTGAACGCGAGCAAATTTGATCTGCTGCCGCTAAAGGTTATCTGTGTGAGCTAGCTGGCCTAGAACTCGAGGCGGTAACAAGTAATATACGTGTTGATGATTGCCGATATAAACCAAGAATATTACCACGCTTGCTCATTGCTCGCTGAATAATCGTTCATGATTAAGTGATTAATAGGAATTTAAAAAAATGTGCCTTTGGAAGAAATATAATTGTATAGCATGCTTTTATACTCCAAATTGGACTATTCAAATTAAGTGATTATTTTCATTTTAATATGGTAAGATTCCCTGTAGCTTTACTGGGCGAAGCAAACGCAATTTGCATGCAATTCTCGCAAAATCATCAATCGTCACTTTCTTTATTTAATTCTCAACTATAATTGCATTTGCGCAAACTACAGGAGAAAAAACATCATGTTCAAGCAGTGCAGAATGTATCGAGTATATCTTGCAAACGATGTGGACACTTGGTACCCCCCCCCGCCCCCCCCAACCTAGCGTCAATCAATACCTTAGTGGCTGATTTAAAATTGATACAAGCATTTCATACATAATGGAGGAATGAAAGATACACATGGCGAACTTTGAATATTCTGCTATACTTGAGCATGTATTTTTTATAGGTGAGGTTAAGCGTGGAAGTTTTAATGGTGTGGACAAATTATGTCCTATGTTTTCAAGCTTACTCACTGACGCACAAAATCACGTAGCTTCCAATTTACAATCACGAGAACAGCGGTCATACATCTTATATATATTACAAGAATTTTGGATCCACGACTCGGTTCAATCGAGTGTGGTTTTTCATTCAATTTGTGTAAATAAATACCTTAGTTGTGTATTTCAATTGAAACATGTGTTACAATGTTATCAATATCCAACTAGATCAGTATTATATGGTAGATTATGTAGAACAATACATACTACTGAAATAAAAGCATACATACGGACTAACATTCGTTAGTAAACAAATACACAAACAATAACAACACGACTATAATACATCAATCATTTTATCGATAAAACGATAATCACCGAATAAATCTTAAAACACATAATGCGAGACTTCAACGCGGTTAATGTAAATATTGTGACAATATATTCTATGGTGAACACTGGTGATTACAATACACACAATTACCACTAATAATAATTACCATAACAATACTATGAGAGTAACAATAGAAGTTAATGTGTTTGTCCGTAAACAACCTTACAGATGCGTGTGTCATATATATATATATATATATACACGAGTGATTCGTGGCCAATCAGCGAGTCCTATTTTCGAATACCGATCTCTGGTTGGTCACGAGTCCCTCGTCTATGACAAACGCATCAGTAGGGTGGTTTCTGGCCAGGTATACATACAGCATTGAGAGTAATAGTGGTCTGCTACTGCCGTAAATGTAGACTTTAAAACACCTGTACGGCACTTAACTGAACACATGTTTTTAATGTGATTTGCGAGCTATCTTGCAGCCGGTTGATTAAAATGCATATCCCCCAGGATGCGCCAGCCAGGTCGGCCATGCAGCCAGCCAGTGGGGGCGGCACATGGCCAAGCTTTCAGCCACAACAATCCTATTTCATTTTAATGCCTCCAGTTAACAATTACTTCAACGCGAAACGGGATGAAATAGAGCCATGAGGTATATCGACCCTTGGCGTGCTGGTCGTAAGCAAACACACAAGGTATAGTTCGTAATTTCAAACGTGAATTCCAAACTAAATTCTCTCACACCCGTAACTTTTTCAATAAATTCGCAAACAACAGAACTCGCTTATCAATTATTAGAAAGCACACATATCTCGTGTCCTGTTTCAGTTATTTTCCGAGTGCAAGAGCTCAGATTCCGAAACGTATTGGCAACACACCACCTCATTACCACTAATTGGACTAGTTATAATATGTAGTAAGCTAAAGTGCACCTAGACCTGAGTTGGCACGGACCCAGCCGTCAACTGTTCTTTCACATGTGCTTCCTACGACAAGCATTAGTGGCAAACTTGCATTTTACTAACTCAAGTTAGAAAAGCTTTCAAGATTGTGTTATCAAGTTTGTCTCTCTGATACGTCTATGTTGGTCTGTCTGCCTTGGCAGGTGTCTTTGCGCTTCAGAATCTTTGGGAAAAGCTTAAATCTTGGTGGTGTATTTTGTTAACGAAAATACTTAGAACGCTTGCATTGGTAAATGTGGGCTGACATTTGATCAATACAATGTGACATTTGCTTCTAGGCCTCCATAAGTTATCTATGACAACTACGGATGTTATGTCACAACGATGAAATTTATGAAGCAGCCGGATTGTCGTTATGTTTAATAAAACCGGAGACGATTTGTATTAAAATTTAATGTGAAATGCTTCGGTTTGAATTCCATTCCTAAACTGCTAGTTTCATGAAATTTGTTTTATATCCATAAGGAGATACCGGTTATGTTGACGTGTATGAGTGTTGTCGAGCGTTGTATTTATGTAATTTGTAATGTATTGTAATGTCATTTAATTAAGTAGCTTTTCAAATTTTGGGGTTTGCGAAGTAGAATGCTCTAGAATTCAGACACACCAAAAGATATTCTCTGTACAACGGTCTTGACTGTGTGTAGCATTCGTTGTCTCATCTGACATTTTCAACGCTGAACTCAGCTGACAGGAGATATAGGATTTCAGCCGCCTTTCTTGGGAAAGTGTGGCTGAACTGTAAATGGAGCCTTAGCGAAGGCAATACTCTAGCACGTAGGCCATATATCTGCAAGTATTATTGCAATAAAAGCAAGCGATATGACGTTCTCGTACATGTAGAAAATACAAAGTGCCATAATATTTTCAATTTGTCAATTTTTAATGTGTTAAAACAGACATAATTGTTATACTAATTAATACATCGTGTTTACAAAAACAACGTTCAATAATGTGTTTATTGTTTGTATACGTTCTAGATTTTATAATAATACAAACAGATACAAAAAAACTTTAATAATTATTATTTTTAGTTTGATGTATATTCTTGATTTTTTTCCAGTGAAATCTTTCTCCAGTGCGACTAATTAGTAATAAGCCATCGCGTTATGAAACATAAACACGGTTTAAAAATACTCCTTATTTTCGTAGAAATAATGGCTACGCAATTATTACTGTGTAATTACAAACGTTGAGGTGGGTTCGATTCCTACGTACAAATAAGGCGGCTCACAAAATCGCCAAACACAACAAAACTCCAAATGGCTGTGCAATATTTATTCGTCGTGCTCAAAATAAGAAGTGTATTTTATTCCATGCCCAAAGTTTTACAATTGACAGACTTCTCAAAACCATCTTTCGTTTATTCGAAATTCCGCTCACAATAAAGGAAGTTTTTATAAGTTCAATTCGATTTTACGATGGATCAATTTTATGCGTGGATCCATAAACATTGAAATTGCTCACTAGAGGATTTAAAAATATACCTTCAGTCGTTTTTCACACGATTTGAACGAACAAATGTAAAAAGTCAAGCCGGCATGAAATATGAAATAACAGGACAGTCACACGACAGAAAATACTGCTACAGCGTACTAGATGTAGCATTGAGAGTAATGAATTGTGGCTGGTGGATTCGTGTATAGATCATTCATTTTTCAAAAAACATTCTCAATGCTATAGTTCCAACGATTTGTTTGGGGTGGCTCGTTTGTCCAGTGGAATGTTCTTGCTTGTTATGCAGAAGGCCCAAGGATAGGTCCATAGTGGATTTACATTAACTTCAATCTATCTATATGACACGGGCATAAATGGATACGGTGACTTTAAATATATATACATATATAATTATTAAATTCCATACACATTGTTATATTATTCCTGAATTTTTTCTACGGGTTTGTAAACTATATACCTTATGATTCTTGTTTAGTTGTTATAATTATTGATATTCTGGATTCTACAATCACAACAGTGCCTAAAACACAAACGATTATATTTATTTAAGTATGGCAATAATTAATCATTTATCGTACTCATGAAACATCAGGCAATGAGTCGACATCTTAGTCGTAAACTTGCCCCAACCATATCAAAACCCTCGTCGACTCGGCTCAACTGTAGAGATTTGAAGAGCAATGAAGGATCCGTTTTTAATACGCACGTACATAAAACCCTTTATAGCGAAACCCCCCCTTTATTTAGATAACGAGCTGTCTACATCAAAAGCCACGGTAATGAAATAAAGCGATGACTGACTTTTATTTCTATATTTCAGAACAAAGGCTCGACAAACGTATTTAGTGATGGTATAAACCATGCTCAACAACATAGCTGATTTGTATTCAGAGGTATGATGTCAATGGTCGGTAGAGGGTGGAGGGTGGAGACACGATATGATGCGACACCATAAAGCATGGAATTAAACACAATTTCGGGAATCTCGCTCATTTAAATTGCCCTGTGATATGAAGGGACACCCCAATGCCAATTCAAAAACAGTCAACAGAAACGGATAATATAAGGTGGCTTGTTTGAACAATGAGGTGGCTTTGTGTTGAACTCAATGAGGTATGGTTGGAGAGTGAACGGCGAGTGATAATGATATTGTGATGGCGCTCTAACGCGTGGAGAGTAGGGAAGGTAATCCGACCAGGAGACTGGACGGATCAACGGCTCTTTATGGTACTAGTGCGGCTTCAAGGTGGCGGAACGCTACCAACGTTAGACAAACACATCCTGGCTGGGGGAATATTTTCTACCCAAGTCAATTATTTATACTGAGAAATAGGGAAGGTAATGGGCTTGATTTGATTACAGCTGAAAACTTGGAGGTAGAGTAGATTTAAATGTGATTTACTTTAATTGTGGAGCTGAATCCAAGAACGTAAAGCAAATTGCCTCTTGATGCAATGTAGGTATATCTATATTGCGTTTTACTTAAATTAATTTCGACGAGATTCTTTTGCCGAGTAATCAAATCAATGCTTTATAATTCAGACTTAACCAAAGTGTCTTTGAATTTAACTTGTTTTTATAAATGTGAGTTTCCTCTTTCTTACGCTATCATTTTGCAACCTCAGCGACGCAGCAGCGTACTTTAATGCCCACAGCCTCCACGTGCGAGGTATCATACTTGATATAAAATCTAACTCATACAATAGAGAGAACACATGCGTGACGGGAAAGATAAGTTGCACTTACCACCTATTCAAATCCTGTAAAAAAAATATCCTTGCACGTAGCAAGATGAAAAATCTACCAAGAGAAACAAATAACTCCGATCCATGTATTGGGCATGCCCCGCCCTTGACAGCCCTCTCACGTAGAGTTACTCCATTAAGAGAACTGTAGGGAATCAATCCCGAACACACAAACAATGTAAATGAGGTCGGAGGCTTCTGGTCTGGGAGTTGAGCTGCTAAGAGACTCCCGTTATTTATGGCAATCCATATGGTCTTCATACATAATATAGTAAGTTTTGAAAGAAATAGTCAACACCCTACCAATTATCCTTTGCTAGGATTCGTGCGCCCCAAAGTAGTGATATGGGTTTATAAATGTGCCCTTAAAAGCCAAAATATGCTCTTAAAACGGGTCCGATATTACAAGGGTCACTGCGCTATACACTTAACGCATGAAGTGAAGTGAATGGGGTAAAGGAATAATAAGTCATTTACAAGCAGTAAAAGTATTCACTGAAACACTTATACTGTAATATGTTGTTATCTGTGCTTGAAATTTCGTTATGCAAGAACTAAAAAAAATATTAACTCATCAAATATCATAACTACAACTAAACACGAAATAGAAAATGTTATTTTTAAGTATCTGCATTGTCGTGAATCTTCTAATACGATTTTGAAAAATCTTTATACGTTTATACAAAAATTGTAAATTGTATCCCTTAAATTAGTGGATGTACATATAAAATCCATGCAATCTGTGATCATGGCACCATCGCCTGTTTATGTAAATTTAATCATATGCACAACATAACTTCACAAATTGGACCATGAGAATACAAGTGGGCTGTGTGCCAAATGGTTATTTTTCAAGTCAGCAATTTTAGTATCCACGGCGACGGCTACTTTTAAAATTTATAATTTTGGATATAGACCAATTTTACCATGAATGATTCAGAATAAAAGTGTGCCAGGTCAGAAATTAAAATTTTTTAAACTAGCAGTCACAAAGGCTCCTAAATTTGCCAAATTACCAGATTATCCATTTTATGTTGATTGTCTCATAGCCCTTGCTTTTGGTTTCACTAACAAATCTAATTACAAAGTGATTATTTCAGTATAAAATTGAGAACTTACAACGAAGAAGTGATATATATATATATATATATGTGTATTCTGATCTTAAAACAAAGCATTGGAAAATACTATATTACAACTAATCGAATTTAAAAAGCATTCGGTACATACGCATCAAATGATAATATTGATGCCGTATAGGAAATCGCTTTGGATAAAATGCGATGTGATCAGGAAGCGTTTGCAATTTATTCATCGGGAAATCGAAAATATTAGGTCGTAAAAAGAATTTACCGCTGTGTAGGTTTCCCTTGTAAATCAAGGTGGCAGGTTTTGTATCACAAATGGGGAAACGAAACTTATGTTATTATCTATATATTATATACGTTATTATCTTAAAACCTGTAATATTTCACGCAGGTATGTTCATATATGTTTAAAGAAGATGTATTTGAGATTAATTAAAAGGAATAATATTAAATGCATACACTCAAATTACGTACAGGTCGATACTTTGTTTGAGATCAAGTAATTTCTGAATAACAACCCTTTAAACTTACGCATTTATCTCTAAATCTGTGGTTAGTCACGCAGGTACGTTCATATATGCTTAAAGAATGTGTAATTGAGATTAATTATGATGAATGAAATAAAATGAATATACTCAGGTTCTCTTACAAATCGCTACTGAGTGTGACAATTACGTAATTTATAATGACAGCACCTCAAACGTCCGTAATAATCCCAGAATCTGTGGTATGTCACGCAGGTTTGTTTGTATATGCTTAAAACAAATGTAAATCATATTAATTGCAAGGAATCAAAATGAATGAATATGCTCAGGTTCTCTAAAAAATCGATACTTGGTTTGAAATTCCGTAATTTCCAAATGACAGCCCACGAACCTTACGTTATTATCTCAAGATCTGTGGCATGTCACGCACGTATGTTCATACACGCTTAAAGTGGGTGTACTTGAGATAAATTAAAAGGAATCAAATGCAAAAAATATACTCTGGTTCTCTTACAAATCGCTACTATGTGTAACATTTTGTAATTTATAATGACAGCCCGTCAAACTTCCGTAATAATCTACAAATCTGTGGTATGTCACGCAGGTTTGTTTATATTTACTTAAAAAAGATGTCATTGAAATTAATTGGAAGGAATCAAATTAAATGAATATACTAAAGTTCTCTTACAAATCGATACTTTGTTTGAAATAACGTACTTTCCGAATGACAGCACCTGAAAGATACCAAATTTTCTCAATATCTGTGTTATGCCTGGCAGGTTTGTTCATATTTGCTTACAGCAGGTGTATTTGAGATTAATTATGAGTCATATTCAATGAATGTACTCAGGTTCTCTTACAAATCGTTACTATGTATGGCTTTACGTAATTTATAATGACATCCTGTTTAACTTCCGTAATTATCTCAAAATCTGTGGTATGTCACACAGGTTTCTTTATAGTTACTTAAAACAGATGTAATTGAGATTAATTGGAAGGAATCAAGATTTATGAATATAATCAGGTTCGCTTACAAATCGATACTTCGTTTGGAATTACGCAATTTCCGAATGACAGCCACTGTAACTTACGTAATTATTTGTACTTGGCCTTCTATTAGCAGAAGTAATATAAACTGCAATATACTTCACCTTGTTCCGAAAAATTTGCGTTTATTTATACGTCCATGACCCTACATTTCGAGGACTAACGCATTTACACGTAAACTCTTGATTTGTTAGAAGACGTCGTTATGTTGAATTGACTAGAATATTCCATCTTATTTGGAATTGGGCCCTCTAATAGCATTTGTTAACAAACCTGCATTAAAGTCTACCTAGCATTAATTAATTACGTTTATAGGTCCGGTCCGTGATACAGCATTTCACAGCTTAACATTTTTACACGTTTACTTTGGATTTGATAGAAAACGTGGACTAATAATTAAATAAAATAACGTGTAAATAATTTGAACTCTCCATCTTGCCCTCTATTGAGAGATATAAACAAATCTGCAAAAAATCTCCACATTGTTCGAGTTTATTACCTTTATAGGTCCTTAATTAAACATTATTTTACTCTGAACAACGTGAACTATTTTCGTTTTACTGGTTTGAGTTGCGAAGTTGCACCAAGAGTATTATTGAAGAACTCAAAAACATGTGACCTGTGCCCAAAAAAATGTACAGCATGTGACTTTAAGTTGAGATAAATGTCCTAGATGTTTGACTTCTTACTACTTATGTCTTGTCTAGATGTGACCTTTTGTCACAGTTTAGGGAGAATGTCCTTAGCGAAGTGTTTCCTAAGTGACTAGTAACCGCTTTGAGACATGACTAATTTTTTGTCGTTTTCTAGCGTGTATCTCGTTTATCCAACGTTACCTTTTTTCCGTAATGCCCTTTTATGTCTTTACTATTCTCCTATCTTTTATAACCCTACGTGCCCTTTATCCACACCTTCTCGCTCAACATTCAACGCGTGTTCCTAGTGACGTCAGACGTCCACTTTGAGTAGAGTCCACTTTGGACGTACTTCCTTAGCATTGAGTTAACTAGTGCAACCCTACATTTGTCATAGTCTAGTCTTGTGTTGATCTCCCGAGAGTGACTGACGCTACGCCACTGTAAGAGAAGTCTACGCTACGCCACTGTCTGAGAGAAGTCGACGCTACGCATTTCAAATGACGCGGCTGTGCCACACGTCAACCCCACATCTCGGAATCGCTGGAATGCAATATTCTGTTAAGAGGCGACAGAGAATTTCTAGTGGAGAATTCAGTTCTGTTTTCCTCCCAATACCGCTCCTCTAATAATTCCTTCTTCGTCTATCCTTCTCCACTTCGTCTTCTTTATATACACTTTCATCATTGGTAGGTCTTTCAGCACGTCTTACTCCCAACTGAATAGCTAGTTGTTTTCTTATGCTATACCAAAAGAACAACGGGAGCTGAATAAACTCGAAAAGTCAGCTTCGGCTTCCAAAATCCCCTGACATTATTTGTTTAGACCTTTTACATATTGATGCTGTCTGCTTTTCCATCGTGCAATTGTATTTCCATTTCAAATTGGTTACAACTCAAATCTCAAAATAGAGTATCTGCAATTGGGAGAATGAAAACGAGCGATAAAATGTTGTTACTGGTTGGCCACAAGTAATGTATGCAATGTAATCAATTGGAATGTCGACACCACGCGAACGAAGTGCCACTTTAGCGAATAAGTTTTACAGTTTAGGATCTGGGAGGGGTAAACGGTTCTAAACCAATTTCTTAAAATACTCGTGTTTTTAATTTTCATTTTGGAATTTATTTTGGTAAAGCTTGCGAACGGGTGATCAGCTGTTACTGTGGTTCAAAGTCAACACTCCCCATAATCTTTTGAACGTCTTGAACTAAAAGCCACGGATTCATCCAAGGATTCATACTGACGGTCGAACTGGTTTTAGGTTTTTTTTACGTACGCCATATTGCCATATTTAACGTGGTTCACATGTTAAAACGATGTATTTGAAAAATGGAAATTAACTATCAAAACACATACTATTTGTAAAAAAAAAAACACACTGGAACTTGCAGATAAATAATCAAATCATGTGTATGTACTTCGTACATAATCAATCTCGGCAAAGAAATACACAAAAAAGGGTGTAGAACAGCCGGTCACCTGTTTGCAAGAAATATCTTATTGTTTTTTTTTATAATCAAATTGTTTTTATTATTATTTAAATTTACGTAGCTCTTTATAGCAATTTTATTTGATGAGGGGAGATGGTGAAGACGAAAGACAATGGCAAGAAACGCCTTTTTCGAGATTCGAACCTACGTCCCTAGGTGCAGTGGTGGTGTTGGCAGCAAAATATAAACGGAGCCGTCGTATCATCGAAGCACAAAATATTTAGTATAATGTCCCCCACAGAAAATTAATTCTTGTAACTGAATAGACAAGAAATCCAAATATATTAATTTAATTACCATTTTCACGAATGATCTGTTCTGATCTTGTAATTACAGAATCAGGAAAGTGTGATGCCCCAGACAAATATATTCAATGTGGTTTCTACTTTCTAATGTTTTAAAACACCAACTTATTTATATTTTTGACGTTATCGTTGACTGTCTTCAAGGAATATGGAAGCAAGAGAGAACTAATGGCAACAACGTTTGGTAAGTTCTATTTTAGCGTTGTGGATAGATCCGTGAATAGATAACATCAACATGACCTTCTTCCATGTACGTAAATTTCAATCTACTTATGTCGCCGAGGAATTGGTCTCACCGCTACTTTAGTCTTTATTAATATTGCCGTGGTATTGCGCGTAGCAAAAAGGAAATATAACTCTTAATGTCTATTTCAAAGCTCCTTCGCATGAATATGCAAATCGCATTAGAAATTATTCAAATATTAATGCAATGGAGGCACACGTTTGTCAGACTCCTTAAGAGGGCCGTATGCGCAAGGAATATTCCCGTTTGTGACAAAGATATTTATAGAGAAAGACACTCGCGGATTACACAATCACCTGGCAAAACATTATAAAATAGAAATTATGAACATAATTGCGCACATGAAGTCTTGAGGTCGATCGACCTTGCATGAACATATCACACAAACACATCACATTTTAAAATGTGTTTCTTCAGTTGCGTTAGTAGCTCAAGTTGCAACAACAACGATACTTAGTACTGGATGATCTGCGTTCGATCCCCAGCCGTTCGATCACAATTACCGGTGTTGTTGACATTTCTCTACCTATGTCACATGCACGTTGCATCGTGCTTGTTTCCTTGTAATATATATATATAGCACGTTCAGATACAAAGAATTAAGATACTTGTTTTAAATTTAGTTACAGCTTTTGTTCATTTTGTTTTACATACATTTCTCGTTCGATTATGATCATTATACGTCAATTTAGTTATTTTTACTTTCAAATTTCGTATGTGAATTCTCGCTCATTTTATTATATATACAATTAGTCCATGTGTCCATATATAGTATTCCTATTATAAAATTTTCCTATGTATCCTTTGAATACTTTTACGTATCTTAAATCTTTTACTATACTTATATGCTTAAAAAATCTCACTCAACATTATACCAATTGCTCTCTCTATACCATGTAAAATATATATTATTTATAAATCAAGTTATATTTCAGACATCCTATTTCATTCCTATTAATCAATTAACACAATTCTGGATACATGACCAGACAGCAAGAACTATCTTATATCAATACATTGGAGATCCACTTCTGATTGTAAACGGCCGCGGTGTTTGAGTGGGCGGGTTGGCCGAGCCTCTATACGTTTAATAAAGGCATTCCTCAATATTGCTTACGTATGGTTCACCTTTAACATGCATGTAAATGCAATTTCCCCCGAACGATGTACACAGAATGAGATAACAACAATCTGAAGAGTGAGTCAGCCATGCACGTAACGCAATCAATCCAAGGAGGAGGGTTGAGGGGTTGAGGGTTTCAGGCAGGAGAGAGCACCGCGCTTTATGGAATGGCCGCCTTTAGAGAAACTTCGGTATTGAGTTGTGTAAACTATAACAGTTTTTTACTGCTGATGTAGCAGAAAGGCAAACTAATAAAGAAGAAACTCGTAACAAAAGGAAAGGGGAGGGGGGGATGAACGCCCCTACCCAATTTCTTGGTGCGTTCCAGTCCTCCCATTTCATGTCGTCCGTGCGTTTGCTTTTCACAGCAGCCATTTCGCTACAACCAATAAGATCAACACTAAATATTACTTCTATTGAGCTTAAAGGATAAGAAAACAACTGGTTGATCCCGTTATTTATTTATTCTCGTAGTTCTTGTCGCGTCGGGCGTCGCAATATCGAGGCCAGGCCTGCGAGCAATCAGGCCCTCTGGATCAGATATTGTTTCATCACAAGCGGGGAGTCCCTCGAGACGAGGCCGATGGAGACATAAGATGACATCCAACAACAATATGGTCGGCTCAAGTTTCTCACTCGAATGGCCAACGCACACCAGCCCACAAGAATATTATTATTAGTTGTATCGATATAGCGATCCATCTTAGGAAACGAAATAATGCTAGAATGGCGGTGAAGGAGAGAGGGAGACAGTTCGAGACGGTATGGGCGTGTTATCTTCGGTTCCATCTTAGCTCCACACCCCCTCCTCAGCATCTTCGCACCCATCCCTCAATAAAACGCTTAGATACCCGGTTGAGAGCAAAATAAATTAAGAGCTATGCTTGGGTATAATGGCTTCATCTGTAATGGAAATGGCAAGAAAATCTTTATTAAATTGTAATTTATAGTCTCCCTACTATTATGAGAGCTACGGCACTTCTCTAATGAGCATGTCATTGGGGGGTAAGGGATCAAAATGATTTTCCTATAATGTGCTTTAAATAATCCGTTGGGCTCGGGGGTCGTTGTTCGAATAATTCCTTTCGCATCACCACAAGAAAAACCCGGATGTGGGCGAATAAGGCAAGTCTTTGTCTTGGGTGTAATGGACTACGACTAGGGCGATGGAGGCCTTGCCAAGTGAATGCAATAGGACTAATGAACACCCACCAAGCTTATACGCGGTGACCGATTTTTTCCTACTAGAAGACATTAGATAAGATAGTTGAGATTTATTTCTACTCGTAGCTGTTTCAAATAGCTGGGCTTGAAACCTACCAAGCCTTTGCGAAGTAGCTTCATTTATGCAAATGTGTGTTAACTACGAAACTGTTGGAAGTTAAATTGAGTTGAAATAAGATTAAAACGAAAACTTTTCAATCCGAAGGAAAAAGTTCAGTTAAAGACGGAGTGTTGTAAAAATAAGAGGTGTTAATTAAAAATAAACCTTAAGGTATAATCTTTTTAGTGATTAGACATTTTGAAGTTCTGTAATTAATCAATACTTATTTCTTAACTTAATTAGCTTAATTAGCTTTCAATTACAGTTTTCCTTGAAACACGGCAAAGCACACCCTTTCTCAACATGAGCTTTCTAAAACTACGGCAGTTGAGAATTCAAGTTCTATATATACGGACCAAGTTGCACCGAAGCTCTGATTGCAGAGAATGTGTAACCGTGTAACGTTGGATATGAGTTTAGTAAATCGATTGGATGCCCTCAGTAAATCCCATGATTCTATCTGAATAACGCTAAGCGCCTGTTATACATAGGTTCAGATAGTACGCGTAACTTAACACAGGCCCGCCCATCCATAACACTGACTAGTAATGTGCGCTGCCCACATACAAATCATTATTTATAGACCCATTTTTTAATGTATACGTTTAAAACGGACGATAAATTTAGAGACAATTTGAAAATAAGCTCACATATCTTATAACAAAGGGCCCATAACTCCATAGTAAATTTTCTATGTTATTATAAGCGTAAAATAATATTTAAACCCTGTAATCTCCGAAAAATAATGAACTTAATTCTTATACACGCTTCTCGGGCGTCTTAATAATGAATTTAAATGCACTTCTTAAAATTAGTATTGCTAATGAGATTGAAGGAAACCGCCAAACACAGGCTATAATCAACATGTGTTGTGTAAGCCACTTTCCTTACAGTCAATTAAACATATTGTTGGCATAAAGATGAAATATATAAGGATAAGTTGTCTTCCGGGATATTCCGCCGCTTGAGTATACTGGTGCAGACCGAAGTCTGTCAACCATTGCTCAGGAAACAACATATATACTCTAAATTAGATATAATGATCAATGGGAATTATTTTTGCAATTTTCTACTTATTAGAAGGAAAACATTAAAATTAGTTACTTAATTTAATAAAACTAGTTTCAAGCCTCAAGTAGTTACCAAAACGTTTGAAATGGCGTTTGAAATAGTATTGAAATGGTTTCGGACAAGATTAGCAAATAAACTCATTAATAATACTCTCAATGGTGTCAGTCCGAATTCAGGAGGGAATTTGCTACCGCCATGGAAGTCCCTTAAGAAATCACTCGTATCACGAACCCCGTAATACACAATTCTTGTCACCGATAGGGTGGAGAAAAAAAAAACAAGTACATTATTGAGAAACATGTGTGCATGCAATCATTGGCTGGTATTAGTCCCCTTGAGCCCAGACGTTGAATAACCTAAGCAAAAATAAGATGAATAAGATTGTACTGAAATACTAGTGAAATAAACAACGACATCAAACTACCTATGTACACTGATGATTTTACGTAAATATTGTCTATGAAATATAATATATAAATAAACACTACTCCGGTCTTTCGGTCAATTTGATTTCTGACTTGTCCCGTCACGATAATAAATGCGCTTATTGTTTGCTTACATTATCACCGGAACAACTTCTCTTTTTGGGTATTTGTGTTTAATGCACAATTTGTAATATTCAGTCCCCTTTAACCTTCCATCGCCAAATCATTCGATTTTCGTGTTAAAAGGATGCACTTTTCCATAAAGAAAAAAAGGGTAGAAAGGATTTAAAAAATTGTGTTTTTAGTTAAAAAAAAAAGATTATTCTTTTAAGCTATACTATAAGCAATGCTTACACCACAATCAGAGTATTAATTTTACTTTTTACTTAACGATTATCTAATGAGTAGTGATAATGATGATTCTTGTTGTTTTACCTTTCTGTTTTTGAAATAGTTGAAATAATGCTATTCGAGACAAAGAGGGATGATATAGATGAAGATAAAGGACAAAGCTTTATTAGGGATTCGAACCCATGACCCTAGATGTCCTACGCTTAGGACCTAAGCCACCACGGACGACTTCTTGCAGACTCAATTACTCTTACAAATATAAAACAGGGACCGTATTCTGAACGTCGCCCGGAATAACATCTAAACTGTAAGGAAATGTTAGAAATGGTAATAGAAACATGATGTAAAGATGCTCTTGCGAAGAACCTCTCAGAAAAGCTTCACATTTTCACTTTCACACGGGAAAACACTGTAGATGCTCGTTATTCTAAGATGGAAAGTGTAGCGTCTTCCACCTTAACATCAACCTTCACCCACCACATTGTATGGAGTTGATGAGTGAACGTTATCAGTGGAGTTGAGTTACATTTTGTTCTCAACTCATGGGCTAAATTGGTGAAGAAAATCTTGAAAGGGGTACTGAAACACTATATTATAAAGAAATGTATTGTTTCTTGGTATTTTCTTAAGATTAAGGTATGTATTTATCTATTCATTGAGGCTTCATTAAATTCTAAAGGAATATTCGGGTATTGTGTTGTTCTTTGATGAAATCAGATCCTGGTGAGATCATGTTACTCAGCTTCCAAAGGAAATGTTGGTATTTTAGAACTTCCTAATTCAATCGTTTTCTCATAATGTTCATCGTTATAAACCCATTTTCATAAACGAAAATCTCGCGTTAAAGAACATTCATTTAACCCACATTTGAATGGGTTTAAATACGAATAATGCATAATATAATGAGTACTTATTTTAATTGTGCTCTTTTGAGAAACTCAATAATATTTTAAAGAACACTGGTGCAGCCGTAGCCTTATAATGTGGTTTATATACTTAACATTGTGCTAGAGACTAGTTCATATTAAAAAAAAAATCGTTTTACGTTTTAGTAAATATAGAACAAAATGAAACTGATATTGAAAACTGGTGCGAAAATATAACCGAAAATATTATCTTGAACAAATTTCGATCGGGCGCAAGACAAATATTGCGTCTCAAATATACATTTTATTTCCAGTTCACCGTAAGTAGGATTACGGTGTAAAGATGGAGACTGAGTTTGTGCACGGTTATACTAAAGTGTTTTTCTATGTTGTGATATACTTTAAACACCATTTTCTTTTATATCCTTCGTTATATGAATGGTTTGGTTTAATATATTTTTTTTTTGTGTGTACCGCCCAAAAGAAACTTCATACGTCAAGTGATAAAGTAGACCTAGATTTTTGAAGTGTATCACGACATGGAAAAACAATTGTAGTATAACCTTGAGCAAACAGTATCCATCGTGGACCATACTTACAGCGAACTGAAACTAAAGAATTTTGTTAGAAATGCAATATGTGCCATGTGCTCGTTGAAATCTGTTAAAAATTTTCGGTTATGTTTGGCCCAAGTTTCCAAGATCACTTCGAACAAGGTTCATTTTAGTCATTTTTTGTATGTAAAACGCGGTTTCATCCGCATTATATATGCACTGTGTGTGTACGCATATTCAGTTAAATCTATGTGTATACATAAAGCGCATCCATGCAATGCACTAACATTATTATTGTTCAGTCTAATTATCCAACACATATAAATGCACAATCATAGACACAATCATAACAAGCCTAATTAACACAATAGCTAATAATTTGTTTGTATATTGACAATTCACTGGCCTTGCTTGTTAGAAAGATAATTTTTGAGATACCGCAGGTAATTCTTTGTACTCAATAGTCGCGAGGATAATAGTTGAAAGTAGTCAACTGATATATTAAGTTTATATATAGAACCACCAACGCACTTCACAAAACAATACCGGTAGATATGACTTGATGATGAAAGAAGAGGCTCTAATTCGATCGGTATGTCATCGATCCGGTTGATTTGATTGTAGCTTCAACACTATCGGTAAAACATCTACATGTTTTCTTGTACTTAACACAAACACACATAATAGAACATGGCTAAAATTCCTACCCCCCAAACAACCTTAAAAAATGCATTCTACGCGTCCCGAGGCAGCAATTACGCATGCTTTCGTCATAAAGATTGGCTTGTGGCCGACTAGCGAGCCCCTATTTATTTCAACCCCCTAAATCTAGATTGGATCTTTTTAAATACTCATTTTTGCCACGCACTGTTAACATGTTAAATAGTTCACCTTTTAGCCATATTGATGTTTTTAATGACAATGTGAGGTCAATAAAGTCAAAGTGTTTTAACATTTTATGTTCATGACAAAAGTGGGGCTAATTGTTATAGCTACCGCTTACCTAAGTTGGTGTATTTTTATTTTATTTCTTAATAAGTCGTTTTAATAGTGAGTGTATGTCTATTTTATTGGAACATATGTATTAATGAGAACCTATCAATGTATTATATTATATCCAATTGTGTCTGGAATTGTTAATTCTGTTGTTGGATAGATAAATAATAATAATAATAATAATAATAAAAATAATGATAATAATAATAATAATAATAATAATAATAATAATAATAATAATAATAATAATAATAATAATAATAATAATAATAATAATAATAATAATAATAATAATAATAATAATAATAATAATAATAATAATAATAATAATAATAATAATAATAATAATAATAATAATAATAATAATAATAATAATAATAATAATAAATAATACTGCTCGCTGATAGGCCAGAGTGCCTTGTCTATGACAAAAGCATCTGTAAGGTTACCTCGGGGCAAGTATATTTTGTATTGTTGAGCCCAGACAACTTCTAATTTAGGACTAGACCCCTGGTAATAACCGACCCTCTCAAAATGCATCGTGTGGCAAATAGTTGCCGTAATGGCGCGTAGAAGCACTTGAAATGGCGCGTAGAAGCACTTGAAAGTGGGCACGCACATAACTGCGTACACCCACATAACACGTATTACATGTTTGTGTGGTTAATTTGTCTTTTGGGCTTGTTTCTACTTCCATCGGAGAATAACCCTAGTTTGGTCTGGAGTCTAATAGAAATGTTTTAAACTTTTAACACTGTTCATTTAGTAGGGTATGTTTCATATTTAGTTTTAGTTTTCTGTGACTATTTTAAATAAAATACTAGTTTTTATGTGAACATTTTACTGTGGGAAATGTATTATATAATAATTACAGTGTTGCAACGTGTGTTACTTTGTATTGCTCCAATGTTAAAAATCACGGAAATGGAGAACTGGGTATCTGGAAACCACACAGACATTAACACATTACAACGATGTGTACAATAGCGCCAATACCTGCAGAATTAAAGTTATGGAACAAACTACTAATCTAAAAAGTTTAGCAAATATAAACGACGGTTGTAAAGTTAAGAAGAACTTTTAATAAATAAAGTATTTTATTCTGTGGAAAAACTATATAACACAAATTATAAATAAATTGTCTAGTTTGTATTGTGATTGTATAGTATACTACACGATATTAATTGCTATGATCAAATAAATTAGCAGCAAATATATACACTAGTAATACAATTTATGGTTAAGATTTAAGACCATTAAGTTTTTTATTTAAATTCTATATATGAGACGTACAATGTCATCTAGAATGATTTTAATTAAATTTAATTGACAGTAAATAAATTGCTCAGGAAGACCACTTTTTCTTGACTTATTATAGTGGACCTTATAGACGACTACAAGTATACACAAATGTGGCAATTTTAAGGCGCGATCGATTTACGCTTGAGGTACCTTAATGTGTTTGTTGGAATGTTTTGAAGTTATTTCTTACCACAGTGTTGGTGAGAAGTTCTCGTTGGAAGTGCGGCATCTGGCGGCGTTCCAACACGTCCAGGTGCGCCTGACATCGCGAGTAAGAATATGGGAAACTAAACGCAAATTGGTAAACATCTTCCTCTCGGTCAAACCCGAAGGCAAATGAGAGGATGTAATGGTTCTGATGTTCTGGAGACTTGTAGTAGTAGACGTGTTTGTTTGGCATCCGCTGCCTGAGGAAAAGACGTGGGAGTGAGTTTCATAATTACATATTCTGCCATCATCACAATTAGCCAAGACAATCAGAAAGCTTAATACGTTAGCCATTTACATTTTAATAATACACGAACACGTAATCTTTATAATATTAATACAACAAATATACAAAAACATGTATTTATAGTATACCCACTCAGTTCAATTCAATTCAGTTTTTAGATCATTTTATTCCCAAATCAAACATACTTCCACCATACAAACAATAAACATAAATAAAACATAAGAAAACAAAATATAATATGTATGCATACAAAAAATGAAAACCTTGTTATGGAAAGCTCGCGTAAGGAACGGAATCCTTGTGGTCGAACTGGCAATGTAAAATAAATATGTATATATAACAGACAGTCAGTGGAAAGAAAATAATCATAATAAAGCAAAACAAAACTAATACTAATGATACATTATAATTGTAGTTACAAATAGGAACGATAATTAAAGAAAAATAGTTTCAATTAGGAACGTAAGTATAGGCCTATAGTACACACAAAACATATTATTAGCAAAGCAAATTAGTACAAATAAGTTAAGACGCAAAACAAAACTCATAATATCATAATAAGTTACAAATAGATTTTCAATGGAGGATATTTTTACCATTTATTATGTGCTATCGTTGCTATGGCGGCTCCTTAGTCACCGTTTATATGTACACCAGTATCTTACAGAGGAATATTGTTAGATTAAAGTTCGAAAACCTCAGCTCGAACCGAGAATCGCACTCTGGACCTGCTGCATTGGGAGCAGGAATAAACCTACTAGAGCAACAAGCCACACATATATAGACCAACGAGCCATTTAAAAGATCGTGAAATCTTTCAAATAAGTCGATAAAATAATGTTATTGCTTATATTAAAACAAAACGTATCACTTGATTCTATAAATCATACGTTTATGTTTGTGTCCATCTTCATTTCTCTAACATTTCTTATATTCTGACGATACCGTCATAGAGGATAAGGGGATGCATAGGGGGACGCAACAAGCCCCTAATTCCCTCTCTACATATTCCCTGCTTTAATATGCCTAGAGCCAGCCAAGAGGATGATAAACCTAATATTACATCTTGCCATACACATTGATCCGTAAGGAATAAAAAGCGATACACATATCAATTCTTGAATGTGTAAAACATGTATGCAGGACAATAAAGTAAAACATATCCAACCAAACAGGGATTTGTATACAGGTATAATATACATAGATATTTTATTAGAATATCCCTGGCATAGCAGCTGTGGGCGATCAGTGGTTGGTCTGGTAAACCACGTTCCTGCATTCCAGGTTCGATCCCTGACTTGGTAATTGACGCCATGAGGCTTATTTTCATGTCTATATTATCTCCCACTCATCATAGCTATCAACATCGTAGCCCAATAAGACACAACTGCCAATACCATAATTTGAACACATGAAAAGTGTAAATTATGGTTATTTCACTTGAACGATGACTTTACCTGAAGCCTTATTTTCGAGATGATTGGTTTGAATAATAAGTAATATGTAACGTATACAACTTATTCCCTAAAACAGTTATCCTACAGTGAAATAATAATTCACCTAAAAAATGTGCATACAGTTGCAGCATGGTGTAAGCAACGTTAAGTTGGTAAATGGTTTTGTATTTTAAAGGTGGAATCTCGAAATCCAACGCTTTTATCCAAAATATTAAGATATCCTACTTTAACAAAGTTTGCTTTTTAAGTCGAAGATTTCAGTATAAACTGGCATTGAAAATCTATCGTCGATTCATACGAACTTCATTGATATTAATGTCATCATGCCAATCACCGGTAATTATTCTTAAACGTGTCGTGCATTACAGTAATAAGGTTACTATTTATTTACACGTATTTTCGTAAACGGATGAAATATTCTACCGATTAAAGGACGCCATTGGATGGTTGTACGTCCACCTAACCTGCAGAATCCCTGATTTATGAACCTTAAAATTGTCACAGAGTTAACTAAATATGTCATTCTCATCCCCTAGAGAATGTTATGTTCGATCTTATGAATGTTTCGTTGTTCCAATAAAAACGTTATTTTTAATTAGAACGGTCTGTTGTTTCAACAAATAAATCATACAATTTAAAAACCGGAAATTTTGACTGAATACTAAATAGTCAGAAAGAAAAATTATCTTGAAAATGCTGCTTTTTAGCAATCTAAGAATTCACAAACAGTGATTAGTTTTTTCTGATTTGTGTGTGCTATTTTTTTTATGTACGTACATAGTTGCCTTTACTTGACCATCCTTGGGAACTGTGCAAGAGTTTAGAGGGCGTATGTTCACAGACAATGGCGCAACACACTAAATGGTCAAACTAAACGTCCTGTGAAGAAGTCTTTTAAGGTTATCTACTTTTAGAATAGTTACATATTTCCCTTCTTCAATGTAATTCAACTATGTAATATTTGAAGAGATGAATTTACGCACAAAGGACAAAACAAAACGCAATGAACTGTTAAAAGTTAGACGGTTTTTTGGTTGTTTGGAATAATATAGCTAATATGTCAAGTTCATTAGTGTTTCATTAAAAAAATGAATTTCACATTTCAGTTGAAGCACCAAACAGAAGATGTTGGTTAACATTCCATTCCACGGGCTGCTTGTGATCTCATAACACGTACAATACCCATCCCCCAAACTGTATTGCTTCTTGTGTAGGGATCAGCCCCTCACCCCCCCCCCCCCCCCCACACGCTTCTAATCATCGAGTAACCCTCGCCCCCTCCCCTCACCCGTCAGCCAAACCATCCTATTACACATTGTCTTCCCGAACATCAAGAAACAGCAACACTAGATTACGACAGAATCTAATGTATGCTTAACTTTATACATTACAGAAATTAGAAGCATCTAATAATGCTAGCATATAGTCTGGGCAAGGGCACAGGGGACGTTGTGTTGAATGTGTCCTTGACTGGACACTATTTTATATTATGGAATTTAAATAGGCTACCTAATAAGTGTTAAATGTTCATTCGCTATAGCTGGCATCAAATATAATTGTTTTTTAATAAAGGTAAAACATCTAGTTCACGTGAGATTTAATTAGACAGATTTTTTTTCCAAGTTGACGAATATTTCCCAAAAACACGAATTATCTATGAATAACCGTCAATAACAAATCGGTTATTCGTCATATAACGTATTGTTTGTAATTTAAATATATACCTTAGCTATTCGTAATATTTGCTTTTTATACCGCAAAAAATAGACTGTGATTCGACTTTCGTGTTTTGCACCGACTGTTTGTTATATCGAGTTATTTGAACGTAGGACTACATTTTTTTGAAACAAAATATTGATCCTTCTTCCAGTCAGCCCGACTCAACATGTGTGGAACAATCCAATTTCACACCGATAATTCTAGATTACTTGGGATACCCAATTCTACTGATTTTGTACTTATTTTCAAAATATGTCCTTTTCTTAAGAAATATAAAGATTAGCCACATGCAGCTATTAGTAAATGGTTAGTGTACAAATAATTCATAAAACTTATATCATGACAATTTTGAAATTTTGATTTTAAAATTTAAACTTAAATACTGCACTTGTAAATAAGCTTAGACGAATATATCTAGACTAGCAATTAGCTTCCTTGAATAGCTTTAAACAGCATCTTGTTATAATATCCACATTTTATAATTGCATGTCTACATTTTGAAGTGTTTTTTTTAACGGCTGCGGAATTTGCCCTAATTGATGAGGTTATAATAACGTTATATATATATCTAAACAAGAAACTACTTTAGAAAGTCATCATGTGACGTTCTGACAGTCTAGATTGTTGTCTCTTGTAAAGATAATTCAGACTTGTCTTCTCCATCGTGGAATCAGCTAGGAGAGCTTTGGGTTGCTGGGCTTTTCCCTTGGGTATTAAGATGAAATGAAGTGGACAGAGGAAAAATGCAATTTCCCGACGAACAATATAGAATCTGATGAGATCAACATGGAGCCAATATCAAGTATATAAACATCAACATATTGCCTGCGGTAGGTTTCAAATTTACCTTGAGGGTTCAGAAATAAAAATGCGCGTTACATATTCAACTCAAGTGAAATTTTATTAGTAAATTGAGTAGAAAATTCACCTTTTCTGACAAGAGGCAAGCAAAGAATGGAATATAAAAGTCTTGAGTTGATTTTCCACTTTCAATGGGGGATGCTCGAACTTTTAAATATACACGCTTCTTTAATTTTACGACCTGGGGACTGAGAAATAAAAGAGTACAAAGGACAAAGTTGAAGTTATGAAAATAAATGGAGGAAATGGAAATTGCTTCCTAACTGAATCGGCATGTTTAAATCTAAAAATCAGGAACATGCCTTTAAAAGGGTCTGTAATATTCAGTTTAAATTAATCTAAGGATATTTAAGTAATTCTTACAACGGAAATCCGTTAACAGAACAGCTGAATTCCATTCTTCTTTATGCATATTATATAGAAAGCAAAATAACGCACATTGCCATTGTTATAAAATATATAGGCAGATAAACTACTTGCATTCAATAAGATGCATCCGAAAAGAGTCATCAGCGCTATATACCACTACATTATTTTCGATATTGTGGAGTTATCACAGAATCACACAAATCAAAAGTAGAATTCTCTTCACTTCTAAACGAATATACTGTTTTTTACACTCTTTCGTTTGTTTACACCGACAAAAAATATAACACTTCTGAGCAAGTTCCTTTATATTTGTGATCACGTCTGTAATTCATGAAATATCTTTTAATTGATTTTGTATTGATAATTTACAAAAATGAAATGTCTTTTTCCATAAATACACTAATGATCATTGACTGTTGTGTGGTGCACACAGGAAGAGTATGAACACAATTCTAGAACAAAATACAATTTATCGCAGGGGACTGTCTTCCGAAACATGTCTATATAAATTTGTTACACCATGCCAGAGCAATGTTTTGTTAAATAATTCTAAAGGGAATAAGCCTGTACGAATAATGTAATATGAGAAATTTTCTTTGGTGGCGTCAAGTCACCTCACAATTTTGAGACTCTTTTGAGCTCGGATAGACTTAGGGAAATTGAAAATTTAACACCTCGTTTTTAATACGATTTCATCAGCGTTTGCTTTCCATTACGTTAATTTATCTGATAGAATGAGGAAGTCAAGGGATCTAAGATTTCACTCCATGACAGAGTACCTTCGCAAGGCGTATTCGAAAATTAAAATGCCGTTGATATATATATTCTGTAGCATTACTTAATTTAGTGAATAATATATATTGTTGTTATGTTGTATATTCACAAATAGGGGAGACGAAACTTACGTTATTATCTATATATTATAAACGTTATTATCTTAAAATTTGTGGAATCTCACGAAGGTATGTTCAAATATGCTTAAAGTTGATGTATTTGAGATTAATTGGAAGGAATCATATTGAATGCATATACTCAAATTCTCGTACAAATCGATACTTTGTTTGAAATTACGTAATTTCCAAATGACAACCCCTGAAACTTACGTAATTATCTCAAATCTGTGGTATGTCACACAGGTTTGTTTATATTTGCTTTAAACAGATGGTATTAATATTAATTGGAAGGAATGAAATTAAATGAATATGCTAATGTTCCCTTAAAAATTGGTACTTTGTTTGAAATTATGTAATTTCCGAATGACAGCCCCTGAAACTTACGTAATTATCTAAAAATCTGTGGTATGTCCATACATGCTTAAAGTAGATGTATTTGAGATTAATTATAAGGAATCAAATTCAATGAATATACTCAGGTTCTCTTACAAATTGCTACCATATTGTGTTACATTAAGTAATTTATAATGACAGCCCGTCAAACTTCCGTAATTATCTCAAAATCTGTGGTATGTCACGCAGGTTTGTTTATATATACTTAAAAACATATGTAAATGAGATTAATTCGAAGGAATCAAATTAAATGAATATAATCATGTTCTCTTACAAATCGATACTTTGTTTGAAATTACGTAATTTCCGAATAACAGCCCCTGAAACTTACGTCTATATCTCAAAATCTTTGGTATGTCACGCAGATATGTTCAAATATGCTGAAAGTACGTGTGTTTGAGTTTTATTATTTGGAATTAAATTAATACATTAATAATTTAAGTGAATATTTTATGTTGTTGTCATGTTGTATTTTCAGTACATGTTGTATATTTGTTCTTTATACGCAAATGTGTTTAACGGATATTATTGATCGTTCTCTCATGATACAGTTAGTTGATAGTTAGCGCCAGCCTAATTACTTATATGTTACGTGGGATGTTTCATCCAGTAGGAAGTAGGTTTCTTAAAGCGTCAAGATTTCTAAGTTACTCTATGGTCTGTGTTACATAGTCACTGTGGTATATAAAAGGAATATTTGTGATCTTCAAATTTTCTCCATTCCACAAAGGCGAAAAGAGCTCTAGATCCTGTTCCCAACACAAGGATACTTGTGGGGTTGTGGCACTTTCACTCATATTTTCAATACGGTATGCGAGAGGTTTTGTTTGAACATTTTCGTTCTTGTCTACTCAAACAATTTGACATTTATGATATTTGGAATGTTTCGTTTTGTAAAGCCTACATCAAACTGATATTTTGAACACCTACGATTGTTCAGACAATGACATTTGTTTTAAAATATTATTCTGCTATTTAATAAAAGTTGTCTGTGGTATGACACAGAGTTATTATTATTGATTATAGTATTTCATTATTATTATTCCTTTTTATATAATAATCAATCACAAACGAAGATAGTAGTAGACCATGATATCCAATGATCCTGTTTATACACATTCAACTCCCTAATACAATAGAACCTGAAATAAAAATCTTGTGACATAATAGCAAATATAACATTAAATTGAAATTGAAATAATATTAAAATAAAGTAAAGAAATATACAGGTATGTGACTGATTATACACTTTGTCTCCTCAGGCAAAACTTGTTTTAAAATGTATATTTATTTCTTTTTTAAACATTGCATATAGACTAAATATTTTATTTAATGTTCACTCTTAACAACCCATTCATTTATGTGGATGTTTTAAAAAACAAAAACTACCACTGAAACATCTTCAATACCAATAAGGTGTTAAAACCCACGGAAACACATCTGTTAGGAATACTGGTGACCGGAATCGAACTCGGACCTTCACTTGCACGAGTACCATGTCGCACCTCCTAGCCACTGACCTAGTGGTATGAGTGAGTAACAATGCTTGCCTCTCACTCAGCCTAGTGGTTACTTCCTCGCATAGTTTTATCATTATTGAGTATCCGTTATCTGGAATACAACGCTAATGACCCATGTCTTGCAATGACATACAGGAGAGAACATTGGTCTTAAGATATATTACTCCAAGTCCCAGGTTATCCGGCTGACATTGACGGAACATTCAATATTACACTGGGTATTTCAGTATGTCAGTAGGTTGAGTTTCGGAAGTAGCCTTAGCATAAAGAGTATATTGAAACATCCGGGAGCTAGCGGGGGGTGGCGGGAGTCAACAAAGTACTTCTAGATGACTAGAATATGGAACAAAATTATCCACAAACATATGTCAAAAAGTGGTTTTACCATTGACATGCTTTCTTCTTATTTTAACTCAGTAGGTAGACAATAAATGTAGATTGTTATTTACTTCATTTTAATGTCTGTAAGTGTGCATTTTCGATGTAAAAGTAATTTTTACGCAGTATGCACGTCATTGCGAAACTGGAAATAAAACACAATTATCATGGGAATAAAACCATCTTACATTTGGTTCTGAAGTCTTTCCTTCCTCTCTCACCACAAAACAAATCAAGCGTCTAAACAGTAAACGTCGTCCTTTTGTGTTTGTGTCACGTTCTATATCTTAAAATGTGTTTTCTTGACTGTTATTCCGTCGCAATCGAAGCATTCGAAACTAGAAACACAATTCTTTTAGGCGAAATGCACGTTTGTTCGCTGTAAATTCGATTGCCTGCAGTCAAAAAGTTCGGTTAACATATAGTTCCGGTCCCGGGGAAGACTGAGAGTGACGGCGTTTAGAAGCTCCTTTAAACGATGTTTGGAGAGGAAAATTTCATCAAAGTTCTGACACCTGCGATGCGCCGACACGTTCGCTATATAAACTTGACGTCTTTTATCCAATCACTTTAGCCAAAGTAAAATGCAGGAACAAGTACTACTGACTGTTACATATGTTTGTTTCCGTTGATTATTAATTGGCATACAAACGAAATTCAGAACAAAAAATTGATGTTAAATGTCTATACATATACACAAGTAACAAAAAAGAGACAGAAACAGGAATGTAATGTAAAGGTTAATGAAAAGGGAATAGTGAGGAGGGAATTGAAAATAAATGATTGATGTTGCATTGGGGGGGGGGGGGGGGGAGGGGGGCTGTACAAAAATAAAATAAAATAAATACATAAATTATTCACATTTAGAGTCTACCCACTCAGTAACGAAACTGATTTTCAGTACGATGGTCAGATTATTATTTTTATGAGACATGTCACGAATATCTGTTTTAAAATCACTTGCTCAACCAGAAGGTAAGGAAGGGTGATACGACGATTAAAGATCGTTTTCTATTTAGTTCATGTCAAAAGTAACAACGTTCAGCTGCATTGGGATATCTTTCGCGTAACCCCGACACTACACGTCCTTGCAATTAATCTAGTGTTTCCATTCGTGCAGCTTAGAACTTGCAACGTTGCAAAGTGGCAACGTGGCAACGTGACGTTGCACTCGAGCAATATCAATGAAAACAAACGTTGAGTTATAAAAACAATATCGACACAGATAATACATAAGCAAGTTTTCTTGAAAAAACACCACTTACAATATAAACTTTCACAGAATTAAAGTCCCCTATGCTTAAGTAAACTTAAGTGTAAACTTAACTAAAACAAAGTGTGTAAAAGTAACTAAATAATTAGAAAATGAGCAGTAATAGTAAGATAATTTAACATTCGTATAATGTGTATGTTTTTCTTAATTACCAATCAGAGAGTTGTCTGAGATATATTTTCAGTACAGCCTTTCTTTTGCCCGTGTTTTCGTTTCAACATATCCATTACATCGCTTATCCTGAATTATCCGATGATTGCATTCCAATGACCTTCTTTATTTTCCGTATTCCCCTTCCGTTTCCCTTCAGTTACATTCTTTGGTGTTCCTTTGTGTCTCAAAATTGTGCCTGGCCAACTAAAGGACTATAATTATAAGAAACATTATACTTGTCCTTAACGTTCTTTCTTCGCTCGCTCTCTCACATCGTTACTAATTTGTCACAACATCTATCCCAGAGATTACATTCTGTGGTAACAACACATCCTAGATGCATCTTACCAGGTTTCCTAACGTGCTAACACGAATCAGAAGTAGAGTTAAATAAGGTAAACACATAGAAATACTTAACAGTTGTGTCCGAACGATATGTTATTAGCTGAGTATTTCAAGAACCAAATAATGAGGGGGGGTGTAGTGAAGAAGGATATATTTCTCTAGTTTCCAACCATTCCTTCACCTAAACACGACGTACAGTAGAGTTTCGCGGGAGTTTACACCATGGCCACACCATTTTCCCCCCGTTTTGGACACCCATTGAAAGATAAGCTACCCCGGGATTTCTTGTTTTCTAAGAACGATCGGACCTCATCGCTTTGAAGAATGTGATGTATGTATTCAGTCATCTGAATGCCTCGTCCTTTGCTCGAGTTTGAATGGGGATAATTGCTCGACTGGACTTTGCTCTAGGGGTGTACCAAGAGAATTACCTAAAAGGTTGGTGTAAACTCCCGCGGAACTCCACTGTAGCTATTCAACAAGGGAGCTCATAACGTGTGTTATATTTATCCCACCTGATGAAACTCCAGACCCGATATTATAATTAACCCTCTAAATGGATAACGGGCCCATTTCAAGCACACCACTTTGCGCGCTGTCACCAACTAACTATGTTACCGTCTAGTTCATATTGATATTTTGATCATTGAGTAATGGGTTGGACTTCGAAAATGCAATTATCCTTCAAACCTAGTTAAAGTCTGGTATCATCATTACCATAATAGAAATGCCTGGAATTTGTAGCTTCAGCGAGCCGTTATCTTCTAACGTAGCATCGAGGAGGAATATTAGCAAATAATAATAATAATAATAATAATAATAATAATAATAATAATAATAATAAAAATAATAATAATAATAATAATAATAATAATTCTTTATTTAGCCAAATGCTAATGTAATACATAATGTACATATACAACTCATATGGTAAATTTGTTTTTAACAAATTCTGTCATGTTCTTTACACTTGCTTGCTGAACATTAATATCATTAAGATATTTTACAAATTCATTATAGAGCTTAAAACCATTAAAAGTCAACGTTCTTTGCGTATGAGTTTTACAAACCTTTTTAACATTAATATTTTGGGAAAAACGGGTGTCATGAAAATGAATTTCTTTATTTAACCTTAACAATTTCTTTAAATATGGTGGACCAATATCATTTAAAATATTGTTAATCATTTTTAAAACCTTTAAAGCATATTTTTGTCTAACACTTAAAATGTTAACAACTCGTAACATATCATTAATATGGGTACGTTTATGGCATCTTAGTACAGCTCTCATAGCTTTATTTTGAGCACGTTGAAGGATTTGCATATCTTTGACAAATAGTGACTTCGTAGTGTAGAGTGGCGTATTAGTGCCCATTATGCACATTTAAGTGCGTCTTCACGTGGAATACTCCACGAATGAGCCATTACGGTAAGACTGTTTATAATTTAATTGTAGCTCATCTATGTCTAATGAATTACAGTTGATATTCTTAATTTTAATATCTGAATAGAGTAAAAGGAATATATGAGTTCACATGTACCGTACTTTCTATTGTTGGAATGTCGAATACATTTTGTCACGCTAATTAAATAATATTATTTTGGATTTACTTATTTCATGTTTGTTTGTATATTTTATTTCTATGGTTTTGTTTGTAATGTATGTCCACTAGTGTTCTGCTTCTTGTTTGTGCAACGTCTTATAGGTAGTGCAGCCGCGGTATTGATGGGCAACGCTGACCGGGCAAATCGCTGATTAAAAATAATCTCGTTACCATCAAATATTGATTAAAATGAAAATCGTGCCCGAAGCGGCGCGAGTTTTTGGATCACACTTTAATTTCTAATTTTCCGTTACGTCCAAGTCAAGGTCATCATCAGAATATTATTAAAACTGCAGGGTGGATGTTCTATTTTCGAGAATAAATTTATTACCTAAAGCTCATCTATTTTTTATTTAACTAATTTATAGTTTCATTACGCTTTATTCGAGTGACAATTACGTTGCAATATTAGTAAATACCGTTCAGCTTCAGTTAGGATAATGATTTACTGTCTCTAGCATGAAATGCAGCGAATATCGCACGGACAAGTCTGCCTTAAGATGAAAGATGGGTCCCAGCAGTAATATTAATTTGAACACATTTCATCCAAGCTACGTGATAATTTTCATCTCCAATTATTATTGCTTTTCCATGAGCTACGTAGTGACAGCAAGCAGGTGCTCGAAGCGCGGTAGCAAATAATTCATAAACGATGAAATATAGTCAAGAAATTGTCATTCACTTACGACAATATAAAGTTCATTTTCACCATACGCATACTAAATACATTATCATTATACTCTCCGTGATTAGAATTGTGACAAAGACATGCAAATTATAATGAACAAAGCGTCGTCAAAACGCGTTGCCCAAAGAACTTAATTTCTTTTCAAAATCCTATTATATTCGGTACATTTACTTCTGTTGTTCAAATATTTTATACGCTACAATATAAGCTCGTCACAAAGAGATTGGATTTGTAGGAACAATAGTGTTGACATTGTGATTACAGATAGCAAATACGTCAGAGAAGGCTTCAAATGGAGGCTTCTATCTGTGATGGAATTGAGTTCATATAAAACATAATCTCATATTTGGACTACAAGTGTTGTTATATACTGCGATACACAAAAGAACCCCAGTTTGGTTTTATATGATCGGATGAATCGTAAAACGAAAAATAACATAACATTAACTTGTAGAGCACAGCCACAATCCTCCAGTGTTTGTTGTTCATTGTTCGTTTTACCGGCGAGCTAAAATTACTCTTGCTCCTGTATGGACGTGAATGAAGGAAACATTTAAAATACATACATAGATCTTTGTAGGGACGAATATTTTATAAAGTGACAAGTTCGTATAAAATTATTAAGCGAGCGAAGCGAGCGTCTCCATTAGACCTTTATGACACTTCGTTCTGTTTTTTTTTTGTTTTTTTATGTCTGTCGATAGCGGTCGAACAGAAAGTCCGATCAACTTGAAATTTTAACCATCTACAAGCCTCGATGTGGATTGAAGGTGTATAGTTTTGAGGGAAAACGTTCGAAAAGTTACAAAGTAACACCATAGTTACTGCAAAAAAAGTTTCTGAAACAAAATGGCGGCAAACTGTGAGATAGCCATATTTTTTTACAGATTTTTCCGGTCACGAATATGTTCATTTTATGTCGATCTGATAAGTATTGGGAAAGTTACAAAAAAGTTACTCGAAAATATTTTTCTTGAACGCAGTAACGGCAAAATACGAATACACTAATTTAAACGCGCTCTGATACGTATTAGAGGCAGAAATTACATTTCAAATGCTGTCAATAACTGTTAGTAACGGTGGCAGACCGTGTTGAAAACACTAGACGGAATGACAAAGAATATTCTTAGCAACGCACATTGCACTGTATTCAACAATGTCGGGAAGTATAATAGCTATGGAAATTAGAAAAAATTTTGCAATGCGGATTATTGAATTGTTGTTGATTGTTGTTTCTATTAGCTTTGAGATCTTTTCACCAGAAAGTTTGTAGATATGGACGAGCTCACCTATCAACGCGTCAAACAGAGCGTTTTCCTAGTAGGCCTATACTTAATATGTGATTTAAGCCACATACAAAAACAAGATTACAGCTATCCTGTCAGGTATTGCCTCCTGGACGTGTGTCCCAGCAGATGTCCCTCTGACACCCTTAGACTCTCCTTTCTTATGGCTGTAGTGAATGTTCTATAATTATTTGGGTTTCACTCGGATTGTGTTCGAGCTATGCTACTTTATGACAACCTCCTTTCGTTATTTGTATTTGAAAGGTGTTTATATGAAACAATTTTTAATTTAACAGGGAACATATATATTTATATTAAGAGAAAATAAAAATACTTTGTGTTTCTCACCAAATAATATTTGTTGTGATAGAAGCTACAGTTATTACAAAGATATTAAAATCCATCGATAACAGAACAGGTGCTAAACGAGTAATAATATTGTAACATCTCATTGGCTGGCTATACTCACAAATGAATCGAGGTAAATATGAAAAACTGTTGTCAAAGTGAGATTTGTTTTTTATTCGTTATTGCCATGTTTACATGAAACGCAGTAAATCAGATTAATGTTTTAGAGACACATCAAACAATTTCGCTAGTAGCTATTTTCTCTTTTCATGGAAATAATTAAAATATCTGACTGGTATAACCAAATGTGGTGTTTTATTCTAAAACTAACTGTGTTCGATGGTAATTGTAACTCATAGGAGAGATAGGAATATACAGGGGAATATATAGAAGACAAGATAATATAAGAGAAAATGAAAATAAAATTATATGAGTATATTACGATAAATACAAGTATATGAAAAGATAAGTATATGGAAATGTTAAGAACGGAACCAAATGCAGATTTACAAATGTGTCGATAAAAAAAAATTGAAAGACGTTTTTACTTTAACCTATACATATGAAACGGTGTATGTGGGTGTCGTTAAGTTCACTTACGGAAAATAATATTCATTAAATAATGATAACAAAAATTCCACTTCCATGTTTAGCACAGAGTTTTCAAAGTTTAAATATATTATTTTTGTGCATATGTGCCGACGACAGTGCATTTAACAATTCGTTTCGAATTTTATAAACTATATTTAAAACAGTTATTTGCTCGCCTTACATAACCCAACATTCTATGCACATCGCATCCTGTGCATATTTACTCTGCTGGCGACGTGAGACGAATAACAAGTGATTCTTTTATTTCATTAACGTATAACAAAGACGTGATGCACTTGAACTTTTGCCTGCCAGAGGAAACAGAATAATAGGAACATTCACTCGCAATTTCTGTTTTCATTCATTCAAATAAAGATGTATTTATAGAAAACACAAAAGAATGTGGATGGGTGGGCGAATTATTTTTATAGAGCTTCAATGTAATGGAATACGATAGATAATAAAAACGTCCGTGTTTACTGTGCTTCTATACAAGCCACCGTGAGCGAGCGAATCGAATTCCCCACGGGATTTAAACATGTTGTTCTGGCCTGAGGAATTGCTTACTAAAAGAAGTGACTAATGAAGCAACGATTTGGCAAAAAGAGCTTCAATAATGTTCTAATGTTTGGTGTTACTCTTTGGTCTTGTGGGTTTGTTTATTCCTGCTTCCAATACATAAGCTAAAAATTCAGGGTTCGATTCCCGTTCCTGGCTGTTTTTGTAATACCCGGTATTATGACGGGCAGCTAAATATTGAGTCGGGGAGTGACTCGTGTTCTCTATGGAAACAACGCTTCTGATCGGTATTGCCATGAGGACAGCAAGTAAGACCCGGACCAAATATTTAACGAGCCCTCATAATACTGGGTCTAAATTGACAATATCTATAAGATAGCGCTGTCTTAAATGTAAATGGTAACTTTGAAGCCGTATACGAGGAAGCACATACGAAATGCTATACTGTTCTCTATGAAAAAACAGTTCACGTTGTTAAGTGACAATCAGTGCAAATATTATGTATTTAATAAGGAATTAAAAGTTCATAGGATATATTTTTATTCAAATGTAAACAAATTACTAATTTTCACATATTGTTTGAAATCATTGTGCTATAAATACTTACATGGAAGTGTGGGTAATTTAGTTAGCTTTAAATATTTTAACAGGGTAATTCTTTAAGACGCTTTGAAGGCAACTTGTTTGTTGTATTGTAAGTTACTTATCTTCAAAAGAATGTTATATTCACTCAACGTTCCTAAATGTGAAAAGTAAAATGTTACCGTATATAATTATGTACATACAAAATAATAATTTAACAACATAAATCACTGTGTTAAAAGCACCCCGGCATTTATTGCTACCGTAAACAATAAATACGTGCAGCTTATATGTTGAACCACTAAAACCCTTATAGTGTTTAGGGTGTTTAAATACGTCTTGTGTTCAACAAAACTTGTTTTACATGCAACAAAACATTTAGCGCGAGTCGCACGCTAGAGCCACCCAAAAAAACAAAAACTGCCATCGGTCATTTATAATTCAGAAATGTTGGTCGTGGCATTTGTGCGGGTGAGGGGTGAGGGGTGGTAGTTGGAAGTTGATTCATGATTCTCTCTAGAACTCACCATTTAGGCCTGCTGGTCGACTTAACGAGTGGAGTCATACCATCACGGAAAAGATTTTTGTTCTTGCTGAAATTCACGATGTTAAATATGACCCTCTGAAAAAGAAATAGAGAAAAGTATTACATTAAGTCTCCTTTATGGCAGCATAAAGAAGATAAACTGAAATGTGGCTGGGGTATACATGAACCGTTTTTGAAAGTCAGTGTAAACTAGTATCAAAGTGTTAGTGAGAAAAAAGGAACCATGCTCACGTTCGTTTGAAAAGATTGGTAGATTACACAAATAAACCATTATTTGCAACTAGTGTTTCTTATTACTTATTTCGCGGGTAACATTTTCATTTTGCGATTGTAGATAAACATAGAAACGTTTGTGTGTGTGTGGTTTGGCTTAGGGCGTGCTTAGTGTGTGCATGTGTTTAGTTAAGCGAGCGAAGCGAGCGTCTCCACTAGACTATAATGGCACTTCGTTCTGTTTTTTTTTTTTTTTTTTTTTTTTTGTATTTATGTCTGTCGATAGCGGCCGAACGGAAAGTCCGATCAACTTGAAATTTAGACCATCCACAAGCCTCGATGTGGATTGAAGGTGTAAAGTTTTGAGGCAAAATCGTTCGAACAGTTACAAAGTTACACCATAGTTACTGCAAAATATTTTTCTGAAACAAAATGGCGGCAAAATGTGAGATAGACATATTTTTTTAAAGCTTTTTCCGGTCACGAATATGTTCATTTTATGGTGATCTTCTAAATATTGGCAAAGTTACACAAAAGTTACTCGAAAATATATTTCTGAAACACAGTACCAGCAAAATGTGAGGTGGCTATCTTATAGAAAATTTTTGTCCGGTCACGAATATAATAATGTAAACATGATCTGATACGTATTTGAGGCAGAAATTACATTTATATTGCTGTCAATAACTGTTAGTAACGGTGGCGGACCGTGTTGAAAACATGACGACGAAAATTCTTAGCAACGCACATTGCACTGCATCCAACAATGTCTGGAAGTATAATAGCTATGGTAATTAGAAACATTTTTGCAATGCGCATTCTTGAATTGTTGTTAATTGTTGTTTATATTAGCATTGAAAACTTTTCACCAGAAAGTTCGTAGATATTGACGCGCTCGCTTATCAACACGTCAAACAGAGCGTTTTCCTAGTTTATATTTATAGATATGCGAAAAAGTATAAATGCCTTGTTTAACTGAAGTAACATTGATTTTAGAGTAGGTTTTAAAAGTTGAGCTGGTCTCTGAGCAGCTTGTGATTTGATTTTTGATGACTTTTTTTAAGCCATGTTTAATATTGGATTTTTATTACGCTTATTTTACAGACGCAGTTAGACTCACTCAGAGCAACACGATAGAAATGCAAACTCAAACCCAATCGTAAACATAAATTCAATCGAAAGCCCAAACGCTCACGAAAGTTAAAAAAAAAAAAAACGTTACAAATCTGACATCAAGATTATAGTATTAATTTTTAATGTCAAAAATGTAATTGGTTGATGGGTTAAGTGATCAATTGGTCCTGGGGGGGGGGGGGGGGGGGGGGCGTTATATTTCGCTGTCACATTATTGTTGATACAGCCCAAAACATATATAAATAATTATCTGTAACGGTAAAATAACAGGTAACCATTTGCAAGGTATAATTGGTGTTTGTATAGGCAGTGCTTCAATGGCGTCTTCTCATAGCTTGTCGCTATTCCCATATGTTTGGATGGGGGCCATTTAATTTCCAAAGTTGAGACGAATGGGCGTCTTCTCGTAACGGCCATCATGGCTGGTTGTAAAGGTATTCGTAGGAAGACAAAGCGAATGGCTTCATCAATTTCCTTTACAATTTTCCCTCAAGCGTTGAACGAACCCGGCCTGGATATCGTTCGAGTCTCTACGAAGCGAGCGCCTTTTTATTTTCTAGACCATTGAACTGATGGAAGAGCAACCGCAGTATTGAAATTGTTCTTTTGAAGGACAAAGATATTGGCAGCGCGTAGAGAAGCCATGGAGGAGAAGGAGGAGGCCTATAATCTCCTAGCCAAACATTTCTGATCTGATCACTACTTAAAGACTTTGTTTGAATGCTTGGTAGATCGCAGCGCTGAGTAGAGAAGGCTATAGCTCAGACCACGAAGATTGTGTCGTATGCTAATGAGTTGAGAGACAATTCCGTCTAATGGGACACAGCAATGGCGCCTGTGTGTCTGAGCGGAGGCCAAGCGTTACACCACAACACCTTGGCCTGGCCTGCCTGCCTGGCTGGCGTACAACACAACCAACCAACTTTTATGCAATAAACGTATAAAGAGATGGAACAAAGACCCGAGGACCCGCGTGCGCATGGTGAGAAGGAATTGAAGAGAAGTCATAATATGCATCATACTGTAAGAGCAATTTCGTTGATTAAAATGGAAAACAGAAATAGCATCTTCTCTGTCTTATAAACGGAGGGGTTGGATGAAACTATGGGTCTTCTAAGAAATTAAGTCAGCAAGTGCCACCATTTCGTTTCAAAGTCGCGTTTTAAAACTTTCACGAGAGTCAGCGAAAAAATAATTATTTCGAAAGGTAGCTTCCTCT
>OX246745.1:22724447-23126833 GCA_945910005.1 Isoperla grammatica
TCGCATGTCTCCATCGAGATTATCATTAATTGTTTTCGTGTATTGGAATAATGCAAATGTATCTTATCTTAGACAAAAAGGATACATTATTATAATGAGTAACATAGTAAACAATATTGCACACTAAACTTGGGTAAAGAAAAGAAAAATGTTGCAGAGAAATTGACAGTTCGGTAGAGACAAGAGATAAAGTGTAGCAGAGAATTGACAGTTCGGTAGAGACAAGAGATAGTAGCAGGAATTGACAGTTCGGTCGAGGCAAGAGATAAAGTGAGCAGATAATTGACAGTTCGGTCGAGGCAAGAGATAAAGTGTAGCAGAGAATTGACAGTTCGGTAGAGACAAGAGATAAAGTGAGCAAAAAATTGACAGTTCGGTAGAGATAAAGTGTAGCAGAGAATTGACAGTTCGTTAGAGACAAGAGATAAAGTGTAGCAGAGAATTGACAGTTCGGTAGAGACAAGAGATAAAGTTTAGCAGAGAATGATCAGTTCGGTATAGGCAAGAGATGAAGTGTAGCAGAGAATGGACAGTTCGGTAGAGACAAGAGATAAAGTGTAGCAGAGAATTGACAGTTCGGTAGAGGCAAGAGATAAAGTGTAGCAGTGAATGGACAGCTCGCTAGAGACAAAGAGATAAAGTGTAGCAGAGAATTGACAGTTCGGTAGAGACAAGAGATAAAGTGTAGCAGGAATGTAGATTAGCACGGTCTCTAGGTGAAAGAAACAGAAGAGTGGTAGAGTGGACACCGAGGCTTGGCACCGAGCTACCAGCTGAGGAAGATGAAGGTTGCACGCTCCTTGGTTAGCCAACGACTATCCCATCTCGTTCTGGGTCGCCGATAATTTACTGCACATCGTTTCGCGTTGCGGGAGGGAAAAAAAATCTCCGAGTTCGCTTGCGGGAAATAAAGTAATGCACACCCCAAAACAGTCGTAACCTCACTAGAGGCCGCAAACGTTCAAGACAAAATTTCCTAACAATAATCATTTCTGCTGCAGGGGACTTTTTGTTTTTCAGCAATCATAATGTGTTATGAGTTTGTTCACTGAGCTCAGAAAAGCAATAAGTACAATCACATAAAATTAATGCAATATTGATATACTTGATAATAATTGATAAGAGTTTCATAAACACATTCCGCGTTTATGTGTTGTTTTTCACTATTAAATAGCTAATAAAATCAAGCGCGCTTCCAGCCATTACGACGAAAAACAACAAATCGTGTATTTTATTTTCAATTTTATTGCGAAATAAAATGAAATCGTTTAAGAGCTGTTACACAATTCCTGGTATAGTTTTAAGTAGTGCCACACTGAACTGTTTCCCATTAGGTTAAAGTGATCATAGTCAATACACTTATTGGTAAACATGTTGAAATTCAACAGTTTGTGTGCAAACAGTACCGCTCACAGTTGGTTTTTCGGTTAGCGGACATAATGTCCAATACTTTTGGTCCAATAAATAATCCGTCAAATAAATATGGTCCATTACAAGTGGTCCAGGGGAAATGGTCCATTGCATAAGGTCCAATCATGGATCTGGTCCAATAATAAATATGGTCCAATCATGAATATGGTCCATTAAATTTCGTCAAGCGAATCACCGTGGATGTGGCACTTAACAATAAGCTACCTAAATTCAAAAACAGTTTTAAAAGTTGTATTGTAGTATGTTGCTTAGTTACAGGAGGTTTCAGAATTTTTCAGTATTTGTTAACGAAATTTCCTTAGGGGCAAATATTATTTTAAATTATGGGTAAAATAGTTTACTCCCAAAAGGAAAAACCCATGCTTTTACTTGATCAGTTTTCCTATCATTTTCATTCATTTAGTAAAGACAGGCAAACACGGTACTGGAGGTGCGAGGAGCGGCTGACGTGCAATGCACGATGCACAACCAAGGCAGACCTAAACAACATTTCAGTTCTGAAGAACGCAAAAGAAAAACACCAGCACACAGCCAACGTTGCAGGTGAAGTGAGGAAGGTCTCAAATGCTTTTAAACGCACAGCAGAAGTACATCCTAATGCTCCGCCAGCTCAAATACTAAGGTGAGGAAAACTAGTGACATTGAGGAAAATTCATAATAATTAAGTAACCCATAATCCAATGTAACCTAATCAATAATAGTGTTGAAACAATATCCATTTCCTCAACTTATTTCGTACCAACTGTTAAGCAACTGTTCTGTCGTTACGACTGGACATGATAATTTCGGCATTAAATATGGACGTTAATTTAGGCATGGACGAAATGATATGGGTTTGGACTTTTTTTCAAGTTAGGCCAATTTGTTAGTTGGACCATAATGGTTTTGGACATTAATACATGGACGAAGTATGGGCTTGGAATATTTTTCAAGTTGGACCAATTTGTAAGTTGGACTATAACATTTTTGGACGTTTTGAATTGGACGATTTGTCCTGTAAGCGGGTTTTCTCATATACGTTATTCTTTCTGTAAAGATGATGTCATAATATCTTTTAATACATCTATTAGAAGAAGGATTGAACTAGAGCTTCTTCCGCTTTTGTTTTAATATGTTCGTTGCTGCATAAAATAGCCTTACACGAATATAAAGGATGTAAAGCAATGTTTTTTGAGAGGCTAGTAATAGGACTACAGCTCATATTCTATGTGCCTAAGGAATATGTCACTCTACATCACATGATGCCTTGAAGAGGTGAACCTAGCGTTGCGTAGAGCATACACAAAATTGCAAGGGCATCTCATTTCGAATGTAAGTTTGTCAGTTGGTATATAAAGTTGAAGTGCCGATTCATAAATAAAAGAAAATATAATTTTATTCTGGATCATCATCTTTGAGGAAATAGTATTTATTTATTTTGTAGAGATTTTATTAAGGTAGTGAAAGAAAGACAAATGTACCGCAGACAACTTGGGATACCTTTAATTTTGTTCGTACAAATGAGATATGTATGTAAAATATAATTAATTATTCATACTTTAATAAAGTAGGTATCAAAAACGACGATAGATTATTTTCAACCGCTCAATTACGTATTCACTCAAATGATACAAATTGACATAAATATTCATATGAAGTCGTTAGTTTAATATTTGTACTTCTAACATATTATCATGTAAAGCCACCCCCACATACAATTTTAACAAAATGCAAATCACAAAAATGTATGAAAGCACAAATTGTAACGTAAATTTAAATGGTTGGGGTCAATGAATTGAAAATACAGATAATTCCTGCCTTTCGTCAGACGGGTCAGTAAAACCCCTCATAACGGTGGAGGTGCCAGGTACGCGTCATAGCGGCAGGCGGTGGAAACTGGTTGCAAATTGAAAGCCGCCATTAAAACGGCAAATATCCACGTTATTCCCTCCCCCTTTCCCCACCTCCGCAGTCTTAGTTATGAGAATTTTCCATGCGTGTGCGGTTAGGTTTGATAATCTAACTGGCGCACTTCTATTTCGGCTTGCCTGAGCACAATTAAATGTATGAACGGGTTTTTAATACTTGCATATATTGAAGTGGTATTTATTTAGTACAAGAAAGAACAGACTAACAAAAACTCAACGATTGAATGTGTTACTGAATTAAGTGTCTAATTCAAGTATATTGGCAACCAACAAGAAAAGTTGTTGAAAGTACTGTTATTCTGTCATCAAATCTAGTTTAACATAACAAGGAAGAGGTAAATGAATATGGAATTTAAGCAGGCTGTGTATATGGACATAGTGCAAATGCCATAGTGAGTTGCGTTATGAATTTTAACCTGCATGGTTACCCCCATTTCAATTTATGAAGGGGAGGGGAGGATAAAGGGGTGAGGCACCCAAACGGATCATCGGAAGACCTAAGCTCTACAAATATGGCTTTATTGAGTTTGTGTTTTACTTGCGTTGCAATTGAATAGATCCCCAAGATAAATAGTAGTGTAACGTTTTACTGTAATAACCACTAATGTGAGTTAGAATCATATGATAAACTTCTTACACGGGTTTATAAACACTAACGTAACTTGAAACTAAATGTAGTATTTAAGCATGTGATGTGATATAGACATTTCAAATGAGGAAACCCTCAATCACTCGATTTGTAATGGTATATATTGGTTTAGGGTCAAGGACCAATTCTAAAAGACCATCAATTTCTCTTCGCAAATACTTAAAAATGTGTAATGAAATATGAACAAACAAATGTATCTCCGAATGTGTTATGAATTATTTAAAACTGTTATCGTATTTATATGCCTTCAAAAATAAAATTGTAGACACTCCAGTGTTGTAAGAATTATTATTAAGATTCGTGCGAACAAAGACAAAGGTGATAATGAACGAAAGGTACATTGGAAAATGATGCACCACACGAAGTTAAAGAACTTTGCTAGATATATTCTACAAACGGAAGGAGCAAATTAAGATTAGCACGAAACTTAAAGAGCATTCTACCACAATACTCAACTTTTAACTTCTAGAAGTTTAAATATGAGGCGGAAAAGAAAAATATGAAAATTGCATAATAAACATTTATTCAATGTAATATGTGCAACGTACATAGTATCTAAATAGGAGAAGAAAAGGTTCGAGTGCTTCAAGATGCTATCGGAGGATGTTCGAGGTAACTTGGATAGACAGGTTGTCAAATAAGGAAGAACTGAACGACAAAGTAAGACAAAAGTATATGAAACCTTTTAAAGAAATAGTGGTACAGTTTATTTGGGTACATTTTGAGAATATTAAAGAATAGAATTATTGAAGGACAAGTTAAAGGGGTAAATGTATACCAAGATTGGAATGCAACATACACTACGGTATAATATGCGTCGCATTGGAGAGGAAGAAACAAAACTGCTGACAAACTAGGGAAAAGGATTAACTTTTCAAATAATAACATAGACAAAATACTGAAACTGTGAAGCGTAAAGTACTCAACCGATGGAGTTGGCTCAGTGGTAGCACACTAGGCTCTAGCTCAAGAGGTCGCCGGTTCGATACCGTAACAAGAAATCCTGACTGAATGTTTTGCCCGAGGTTTTCCTCAGTCCTAAGACTACTGCAGGGATTGAATCGTACTAACACCCCTCGGACATTCCTTCCCAACAATTCCAAGTACCACAGATGGTTTGTTATTCACCCGAAGAGGGTCATGAATTGTTCCTAGGCAGGTTTACTAGGAAAAACTATTATTCTTCCAGCATTCATAACTCACAACAAATATCTGCTTGAAAGAAACTAAGCAAACTACAAAACATGTTAAATTAGAAAGTAGTGAGCCAGCGACCACACAACATATAATCCAGAGAACCATGTTTAATATAAAGAACATTAATTTTGTGCACGTGACCTCGTGTTTCTAGTAAATATTAGGGAGTCCCCTGCATCGCAAACATCCGGCGTGCACGTGCGACCCCATCATATTCACGCCCTAAACTCTAGACCATGCGCCTAGGCTGTGTAGCAGTAACTTTCAGTTTTTGGCAATTTTAAGGTTAACGCTTGTAATATTTCACTTGCTAGAAGCGAGAGTGTCGACAAGCAATAAGAATTGCTGGCAATATCTGCCAAGAGGGTTCACATGTAAAAATGACAAAGGTGTAGTAGGGTGGTAGGTATGTTGGTGGTAATGAAGTTGAGAAAGGGGATGGAAATATTTTTATATTCGCACCACGTCACTACCCTTGCACGTAGTTTGCCACCCCCCGCCCCCGCCCCCCCGTCTCTACCCCCGACTCACACCTCCCACCCCTATAGCCATGCCAGACCCCCCTTTGCCGTATCAACACTTCAGCTATTCTGCGCTCGTCATGGTTAACGTTATTACTTGTTAAAGCTGCAAACTCGGCCCGAGTAGATATATACTCATGCAGTAGCTAGCCTCGTTATTTCTATAAAACGTTGGTGAATTAGTAACGTGTTGATAGAAAAACATTCATCTAGTAATGTGAGAGGAATATAAAGTATAGTTTTAAGACGGAATGCGAACAACTCAGCGATTCCAAGACATGCAAGAATATTACCGCGTGAATGGATTCAACTCCAACATTATGAATATTGTGCTAGTTTATAAAATTCTATACTTATTCAGGAGATAAACCAGAATTTAAAAAAGGGGCTTGTATCGGCATACCAACCTTGGTATTTTCACGTGCTTCCCTTTGTGATCAATATAGCCCTGATGTCATCATCATCACTACCCGAATAAGGGAATTCATTATAGAATTTCGTCACATCTAAAATCATCAACATTTAAAACAATAGTGGTTATGATCAGAAATCTAGACTGACAATGATGATTATTATTTCGTTTTAGACCACAGTTAGCATATTCTGATTTGTATTTCAAACTAGATGTTTCTGTACTGTTTGTAATTATTATACTTCTTACTTTTCACGATTTATTGCTAGCGTAACTTCAACTTTTGGTTATATGTAAATTCTTCTCGTTGTTTTGAAGAAATGTGTAATGCTGCGGCGGGACACATTGTCAAGACGTGCGTATACTTGTTGCCAAGTTCGCACTTTGTTATTGCTTAAAGTGATGTAAATGCGCAACTGTTAACTGTCTGAATTACAAAGTTCCCTAGGCCAGTTCAGGAAGTTTGCTAGAACAAATGTGTGTACGCTCATATTTTACTCATGTTTTCTACAAAATGGCTGCTTTGAACCAGAAGTATTTAATCGTGAGTTTCTGATATGTAATCACTGGTGGGAGTATCTTGAATTATTTTTATAACTGTTTTCATATTACTACAGTATCTTCATTTATTCATCGGTTGTCCCTGTTTCTCGGGTACATCATTTTTAAATGAATTTTATTTTTCATCATGTTTGTGAAATTTATGTTCATCACAGTTACATATTTTTCCCCCACTGATACATATTTTAAAAGCTGAAATGGAAATAAAAAAACTGGCCACTGGAATGAAATACCAATGTGTTCTATATGAAACATAAACAAGTTTTACGAAGATGATAACATTATTATTAACATATCATATTTCTGCAGGCGCGTGAGCCCCAGCCGCCGGAGGTCTTTTCGCCGAAGGCGAACATTTTTCTTGCTATATTAGTTATTTCTCGATCTTTAGGCTTAACTAAATACGTTTTGAGGGCCTTAACCCGCTCCTTCCTTAATTACGCCACTGACCTTCAAGCACCCATTCGCTTTTATTTTGTAATTCTACAAAGTGCAAACAAAGGCAGAGGAAATGTATCTTGTGACGAAGATCTTGGTTTTCTCCAGGGCGTGGGACCCTCTGTGTTTCTGCAATTATTATTCACTAGTGAAATATGAAATTTAGTTGGTGAATGTTTACCCGGGTATCCGTGTGGTATTGTATGTCGGGATGTGCCTAAAACGCTAAATTGGGTGGGTCACAGGAAAAAGTGGGGGGGGGGAGATCTCCCCTCCCCCCCCCCCCCCCCCTTCCTACGCGCATGTATTTCTGACCTCATGTAACTCTATAGTTGGCGTGCTTGGAAGTGCAGCTGTACCCTGCAACGAGCAGGAGGCTGCAAGATAACAACTATACACAGTTCTCAGTCTGACATACAATTATTATCTGACAGTTTGTGTACGTTTTGGAATAACTTTAGCCTAATTTTACAAGACAAACAACAAAATCATTAAGGAAATGTGTATTAGGTGCACTGCTAACTAAAACTGGCCGAACCTCTCCTGTAATGATGCCAGCCAAATCGCTCCCTAGTTACCGATTGTTAAGCAGGCTTAACAACCAGTCATCCTTTCTTTAGTACGGGCCTAATGCTTCAACTAGTGTATTATGTTGGTGTTTCTCCGTGGGGAAGCGTCGTAGATAGCTTAGAAATAACATACTTACTGCTGCTTGTAATTTACATAGCTAAAGCCATGCAGCAGTGAACAGCAGTCTTTATTACACCAAGGCTAGGTCTAACTCCAGGAATACAATGAAGGTAGCTTATAAACAGGTCCATGTGACGGAGAATATTCAGCGCAAGAGGGAAGGGGAGGGTTAATGATGATAAGGATCCATTTTGATTAGAAACCCCAGGCTGCATGCGTCCCTCTCTAGATGTGTAGGTATGCAACTTCCTGAACATCTGTGCAAACAGATTCCCAACCAATTGAAATATCTAACTTTGATGCGGAACAATTCTCATATACGTGACATTAAATGTACGAGATTTCAGAATAAACTGCTTTTAAAATAGAAGTACTTTCTTGAGGTAGAATATAGAGTATTATGCAAATGTTTGTTTTCAATTGCATTTGGTTTTCCAAATATTTGAAAAGATAAGTAGTCTACATTATTCTTACAAGAAAGACAGAGCATAATTGAAAATATGCATTGTTTTTTTCATGTAATTAATGTGAACTGGTATACTGGTATATTCATGAATTGACTGATAACTAATTATTTGTAATACATTATTAATATATAATTGGGAAAAATGAAATTGCATCTATTGAATATTTAAAACAAACAAACAAACTTGAAGAACGGAATATGTTATAAATAAGTTATGTTTTGTCCCCCAGCTGTAAGGATCCAAATAAGAATCCAAGTAAGATCCAAAGAGCGAACGCGAATAACCCGATCCAGATAATCTCTTCGCTCTCTCGGAATTCGTAGAACTCACATTAATTACGAACAGGCTGAACGTGAGCTCATGTCAAATTAAAAGTAAATCGATTTTTACCCAAACTCAATAAACTGTACAATCTCTAACGAAGGATTAGTTTTCACAGTAACAATAAAGTCTACGATCATATTTTTAAATGAACATTCATTAACGATTAATTCGCTATATTTCGAATATCTTTTTTTCTTTGGTTATTTGTATTGCGTACAAAATATATGATATTCTAGCTTTGATAGTAAAATGTGTATTTTGTGTTGTGTAGTATAAACTATAAAATGAAAACTAAACTATAACAGGTTTTCAGTTAATACACACCAATCATAAAAATACATACTATATCGAGCTGTAGACGAGTGACGAAATTGCAACTTGAGTCGATTAGAAGCGTTTGTTCGCTCATTCACAAATGAATGTAACCATCGAAACAAGGTATATTTGACCTGAACGGAGTTAGTTTATGCTACACATAAATCTAGAGAGTTGCGCAACCATGGCCCCAGGTTAAAATCCTAGCTTCGCTCGGTATTTATGACAATTGATGTTTTTTTCATCTTCATATATCACCCACACTGCGATGCTAATAAATCGGGACGGGTGGGGATCAAAACATCCTATAGGCTATTCCCCTCTACACTCGAAACACATTTTATACTGAAAAGGCAGGAGTCGCGCCTCTGATAAGGTTGTGAGTTTTGACTCTTCAATAGGCCTACATTGCTGCAGAGGTAACCTTAAAGCCTCAGTAGCACTAAACACGACGCATGAATAGCCAGATGACGAACTGAAGAGGTCTTAGCACGAAAAATCTCTATTCAACAGTATTCGTAATGCTTTAAGTACACTCAAAGATACTTTATAAATCATTTTGGAAATATTTAAAGCTTCCTCTTTCTTGAATATCCTTCTCAGACCCTTTAATTGGCATTATGAAGAGTGGCTTACTCGCTAAATAAATTTTACATTTCGGAAATTGCTTGTGTGAAGATATAAAGAAGCATGAAAACGCATGTTTTAAAAGCACACGTGGAATGTTATGCATTGATGATAATATATATTCGACAATATTTTCATACTTAATATTTTGTTTGTGGCAGATCATGGCCAAACAATTCACACTGCAAAATTCATGAGATATTCTTTGTGAAACCAGATATTTTGTACATAAAAAGTTTACCTGAGTGGCTCAGTATCACCACTCTCGTCTTATGGCATGTGTGAAAGCCACCCCGCTGATTAAAGCCCACGCAACGCTTAATTCCTAGGCTTACTTGCATCCTTCAAAGTATAACTTTCTTTTGTGCGTGGAACAAGTCAGTGAAGATGCTCTCAACTCTCATACTTGCCTTAAGATATATAAAAAGTCATTGCCTTTGTATTACAGCGACTCTAGTCTTGTTTTCGGGCATTCATATGGAAAAATGATCCATACAGCCATCAAAGAACGAAGTATATATTTCTGTCCGTGACTATAAACGTTATATCTCAAGATATGTGAACCCCTTCACTTCCTGACATCACTTCACAAAACTGGGTCTTTTGTGGGAAGTTAAAAGCCTTCTTTGATGGACTTCTTTTCAACGCCGAGAGCATATACTAGAAAACACGCAATTTCAAACTGTGAACTATTATCTTGAATTGGAATCAATGTTGCTTTAAACAAGTACCTATAGCATCGCGAATGGCTCCATATCGTATTGTTAAACATATAATTGAATTGAAATCAATGTTGCTATAAACAAGTACCTATAGCATCGTGAATGCCTTCATATCGTATTGTTAAACATATAATTGAATTGAAATCAATGTTGCTATAAACAAGTACCTATAGCATGGCGAATGCCTCCATATCGTATTGTTAAACATATAATTGAATTGAAATCAATGTTGCTATAAACAAGTACCTATAGCATCGTGAATGGCTCCATATCGTATTGTTAAACATATAATTACAAGTATGCTCTTATACATTAATCCGCCATGATTAATTAGCAATTATAAAACATTTCATGTCGTAGGTGGTTTATTATAAATTGTGGAAGATTAAGGCAAGTCAATATTTTAGGCGTCCATGTTGTGGTAACTATCCACGTGGAATTTCACTCCTTCGAAATAGATTTATATTCCTAATTTAATTATCGTCATTAAAGACCGGAGCCCACGATTAAGAATCATTAAGCGTTGAACCGTAAACCACTTATCATGAAAGTCAGCGGGATACTAAACGATTTCGCATAATACAGGGTGAGCAAGAACAGTTAATAACGCTATAATTATTGTTTTCGTGTGAGAGAAGGACAGGTTCTTACTCAATCTAGGTTTTAACAGTTTGCACCACCTGCTGTTATCACTTGGTGTACAATAGGAAAGATTAGATATAGGCTACCTTGTTCTGAATATTGGTGCAAACTTGAAACGTGGTGTTAATATGAGACATTAAACAAATATATTCATAGTTTTGAGAGAAATGTAGGAAAATATGTTTACAACTTCAATGAAATTTGTAACCATGCTTTTACTGGAGCGATTGGTGGTTAACACGTCATAGCAATCAAAAATTATGTTATTTTTTAGAAAAATGCTCTGTATAACCACTCGATACGACTCCACTCTTCACTCTCCACTCCCTGTAACACCAGTCGATACCACTCCACTCTCCACTCTCTGTAACACCAGTCTATACCACTCCACTCTCCACTCTCCACTCTCTGCAACACCAGTCTATACCACTCCACTCTCCACTCCCTGTAACACCAGTCTATACCACTCCACTCTCCACTCTCCACTCTCTGTAACACCAGTCGATACCACTCCACTCTCCACTCCCTGTAACACCAGTCTATACCACTCCACTCTCCACTCTCCACTCCCTGTAACACCACTCGATACCACTCCACTCACCACTCCCTGTAACACCACTCGATACCACTCCACTCTCCACTCCCTGTAACACCACTCGATACCACTCCACTCTCCACTCTCTGTAACACCACTCGATATCTCTCCACTCTTCACTCCCACTAACACCACTCGATACCACTCCACTCTTCGCTCTCTGTAACACCACTCGATATCTCTCCACTCTCCACTCCCTGTAACATCACTCGATACCACTCCACTCTCCACTCTCTGTAACACCACTCGATATCTCTCCACTCTCCACTCCCACTAACACCACTCGATACCACTCCACTCTCCACTCCCTGTAACACCACTCGATACCACTCCACTCTCTGTAACACCACTCGATATCTCTCCACTCTCCACTCCCTGTAACACCACTCGATACCACTCCACTCCCTGTAACACCACTCGATACCACTCCACTCCCTGTAACACCACTCGATACCACTCCACTCTCTGTAACACCACTCGATATCTCTCCACTCTCCACTCTCTGTAACACCACTCGATACCACTCCACTCTCTGTAAAACCACTCGATACCACTCCACTCTCCACTCCCTGTAACACCACTCCATACCACTCCACTCTCTACTCCCTGTAACACCACTCGATACCACTCCACTCTCTACTCCCTGTAACACCACTCGATACCACTCCACTCTCCACTCCCTGTAACACCACTCGATACCACTCCACTCTCCACTCCCTGTAACACCACTCGATATCTCTCCACTCTCCACTCCCTGTAACACCACGTGATACCACTCCACTCCCTGTAACACCACTCGATACCACTCCACTCTCTGTAACACCACTCGATATCTCTCCACTCTCCACTCTCTGTAACACCACTCGATACCACTCCACTCTTCACTCTTAAGTATCTGTAACACCAGTCGATAAAATACAAATGTGTGTCTACAATGTTCATGAGTTAACGTAAAAAAAAAAAAATAGGGAAATAAAGGAAATAAGTAAAAAAATAAAATAAATAAATAAATCTAATAAATGAAATAAAACAAAATACATAAATTAATCTACTACATTATTAAAGGTTTGAATCCTCAACAATGAAAGCTGTCTATTTAATTACAAGGCAAGTGAAATATGTTCTTCTGCATTCAGCCGTCGCAGAGAGACCAAATATTGCCGGGGTGCTGGTCCGTGTAACACAAGTGATGTGATTTAGTCGGTTACATGTCAGGTGTTTTTGTGATCGCATTTCACCCCATCTATCACCCACTTATCCATCGAATAGCGTAATTGCACTAATAGATATACGAGGATCAAGAGACAGTAAACCCTGTCATTTCCCTCCGATTGTACGTGCGATTACGGTCATCATAGTGTCAACGATTGACACGTGGATCAAGTGACTACTGCACATTTGTCACGCCGCTCTTTGGGAGGTTTAACAAACATGGGAGTCTGTCTACTTGGGGGAGTATTCCGTAACACTCGCTACGTAGTGCCCTAGCCACGCTCCTCTCTGCCAATACCGATACTAATTTTACTATCTGATTCAAAAAGATGTCTCTCGAATTGGAAAATTCACACAAAAGTAATTATTTGTCATGGCGCAAAAGGGAGACCACTTCAAATATAAACGCTATTTTTTTTTTTTACATACCTACATATCCATTGCATTTTTTTAAATTGTTTGTTTATTTTACGTACTACATAGATGTATGTGATAAAACTACTGAAAAATGTGTTTTCTAACTGTTACCGATTGTAGAACTACTGCTGTAACAATACCAAAACAGATGACAGACAGATCAAAAGAAAGAATTAAGGGATATTTTTAAGAATATCATTAATAGGTTTAAACGCTTTGCGATTGTTTTGCCTATTCTACCATTATTAATTAGGTGTTGGTTTAGTTGAATCCATGGATTAGGCATAGGTATCATGTAGGGTGTTATCGTTTTCATATATAATCTCCCACTCGTCGTCTCGATAAGTTGGCTCTGACAAGTTGACTTAGAAATGGAATAACTTGTGCGGACCGTTTACCAATTATTACCAATTCTCAACCCATTCTAAATATAATCCAAGCTGGCCGGCTCATATCGACTAATGACTCGCTCAAGTATCGGAACCAATCAGTTGGAGTCTGGAGTTACTCACCAATAGCCGGAACCAAACGAGCTTCGTTACTCTCGTATGGTCGGCTAAATTGGGATCAAAGTTTCTCACAAAGGTAAGCGATTCGGATTTGGTAAGAGTAATCTCATTGGTTCAACTGTGAACTGTTGACTCCTCATATCGATAAAGATACCCCTTCCCCTCCCCCCTACCCAAGTGTAGGTGGAGTTAATTTAACACTTCACTTGACGCTTGTGACCTTTCGAGGTACGTGTTTGGTGTTCTCAAGCAGAACTTGAAACATCTGAAATGTTACATTAGTGTAGGTGAAATATAAACAAAGATGTCGATACGTGTATATTTTGATTATGTACTTACTTGGAAAATCATTTCTTTTAAATCATGAACATTCTGTTTTTGACATCTGAAAATGTTCTTGAAATGTGACAACCGTAATTTTATGTTATATTTTGTAAAAATTGTACTGGTGTCTTCATTTGTGCATACAAATATTTACAGAAGTAGACGTCAAACACAAAATGCTAAAAATGATCTGCAGTTTTCGGTAGAAAATGTTTTGTTAGAATGCACGAATTTTAATAGTAACTTCCAAGCGTAAAAGATTTCCCGCCTCACTAAAGATGCTGGAATTTTCTCAGAAGGAATTGCAGATTTAACTAAATTGGTATATATGTATATTAATATGCAAGAAATAAACGAAACTTATTTATTACAACTCGCATTTTTTTCACATTTTTTAAGAGAGAGAAATGTGTAAATTGAAACATCTTTAAAAACTTGTATCTGATCATAAGTTATTCTAGCATGATTTTGACTTCCTAAAGATTATTCAGTTGTTCCACTCAATTATACAATAGAGCCTAATATTTCATAAAAGCTTCATACGCACTAATACAAGCCTATTTGTCTGCTCTGATACCCAAATAATTTAACAAACATGAACAGTTGAATAATACACTCAAAACAAGGAAAATTATATTTATTTATTATTTAGATCCATTCATAATGATTGACGTGGTTAGCAGAAAAGAGCACAGCTTCAGGATATGATGTGAACCAAACAATTTATATGTGGGATGACGGCCAATAAATTATTGAATGCTTTGTTTTCGACATTTATTTGAATGATATTTACTTTTGTTCTCTCTATTTCGCCCACTCGCGTTATGTTCACAATAAAAAATACGTTAAATGTTATAGGTTAAGTATTTTATTGCATAAGCTTTTTGTGTTTTCAAAGCCATTCGTATGCAGTACACCTAAATATATGGTGCAATAAATAGTAACCTGGACCAATCATTGTCTCAGTAAAGTAAGGCATTTATTTGCTTTCTCAGATATGAGAACTCATTAATAATGTGTCTAAAAACCATCCATCGTTATGAAGATAATGTGACTTTACAGCATTTATCATAAAAGCTTGCTGAGTTGCTAATAGTTTGGCAAATTGTTATTGTGATTGCTTTCAAATCCTACTAAGTCCATACAACCGGCTAATGCTTTAAAACCTGTGTAATACTGACCATTTCATGGGATTCGATACTATTGAACTGAATCGAGTGACTCTTCAGCCTTTTGTTAGAATACAAAGCATTGTGCAGTTCTACTCAGTACGTACAAAAGAATAGCCACACAAATAGCAGTTATCTAATAATAGGCAATAGCACTTGTACAAAGATCGAGCTAGAGGTTTCGACTCCCAGCTGAGGCAAACTTGAATTATTATAGTTTCACTCAGTATAAGTGTTGTATGACCTACTATAGCACAGTAGTAGGTGATTTTAAATGAGTGCAATAATTGTCATGCCGTTCTCGAATAATGTTTTTCGAGTGAAATGGTAGAGGTGCCAGTCCCATTTGGTTTGGTGAGAAACGACTCCCAAGCATTGTATGTCTTGTTGGCGATGATAGCATCACATGATCTATTACTTTGATTCCATTATGTTTTGTTACATGAACTTTGTGAATGTATAAACTCTGCAAATAGTTATCATAAAAACAACTCTACCCATTACAATACTATTATTATTATTATTATTATTATTATTATTATTATTATTATTTTTATTATTATTTTTATTATTACTATTTATATTATTTTTATTATCATTATTTTTATTATTTTTATTATTATTATTATTATTATTATTATTATTATTATTATTATTATTATTATTATTATTATTATTATTATTATTATTATTATTATTATTATTATTTTTATTGTTATCATTATTATTATCATTATTATTTATTTCAAAATGTAATAACATAATACATAACATTACATACAGTACAAGTCAGAACAAGATGATGGTAGTAAAGAGTAGGGTAAGCCCCATACCACATGACATGTGTCTCACTACCATTGGTTTAAAACTATAACAATTGCTGAATATCTATAAATAATCTAATGATACGCAGTATCAATGAGTGATGTGTTCAATGTACAGCAGATGATAAGGTGGGTGATAGATGAGGTTAGGTTTGCACTTTGCACATATGTACAGCCAGTCGTGACGTGAGACTACCATTTCCGTCGGTACTGGGCCTACCTTTCTACCTAAAGATTGTTCAACAGAAAATGACCAATCAGATGACTGATATTAGGTTGAAGGTTGTACATGGCTGTGTACACACTTCCCCCACGCTTATGAGTCGGTGTCTTATCCAACGACCGAAATGAATCCCATATTAGGAAGATGTCGACGGTGATCTGGGCCCAACCTGGCAACACTGTGTCTTATTGAACTCTGCGGCCAACACAAACAACCCCCAAATGAGCTGTGTAATAATAGCTCCGACTCAACGTTATCCCCTGGCTCGATGAGCTCAGCCAATAGGATGACTGGATGACCCACCCAGGCAGCACCAGTGGCGCAATCAGTGCTCTAGAGCAACCACGCAGCAAACATTGTATGACATAGTCAACAACAATATGCGATATAGTTTGGCGAAAGAATAATAAGAAATAACGGGAATCAAAATCATAAGTTTAGGCTTTCGTGGCCCGAAAGCTCATAAAATTAAGAACAATCAAAGTGATATATTTCATATTTTAGAATTTGGTGGTCCAAAAGGTCATAAAATTAAGGACAATTAAAATCATAATTTCATATTTTAGGCTTTCGTGAGCGAAAATTTCATAAAATATTTTGCCACTTCAAGTAGAATATTTCAGTTTCAACGAATAACACACCTATATAAACTAATATTGGTTTAAAAATACTGTAAGTCGTTATTAGTATTCGTGGTAGTGTGTACCACAATTGGTGGTAAACAACAATAACATATTGATTAATTTGTTCCCATAGAGATGAACGTGTGACAGCAGCAATCATCTTACTGAAAGTGAGCTACTTCCAGATTAAACTCTTATAATGTGCAGTTTATTTCCATCCTAGCCCTTCAGACGCATTCAGTCCCCAATCAACGTACCGGATAAATGTATGTACGTGACACAATTACCAAGATTATTGCTTCATAAATATTAAATAGCACCGTATAAAATGCACGAATACAAGCCACGTCGCATAATTTCACTACATATTATATATGTGTAAATTAGTTCAATATATCTGCAAATGAACGTAAACCTTCGATGCTGGAGTTTTTAGTCATGAAATGGTACGTTCTTTTAGCTCTGTGCACAATGATGCAATCACTTCTAAATAACCTATTCACATCTTGCCTAAAAGTAGATAGTAATACTGACATTGATGTAATTGAAATAATATCGCCCTAGCCTGGCTCCGCCTGGCAATATTCTTACATCAGCGATACGAGCTCGTAAGTTAGAATCGTACATACTGGAAATAAATCTTAACAAAGTGAAAAACATACAACATTTTATTTGTTTCGACAAGAAATGTCTGCAGATATGAGGCTACAGTCTCACTTTTTTACAGCACGATTAGCTCTGATAATAGCATTGAACTCGTCTCACTTTTTACAGCAAAATCATTGATCAGCTTTGATAATAGCATTGATGTTGAGTCTCACTTCTTACAGCATGATCAGCTCCGATAATAGCATTGATCTTGAGTCTCACTCCTTACAGCATGATCAGCTCTGATAATAGCATTGAACTTGAGTTCACTTCTTACAGCATGATTATTGATCAGCTCCGATAATAGCAATGATCTTGAGTTCACTTTTACAGCATGATCAGCTCTGGTAATAGCATTGATCTTGAGTTCACTCCTTACAGCATGATTATTGATCAGCTTTGATAATAGCATTGATCTTGAGTTCACATCTTACAGAATGATCATTGATCAGCTCCGATAATAGCATTAATCTTGAGACTCACTTCTTACAGCATGATAATTGATCAGCTCCGATAATAGCATTGATCTTGAGTTCACTTTTTACATTTTACAGCATGATCAGCTCTGATGATAGCATTGATCTTGAGTTCACTTCTTACAGCATGATAATTGATCAGCTCCGATAATAGCATTGATCTTGAGCTCACTTTTTACATTTTACAGCATGATCAGCTCTGATGATAGCATTGATCTTGAGTTCACTTCTTACAGCATGATCATTGATCAGCTCCGATAATAGCATTGATCTTGAGTTCACTTCTTACAGCATGATTATTGATCAGCTTTGATAATAGCATTGATCTTGAGTTCACTTCTTACAGCATGATTATTGATCAGCTTTGATAATAGCATTGATCTTGAGTTCACTCCTTACAGCATGATTATTGATCAGCTTTGATAATAGCATTGATCTTGAGTTCACTTCTTACAGCATGATTATTGATCAGCTTTGATAATAGCATTGATCTTGAGTTCACTCCTTACAGCATGATTATTGATCAGCTTTGATAATAGCATTGATCTTGAGTTCACTCCTTACAGCATGATCAGCTCCGATAATAGCATTGATCTTGAGTTCACTTCTTACAGCATGATCATTGATCATCTTTGATAATAGCATTGATCTTGAGTTCACTTCTTACAGCATGATCATTGATCAGCTTTGATAATAGCAATGATCTTGAGTTCACTTCTTACAGCATGATCATTGATCAGCTTTGATAATAGCAATGATCTTGAGTTCACTTCTTACAGCACGATTATTGATCAGCTTTGATAATAGCAATGATCTTGAGTTCACTTCTTACAGCATGATCATTGATCAGCTCCGATAATAGCATTGATCTTGAGTCTCACTGCTTACAGCATGATCAGCTTCGATGAAAGCATTGATCTTGAGTCTCACTGCTTACAGCATGATCAGCTCCGATAAAAGCATTGATCTTGAGTTCACTCCTTACAGCATGATTATTGATCAGCTTTGATAATAGCATTGATCTTGAGTTCACTCCTTACAGCATGATTATTGATCAGCTTTGATAATAGCATTGATCTTGAGTTCACTTTTTACAGCATGATCAGCTCTGATAATAGCATTGAACTTGAGTTCACTTCTTACAGCATGATTATTGATCAGCTTTGATAATAGCATTGATCTTGAGTTCACTTTTTACAGCATGATCAGCTCTGGTAATAGCATTGATCTTGAGTTCACTCCTTACAGCATGATTATTGATCAGCTTTGATAAAAGCATTGATCTTGAGTTCACTTCTTACAGAATGATCATTGATCAGCTCCGATAATAGCATTAATCTTGAGACTCACTTCTTACAGCATGATTATTGATCAGCTTTGATAATAGCATTGATCTTGAGTTCACTTTTTACGGCATGATTATTGATCAGCTTTGATAAAAGCATTGATCTTGAGTTCACTTCTTACAGAATGATCATTGATCAGCCCCAATAATAGCATTGATCTTGAGTTCACTCCTTACAGCATGATCAGCTCCGATAATAGCATTGATCTTGAGTTCACTCCTTACAGCATGATTATTGATAAGCTTTGATAATAGCATTGATCTTGAGACTCACTTCTTACAGCATGATCATTGATCAGCCCCAATAATAGCATTGATCTTGAGTTCACTCCTTACAGCATGATCATTGATCAGCCCCAATAATAGCATTGATCTTGAGTTCACTTCTTACAGCATGATTATTGATCAGCCCCAATAATAGCATTGATCTTGAGTGTCACTTCTTACAGCATGATCAGCTCCGATAATAGCATTGGTCTTGAGTCTCACTTTTTACAGCATGATCATTGATTAGCTTTGATAATAGCATTTATCTTCAATTGATAGAGAGAGTTGTTTTTCACATCATACAGCATGTTTACTTTAATACTGTTGCGGTTGATTTTCTCTATGCAGCATGTTTATTGTTTAGCTCATAATAATGTTTCAGTTAATTTTTACCTCATGCAGCATGTTTATTAATGTTGGGGTTGATTTTTACCTCTTGCAGCATGTTTATTAATGTTTAGGTTGATTTTTACCTCTTGCAGCATGTTTATTAATGTTTGGGTTAATTTTTACCTCATGCAGCATGTTTAATAATCTTGGGGTTGATTTTTACCTCATGCAGCATGTTTATGAATGTTAAGGTTGATGTTTACCTCTTGCAGCATGTTTATTAATGTTGGGGTGAATTTTTACCTCATGCAGCATGTTTAATAATCTTGGGGTTGATTTTGACCTCATGCAGCATGTTTATTAATGTTGAGGTTAATTTTTACCTCATGCAGCATGTTTAATAATGTTGAGATTGATGTTTACCTCTTGCAGCATGTGTCCCCTGATTAATGTTGGTCTTTAATATCACCTCCAGCGCATGTTTCTCTCTGATCAGGCCAAGACTCTAGGATGATGCAGCATGTTTCCCCTGATTAATGTTGGTCTTTAATATCACCTCCAGCGCATGTTTCTCTGATCAGGCCAAGACTCCAGACGATGAAGATGATGATGAAGAAGAATCTTACGACCCGTGAAATCAAAATGGTCGTTGAAAAAACCAAGTAAATCTTACGGGAATGAGTTTGCCGAGGGCGTGAAAATGAGAAGAGGGGGTAGACACTGTTGGGGGGGGGGGGGGGAGGGGGAGGGGGGAGGGATTGAGCAGCATCATCCATTGCACGGTGGAATATATCAAGAAAAGACTCAAGAAGAAATAACAAAGACGCACTTTCTCTTTGCTTCACTTCAAGTGTATAGCCTGGGTGCGAAGAATAATAGGTCGGAAAGTAGGGAGAGATTCTGATCAATATCCTTACCGAGAAAATCAATATACCCATATGAGCGTTCGAGGATTGTACTTGGAATAGACCTACCGTTTCATGGCACTCTTGGTAGATCACCCCACAAACCATAATTTGATACTAATGTAATAACAACACAAGGCAGTAAACCGTATCCTATTCGAAAATGTCAATTTCGACGTGAGGTATGACAACGATAAAGCGTTTACGTATGAATGCGGAATATATAGTCTGGAGGCGAGTAGCCAAGTAAATCTACCTGCACGGCCTATCTTGAGCGCAGTCAGCTCCTCCAAGCGAGTGCCTATGTTACCCCTGGGAGTAATTATGGTAATGGTGATAGATTCAGCAGGGTTAGGGGTTAGGTGAGTTTCGATCATCGCTGAAGCTAACGCTTTCCGTCTAAATCTCTTGAGAACTGTTTGATCCTTCTTGAAGCCGTAAAGAACGTCGATTTTGTATAGTCCGTATGTGCATTGCTCTAAGTTTAATAATTCAAATGAATGTTTTGATCTTGAATAAGTTTAATTATATTTTAGTCAAGTTCTAGTTGAATGTTTTGTATTGTGGCATACTTGGAGTGCCAATCAGACCATAATTGAATGTGTTGTATTTGCCATCAAGTCCTAGTTGAATGTGTTGTATTGTGGCATACTTGGAGTGCCAATCAGACCATAATTGAATGTGTTGTATTTGCCATCAAGTCCTAGTTGAATGTGTTGTATTGTGGCATACTTGGAGTGCCAATCAGACCATAATTGAATGTGTTGTATTTGCTATCAAGTCCTAGTTGAATGTGTTGTATTGTGGCATACTTGGAGTGCCAATCAGACCATAATTGAATGTGTTGTATTTGCCATCAAGTCCTAGTTGAATTTTTTGTATTGTGGCATACTTGGAGTGCCAATCAGACCATAATTGAATGTGTTGTATTTGCCATCAAGTCCTAGTTGAATGTGTTGTATCGTGGCACACTTGGTGCCATCAGGTCATAGTTGAATGTGTTGTGTGTGCCATCAAGTTCTAGTTGAATGTGTTGTGTGTGCCATCAAGTTTTAGTTGAATGTGTTGTATGTGCCATCAAGTTCTAGTTGAATGTGTTGTATGTGCCATCAGGTCCTAGTTGAATGTGTTGTATGTGCCATCAGGTCCTAGTTGAATATGTTGTATGTGCCATCAAGTCCTAGTTGAATGTGTTGTGTGTGCCATCAAGTTCTAGTTGAATGTGTTGTATGTGCCATCAGGTCCTAGTTGAATGTGTTGTATGTGCCATCAGGTCCTAGTTGAATGTGTTGTATGTGCCATTAAGTCCTAGTTGAATGTGTTGTATCGTGGCACACTTGGAGCCGGCTATAGTTGTGCCCAGTCTGTAGATCAAGGCCTAGTTGAATGTGTTGTATGTGCCATCAGGTTCTAGTTGAATGTGTTGTATGTGCCATCAGGTCCTAGTTGAATATGTTGTGTGTGCCATCAAGTCCTAGTTGAATGTGTTGTGTGTGCCATCAAGTCCTAGTTGAATGTGTTGTATGTGCCATCAAGTCCTAGTTGAATGTGTTGTGTGTGCCATCAGGTCCTAGTTGAATGTGTTGTATGTGCCATTAAGTCCTAGTTGAATGTGTTGTATGTGCCATCAAGTCCTAGTTGAATGTATTGTATGTGCCATCAAGTTCTAGTTGAATGTGTTGTATGTGCCATCAAGTTCTAGTTGAATGTGTTGTATGTGCCATCAAGTTCTAGTTGAATATGTTGTATGTGCCATCAAGTCCTAGTTGAATGTGTTGTATGTGCCATCAAGTCCTAGTTGAATGTGTTGTATGTGCCATCAAGTCCTAGTTGAATGTGTTGTATGTGCCATCAAGTTCTAGTTGAATATGTTGTATGTGCCATCAAGTCCTAGTTGAATGTGTTGTATGTGCCATCAAGTCCTAGTTGAATGTGTTGTATGTGCCATCAAGTTCTAGTTGAATATGTTGTATGTGCCATCAAGTCCTAGTTGAATGTGTTGTATGTGCCATCAAGTTCTAGTTGAATATGTTGTATGTGCCATTAAGTCCTAGTTGAATGTGTTGTGTGTGCCATCAAGTTCTAGTTTAATATGTTGTATGTGCCATTAAGTCCTAGTTGAATGTGTTGTGTGTGCCATCAAGTCCTAGTTGAATGTGTTGTGTGTGCCATCAAGTCCTAGTTGAATATGTTATATGTGCCATTAAGTCCTAGTTGAATGTGTTGTATGTGCCATTAAGTCCTAGTTGAATGTGTTGTATGTGCCATTAAGTCCTAGTTGAATATGTTATATGTGCCATTAAGTCCTAGTTGAATGTGTTGTATGTGCCATTAAGTCCTAGTTTAATATGTTATAAGTGCCATTAAGTCCTAGTTGAATATGTTGTTTGTGCCATCAAGCCCTAGTTGAATGTGTTGTATGTACCATCAAGTCCTATTTGAATGTGTTGTATCGTGGCACACTTGGAGCCGGCTATAGTTGTGCCCAGTCTGTAGATCAAGGCCTAGTTGAAATTCAGCTCGCGTTCGACGTTCTCTTTGCTGACACAGCTACAACCCCCATCCACCCCCCGAAACTTCCTCATCATCCTAGCCCAGCCAGGCTTAGCAGCTGCGGGCGTGGAGTAGGGACTATGCCAGGGGATCCGGCAAATTTCCACAACTACGAGCAGAATACAAAATAAGATACCAACCAAAAGAACAGGCGACGTGCACAAGAAGAAAAAGTGCTATTTCGTCGGTTCCGGCCGATGTTTGGAAGATCAAATATACAAGATTAGTCAGCGTTTTAGGGATAAAAAAATAAAAAAATGGAATATCGAAAAAAGAAGTTTTGAGATAGAATAATGGCTAACATTATGACACAAGTTTAATCTTTGAGGTGGACCTGAGTTAACTTGAAATGAGGGTTGATGCCTCTTTGCCTCCAAGGAAAGTTTCCGAGCCCAGTTTTTGGAAGGAAGGCGACTCATGAGATTATAAGTTTATTTTCTCTGCAAGGAAATCGGCCACCTTTAGAAGGCATGAACGGAACTGAATAACAATGCAGCGGAAAACAGATTAGTTCCAGTTGGAGTTAAATATGCATGGGTGATCTGTATACAGACCTCTCACCTACTGGATTTGAGTATTCTATGCTGTGATTTGTGTAAAGGGAAGTTAAGCCACTTTGCTATAGATGACGGCACTAATGAGAATCTCTCTTTGACAACAATATCAGTTTGATGACTTGCCAAACACATTGCAATGTGGGCAAAGTAACATTTTCAGATTAGTTGACCTAATAAAGTTTTATATTTAACGATGAAAACCGTAAAGGAAAATTGGTATTACGATAAATGTTAACCACATTCCTTTATGTCGTAAAACGCAGATATGTGAAAAGGCAAAATAAAACGCGAGTGTATTGCGGATATGATAACAATAAGTGATGTTTCAGATAACTTTTATTTCATTTGATCTTGAGAATGTGAAACGAAACGGTTAGCCGTTCTTCTAACGGTTACACAGGGAATAAGAAGGAAGATAGGGATGAGTTTGTGTAGAGTTGTCGTAGATATTTTTACTCGTATACTGAACTAAATGCAAGTAAACTCATTTAGCCGACTTTGATGAGTGCTAGACTTCTCGTAGGCGATACCGGCGATAAGGGGGCTGACTGGCAGTTACCGGAGGCATTGATAGCGTCAATAGGTGCGCTTTTATTAGCTGTTCTGCGCTGTCTACCTCTTAGCGTGATGGGCCTCACGGAAACATCGCAACAAAAACACGTAGAGTACGAAAAGGTAGAAATAAAACTCGATACTATTTCTATACAACGCAAACTTTAGACAATGGAGGAGCAACATTGTTCACAATAACAAGAACAAAATACAACAGGTAACTATTACGCGGTAATTAACGCCGTGTTATACTTAAATGGGTAAAGCCATACGGTAAAGCATGCAAGTTGTTTTAGTTCATGCTACAAGTGTGGTAGTTTGTTTGGCTTGCTAGTTCTATAGCCAACTTTCGACCGATTTGAGCTCTTGTAGAATATCCAAGGCTCCATTCTCTATGTCGGGATAAATAATGCTATTTTAGAAAACGTACACTTTTTGAATTGTTTACATTGTTTCTGTTATTATTGAAATTGTTCATCACTATTCGTTATCGATTCATCAAATTTCGGTTTTAATTTTAAGTGCAATTTTTGCGTGTTTGACGCTCGGATTTTTTTTCCCTTCATTTTTGGGGAAATACTTCACTCGTGAACGTCATGTTTAAGTGACATATTTTAAGATAAATATGCTCATAAGGAAACGTTTCAAGAATACAAACAAAAAATAAATTTTCATCTTGATATCAGGTATCTCAGATATTTCACCACGTTAGTTTCCCTGTTATTAGTAGTAGTTAGTTAGTTAGTATTCCTAACCCAAGTTGACCTTGCCAGAAGCAGGAAACGGCGATGGATAATGATGATGATGAATGATGATGAGTTTTCGTATTCTAACATTTACCGAATTTTTTATGTAAAGTATAGGCGAGAGTCCATAACCAACCAACTCTCTGTCTCGCGTAGGTAGCCTATCTCACTTCATTGTCGGTCTCATTACTTGCGCTAATTAAGTCGAATCAGACAGATCGGGCGACGGGTTGTCAATAATTAACTCAGAACACCGGTCGCGAGCTCCAGCCACACTGGAATTCGAACTGTGCTGATTAAAAGATAACACACATATCAAAGAGGGCAACAACCCAATTAATTTCGATAGCCTATTGGCTTCAAAGTTCTGGCACGCTTCCAATAAATGAATAGTTGATGAATTATTGTCTCGTATTACATTTGATTTTTAGACAATTTTAGAATTGTGTTCGTATCGGGAATGAGCGTGTTAACTCGTGTAGCGATCGATTTAACTTGAACGATTGGATGTGGCAGAATTAGTCAGTTGACTATTGACCATGTTTGCGTTGCGATTGTGCCAAAAGTTTTAATCAAGCATCCAGTCGATTAGTACCTAATATTAATTACAGTCATGGCTTAAGGTTGTATGTTAACATACCCTGGTGAATCCCTAATATATGTCTCTTAAAATTTATTCAAAATGCTGTAAAATTCTCACAAAGTAAACCAGAAATATCATCCTTTAGAAACTTGACTCTTTATCGATGTTATTTTGTCCTAATAATGATGCTCGTTATTTAAATGTTGTATTTAATTGTGAAAGATCTATTGCAACAACACATTACAAAAGTTAAATAAGAACAGTTGAAAAACATAACTATTTATTGGATTAAAGAAACATCCATAATAAAAAAGAAGTAGCCAACTACGTTCTCTAGGAGATGGCATATTTTGATTTACTGTTTGAAACTTTTAAAGCGTTTTAAATAATTGTAAATCACTTTAAAACGGCGTAAATCGGGGGCTCAGCAGAGTAGGTAAACATACAGCCTTAATCAGAATAAATAGTTTGAAGGTTACGTTGGCATTTGTAGGCTCGGAGTTATTTTTTATTAAAACGTCGTGTTTGTTTTACGTTCACCATTCCCTTTCCTAGAAAGGAAAGAAAGATTTATTTAACAAGTTGGCTTCTTCTTTATTATTAGTTAATTAAACTCATTAAATATTTAATCAGGTTAATGATAGCTTACAACTAAAGATGTTGGATCCATCTCTCTGTGGGTTGAAATAAGAAGACTAATTACATCCAGCTTAAGTATCGAGAACAGAACCTTTGTCAGGCTTGCTTCGCAAAGGCAACAGCCAACAGCATACACGAATAATTTAATTTTCCACGCTAGAATTTAGATTTTGAATGTAATAGAATCAACAGTTAACTAAGTTATGTAATTATGTTATTGCAATGTTAAGTTATAAACAGATTTAGGTTTTATTGTTAGCGTGGGTACAGTTTAAACTAAAATGAGATGCCGTCTACAAAGACGAAGAGATACAAACCGTGAAGTTGTCTACAATCACATTGTAAAGAGTTGCCCTTACTGTAAGGAAACACACAGCATACTGTAGGTAGCTTCGGTGAATATTAAGGTAACAAAACATGTATCATTATGGATTTTGAATTCCTTAAAGTGTAATTAATAAATGAATCGCTACAAATTAATATGTTCCCACTAAATAGAGCTCTGATAGTGAGTGGTTAATTTTTACATTCGATGTGTTCCTTATTTCGACGAAGAAACCCGGTGGTTTGATTCCAGGCTAGGTCAAGGGTTTCTCCGACGTTTAAAAATACAGTTACTATGTCAATAGGATACTAAAAATATGGCGAGCGCTGACTTTGTAGCCGTCATATATCAACGAGGCAAAAAACAATGGCGGACAAGTGTGGGTCGACCATAAATATAATTGATATATTTCATGTAATACGATCTTTAGCAATAAAATCAAAACAATATGCCAGTTGCCAGACATTCAATGACAGCGTAAATAAACTACTTTTGTATTGCTGAAGAATGGTACAGTAGTAGTTTCCTACAAAAACAAATAAAAATAACGAAAACAATTATGTGGCAGCAGCACAAAACGTTCTCTTCAAAGAAAAACTATCTCATTTCGGTCAGTTTTGTTTTCAATTTAATTAAATGTCTAAATTAAATTTTGAAAAGTATTATTGTTTTTACAGTTTTGGTTTTACAATATGAGTGTTTATGAAACTAGTGGCTTTGTTGGATTCGGTTCATTTCTTTTGTAAGCGAGAACAGGTAGGCCACGGGAAGTTAACAACGCAATACTGTGTGAATAAACATTTTTATATCCGTTCTCTTGGATATAGGTCAGAATAGTTTTCGCAGGACGTAGAAACTAATCGTGGAATTAAAATAAAATATATATACTAAATAGATTTATCCGCTTTTCAGTCTATGTTTGTTTATAGATTACCATTATTATTTTACAAAGCCTTCACACGCCTTATTTCTTTTTGTGTATTCATTCATAATATTTACGTCCAAACACATTTTCAGTAATTATTAATATTAATATCTGGCTTCATTTAAAAGTAAATATGAAGCACATGTCAAATATTGTGTTTTTTGTTCACAGAATTATTCAAATTCAACTTAAATAATATTAAAAAATCATTTATTCTATAAATGCATAATTCATAAGAATGTGTTTAGGTTATGGCACGATTCAAAAATAGTTGCGTACGTTCGAAGGTTAAAGCAATGTTTTTTAATATAATCATTCTTTGCCAATCAGTTTTAAAACTGAACTAAATAAAGAAATAACATGAATAATCTAACAAAGTACAACACCAATGAAATTACTTTTAAAAAAACGGGACCATTAGAGTACAAATGCCCGAGAAAACACCCCTAATGAACCAGTGTAAATTGCTGCAACTTAGTATTTGAAACACTATGATTAAAGGTCGATATTCTGACGGTAGAATTTCTATTTCTAGAATAATTTGCGAGTCCGCAAAATTGAAAGTGATATTTTTCGTAGTACGAGCACGTTCGTACAGGCGGAGGGATGAGCAACGTTTTGGGCTGAAACCAGCTAATAGATGATTCGATTGACGATTCTCTCAGCCCAAGAGATGAGGTCGCAATGGGTAATAACGAACAACTCTCCCGGCAAATATATTATCTCGTCCTGTAAATAGATTTACTTTACTCATTTAATTGAAAATTGGAAACAGAATTGAATAATGTTCTACAGCCGTTCTCCTATATATTTATTTGTAACACAAATACAGCCGTTGGCCATTTTAAATTGCGCGTCAAACATGAAACAATAAAGTAAGAAATATCGACATAGCCACAGAGACAGACAAATGATAAAAGCGACACAGGTTTGTGAGAATACACTTTGATGTAGAACAGTATAATCTAATGATGGCTAACAAAAAGTTTAACATTACGAATGTACTCAAGGAGGGAGGGTAAAATATCAAGAAAGAGTTTGAGAATGGAGTTATAGGTGACAAGTAAGCGGTATGAAAGGGAGCGTGAATGTTTCATGACGAAGAGTAGGTAAGTGAAATGTAAGTTGATCTGGATGGACAGGATCGCACATGGAGTGAGAAAAGGTTAAATCTTGTTACTATTGTGGTCCTTGTTAATAGTAACCTATAGCGATTGTTAACTAGAAATAAATAAAATAGAATAGAATAGAATAGATTGTGTGTTGAATAATTAAGATACGTTACATGCATTGCTTATTTTGGCCACAGTAGAAAAACGATCTCCTGAGGTGTGGCCATTTATATAGTAAGTTCTTTGATTGATACTAGGCATTTACCCTTATCAAAATATCGCTATCCCTGCATTCAAAATGTAGTATGTTTTCCATGGGGTGAGCGAAATGATGAGATCATTTTCACTTCTTAACACAGCAAAATGCTTCTTAGTCACCTCGTTCGATAAGTGATCTTACTTTATCCAGGACCAGTAGTGGTAAAACATCTTTAATCCTTCTTAGAAGAGAATCACGTTACGGGAGTGGTCCCTGGGGGCTTCACCACTCTAGGACTGTGGACTGTCGCATCTATCTGTGGTCCACTAGACTTAACAGGCTAGATGTGTGTGTATGTTGCACTATGCGCTGTGATTAGTGTAAGAGTGTACTACTATTAATATACTATATCATAATTAAGGCCAGTGTAGGGAACAATGCCCTCTTTAGCCTGATGAGTGTTGATTGATGAATGATAATGAGGAAGGGAGGAGGGGAAGCCTGGTACCAGCACGTAACCTACTCCTTTCGAAAAGTACCAAGGGGACCATCGGCTTTACGTCCCATCTGAAAGGACGGTGTAACTTTGACCAGTCATGAGGTTCCTTCACTTACCTGGACTGCCGAGCAGTTGACGAGAAGAACGAAGCTGTTACACCCGCTTTCAAACCCTCCAATCTGCTCTAACCAACGGTAACTAGTGTATTACCTCAACACAGTAATACTCATTCAAGCAATCAATTGTATAAGATATAATATAGTTTTTACTTTTTATTAACACCGCTTAGGATTATTTCGTGAGTTCCTGTTTGAGTGAACATAGCATTATTGCCTTGCCTGGAGTATTTTTAACTATAAAGGAAGAATACGCTATTTTTAAGTTTTAGACTTGCAATTAGCTCTACACAAAGTTACAATTGCCGGTATTTGTATTTCGAATTATGATTTTTACTGTATGTTGTGAATTTTCAAGTCGAGAGGTTGAGAGAATGAGGGGGACAATTTTGAATTAAAAAGTAAGATAAACACCAGTTTCACTGCGAGTATCAGTAAAAAGTGTAGGACGACTCTTTGACATGTGGATATACATCTCGAATACACAGCATATTGCAAACCAATATATGTCAAGCTTATACTGCATGCACGTATTTGCTCTGGTTTACCAGAACGGGAAACTGAACAGATAACTGTGTGTTTCTTTACAGTATACTGCTTTATTGCATGTATATATATATATATATATATATATATATATATGGAGGCACTTGTTAGTATACGAGGAAACCAAAGCAATGAAAGCGTACAAGAACATGTGGTTTAGACTCTTTCATAGAAAATTCTGTTGGTTATGAAAAATAAAATAAGTCTTTTGATGTATACTTCATGACCTAGACGTTACTTATTATTAAATACTACATAATACTGTGGGTAAAAAATAAAACAATTAGCTAAAGATGAAACAGCATCACCGAAGAAACATTGATTTTTTGTGAGATCATAGAACGTTTTCGGGTAACAAAAAAGATGTCTGAAATGTAAATATTTGTTATCTATGTATATCACTGGCAGTGCATATTTTATCCTTGACACAATAGAACTCTTTGACGATCAAATGAAAATAACACGCATTCACCACTGTTTGGATGAAACGATTTTCTTTTATGCTTTCGAAAATCAGGTTTTTGTAAGTATACCGATTCAAACGCTATAATTTGGTTAATAACACTTGTGCACGACTATCGTATAACTGATCTGATGCGGAAAACCCATTTTATAGAACCTTATATTATAGCTTTCGACAAGATACAGAAAATCTGTTTCTTCAATCTGCAAAGAAATTCCTATAATTAATTTAAAAAATAAATTTCTTACACAAGTGATATATTTTCAATAGAAGTTGTGAAACCGTTCTGATAAATGACAAATTGATGAAAACAACGTTGAAAATATACGCTCGTTACGACTTCCCACACGGCTAAGCCTGGCTCTGCCATTCAGCTGCAGGATAGGTACCAGCTGTTGACTCCCAGCTAACTTGCTTTCAATAGATCATTATCCATGCTATTAGCCCTCGAACATTGATTACCCAACTTATTAATAAGTTAACTCATCGACAAAACTGTGCGTTGGAGATTTTTATGCCGTACGTCAGTTTTAGGATTGAGAGGATAACTTGTAGTCGCAATCGATGATTCTCTTCAAACAGCTGCCGCATTTTAGTCTCTCTGTGTTCCGTGTGTATCTACTCTACGATACCTCCACTTGAAAGCAGGACACAGTATTTCATTAATCTATTGATTTTGTAATTACTTATTAATCCATCCATTATTCTGAAACAGCGTTCGCCAGTCGACTGGCTTCTTCCAGTCTGCAGTTTCCTCCAACTATCTCCTCGTTAATGAGTTTTTGGCCACGGTTTAAGTCCAACAGTTAGTTTCAAATAGTTGACAGCGATACTCCTAGTGTTAAAACCAGGCCAAATTACCGTTGTTTTTCATATCTGAATACTGCTGCATTATATGGAAAAAGTAAAAAACAAAGTTAGCTGTGATTTCGTGAGAACTACTAAAAACACGACAGTCATACTAATCCCAACTATTCCAAATACCGCAATACCTATAGTTAGTCTGAAGAGAGATATGAATTGTTTGTGGGCAGGTTTCCTACGAAAATTATTATTATATTCCTTATACTGTATTTAAAGTAACAATATTTTGTTGACATCACCCCTTAGATATATTCTATTAATACCTGCGATGTTGGTGAGACTCAACAACGTGATACGGGTTGGTCGCGTGACTGGCACTACTTTGTCTGCAGTCGAAATCTCACCTCCGACGTTTGCAATGGCTTTGCGGTATCTCATTATGTCCGCTACAGCTACAGCTACACTACCGCGACCTGTCGGTGGTGTAAACAACACCCGCTTCAATGATTTGTGAGCTAGACCGATCGGAACACGCTACTAATTATTCAACTTAGTGTCCTCGCACTCGCACTGATTTAACATTATACCCCGCAAATAAACCTCAAAAGTGGTTGATGGTGTTATGGATGGACATCCACAGACCAAAAATGATGTGGCTGCTTTTCTGTCAATATAGATATCATAAAGCATTTTCTGGTTCTAGGTTTGTTCTTTGAAATCCCGAAAAACATTTATTTTTTATTTTTTACCGTGCATGTTACCTACCACCAGAATTCAAAGATTGTGAAAGTAACGATTTTTAGTCTTGTTTCAAGAACGCAACACAACATTGAAAATGTGATTATGATAACCAAATGGTTTCATAAATAAGTAAAATTGATAAATCTTTTATGGTTATTACATAAAATATTATTTTTTGTTGTTGTAGAAATTCGAGAACAAGTTTCAATGTATATTTCTTGTAAGTGAGGATTAGAAAAATTAAGAATTACCTAACTCACGTTTCTACTGTTGTATTCAGTAGGGAATTGTAACTTTCGATTCCCTTTGCTCAAAATAATAACACTACCAAATACATCAATAGATATGTGTTTCATATAGTCGTCAGTTCTTACGAAACCTCAAAGACATCTTTATTTGTTAACACATTCTCGATGAATATGACTAAATACTCGTTATATTTTGAGTGGTTTGAATATTGGCGGAGTCCTTGCTGCCCTTTTGTGGATTGTTGCTGCCAGTGCCTGTCATAAGTAACACACATTTCATAGTATGCTTGGTGTAAGCCATGATCTAATTAGTATATCTTGCTTTACCCAGGTGTACCCGTGCTCCTACGCTACCCATCGTCACTCGCTGTAAGCATCTACGTCACCAGGTCCACCGCGAAGCAGCAGGTCCACACTCGACTGAAGAGGGGTATCCGACTCTCCTAGTGGGCGGGTGGATGTTACCCATGGGAGGGGCGTATTATAGGGAAAGGTGCAGATGTGCAGTACCGGTTCTTCGAGCTACTTGCTAAAGGTGGCCATACACGCTACGGTTTGCCGGAAGGTTTACGTCCGGCCAGGCTTGCCTTCCGGTAAACCATAACGTGTATGGGCGATTCGGCCGGAAGGTTTGGCCTCAAATCGAGCCTCCGAAAAATCTGCCGTCGCTTGATTTTTTACCTGGAGGCAGGCCTTCCGGACAGCAAGCCGGAACGTGTGTGGGCGATCGGAGGGAAGGGTTCAGGTTTTAGCATGAGTCACCATACCCCAACAGTGGCCAGTTTGCAGGGAATGTATCTTTTTTGCTGATAATTGGAGAAACTAATCGCAAAAGCTCCAGATAAGAGTCTTCGTCCATTTTCATATACTTTCGCAATCACTGGGTTCCAAGCGCAATTCGTTCAGTAGCGTTGTGTGAGAATTTCGCGGTCTAACCAACCAATTTTTGGTCCATTTTGAACATATTTTTTTTTTTGCATCAATGCAAGACCAAGGCCAATTAATTTCGCATCTTTTTCCAATAACATTATGAGATCACGACTGTGAATGAGAGGGATCCCTAGTCGAGAGGCGCGCCCTTACGGCAAACCGTAGCGTGTATGGGCACCTTAGAGGGTACAGGTTTACCTTACGGCTTCTTCGTCTGGAGGAACGCCTTCCGGCAAACCGTTACGTGTATAGCCACCTTAAGTAAGTTAGATATTGTATTACTTATCTGTACATATATCTATGATATATGTTGACAGATGAGGACGAAAGAAAACCACAAACATTCATACGTTTTGGAGGATGTGACCACACGTTTTAGTAGGTCCTTGACACTTCTCTTTGCAGACTAACACATTTACACGTTTACTCGTGATTTTTTAGAAGAGAAGACGTGAGTATGTTTTATTGAGCACTCAATCATAATTTGCATTAGGTTCCCTTTTGCCAGGTATAACGAAAAATGCAAGAAACTTCCGCCATGTTTTAGATATTTGCGTTTATATGTCTTTGACACTACATTCGCAGACTACGCATTTACACATAAACTGTTGATTTGTTAGAAGACGTTGGTATGTTTAATTGATTTGAACACTCAATCTTGCTTGGAGTTATACCCCCTACTAGAAGTTGTTAATCGAACTGCAAGAAAATGCACCTTGTTCGAGATAATTGCGTGTATATGTCCTGGACTCTTCACTTATAAGACTAACGCATTTACACGTAAACTCTTGATTTGTTAGAAGACGTCGTCGATATACTTAAAGTAGATGTAATTGATATTAATTGGAAAGGATACAAAATAATTAATATACTCAGGTCCTCTTACAAATCGTTACTATATGTGGCATTTCGTAATTTTCGAATGCCAGCGCGTCAACCTTCCGTAATTATCTCAAAATCTGTGGTATGTCAGTCAAGTTTTCTTTTTATTTAAACCAGATGTAATAGTGATTAATAAGAAGGAATCAAATTAAACGAATATTCTCAGGTTCTCTTACAAATCGCCTCTGTGTGTGACATTACGTAATTTATAATGACAACCTGTCAAACTTCCTTAATTATCTCAAAATCTGTAGTATATCACACATGTTTGATTTATACGTTTATAGAAGATGTATTTGGTATTGATTGGAAGGAATCAAATTAAATGAATATACTCATGTCCACTTACAAATGGCGACTTTGTATGATATTACGTAATTACCGAATGACAGCCCCTGAAACTTACGTTACTATCTCAAAATCTGTGTTGTATCACATTATGTTTCTACATGATTAAATAAGATGTAGTTGGTGAGTTGGTATTAATTAGAAGGAATCAAATTAAATCAATATACTCAGGTTATCTTACAAATCGATACTATGTTGGAAATTACATAATTTCCGAATGACTGCCCCTGAAACTTAGGTAATTATCTCTTAATCTGTGGTATATCACGCAGGTACGTCCATAAATCCTTAAAATACTTGTATGTGAGATTAATCGAAATGACTAAAATACAATATATATACTCTGGTTCCCTTACAAATCGCTACTGTGTGACATTACGTCATTTTCGAATGACAGCCAGTCAAACTTCCGTAATTATCTCAACATTTGTGGTATGTCACGCAGGTTTGTTTATATATTCCTAAAACAAATGTAATTGCAATTAATTGGAAGGAATCAAATAGTATGAATATACTCAGGTTCTTATACAAATCGATACTATGTTTGAAATTACGTAATTTCTGAATGACAGCCCGTGAACCTTACGTAATTATCTCAAAATATGTGGTATGTCACCCAGGTATGTGAATATATGCTTAAATAAGATGTAATTGTTATTAATGAGAAGGGATCAACTTAAATGAATATACCCAGCTTCTCTTACAAATCGATACTTTGTTTGAAATTACATGATTTTTTAATTACAGCCCCTGAAACTTACGTAATTATCTCAAATTCTCAGGTGTGTTAAAGTTTTACTGAGATAGGAATATCTAGACAAAATAATGAGTTATACGAATTACAAAAACATGAAGTGAAAGAAATAGTGATAAATAGGAACGAGTGGACTTAAACCAAACCGAAGGCAAAACTTTACGAAAGAACTATGCATTATAAACTCGGTTCAGTGGGAGCACGTATTTGCACAGATGCCATCTTGTATTTCTTCCATAAAGTCTTGAAGTTTAGCTCTAACATATATACACCAGTAGATAAAAAGATTACGTTGAAGCGTACAAGAGACTCCATGATGGTTACTTATTATTTCAATAGTGTATACACATTTTACCATGTAGACGTTCGACATTGGAGATAGATATTTTGTTCAAAGACGCTAGGATATTGTTTTTAGTTGTATTTGGCAACCCTGGGAATTTTACTACTTTGAGATCAAATGGCATAAATACATATATTATCTGATCTTAGTCGATCCCACAATTCTTCAGTTGTATTCACAACACGATTAGCAGGGTTATTATACTTTGTCCGGGATGAAGTCAATTAAATATTCCGTTATTTTAAACTTTAGTATTCACAACAAACAAAGAAATAATGAGTAGTTTCTATCCGAATAGGTTCAGCCACAATCACAAGAGGGAGCTGAATCGCATAGTCCACTACTCTACTGTAGACTGTATAGCAGTCTCACAAGGCATCACTATTGTAGGTCAGAGAGTATAAAATAACTTGTTGTTTCCTTGTCATCTAAGTTTGCTTTGGTACCAATTGCCCTAATTGAGCCCGTGTTGTTTGTGTTGATTGTAGCGTTTGAACCCGAGACAGTAATTGGGGGTGCGCCCCCCCCCCCCCCCCCCTCGTACGTCTCTCGTTACCGGCTATCCTGATTACCGTCTCAAGGTAGTTTCAAGTTCCCTCTCAGGAGAATGGATCGGGTATGTCCACTAGTGTTAAGCACTCTATTGATCGTTTATATACCGGCGAATACCCTATTATTAGAGTTTTAGTTTCAAGACACTTGGTGTAAACCAAAGATCTTGGAATAGTCATACTCATGTATGGTGAAGGCGTTGCAATGGTACTACTGTCCAGATTGTAAATTGAAGGCCGCCATTATTATGGTCTTAAGTAATTCAGAGAATATGTGGATCAACATGCATATTTTTTCTAATTTTTATATATTTTTAATTTTGTGTTCTCTCAGTCATAAAGGGAACCCTGGTGATTGAACCTGCAACTATTAACCCTCGGATATTCCTTCCCAACTATCAGAACATCAAAATGTATCTAGTTGATCACCTGACGATGCGCACATCGTGTATAACTGGATGAGATCTTCAGCAGGGAATCCTACAAAAAAGGAATCTAATTTACGGAATCCTTCACCGATGCTGACGGAGATGAGGTAATTTGACGCGCGTCTTACGGCATGAACTTGTAGGTTTCATTTTAGCGTAGAAAGCTGATAACCTGTTGATTGACTTTATTTCTCATCTACAGATGTAACATGCCAACAGGTTTTATACATTCTCATCCACGGTTCAGATAACGTTTTACTTACGCCTTGCTTGCTCGTGTAAAAATGTTAATAACACGATTCTAAAGAAAAGTTAATTACAAGAAAATAAATAGTTGTAAGATTACCCTCACGAGAAAAAGTTCAAGAGGCGAAAGAAAAAGAGGAGATGAGAGAAGAAAGAGCAAAAGAGAGGGCAAGAGAGTTTTATATTGATATTGATGTTTATTTGGCTTGGGTGCTGCATAGGGCTACCTCGTCAATTGCAAACATTGGATCAACTTTACATTCTTTTTCTAACAATACCAACTCGAATGATAATACTACGTCCAGATACACATGTGAATTCTTATACGTATACACTAACTACTACAACATTCTTAACCTAAAAGTAAATGCTACTGTCTTTACATAAACTAGTACGAATGTTTATATTCTAATACGAATTTAACTACCGTAAATTCAACCTATATATTGTATTTCAGATTTTTTTAATATCCCACAACGCACACATCAATGCATTTTATAATGTCTATAAAGCTAGCTGTGGGCAAAAACCCTTCGTAATTATGAAAAATATAATGGCCATTTCGGCGGAGGCGAAATTTTTTTTCACTTCTATAATTATTTCGTGCCTTTTAGACTCAAAGAATACTACTCGAACCACTACTCGTTAAATGTATTACATTGAAGTTACAGTGTTACAGTAGGCAATGATTATAGTTCTAAATACGAAATGCATAGAAATTGTGTTTTTAATGTGTTAGTGTGTGTTTGAGTCGAGGTGGGGGTAGACGTGTAAATATTTTCTCCTTGTTGTCGGGTTCTGTGATGTTTATATTCGATTACCAGCGTTCCTGTTGAATCTCCACCGCCTTTGTCAATAAGACTAAAGAAGCCGTGCACTACAAGAATCCTCTCCCAGACAACTGAAGTCACGTTAAGGTTCGTCTTCGCGACCACTACGGTCAAGAGAGAAACTGCTTCATGTCTCAAACACATCTATAGAGCTCCCACGCTGGCAATGCTACCTTACGTCGACTAGATGTCTAACAATATGTCTGTGTATTTGGTTTTAGTATTATTGTTGAGCTTTGGTTTTCGTTTTGATAGTTTTTTCTTGAAAACTGCTTGAATTATAAAAACGAAGTATCATGCGGATAAACAAAATGGATAAACGTGAAATTCATTCAAATATATACAAGAAAATATGAAAGAAGTAAAATATAGCATATATTGAAGTTTTCATGAATGTACAAACAAATAAATAATAATTATTATAAAAATAATAATAATAATAATAATAATAATAATAATAATAATAATAATAATAAAAATAATAATAATAATAATAATAATAATTATAATTATAATAATAATAATAATAATAGTAGTAATTATAATAATAATAATAATAATAATAATAATAATAATAATAATAATAATAATAATAATAATAATAATAATAATAATAATAATAATAATGATAATAATTGGTACGAGCATCATCCAATAAGTACAATACATCAAGGCTCAATAACATTACTCTGGGATAGTCAAGTCTACACAGATCGATATATTCAGCATAATAAGCCAGACATAATTATTAAAGATCATGAGAATAGACCATAGGCGCCGACTACGGGGGGGCTTTGGGTCTAGCGCCCCCCCTGAAAAATGTCAGGGGGGGCGGAGCCCCCCCTGAGATTGAATCCAACGCTTAGGAAAAATACGATATTTTCTCATATTGATGCGTGAACTTATAACTTTCGTTCGAAACTCGCCAAAAAGATTAGCAATCTTCAAGTAATTTCAAGATGACGACTCACAAGCCATTGAGGCCATTTTGCCAAACACGGTGATGGTGTTTCGTATCAAATCGAATATTATTATCAAACTATTATAATGTTTTAGCAAGACGTTCACTTGACAGTCCAGGGCGATGGGGCTGAAAGAGCCAATGGATTTCTGTTAAAATTTCTCCAGTTTTGAAACGTACTATTTCACGTCGTTCATGATCAGTGAAAGTCGAAATTTTCCAAAGCATGCTTACCTCTATTTTTAAATGGCACAACCTCAAAAAAATTACAACGGCAATCGAGGTATTAGTTTTACGTCGTGACGGATTTTTAGCGACTTGGGAAAAATCACTGTCGAGCTTACAAGCTTGATTTAGTAGAGCCAAACGTTTCCAGAGAAAGGAAAATACCCCGTCGACTTGACGATGGCAGTGAAGTTCATGGTTACCAACGACATATCTATAAGTATTCAAGTTTGGGATCAAACTTCATCCAGTTTTCGAAATGGGTTTCAGGAAAAAGTAATCAATTACATGGCTAAAATGAAACAATTTGCAACTTGAAAGATCGATGGAGAAAATGAAACGGTTTTTTTCAAGGAGGACTTTGATATTTCTCTGAACTATAGCACCCTCATAGACCTCTCCAAACTTCGTGATGATGATATTTTGGGTTTTACGTCCCATATGTTAGCAACGAGGCTAATCGAGACTATGAATGGGGTATTATGATTATGAAAAAAACGCCACATGACATCCATGCCCAAGCCAGGATTCGAACCTGGAACGCAGAGACCGTGGTTTACTACCAACGTCTAATCAACCTCGGCTAACTGCACCAGCTCCAAACTTCGTTACCTACTTCTAACTGTGTCTCCAATGTTTATGCGAGTCATTTTTTTTTTTAGCCCCCCCTGAAATGTTGACAAGTCGGCGCCTATGGAATAGACAATGTATTATGGTGGATGTAGCGGTGCCCTCTGACAATAACATCACAACTAAGGAGGCGCAAAAGAAAACCAAATACAAAGACTTACAAATTGAAACCCAGAGAATGTGGGGGATGCGGACAAAGGTAATCCCGATCATAATTGGAGCGACAGGTGCCATCAGCAAAACATTTCAAAATTATTTAGAAGATATACCAGGACAACATAACACAAGGGAACTACAGAAGACAGCCATTCTGGGTACTGCTCGCATTTTGAGAAAGGTTCTATAATATTTTGATATCATTTTTTATATTGAAGTCTTTATGTTATGTTTATATAATTGTTTTATGTAGAATTTATGACATTGCGTGGTCCTGCGATGCGGTGCGGGTGTTTTGGGTTGGCCCGGGTTCGTACCGCGTCGCACCGCAGGGCCACGCGGTGTCATGAATTCAACTATATTTGATTTATGTGTAATATAATAATCTTTGTGATATGTAAAATCTTTTTAAAATGTAATTATCTTTGTAATGTGTAAAATCTTTGTAATGTCATATTTTGTAATGTGTGGTTGCAGCACCTAAGAGGTGAGGATCACCTTTGGTGCTGTAGACTAATAATGTACCTGCCATCTGGTGATGTGATAAATAAAGATAATAATAATGATAATAATAATAATAAGGGTTGTTATTATTATTATTATTATTATTATTATTATTATTATTATTATTATTATTGTTCTTCGTCTGTTTTGAAAGTTTGTTTAGGCTACTATTTAGTAATCACTAGTCAATCTAAAAAAAATCTTATGCCTTTCATTCATAAAGTCATTTTCAACGTTAAACTTTAGTTCTTCGAATATATACTGCAGGTATATATTATTGATTATTTAAGATTAAAATATGACTTTATTCTATATAATAACGGGAATGTGGATGGGAATTATTTGGGATTTCACTTGAATATTATTGTTCAGCATATTAATTGGCAGAAGAGATTATCATAGCTTACACACACCACACCATAGCAATGTGTTCAACCTCTACACACTTCAATAATTACATCTCGTATAAGTGGTATAGTGTACATGTTGCATCATTTATCCAAGAGTGGAATTATGATTTAAACAGGATTTAAGCTCAACAAGCTTAGTGGTCAATACAAATACTTGTTCGTTCGCGTGAAAATTCTACGTTTAATTATACTCATAAAATGATGAATATTGTATAGAAAGGATTATATCTGACGAACAACTAAAGTATGTAAATCCATGGCCAGGAATAAAATAAATATTCGCGATTATGATGATGGTATTTTGGGTTTTGCGTCCCATACTTTCAAAGAAAACGATATTTAATATAAGATATTTCTTTGCCAAACGAGATTTTTCTGCTGACATGTTCAATCAAACTTATAACACATATTTGTGTCTGCTACTGTGCCGTCTTATTGCTAGTTTAGTAAAATGTGTGTTTGGTATGATGGCATTTCATTTACCGTTTCTATTATTAATTTAAAAATGTATTGATTTACGAAATTATTAAATTGAAGTCAAAATACCATACTCACTGCGATTCGAGTTTTGTTAGTGTCTGAGTAATTAACATGTATATCCGTTTTGGCGTCATTCTAATGCAGGTTGTTCCAATCTATTATTGACTTCCTATTTTGACCGTGTCCGTGTGTTTTGTTTATCCATGAATATTCTTCGACATTGACAATCAGTGGTAATACTTGTTAACAAATTTATTGAAGCAACGTTTGTGCATCCTTGTACCTCCAAGGATTGTGACTGAACAATGAACGCTGCAGTGGAAATACTTGTTAACGAATTCATTGAAGCAATGTTTGTGCATCCCTATACCTCCAAGGATTGTGACTGAACAATGAACGCTGCAGTGGTAATACTTGTCAACGAATTCATTGAAACAATGTTTGTGCATCCCTACCTCCAAGGATTGTGACTGAACAATGAACGCTGCAGTGGTAATACTTGTTAACGAACATTGAAGCAATGTTTGTGCATCCCTATACCTCCAAGGATTGTGACTGAACAATGAACACTGCAGTGGTAATACTTGTTAACGAACATTGAAGCAATGTTTGTGCATGCCTATACCTCCAAGGATTGTGACTGAACAATAACGAACATTGAAGCAATGTTTATGCATCCCTACCTCCAAGGATTGTGACTGAAGAATGAACGCTGCAGTGATAGCACTTGTTATCGAATTCATTGAAGCAATGTTTGTGCATCCCTATACCTCCAAGGATTGTGACTGAACAATGAACGGTGCATGTTGGGGCCAACCGGTACTTGTATTGTTCTAGGAATAATTCAGCTATTCCAATTGTTGGTATTCACAAACTTGATTTTATATAATTGTCAATGATATAGACGTCCTTCAGTTGAACACGTTCTTATATTACGAATGGACCATTTATGATAATAATTAATTCAATAATTCATTTAACAGTGGTGATTGTGAGGTGTAGGTAGTGGAAGGAGAAACATTTCTGAAAATCCCATTACATATCTCTTTAAATACCGTTTAAAACATTTCATTCTTCATTCTTTACTCTCTCACGAGAGGGAAATAATGAATTTTTGAAGAGCACTGTAGTATATTACCCGTAAGTTTTTCTCCAATCATCAGAACGTACTTCATTAACTGGCACTTTAATTAGTTATTATGTGCGCACACTTCTCCATACGTCTAGACAGGATACTTGTTGCTGAAGGAAATCAAATAACACTTTGCTCTAGTACCTGTCTGGGTAGGTAGTTGCCCTAATTAAGACTTTCATGCTCAGCAACTGTGTTCTTTTTAGATGAAATATATTACTTGTAGTTACGCCGCGAGGAAAGTATGACAGACGTCTGGAACTCTTTCTTTGTGTTCAGTTCTATATAATGAGCAGGCGCCGCTTGCTCGTCTTCACAGGTCCATCACTAATTGTTAAGGTCGATGACAGTATTTTCGGTTTACTTTCTCTTAGTGTATTACATGAATGAATTTCGAAGAGGGAATCCTTATCAAGTGGTTAGTTAAAATATGCATTGATTGGCATTACACATGTTAAGAGCGTTCGGCAATAGGAGTTTTACATATGTATTGGCCGTCAACTAATTACTCTTAAACTAATAGTAGGATTATTATAAATATGTACCTACTTGTAGAGGGATGTCATATCTACGCATGGTATTAAGTAGATTTGTCACCAACCTATTCAAAAACAATAAACCCATTTTTTAACAGATTCTCCGTATTATTTCGCCGAACATTTTCGATCAAAGTAATTTATTTGCATAATTCAAACGTGAGTATATTATTTTTGAGCAGGCTTGTCACAAATGTACTTAATACCATGCATAGCTATGACATCCCTCTGCAAGTAGGTAAATTTTCATAATTATCTTATAATTTTGTTTAAGAGAAATTAGTGGACTAAAAACGTCAAAACTACTTCCGAACGCTCTTAAGTATACTAGTCAAGACGTTATACTAGTCTCATAACGACCACAGATCCTTATCGTTCGTGCACTCAGTTGAAACAAAAATCAACAGACTCCTGGTATTCTTTCACACATTATTAAAGGCAGTCTTCCGCTTATAGAGCGTATACAGGCCTCATTAGTAGAGATGCAAGAAAATGGTTTTATTTTTCTTCACTTTTCGTTTGAGAAATTGAGAATTATGGTGTTTTGTGGTGTTATTGTTTTTTTAATCGAAAATCATGTTTTTACATAAAATCATTGATAAAACTAAAAAAGGTTACATTTTCTAAACTATTATAATGTATGGCCCTAAATGTATATACATAGTGATGGGCGTCAACGATTAGATTAGACTGCAGAGAAGTAAGTGGTGATGATGCGGACTGCTTATTTTAGCTTTTTATCTCGTAATTCTTGTGAAGATTTGAACGGAAGTGAATACAAAATTACGAATTACTGTTAATAATGGTGTTATTTTGCTAGAAAGTGGCAATTATGGTGTTATATCGCGAATAAACTCATAATTCGATTTATAAGCATTTTATGGTGTTATTTCGCGATTTGAATCTGAATCCCAGTGACGCATAACGTAAAGAAATGTTGAAACCAGCACTCTAGAGTGTTTTGTTACACTTTTCGTTTTATCGCACATTGTTTTTAACTTGCATCTCTACTCATTAGTCACTCCCGCTGGGTTAGAAATTTGTAAGTATCCAACATAAGGACGTAAATTATCTCTAATGTATGTTCTAAGTAGTTGGTAGGAACTGGAGAAGAAGATGATTCAGTTATACTATTGGACTCAGGTATTCCGTAAACATGAGACCTCTTACGTTGAAGCAACAATGACTAATATCTAACTAAGAAAACGCTCTGTTTGACGCGTTGATAAGCGAGCGCGTCCATATCTACGAACGTTCTGGCGAAAAGATCTCAAAGCTAATAAAAACAACATTAACAACAATTCAAGAATGTGCATTTCAAAATTTCTTCTAATTTCCATAGCTATTATACTTCCCGATATTGTTGAATGCAGTGATTTGCGTTGCTAAGAATTTTCGTTGTCATTCGTCTAGTGTTTTCGCGGCGGTCCGCCACCGTTACTAACAGTTATTGAGTGTAACTTTGTAACTTTTCGAACGATTTTGCCTCAAAACTATACACCTTCAATTCACATCGAGGCTTGTGGATGATCCAAATTTCAAGTTGATCGGACTTTCCGTTCGACCGCTATCGACAGACATAAAAACAAAACAAAAAACAAACAGAATGAAGTGCCATAAGAGTCTAGTACACAAAAAAACAAAAAAAAAACAGAACGAAGCGCCATAAAAGTCTCGTGGAGACGCTCGCTTCGCTCGCATAATAATAATAATGATTATTCATCGTTTATTCTCAAAGTATATTAACGAATAGGTTCTTAATTTTGAGGAAACACTCAGTTTGTTATTACAACCCAAATGAGGGTCTCCGTAGCAGTTCATTTTGAGCCGCGATATCAGAACCAAGTTGCATTCTAGATATATAGTAATATTGAGTTTTTATCTTTATTGTTTATTAATTAGTTATCCGTTGAACCACTCAAATCAGTCACTGCACAGTTTTTAATTGCTTTCAAATTTTGTTTTTTAAATGCTTCTTTTGACATTTGCGTCACATTTTGTAAAAATCCCTTTGGCCGTTAGGGATTCATGAAAAGCATATCGTGTACAAATTAACAATCAAACGAGGGAAAATGTCATTGTGGGACTCAATTATGTAGATGAGTTTTATGCCATGCATCACAATAAATTTTATGTTTTATTATATTTTGTAAAAAGTTATAGTTATTAGTTTGTGATACGTATTTATGAAAGATCAATGTTAAATAAATTATAGCTATATAGGTACTACTATATTTTTATTTTTCCAACAATGTCTCCGTTCGATGTAAAATTGTCCCATTCTTAAATGAATATTCAATTATTTTTGTTACTGTCACTACTCAAAAAGACAAGTTTAGGATACATTATATGAATGGCAAAATATTTTTCCAAAGTAGTGGATAGACAGCTGTTTCATAACATAATGTTAAGTATAGTGTCCTAAAACCCGCCAATAGCCGGTGCTTACAGAGCCGATATCTCAGTCGCTTGTTAAAACAAACCCCTCACAGGAACGGCACCAACTTCCCTCGTCCTCTAATAAAACACTAGCAGCACAATAAACACATCTCCCTTGGGTATCAATCTTGTAATTGAGTAGATAGACGTTAAAAACTAGATAATATATATTCCATGTGATTCGATTGGTAGTTTTCCCGAGTGAGCAATGCAATGGCGGAACAGCTGCGAGTATATCAAGTGCTGGACTTTCCGGTTGGAAAGTTTCGCTACTCTGTTGATAGTCAGTTTAATGCCGTAGTTTGTAGCCTTATGTCCTCGCAATTGCGTTAGGCAAGAAACACGAGATGGCCACTGACCCATTACTTACTCCGAGGAATGCTTGCTATAGACTCTACCACCTCTGATTCCATCCATACACCATGAAACAATGAAACTGGAATGGACGAAAGTTTGGAAACAATACAAGAGTCCATGCGGATCTTTATTGGAAATTCGACATTGGTAAACCTTTAGTTCGGACCGGTCGCGGTGGGTCCCTCCTTGTGGTGACCGGTGCCCGCAAAGAGGGCTCTCATGCATCTATTTTGTTCTGCCTTTCTTCGTCTCACGTAGCCTTCATCATTCTTCCTCTTCATGCTTACGAGCGTTTGGAAGTAGTTTTGATGTTTTGAGTCAACTAATTTCTCTTTAACAAATAATATGATTATAATGAAAATTTACCTACTTGCAGAGGGATGTCATATCTACGCATGGTATTAAGTACATTTGTGATAAGCCTGCTCAAAAATTATCTACTCATGTTTGAATTATGCAAATAAATTACAATCGTCAAAATGTTCGGCGAAATAATACGGAGAATCTGTTTTACAATGGGTACATTATGTTTGAATAGGTTGGTGACAAATGTACTTAATACCATACATAGATATGACATCGCTCTACAAGTAAGTAAATATTTATAATAATCCTACTATTAGTTTAAGAGTAATTAGTTGACGGCCAATACATCTGTAAAACTCCTACTGCCGAACGCTCTTAACTCTTTACTTTTTCTTCATTCTTGCTGGCCCTCTATGCGATGCAAATGGTAACCAACTCTTTAAGCCCCATAAAACCACTAAACCCTCAACTTCCCCATATTTTGGATTACTTTATGACGACCCCGGCGATGGGCAATGGATCTGATTCTGCGGACGTTATATGACCTAGCTGTCGGGTACGTCGTAAAACTCCAAATAATAATAATAATAATAATAACAATAATTTCATTTCATTGACACAAAAATACATATTATATACTTATTTTGGCATAAGACCACATTGCTACGACCACATTGCTCGCGCGGTGGTAAGCTCACAATTTCATTAAAACAATATTTATTTGCTGTGCCGCCGCCTACTAATAACCATATAACATATACACACAACTAAAAACTAAAAACTAAAACATTTAAAATGTAAAACTACAAATATATATTAAAACAGCATTTGCATCACTCAATTAAAAAAGTATCTGTTGATTCAAATTGCTTTTAAACATCCCTAGCTTTCATTTTGAAATTACTTAGAGTCATCCTAGCATTAAAGTCAGGCATACACTTAACCATTATGTTAAAAAGAGTTGGTCCTCTGTATAACAGTTGATTGCGATTATTATTATATAATAATAATAATAATAATTTAGATCGGAATGAACCCAGAACGAATCCGAATTAGCTATTGATGGTTTTCACGAAAGTGAAGTGATTGGTGAAGTAAAGCGATGGGTGAAGTAAAGTGATGGGTGAAGTAAAGTGATGGGTGAAGTAAAGTGATGGGTGAAGTAAAGTGATGGGTGAAGTAAAGTGATGGGTGAAGTAAAGTGATGGGTGAAGTAAAGTGATGGGTGAAGTAAAGTGATGGGTGAAGTAAAGTGATGGGTGAAGTAAAGTGATTGGTGAAGTAAAGTGGTGGGTGAAGTAAAGTGATGGGTGAAGTAAAGTGATGGGTGAAGTAAAGTGATGGGTGAAGTAAAGTGATGGGTGAAGTAAAGTGATGGGTGAAGTAAAGTGATGGGTGAAGTAAAGTGATGGGTGAAGTAAAGTGATGGGTGAAGTAAAGTGATGGGTGAAATAAAGTGATGGTTGAAGGGAAGTGATAGGTGAAGTGAATTGGTGGGTGAAGTGAAGTGATCAGTGACGCTGTGAAGCGAAGTGAAGCGAAGTAAAGTAACCTACCTCGTAATTATTATTGCCGTTACAACGTAGACCTACTCGACATCTAGGTCTTGTGACGTCAGCCGAATCATATCCATCACACATCACGGGGGTCGTCATAACGGAAACAAAATGCATTTGGTTGAGGGTTTAGGGGGATTAAGGGACGTTGGAGGGAGGAGGGTGGCTGGATTGGTAGGCGTCTAGGTCGTAAAGAGGCTTGGCGTGAGTGATAATGGAAGACAGAGAAGAAGAAATTTAAAAGTGAGTAAGACCACGATATGAACAATTAAAGGGATACTTAAAAATATGCACTAAAGCCCTCTTTGCGGGCACCGGTCACCACGAGGAAGAACCAACGTCGAGCTATCAGGCAGGCCACGCCAGGCAGTACTATGTTAATCGCCCGTGATTAACATAAGAGTACGATTGCTCTTGGTACCTTCGCTGCATCAAAACAAAAACACATTCTTAGATCGAAGTAGAATTACAGGGGTGAGGGGTATCCTTAGTCGGAGTTAATCACCAATCAATCTTCAGTATTGAGCCTCGTCGACAATTCAGAGCACTTTAGCTTTACAGCAGGACCCTCTAATCGAGATGGAAGCGCATTTAGCGGCAAATTGGCATTAGTTCCATTTACTTGCTAAAGGATTTTACCAGATGAAGAACAAAAGCGCGTTTTTAATATAAATGTGCTCCTGCTGTTTGGCAATTCATGACCGTTGTAGTCAAGTCACACAAATTTAAACAATGGTTGTGGAAATATGCGTTCGAGTCCCAGCTACGTATGGGTGTAGTACATTTGTGACCAACCTTATTAGAAAATAATGTACACGTTTTTTAATTATGCAAATAAATTACTTTGGTTAGAAATTTTCGACGAAATAATACGAGAACCTGTTCAAAAATGAATATATTATTTTTGACAGGTTTTTCACAAATTTACTTTGCCACATACGTAGATATGACATTCCTGTACAAGTATAGGTAAATATTATAGTAATCCTACTATTAAGTGGACGACCAATACATCTGTAGAACTTCTGCTGCCGACCGCTCTTCAACAATTCATTTTTCTTTCAATACTTGGAAGCACATGTATTGTGATACCCAGCCAGAAAGTTTGCTTCGTCTTGGAACGGCGAATGCGATTCATATAAACTTTGTTGAAATGTAACTTTAGTAAATGCGTTCCTGTCAATTAGAAAACCATTTCTCTTTGTGTCGACTGTGGTCGCTGAACTATCACAATCGATGGACCAGCCGTGGCGACCGGTGCATTTGACAGAACATGCTTGTTGACGCCATTCGCACTCCCTTGTTACTGATCCACGAGGGGGGGGGGGGAGGGGGGGGGGGGACAACTATCACCAACAAGCGACGGCCCTTTTAAATGTTATTCCTAATCGTCAAATATCAACACACGAAACCAACGGAATTCCGCGTGTCGAAAAAATTATTTGCATATATGAATACACATATTTTTAAAGCTCAAAAAGTAGAGTGGTGAGGGAAATGATGGTAGTATGCCCGAAAACATACCGTAAACCTATTTTTAGTTGAGAGATTGTTGACTGTACCTAGCTTGTACATTTGTTATTCCGTTTTATGGACCATTACGGGTTTACTTTCAATGACGGGGCTCATTCATACAATACACGGAATGCTTGTGCCCAACCTTTTCAAAAGTACAATATAAAACCCTAACCGCAATCGTCGGAATCGTGATCGTAATCGGGATCGAGATCGCAAAGGTACATTTTCCGATAACAAATCATTAGGACATTACGATTTAACTGTAAACAGTGGCATAAGAACCATGTAGGTAAATTTGTCCACGATTTCCAGATTGCGATTGCGATCCCGATACCGACAATGGCCGGTAGGGATTTATATAATCAGCTTCTCGAGAAAGAACTGAGAAACACATTCATTTCACCTAGTTTTACTGTCGGCAGTATATATTATATATAGATTCCTTCTGACAGAAGACAGAGTGACTATAGAGACAATAGGACAATGTTTTACGATGAACAAAGAGCCTCTTGAACAACTACGCGATTGACAACACGAACTTCAATCGACGTCTAGTTTATTGTGCACGGAGGCTTAGTAACGTAAAGAACTCAGTCCTTCAGACCAGCTTGCTGGTACCATTAATAAATGCATTCAACCAACCATGATGTTACTTATATCTATCTCCTTTGGGACTTTGACAATTTATCTCGGATTTCTCTCGCTCTGTTTTCTATGCGAATTATCTATTTGCTCATTTCAAAAACAGAAAATCGTGAATTCTTCAGAGCATCTTTAATTTTATGTAATTGTTTGACAGAAGTAAGTGTACACTTTTTTAACGCACTTTCCTAATTACTTTGTTCAAATTAGGACGAGTTTAACAATCCCCCTATAAATGCTATTATCAAAGCGAATTCAAAACAATGTCTGGACAGAATTCCTCCTTATGGTGGTCCACATTTTTAGCATTTATTTAACTTATTTCTTAAAGGGTTAGTCAGATGAAAAACTAAAAAACTTTAATTTGTATATGTCCACCCTCAAATATGGAAAACGTGACTAAAAGATACCATACTTTAGAAGCAGGTGGTTAAAAAATTAAAGAAAACGCGATTTTTTGGCTTGTTGCTACCAAGTAGCACCGAGCAACTTTTCTCATGGTAATTCCCATGTACAAATAATGTTGCCTCGAGAAAGTAAAACCACCGCTAAAATAGGGCCCTGGTCAAAAATCGATCACGAGATTTAATGTGCATCATTTCCCTACCGATAACATGCTTCTTAGTACGAACGTGTACTTCTACAAAATACCCTGCAATTAATTTTCTTGTGACTTGATGTGAAGAAAAGTTGCAATCTGTTTTGAGCGGTACTGTCCGCAGTCGCCGAGTGTTTCGCGGAGCGCTGGCTGGACTCGTATTACACAATGAGTGCTCTGTCTATCAGGCAGGCGTTAGCGACCTCAGAACCGATACAGCTGTACTACGCTTTAGAAGAAAAATGCAGCAGAGCTTGCGAAGTGAATCTTATAGAATAGCTAAATGTTTACTATTTTCTTTCTTGCATTGAAGCAACCTATATCAATTTTATTTTACACATAACTGAATTTCATGCACTTATGACTCATTGGTGATTGTTTAGTTTATCATCTGACTAATCCTTTAATGTATGCGTTATTACTTAATACTTAATGGTGTGTTCTGATCAGTATGAGAGTTAATATTCACACCCCCTTAGTGACTTTTGGTTGGTCGTGGTAAATGTCTCTACAATAGTGAAAATTGTCTTTACATTTGTGGATCGCCACAGGGCAGGTGCAGGAGAAGGGGGTTGGTATCTTGGTGGCTTTCAAGTTACGTGTCTGATGTGTTATAGCACACTTCCAACGGATACTCAAATAGAAATATAATTATTAAAAGGATGCAGATCGTACGGAATGAATAAATAACCACTGTATTAACTTCTTTCAAAACTCGTGTATAATCTTTGCATTCTTACAATTTCTAGGAACAACGCCCAAACCCAACAGTAAGTTTATTGTTGTTTCAGAAGATGTGATTTAGATTAAGATATAAATAACGTTTACAAAAATTTATTTTCTAGTTGCCAAAGAACAATTGTATAGCCCATTTGTTAATGTAATGTTTGTTTGTAATTTGTTTGTGTGTTGTTGCGTTGTAAATGTATAAATCAAACGCTTTGCTCGCATTTGAGGAAGGTCAAATAAAAATTCACAATGCACAAGTGAAATAAAATGATCAAGACAAATAATTAACATGTTACCGTGAAAGTTCACAACAGATCTTCAAAATTATTGTTCAGTTATAATTTTAGTAATAGATTTAAAGAGAGTTTGCTGATTTTTTTAACTTAAACTTTGGCTAAAAATGTGCACACTTTTTGTCTTTGTGGTTTTTTGTATAATGTAATATCATACCATCATTATTTTGCTTTGGATAACTTCCAACCCATTGCTTTTCCACTAAAACGATTTTTAGCGGCTACAAAATAGTATAACATACAGATTTATGCCCAAAGTAAGTACCACTTTATGTGACTATTACCCTAGTTAAACATGGCTTTTTGGCATCCAATTTGTGATATATTAAACACGTTATAACATTGAATATAACATGCTTATATGATCATTAGCGCGCTTATGATAATGGAAAATAAACCGCAGTATAATGCAAGTATAAAGATATTTAATTAATATCATGTTCAGGAGAGATTCTGTTGTTCCTGTAATTTACACAATTCACTCTCAAGACTATAAGCTCACCGACACTTGATGAGTTTTTAAGATCAATTAGTTTTGTGCAATCACTAAAACTAAATGTTTTATATTTAAAAAATATACTTACATTTTAGTTAAATTTTGACAAAGTCAAACTCATTTTGATCTTATTTTATCATACTTCAAATCTTTGTTGTAAGACTAACACAAATAAACTTCACATCTGTCCTTTTCCAGCTTTCGCATTCTTCTTCTACATACTTGCTTTACATACTTCTCTTTACGATCCAACCACCCAGTAGCCCCCATGCCCCCTAAAACCTATTAATCCTCCCAACCCCCATCTTTTGTATTCCCTTATGACGACCCCGGAGATGTGCAATGTATCTGATTTGGCCGACGTCATATGACCTAGCTGTCGAGTACGTTGTAAAACTCCAAATACCAACTAACAGATATTGTGCAGTGATGCACATTTGAATGCATCTCAATATTCTCTTCATATAACCGGCCCTCTCTGCTTCACTATGTAGCAAGCCAGGTTGGTTTATCATGTTACAACTCCTGTCAACTCTTAGTCCAGTAGGCGATCAATAGAGCTCTGCAAAAGGGTGTATTTAAAATTAAAAATACCTAGCTTAAAAAAAAATCACATCATTTCGCAATTTCGAAAATAAGCCTGAATTATGCACCGGTTCAATAAAAAGGGTTTCCGTCGGGCGAAACCCTTCCAGCCCATTATGCTCATACCTCTCCACTGGGTGATCCAGCCCTGAAGTGAGAGATATTCCCGCCCTTTGGCAAGCAGTAAGACTGCATTATTAAACCTATCAGTTCTTACGTTTAATTGAATTATTAATTTCCGATGCAATAAAAGTGTTTTTTTTCATAATTTTAGATGACAGTGTTGCAGATACTTCAACGTTTTCTGAATTATTTTTAACGATCTATCTGGTTGTTGGTCTATGTCTTATCAGTCTACCTGCGTTATCAGTCTATATGTATATCTATATATCTTTCCATGTCTATCTGCATATCTATTTATCTATGTATATATTTATCTTTATACGTCTTTATCTATTTATGTATCTATTTATCTACGTACGTCTCTATCTATTTATCTATTTATCTATCTATGTGTTTATCTATTTCTATTGTATTAGTTCGTTATTCAATTCATTCCACCTCCCAGCAGCCTCGCACACTTTACCCGTGTTCTGAAATAAGTTGACCGCACGGTACTATGCAAAGTTCCACCTCCAGCAAGTTCCAGCGTCACTCTGGTTAATTATCTGCTTTGTCTTGAGTAACATCATCGCGCAAAACGTAAAACTCAACAAAACAAAGCTGCCTCTGGTGGGGGTGTTTATTTTTCTAGTCAAAGTTTGCCCTGCTGCTGCTGCTGAGTGCAAACGCGGTGTTAATTAACCATGGGGCCATCCACGGCATTAAGAATTTTCACGACACGCTCAAGCAGAAAATATACTAACGGGTCGATTTTATATTCCTTTCATTAAAAATTAACGTAGATTGTCGCTGGCTTGAATAAATAGAGCGGACAAAAGAAAAGGAGCTCATCGCACACCGCATGTGTATGTTCAAACCAAGGAGCCTGTTTGTGTGTCTTTATATATATATTAAAATACGTAGGATTTCGTGGCCCGGTTTAATGTTAATAAAATAAATCACCCTCGGTTATTCCGCTACGTCGGCCGCCACTCATTAAAATATAATATGTATAATATGTTATATAAGACAGAATGTAAAAAAAACTACCGCGCTGGGAATCGAACCCAGGGCCCTGATTCAGAAGAGGTTTTTAGTCTTATTTTGGTCTTATCTCTAAGACCGGCCTAACTTTGAACATCTTGTAAAACCAGACCCAGGTTACATGAAAAGTTACTAATTCCTGGTGAGAAATAATACACATTCTAATAATATGTTTTAAAATCTGTTCTAAGATATTTTCCTGGTTTTATAAGAGGTTCAAAGTTAGGCCGGTCTTAGAGATAAGACCAAAAACAGACTTAGGACCTCTTGTGAATCCGGGCCTTGGGCTCTCACTTGCCGGGCAGGCACTATTAAACAACAAACAAATACAGAGGTGGCAATGTTAATATTATTGTTCATCATCGATGAATGTCATGAGTTCAGGATCGCCAAGGTAAATTAACAGTCAAGAGATGACCTGTAAAACTTGTGCACAGTTTGAAATGTAATCTTGTTCCCTGCAACAAACTGCCACTTTTCAATCGCTTGGATGTTAATTTTAAAACCGATTATGAAAAATGATGAAACTGCAAATGAGTTTTGCATCCAACGTTGGACATCAAATCTCTATTAAACGGGAAAATTGTGTTGTTTTTGTATTTTAAAAGTCTATTCCTGACAATCTGGTATATACACAGAGCTTTACGGTCAAATTAGAATGGGAATCAACATTTGTTAGGGTGACAATGCAAAGTTCAGGATTAGGGTGAAATCGTGTATTTTAACCGCATTCCATCACCCTTACAACATCATCCCACTCATATCACCCCTACTCAGTTTATACTATAAACAACATAGCAAACGTATTGTAATAGATTGCCACGATTTAATTGATTTGATAGAAACTGCACTTTAAGTTTCTTGAAATAAACTGATATATAATTTCCCTGCGTCGTCTACATTTTACACGTCAGACAATACACAAAATTTAGCGGCAGTTTTGGTAAGTTATCCCCGTTTTCGATTAGATCGAAAATACCTCACTCAAGAACGTGGTGCTCGGAAAATCCCCTCTTGCGATATTTTCAGAATTTCCTGCTGCTGCACAAATCTGCACACATCCATCCACCAAAGTAATTTGAAGCTCGGGCAATTTTACCAGAAAGTTTCCAAATAATATCCTAATCTCTCACCACATTAAACATAGTCCATGATGTGTGAAAACCCCATTCTAGTGCAATGCTCTTCTATTATTTTACTTCTCGAGTGTAGCCTGCAGACTTCTCGGCATTTTTAATACTCTGTGCACGTAAAACATTGAAAAATGTCGTGAAGGAATGTAATCATGGTCATGGCGTATAGACTGGTGGAACAATCCTACTAAATTATACAGCGGGAGGTTTATACATGCTGTATAAAGTACAATACATTCGAGGATATCATTTGCAGTTGACTGTTTTCTACGTTGCTATTGTTTGGAAACAAAACCCTTAGAAAATAATGGTGGGTATTTCTCAAATTAAAAGGATAACAGGAACAAAACGGCTTTCTGATAAGAATGTTGATAACTTTAATTTTGCGCCGTTTTAAAAGGCTACACCTTGTTAAAATTGTGTCAAACAAAGATTACCGCAATATGAGTGTTAGTGGTTTTCTGAACGGCCGGGAAACTGGCTTCTCGTCCTAGCGCTCTGAAGCCGAGGTACGCATTATTTTGTACCCCAGAGGGAATCCTTATTGTGTTTGTTATCTCGGGCAATACCGAAGCGGTTTTCAGCGCTACTTTTAGTAAATATCAAAACATTAAACATTTCTGGTCGCTGGAGAGTTATTATTCCCGTTTTAAATTGTGTAATTTTGTTAAACATAAAAACAAAAGTCATAAAGGTATATGAGAAATATATAGTTTTAAAATGTTTACTTCATGCAATGGATTGATTTATTTTGTTTATGACCGTTATTACTTTTGAGTTGTTTTATGAGCTGTTTCTGTAGTAAAATGCCGCTATTTCAAGTTCATTTCACACAATGTATTTATTATTTGAGTCGTTTTTGTTTAAAACGGTGTGTTGTTGTTAGAATGCAGCTCTCTAACTATAGTTAACCGGAATGAGTTTAAGGCAATGGGCGGTGTAACGAGTGCTTTCTATGGCCGGCAAGACACTTTTGCCCGAGCACGTGGAAAATCGAAAGTTCCTTGAAATCTTCGTGGATTTGTTGGACGTCTAGCTAAAATCTCAATACAGCTGAAAGTAAAATCCAACTGCCTTCCAATAAAGAAGAAGGCTGGCTCCTAGGTCATTCAAACGGTGGGTTTTTGATACCTACACCATCTCATACGGAAGCTGATAACACACACCATTCCAGCAACACCCATTTGTAGCAAATGGAACTCATTCTGCAAGCAGTGTATCTTCCATGAACAGTGTAGTGATCCCCCTCCAGACGCCCCACGTTCAAGAAATGTTTCCCGCTTGAAATCCAATCTCCCGAATCCTTAGCTCGCAATCTCCTCAAGCTATCACACTGCGCGCATTTGCTTATTCGGCAACCGTCAGGATTTAAATGGGAATACCATTTAGATATAATCGGAACAAGTGATTCGTTAAAGTAGACCCTAGTAATTAAAACATTTCGTTGTCTCCCATTTTGAAAGTCTTTCGGGGGCTTTAAGGGTTAGATATACCTAAGCACTAAATGATTATTAGATAGTTAAACAAAGGGTGGCCTGTGTATTTCAGAAGTCAAATTAAAGTGGTAATGACAATGTTTCGTTGAGATAATAGGCAATCCTGCAAACAAGCATTTGATTTGATCAGCATTCAATATATACCCTTTCATGAAGACTTTTCATTGAGTATGTGGTTAAAGCTCAGACAAGGAATTAGCAATGTACTTTAAGTAAGTAAATTAATAAATCATTTTAATTTCATGGTTCTTACTTTAATTACTGTTCAGTTTTTGTTATTACCTTAAGTACACTAATATTAATGTTACCGTGTTGTTATCGAATAATATGTTATAACTAATAAGACATTCAAGAATCTGGAACTAATTATTCATAACAGAATCAATTTCAAAACACTTACATGCATATACATTAAAATACTAGCTACAAGTTAGCTTGTCTAATGCTGACCTCAAATCAGGTCAGACTTTGGTATTTTCGACGAATTCCACGAAGGAATGTGTTACTTCTCAGTAGTACGTCACACCGCCGTTTGTTTATGTACACTACTAGAAGTTGTTTACGCTAGTGGGATGTCTGACTGAGCTCAATCCGCCGAGCATTGTCTAAGTAGAATGTAATGACTATGCAAATGGTTTCTAAAAAGTCATGGCACTACAAATGAGGCGGGGATTATCTCACAAGTATATCTCTGTCTCTCTAGAACTAAAACCCCAAGTTTACGACCTTAAAAATATCAATAAAACAATTCCAACTGCTGGTATTGTGTGAAATGTATGGCCTACCCGCTACGGCTTAACTCAACTTGTGCCCGGGTTAGCGGCGCACATAATCCGCCCTAAGCATGATTAGTGATGGCCCCACCTTGCTTGATATGCGCCATGCTTTAATGATAGGATTATGATAATTGTAACTGTCCTAAGCTTATTATATCGATGTTCTTTTGTCGCTAAATATTTCTAAGGTTTAGAAATCTGTCAGTTCTGCTGATAGAGATAACAATAATGGCAATAATAATTAATAATATGTTTTCGGTATTTAAACCTGGTATGAAAAACGTTTCACAATTTTTTATCTTTACGATTGTTATTTTGGTAAATTATAAGTTTACAATTCTGTAACCCTTCTCAAAATAATTACCTATACGATTCAAATATTTTTTAAAGTATGTTTTTAGTTGTTACAAATGAATACTGGAATTTCCACCACTTTTCTCAATCGAGACGATTCATATTACCTGCATATGACGAAGTTTCTCTTGCAGGATCTGTTCAGTAATAAAATTCTTCATTACGCCCGTTTTCAGATTTCGTAACATTTCGTGTTCCGTTTTAATTATATTTCGTATCATTACGTATTAATATTTGTAAACATATTATATCATACATACACTGTAATTGTATACTCTAAGGTATTTCTTTTGTCAATGATGGGTCCTGCGTGAGCCCAAAAGCCTGTTTTGTGATCGAGCTATTTATTCTTACCAAGAACACTTTTATACCTTCCCACCCAACGGCAAAGATATTAATAGTAGCCTACGCTCTCTTAAAAAAATTGAATTCTATGTCTATCTCTCTCTTCTTGTCTTGATTCTCTCTCAGTTATTATTTAAAGTTTGGCTGTCACATAATATAGTAACGAACATGAAGTTTCACTAGAAAATTTTGTTCTCTCGACGACTTTCATCGCTTTGTTACAAATGTCAAGTCTTTTTTTAATCTTTGAAATCGTTAGAGGAAACGCTGCCTTTTTTATGATAATTAATCTTGTTGAGGTTTTTGGGAGTGACAGTTTTATTTAAACGTCGATTTTCATAAAACCAGATGGCGACATTATTGACAAAACCATCAATTACGTTTTCCCCTTTAGTGCGTCATCTTAGTAGCACATTTAATAAGGCCTAGTTGGGTTATGCGTGATTGATCTGCTCACTGCTCACTGCTCATGGTTAAATACATTGAAGATACAGCTTCGGTAGACGCAAGCCGATTGTGGTTGTTTAAGCACATGCAGACTTATGTCTCGTGGGAAATAAGGGCGTAAGGGTGGAAATTAATTCATGAATTATAACATTTAGTTAGGTCTACTAGTAGCATCTTGAACGTAATACCGATTGTGGCAGAATTAGTATAATTTTCCTCAAATTTTCCCTAGTTTGTTTAGAAATAAGAGATCATTCTTTTTAAGGGAATGTTTCTTTATTCAGTATTAATTTTTAACTCGAATTAAGGCAAACGAGTCTAAGCTGAAATCATATCGTACGTTGACAAGTTATTTCATAATCCCTTATAACAAAAGGTGATATGGTATGTGGCGATCGACTCAACGTCCAAAATATGTGGATTAAAAAGGTATAGGGAATACACATTATCTCTAAAATAGACGATACAATATCGACCCAGAAACAACACGAAATTAACTACACGAAATGCGTGTGCGTGTGCGTGTGCGTGTGCGTGTATATTTCAAATAAGTAATCTTTAGTATGATTGTGCGCATGTGAAAATATTTTGTAGTAGACTTCCAGTACCATAATTTCCAAGTGAAATTGCAAACATGATTGCCCCTGCCCAGAATAACGACTTAGATTGGCATCAAATCGATACATGCTGCCTCATGTTGTTTTCCCTTCCCCATAATGTGGCAAGTTTCGCGATCACGTGTTTCAACTTATTTACGTCACAAAGTTAAAGTTTATTGAATGTTAGGGCTTGTTAACCGTCGGATGAGAAATAAATCACCTTCCTTTTTACGATACAAAAACATCAACACTCCTCGCTATTATCATACCGTGTTTTTGCACCCTTCGATAGCAACCTTGAACGGTACTCGTACGTAACTGTCCTTGTTCTTGCGTGTGAATTTGAGGGAGTTTTAGGAAGCCGGAAATGAGCATTTTCAATTATTCATAGGGTTTTGATGGGTGCTCATTGTGCCTCACTTGATGGGCTTTGAAATGAGCCTGGCAAGAAAGTCTGGACACTCTATTTAGATTTACGTTAATCAGCAAACCAAAAAGAAAATCGAACTCCATAAAGGGTACAGCCTACTCTATTTCATGCGGTAATAATAGGCCCCTCTAAGTGCTCCACCGACATTTTACATGAAAACTAAATTAATGCAGACGAAGAGATGGAGCAAACTCCAAAAAACTGAGAGAGAAAGAAAACTGGTTGATTGATGTTCAACCCTCTCCAGAAACCAAATGTAAAAAACTTGTTATATATAAAACGCTAAGTCGGTCCGTTTTCCAAGATTCATTAACCATACAATAGCGAGACGAGATTTCAGGCCAAATTCATTTTCACTAGACTGTAATAATTTGTCTGATATATTTTATTTCTAGCAGATAAACAATACACCGGTCTTCATAAGTGTTAACGGCAGAGGGGCGGTAAATATTAACACAGAGTGAAAATAAAGGGGTCAAAAATATTTTTAGAACGCAACATAACGTGAAATAAAATATCAAAAACTCCGATATGGTTTTGTAAGACAGAAGAGAGTATTAACAATGTCAATACTTAAATCGTAATGATTGTATTTTTTGAACTATTCAATTAAACTTTCTTTGAATAAAACGAAAATAATAACCGCGATGATTACAATATTTGATACTAATTTACTGCAGGTTATACTTCTTTCAGAACTACACATTACTCATTAAGCATCTTTAAAACATTTTGTAGCGTTCTAGACACTATTAACGCACCGGTTTAATATTGTGAGTATCTCCGCGTCACAATTCCGCTTGTCCGAGCCTCATTTAAACTCTCGAAGATTGTCTAAAACGTGTACCTATCTTTTTCAAAGTTGAAGTCCTGCATTGCAGTTCTGATTTTAATAACTTGCTACAATAAAGTAAGCTAGACATAAAATCATATATATTTCATTGTTTGAAATGTCCTTTGAATCCTGGTTCAAATTAAGTTGCCAACACTTGACCTTTATCTAATGACAATACCTAGACGTACTATTGTCGAACAATGTGACGAATTTCCTTGAAGTGAATACAATACCCATCAGTCTTTGATCCATACAAATGATCTCCTTTAGAGGTGCATAAAGCTGTTCTCCTAATGGGGAAGAGACATTCTACGAAGAACAGCCTCCCTCCCGTATCTAAATTTCACTTCAAAAACATATCTTTCTTTGCCCAGAAAAAGTTTTATAATCTTATGATACATTGAAATTTTGTTTTTACAATTAATTTTAACTACAATAGACGATATTTTTTTCAAACGTGGGACGTTCAAGAAGGAATAGATACCTAAAAAATATATAAAATACTAATGAGACAACAAGGATATACATACAAGGTAGTCTCCATTTCAAAATGTGGCCAAAATGTCACTTTACATTAAACTTTTCTTCAAATACTGTATTTAATTTCCATCACATTGCTAATTCTTGTCCCTACATCACTGCATCTTTTAGCGTAGTTTCGTGTTTTTTAAAATACACGATGGTTCTTAAAATTGCATTGCTACTAATTTCGAATCATAACGAGCTTTGTTTATTTACTCGGTTTTTTGTCCCGGAAATTTTGAGTTTGCATAACATACAATGTCGAAATGTCTTCGCTTATTGGTCCCGGAACCAGAATGGCATCGTTTAATGCATCAACTGGCTTATTTCCACTTTTTAATTCACACGTTGCTTCACTTTCAGTTGCCATATGAGAACCGTCTAAAACACATCTTTTAAACAATTAGCTGCTTCGCCTTGAGTATCTAGACTCCAGAGCGATTTAGTTTGTTTTTCAAGTAAGTCTACAACACTCGTTGGTTAATTTCTACACCATGAAAGGAAAAGGAAAATCAATTACTATAAAATCCCACAGGCGCTCAGATTTCCGAAATAATGAGTTCCAAAAGTATTTTAATTGAAAAGTGATTGTAAACCTCCAAGCAATTGTGGTCGACCAGCATTACGCGAGGGTAGCATATATAAATTGAGAGTAATTAATTAACTGTTGAACGCTGAACGCATAAACAGCAGTCTGGATTTTAAACCTTATATAAGAGGACATTTTTTAGTTACGTACCACGTTTGAAGTTAAATTTTATCTGGTTTCCTTCATGAATTCAAATGTAGAGTTGTTTGAGTTTCATGGGTATGGTTTCAGTATAGGAAACACGAAGTAGCCTAGTCATTTGAACTTAACACACTTTGCAAGGGTATGGACAAATTGCAATAGTTTTGTGGTAATTAGTTACATATTTCCATTACATTTACATATGGATATTTTCTTTTTTCTTGAACAGTCATATTTAGGTAGTAAAATACCATTTTTCTGTACACAAAAACCTTTTAATAGTTTTTGTAGCAACCTGTATTTTTCTTCGTCGAAAGTCCTAAATTTTATATAATTTTCCCGCTTTATTCCAATAATAAATAAATTAGTTAATGAATTACTATAGTCATAATTTGAATTTCAGCTTTATTGTTTTTGTCCAAATTGATATTATAATATCATCCATAATATACTAGATTTGAGAGTAACAAAGAATTTTCGAGTATCGTATCTTGAACAACATGGTTCTTAATCAGTTATTAATTTCAGGACACTAAATTAACGAGGATTGTCGTAGTTTCATTCTAAGGAAATAAAAGTCAAAAACAATAACTTGTTCTAACTGGACTGGTAACTAGGTCATTTCTGATGACTTACCACTTATGTTCAAGACTTTTAAGAGTGTTCGGCAGTATCTTCCATGTTTGGTAGTTCACTCGTAAACTCATAAAAAGATCATTATAACTATTTACCTATTTTCACAGGAATGTAATATCTACGTATGCGTATAAAGTACATTTGTGAAAAATCTGTTTTGGAAGGGTCACTATTTAGTTCATACAACTAAAATTGCAAATGAATGGGTACCCCTGACAAGCCGTCGTATCAACGTATGGGTATAGAGTACATTTGTGAAAAATCTGTTTTGGAAGGGTCACTATTTACTTAATACATCTAAAATATCAAATGAATGGTTACCCCTGACAATACGTCGTGTATACCGTATGTATGATGTTTATGCTATGGTCTAATTCCTAATGTAATGAAAGCGGGGGATTTGTGCAGAAACCAGAAAATCAATGATTAAGTACTGGAAATTGCAACTTGCGTCATGCGTTCTGTCTGGCTATACTAAAATACGATTTTGCGAGGGAAATAGGAAAATAATTCGATTACAACGATGTGTGAGTAGACTAATTAACATGTGGTGCTCCCGGGCATTAATTAAAACTTTCACGCATATATAGTGTTGACATACACAACGCATTTAAAGTTAATTGTTTAGGCCGTGTAACATCATGCGTGTTCAACAAGAACGAACACTGTTTGGCTGTTAGATATAGCATTATGGTACATTACATGGAAGAAGATCACTATATGCTATGATTAATCGTCAGCTGTTAACATGTTGGCTCATGACGTCATGCGGATACTCATCGCACTAAACTCTGAAGTGACTTGTTGGGACAAACACTCTATTTTGGAAAACCTTGACGTTCTAGAGTGGCCTGCAGATGCGATTATTAAGCAAAGTTTTGATATCTTGCTTGTGTAGAGTGGCCTGGTGGTAAACAATACCCATGTTTGTATATCCTTGTCTTCATCTATGTCTGTATATACTTGCCTGTGCACAGTGACCAACAGCCATGCTTGTATATCCTTGAGTGTGTACAGGGGCTAACACCCATGTTTGTATATCCTTGCCTGTGTAGAGTAGCCTGATGGTATTCAACACCCATGTTTGTATATCCTTGACTGTGTAGAGTAGCCTGACGGTATTCAACACCCATGTTTGTATATCATTGCCTTGTGCACAGTGACCAACAGCCATGTTTGTATATCCTTGCCTGTGTAGAGTAGCCTAACGGTATTCTACACCCATGTTTGTATATCCTTATCTGTGTAGAGTAGCCTGATGGTATTCAACACCCATGTTTGTATATCCTTGCCTGTGTAGAGTAGCCTGATGTGTTTGTATATCCTTGCTTGCCTGTTTACAGTGACCAACAGCCATGCTTGTATATCCTTGCCTGTGCACAGTGACCAACAGCCATGTTTGTAAATCCTTGCCTTGTGCACAGTGACCAACAGCCATGTTTGTATATCCTTGCCTAGTGCACAGTGACCAACAGCCATGTTTGTATATCCTTGCCTTGTGCACAGTGACCAACAGCCATGTTTGTATATCCTTGCCTGTGTAGAGTAGCCTGACGGTATTCAACACCCTTGTTTGTATATCCTTGCCTTGTGCACAGTGACCAACAGCCATGTTTGTATATCCTTGCCTGTGTAGAGTAGCCTGATGGTATTCAACACCCATGTTTGTATATCCTTGCCTGTGTAGTGTAGCCTGACGGTATTCAACACCCTTGTTTGTATATCCTTGCCTTGTGCACAGTGACCAACAGCCATGTTTGTATATCCTTGCCTGTGTAGAGTAGCCTGATGGTATTCAACACCCATGTTTGTATATCCTTGCCTTGTGCACAGTGACCAACAGCCATGTTTGTATATCCTTGCCTGTGTAGAGTAGCCTGATGGTATTCAACACCCATGTTTGTATATCCTTGCCTGTGTAGAGTAGCCTGACGGTATTCAACACCCATGTTTGTATATCCTTGCCTTGTGCACAGTGACCAACAGCCATGTTTGTATATCCTTGCCTGTGTAGAGTAGCCTGATGGTATTCAACAGCCATGTTTGTATATCCTTGCTTGCCTGTGCACAGTGACCAACAGCCATGCTTGTATATCCTTGCCTGTGTAGAGTAGCCTGATAGTATTCGACACCCATGTCTGTATATCCTTGCTTGCTTGTGCACAGTGACCAACAGCCATGCTTGTATATCCTTGCCTGTGTAGAGTAGCCTGATGGTATTCGACACCCATGTTTGTATATCCTTGCCAATGCACAGTGACCAACAGCCATGTTTGTATATCCTTGCCTTGTGCACAGTGACCAACACCCATGTTTGTATATCCTTGCCTTGTGCACAGTGACCAACAGCCATGTTTGTATATCCTTGCCTTGTGCACAGTGACCAACAGCCATGTTTGTATATCCTTCCCTTGTGCACAGTGACCAACAGCCATTTTTGTATATCCTTGCCTTGTGCACAGTGACCAACAGCCATGCTTGTATATCCTTGGCTGTGTAGAGTAGCCTGACGGTATTCAACAGCCATGTTTGTATATCCTTGCCTTGTGCACAGTGACCAACAGCCATGCTTGTATATCCTTGGCTGTGTAGAGTAGCCTGACGGTATTCAACAGCCATGCTTGTATATCCTTGCCTTGTGCACAGTGACCAACAGCCATGCTTGTATATCCTTGCCTGTGTAGAGTAGCCTGATGGTATTCAACAGCCATGTTTGTATATCCTTGCCTTGTGCACAGTGACCAACAGCCATGTTTGTATATCCTTGCCTGTGTAGAGTAGCCTGATGGTATTCAACACCCATGTAGTATATCCTTGCCTGTGTAGAGTAGCCTGATGGTATTCGACACCCATGTTTGTATATCCTTGCCTGTGTAGAGTAGCCTGATAGTATCCAACAGCCATGTCTGTATATCCTTGCCTTGTGCACAGTGACCAACAGCCATGTTTGTATATCCTTGCCTGTGTAGAGTAGCCTGATGGTATTTTGCACCCATGTTTGTATATCCTTGCCTGTGTAGAGTAGCCTGATGGTATTCAACACCCATGCTTGTATATCCTTGCCTGTGTAGAGTAGCCTGATTCAACAGCCATGTTTGTATATCCTTGCCTGTGTAGAGTGACCAACAGCCATGTTTGTATATCCTTGCCTGTGTAGAGTAGCCTGATGGTATTTTGCACCCATGTTTGTATATCCTTGCCTGTGTAGAGTAGCCTGATGGTATTCAACACCCATGCTTGTATATCCTTGCCTGTGTAGAGTAGCCTGATTCAACAGCCATGTTTGTATATCCTTGCCTGTGTAGAGTGACCAACAGCCATGTTTGTATATCCTTGCCTGTGTAGAGTAGCCTGATGGTATTCAACACCCATGTTTGTATATCCTTGCCTTGTGCACAGTGACCAACAGCCATTGTTGTATATCTTTGCCTGTGTAGAGTAGCCTAACGGTATTCAACACCCATGTTTGTATATCCTTGCCTTGTGCACAGTGACCAACAGCCATGTTTGTATATCCTTGCCTGTGTAGAGTAGCCTGATGGTATTCAGCACCCATGTTTGTATATCCTTGCCTTGTGCACAGTGACCAACACCCATGCTTGTATATCCTTGCCTGTGTAGAGTAGCCTGACGGTATTCAACACCCATGTTTGTATATCCTTGCCTGTGTAGAGTAGCCTGATGGTATTCAACACCCATGCTTGTATATCCTTGCCTGTGTAGAGTAGCCTGACGGTATTCAACAGCCATGTTTGTATATCCTTGCCTTGTGCACAGTACCCTGCTGGCGTGACACAGCCTCTTGATATTGCTTCTGTTGTCACGCTCCGCACGCGGCGCAACTCTCTCTCTGACTCCGGGACAAGGAAGTCCCAATCCTTCTACTCCTTCCTGTCGTCGCGTCTCGGCTCTCATCCCGTGTACAAGTGCTCGACTGTCGGATCCACCGCTCCACCGCTCCACCCGTCATCAAGATGGATGCTATATAATTCATCACGTATTGAAAATGCATTTTGTCCCGCAACTCACCGTAATGCTATATCAATCTACCATGCATGCGGGCATATGGAAATGTGAAATCGTTTACCTATTAATAATACAGCCAATACGAGAGAGAGGCTGTCAGTTTGTTTCTACCGTAAAATAGAAGCGCGTGTATAGAGAGAGAGTGAGTTTCATTTGGATTCTGTTTAGATGAGTATACGTAAAAAAAATTGCGCCGTAAAACAGGCAATGTCAAAAATTACGATGATAAAAATGGAGACAATGTAAACGAAAATTGCGTCAGGTTTATACAATGGAGTACTGAGGGATGCAATAGATATTTAAAAAGGAGTTTTGCAAAATTGTAGTAAGCCTTCTCAACTATGGAGGCTTGAATTTAAGAAAAGGAACGCAGGGTGTTAAAAATTTGTAATATCGACATAAATTACAAATATTAAATGAGGGTTACAGACTGAGGGGGTAGAACTTGAGATACCTCTCGTTAAATATTTTTCATTTAAATCCTTATGACTGAAAAGTTTATAATTTGTTTTGGGTACCCTTAGTTACTTATTTATTATTTAACACCCAATGGATGTGAAAGGTTTGTATTACTTTAAAATTACCCTCTTTTATTATTTCTTAATGACTATTCCAAGTCCCAGTACTCGATCGTAAAAGCTGTAAGCATGTTTACCTACTTTGCCGCCATTTTATACTTTTGCCATTTACCGTCGCCATTGTTCCATTCAACCATTTGTAAGAGGTTGGCTTGACTTACTCGACTCTGTCCTATCAACTGTAAACCCTTTCTCGTATCTAAATTAACAAGACCAATCACTTAACAATGGCGCTTTGATCAGCTGTGCAAACGAACAAAGCTCATAAATCTCACAGCCCCGCTGGTCTTCTTACACTTTTTAACGCTATTATAGACTAATAATTAAACATAGATTTTGATTTATTTAAGTGAAATCTAATAAAACGGATTTCTTAAGATCTCCATTGTGCGTTAAGCCAACGCCAAAGCAGAATCCCCCTTTGTTCCCCCAGACCACCATTTGACAGGATCTGAGTCGGAAAATATTTTCAGAATTGTCAAAGAATTCACACAAAGGTAATTTGATTTGAAAAGAACACAATGTTATGAATAGCGAAGTATTACCAATTTTTGTTCAAAAAGTAATCCTAAATTAGATAAGGGTTGCAAGGTGTTGCAGGGAACTCGGCACTCGCTTTAAAATACTCTGGAAATGCTTTCAAAAAATCAGCTGGAAAAAATGTTTCGCAAATGTTACGAAACGAAACGATGTATTATATTGCTATAGCAAGCGTAAGATATAGGAAAGACATGGAAGGCCTTGGCTGGAGCAGTGAGGGAGGGGGAGTTTCAGTTTTAATCAAAACTTGGCTGGTTCTTGGGGAGCACCATGCAAGGCAGGGCGCAGGTGCGAGTAATGGGCCCAGCCGAGCCTCTTCTCCGGCACTAGCAAACTTTTATGTCAAATGGTTTTAAAGCTTATACCAAGCATTGATGGCGTCATCTTTAAGGCGGATGAAACACTGCTACTACGTTTAATAGGTCTACAGGATAATGTTTATGAAACGCACATAAAATGTAAGGGGCTAACAGGACTAGGATCCCAACGACTTAACTGCCCGGACTAGATTCAATCCATTCTTCACCGTTATCCGCAAGAAATATACGCTGTGAGTTTTGTCTGAAACCTTCAGTAACCACACTTTACTGAACTGAAAGAAACGGTATATATAAGCTTGCGCGTACGCACACAATACTGGTACTTCTGTTCATACCTCCTTCTATTCATACTTTTCAAACCTCTCTCCTCAGATCACTCGGATGTCCTCAATCTATGCTTTTATCTACCTACCTCTTGTCTTCTCTCTCCCCCTCTCTCTCTCTCTCTCTCTCTCTCTCTCTCTCTCTCTCTCTCTCTCTCTCTCTTTTGTGTATTTATTGCTTTGTAGGAACTGTCACTTTTTGTTTACAAAATCAAGCACTATTATCGCACGAAGACTGAAAAGGGGGAAATTTAATCTCCCTAAAAATTTAAACATTCACACTTTCATCTTGCTCGCTAGTAATAGTTTTCCGTAACGTGAAAGTAAAACGTAATATTGTGGAAATGCGTTGTCAAAATTGTGTATTATATTCATTTTTGAACATCGTGTAAGAGCCCATATAGGTGTCATCTTCATTTTTACAACACAACGATCGAAATAATATGGATCTATTGGCATCGAGTCGTCGATCCTTTCTCTCAAGTCGTGAACCAAATGTTTTGATAATGTCTGTTTGCTATTTTGTCTTCAGTCAACTATCTAAATATTATACTTGAATATAATTTAGCAAGTATGAAGCGAGCAAGTTCATCTTATGATGCCAATGTGTTGACTTTCAGTATTCCTAAGGATAATGATATAGTATAGTACCCTCACTCTCCCTAAAAATCGTTATCTACCGATTGATCTTTACTAGGAATGTCAAACGATATTAAATTCCATATCGATAATCGCAATAATAATAAAAAATTATCGCGGCGATAATATCGGCGCAAAAAAATATCGTCCCGATATTGCATTTTCAATTTTTATCGCGATATATCGCCACGATGTTATGAAATAAGCTCTAATGCTACTTTTTAACATTTCATATGTGGGGTGGGGAGGGGGGGGGGGGGGAGTTGCGAATGGTTTTCCTGAGGCTACATCGAAGGAGGGCACTCGGCGGCTGGTCGGTGGTCGCTCGGCTAACGTTGAGCAGGCGCCAAATTCAAATATGAAATCAAGTCACCGCGATAATCGGGATATCGCACAGAATTGAATATAGTACAATTATCGCGATATGTTTAGCCATATCGCGATAAAATCGATATACGATATTATCGATATGCGAAATCGTTGACATTCCTAATCTTTACACTAAACCAATACTATTTATGTTCGTCTTCATCGTTTAGGAACTTAAACGAGATTGTTCTGTTCATTTAACGTTTCTTACTGAAATTAACAGCCGTTCGGTTGGCAATTGTTAGAGACAGTAGTTTTTCGCAATAGCGATTAATGCGACGAGTCTTAGGTATCAGCGAAATCACAATTTCTTTACAAATTATGAAAATATAGTTATTTTAATAATAAAATAATTACTGCGAATTTTTGCGAAAACCAACAATTCAAGCGAAACACACCTTTAATAGCGAAATCGAGGTTTGAATGCGAATTTAAAGCGAAATTGGCTAATATTGTCCATATATACATGCTTTTGGGGCGAGTTGTACAAGTAAAAATGCAGACGTAAGTTTGTGTTGCCATTCAAATGGTAGATCCTGTACTTTTTTTAGACTGGTCAAGAAGTGCAGTTTGTAGTGAGGGCGGAAGGGGGTGTCTACTGTCTTTTAATTGTCTTTTAATTTGCAGTAGGATATTTCTTTAAACCTAATAATAGTTAATTAATTACTATGTATGTATTCATTTGCAATTAAAAACTTATTATCTAAAATATATCATAAAGTATTTTATTTTTATGTCTTGTGAAAAACGTGATTCCATCCAGCCTAAGCTGTATTAGTCTATTTCCATTACTGCGAAATAACAGCGAAAATATAAAGCATTAATGCTACGGAAATGCGAAATTTCAAAACATTAATGCGAAAATTTTGCGACTTTAATGCGAAAAACTACTGCCTCTAGCAATTGTCTTCTTGATAATCACGTTCATCAAGATACGAGGAACAGAAAAAAACACGCCCTTGCGACCTGAAATAAATACTCTTAACGATTTAGAAATAACGAGACTAATTTAAAATTAGAAGTTTTTTAAAGCGAACAAATCTTTGTATAAAAAATTCTCTCATTTTCTCGTATACCTGCACTTTTACAAGATGAAGTAAAACTTTAAGTGACCTTTTAGTTTCATATCGAGATTTGAAGCGTTTTGAGCAAATAATATTAAAATTCGAAAGATTTCGGAGTCCGGGTTAATGTTAATGAAATTTAACACTTTTCGGGTTATTCCGCGTCGTTGGTCACACTCTTACGGCGTTCTGACGACGGGACCCAGAGCGTTCTTGAAACGCGTCAACTTGAAGCAGCATGTCAGCATGAAGCTGTTACTAACGTATCGGAAAACCCCTAAAAGTGTTTAACTTTATTTAGTAACACACAATATATAAATAAACTGGGAATATGTTTGTACATTAACAGTTTTTATTAACATCACCTGCTTTATTTAAACAATAAATGAAATGAAAACTACTGAATAAATACCCAGCTGTTACGCCAGCCAGACAAAGTGGTTGTTGTCTGTGTTATTTATAGCTTTGAAACGGGCAATGTTTGTTTTTAAAAACATTAAACGAAAATAAAACAATGCGCATTGTTTTAGACGCTCTACGGCAGCTTTGTAGTCAACCATAACCGTTTAATGTATAATTGTAGGCTTGTAACATCGGCTATAGGTTGTGTATTCTGACAGACAGAAATCAAATAACCCACCGTCGAGGGCTTAATAAAACCCAGCTCAGGTGAAGAAGCATATTCGCTATTCGAATTGTGTTTGGCATTTTTGTAATGTAGATAATTTTGAAAGAAATTTAATGTGTTTCAATTTGGTTCACGTAGTAAGTAAAAATAAAAACTGCTTTAAAAGTAGGAAAGCGGTGCTTTGGTAAAATATCGGAATGTAGATGATAAAAAAATATATTCTGATCAAGTATAGTGGTCGTTATCAACTCGTTTCTAAGTCCATTCTTCATCGTAGTTCATAATGAAAATTACATTTGAATCTGTTTTTGTTAATCGAGTGAATCACAATCAAAAGTGAATCACGATGTAGTAAATATACATCCACTATACAGTATCCAACAATTCCCAACTGTAAATTTAAGTCACGTAATTAGGGTGGTAATGACGAAATATAGTTCTTTCATCGAAATAATCATTAATTTGGTAACTATGATGTAACATGTAATTGCAATGTTCAATTATTATAACCCAATTATAAAGATGGTTATTCGATAATTGATTACATAGGATTTTGAAATTCATAAATTGGAACTAATTGCAACTGTTATATCAGTCTTTGTAATGCGAGCTGCATTTCCCGCAATGAATTCCAATGGGTTCTCCGGTTGGCTGGGCACATTACCTCGCTTTGCAATCTAATGATTGACTTCATTAAATATGTCGTACTTTTACTAAAATACTCATCTATGTAGTCTTTGTTTAAAGTTTACCCTCCCTAAATGAGCAATTATTGGCCACAAATATTTGTTTTATTATTTCGATATTAATTGGCCACAACAGATTGACAAAGGGGACATATCAGAACATGCTTATTGTCTCCCACACACCAGTACGCCAGTATGTATGACAGTACTATAGATGGGGAATGTGGAACATTACTATCCGATGTTTCTGTATATCTGGCCTATCGCGTAGCAAGCAGAGCAGAAAGGAGTTCCTATAGCTCACAATAACTTTGCCGTCAGGATTAAAGTAGCCCCAATCTAAATAGTCTCATCTTCTTATTCTAACAAAATGGCTGAGTCCAATAGTACCAACTTAATCTTCTACTTCTCTAGTTCCTACGGTTACTCTACTTGAAACCATTAGTGATAATTTACTACCGCAGATTGGTTACATGGAAATATGAAAACCAGCGGGCATGACTAATGAGGCGTGTGCACTCTACTAACCGCAAGACTGCACCTTACGAATGTGTAAAATAACGCCAGGAATCTCTTGATTTTCGATAAACAGCTTGCATGAAAGAGAAACATCAGATAATTTTTTGTTTTTACAAAAAATATATCTTTTATGGTCAGTTAATTTATCAGTGTTGGGAGCCACATCTTTTATAGACATGATAATATTAGAAATGATATTTTGTATTGCTGTTTCTATATATACTTATAGCCACACTGAGGTATTTTCAGAAGAGCATCTTTGTAGCTTTTAGTGTGGGTTTTTTCATCACACCGGTAACAAAAACCGTTCGCTATACAGTTGACGAAAATAAATTGTATGTCAAAATGTACTTAAGATAATGCGCCAAAAACACTTAATTATTATATAAATCGTTCATCACAATGTTGACATCCTCGCAAAAAGCGCAATATTGACGATACATGTTATAATGTCTGCAACATTTTAAAAGCAATTTACTCTACCTATAAATCAAAGTTTACTGCTCATACTTAACTAATCAAATAAATACCTATATCGGAATCTCCTTCTGGGAAGGAATGCCTTAAAATGCTCATTTTATAGCAATCAAATAATTTAATAATTTGGGAATTTAACTTGCTTCGATGAAAACCTGCACCAAACTTCCTTAGAAATGCAATAGTTTTACAATCTAGTCCAGGCACGCGTTAACACAACAAGCAAAACGAGCAATGCCAGCGTAATTTGATCAGATTCATTTGATATTTGATCTGAAGGTGTTATTTGATATCGCGGGTCTCCCACAGGTGAATATAAGTAGCATTTTCGAACTTCATTTTTCCATTTCCGTAAAACTATTTCCTTTATCATAATTCAGAAGTGGAGGTATTCGTATCGATACATTCCCTTTAAAACTACCGTCAACTCTGAAATAAAATTGTGACGGGCGTAGACCTTCGTAGCTAAGTGGCGGACCCACACAGTCCCAATCGCAGCTTTGTAACACAACCTCGATGTGTCTTTAGCGCTACTGTTGCCATTGAGGTTGGTTCTGAGACAGCAGTAGAATTATTGTGATCGCACTATTATTATTTAATTTTATTATTACATAATTTAGTTACATAATAATAGTAATACTCATAATAACAAATACTTGTATGAATACTTGTGTTAAACGATTTTAGTTTCGTTTGTATTACTATAGGATGGTTGTTACTTTTTATATTATATGTATATCATTTAAATCTTCAAAGATATTATATATGAGCTCGTTGGCGATAAAGGGAGGTTCTTATTAGAAGAAAGTCTCTTATTTATGCATATTTTACGAAAAGCGCCGTTTCTCTTGTGTTAACTGTAATCAAAGAGATTTTACCAAACAAAAATATCACGATAAGCTTTGTAAAATGAATTCGCTTTGTAACATTATATTGTATTCTCAGGTAAGACTTAGTTCATTTTGATCTTTTAGTCTCACAACTGCAAATCTCAGTTTGTTCATAATGTCTGTGAAGATTTGCTTAAATCCCTTCAGATTATTCCAAGAGCCACCGGTTGGTATTCGCACTAGAGTTATATGTAATCGAGGTGCGCTATTATTAACTGTTTAGTGTTTAACCTGATGTATGGACATGTGCACAGTACTGTTTATTGTAGTTATTGTGCTTAGTTAATTACATTACTAATCAATATCGTTGCAGAAGAGCTGCCAACATTACGGTGATCTAGCAACACAAACACACATTGCGCTGTGCTGTGTATGTATGGGATATTGCACTCGCAGGCAACTGCAAATAAGTAATAAACAATAACGCATAATATGTGCTTACAGGTTAATCAACTTGTTTAAAGTGAAGGACAAAATAGATTGGTCTTGAATTCGACGAGCGAAGAACCGTAATTAGTGAAATGTGATTTACAAGAACGTGCTCTGAGGTCATAAGATAGGGCATCAAGTAACTTATGATAACTCATCATTAATATATTTATAATAATACATCATGAAGATAATTTGTTCTCATGGGAAGTACCTTAATTTGTTAATGAGATTTTAGGGATACTGCGAAAGGAAATCTAGTTTGTTTTAAATGAGCACGAACTGTGTTCATCGTAGGGCATCAAGCTTCCGCATAAATGAAACATAATGAGTACTTTATACTTTATAGCATTTCTACAACGAGTCTTCTATTTAGCATTAATTGCGTGTTTATAATATTAATATTATGAATTGACGAACAAACCAAGACCCAGATGTCGTATCATTGAGAGTTATCTCCAGTAAAAAAATGCCAGCATTTATACAGAGTAAGTTGCGGTAAGTAACTTCTCTATACTAATGGCTCCGTCCTAATGCAAAATAATGGTAGCCGAGGGATCTATTTGGGAAACAAACGAACATGTACTCACTTTATTTCCCTTACGCAAACACCCTCATCCGAAATGACAAGCGCGTGCTCTTTCGCTCTTTCGCTCTTTCGCTCTTTCGCTGTTTCCACCTACCTGGTCCATCCGCACGTTGTCGACTACGAAGTTAAACCACAACCGGAACCTGGGGTTGCAAGTATCTGGCCGAATAAACAGGTCGTATTCAAATTCAGAAATTAAGTCGACTCGGCCGAGGTTCCCTGAAAAAAGAAGAAAAAACACATTTTAGAAAGTGACAGTTTGACACGATATTCAAAACAAATCAATTGAGATATTGTGAAATACAATTCGCCGTCATTCCGAATTGACGTTGACAAGAGAATGACAAATTTCGCTCCAATAAGTTGCGCGATGTATAGATTAGTTCGGTTTAAAATTATTGTGACATAAATACAATATTTCGAGAAATGTCTGTGTTTCAGTTTCAACTAAGTTTAAAAAAGATTCTGTATATACATTTTGACGTAGACTTGTATTATAAGGCGAAGGGATATTTACAGTTTTCAGGCATACCTCAATAATGCGACACAACACCGTAATGAAATAATATATCTAGATGTACTTTTATATAAACTGCAGACTTTCTTCTAAATATTTATAATATTGGAATCGTTCCAGTTTTAAAGTTATTATTTATTATAGATTTAATAAAAATATAACTATTCTACTAATTGGAACAATATAAATGTTGATCAGACAATCCTAAGTGCTTACGAAACCACATTTTTATGTAGGTAGCATTCTTGAAATGCAGTTCAAAAAGTGTAAACGTTGAGTGCCGTGTTTTAGCAATGAGTCCTTGAATAGTGAACACCACCTCGAATCATCCTGTACTCACAACGAGAGAAAGGTAGTGGATGAGAAATGTAATATATTGGACTGAGTATGTCCACTCTTGTATTATGTCATTACTCTGCGTTGTGGTTTACAGTTTAGAGCAAGTCCGTCTCTTTGAAGCCAGGAATCTGTGCGTAACGGAACGACGAGGTACTTCACGAGAAATTAACTCAGATTAGGAACCAAAACACAGCGTATTATCTCTCGAAATTCCGACATAAGCGTTCAACCAAAGTTTGGTAAACAAAGGCTTAATGGTGTGTTCAAACTGCATTACATATTACACATCGCTCTTTGGTGGTATACCGTATATTTTTCAGAGGATTATCTAAACTTAAGTAATTGTATAATAATGTATAATATGAAGTTGAATATTTTTAACGAAATTCTAAACAAAGTTTGAACGATATTGTCTCTGGCAAAATGTTCTTAACATTTTATGAGATGAAACTATATACATCGTAAAAAGTTATGAATTAGGTTAATAGGTTAATAAAGTATCAAAAGGTGTAAAATAAATTAAGTATTTTGGTAGGTGTTAAATCTTACAATAACTGTGATTTTAAGGTACAAATATATTATTTCTCATTACTTTCGTGCATTAAACTTCTTTAAAACAGTTATCGCTTAACCAATCAGTTTTCTGATCCGTTTATGATAAACATAAACATCTATGACGTTAAATCTGTCACGTGTTTCCACCATCAAAGATTGTGATATTTTCTTCTCACTGATACAACCAAACCATGTACGGTGGGGACATTAACACGGGTTGGCTCTGCTAAAACAACTTTCGCTAAGCTTCGCACTCGCTGAGGCCTGAGACGCTGAGACGCAATCTTCGTTATTAATGGGTTAATATCTAGGGTTAGCTCAGCCATCAGAATGCATAGCCTTTAGCTGAGCTTAGGCGCCGGAGGCCTCAATCGCAGTCCCGCTAAATAGAAGCCGTTAACATGCCATCAACTGAACGACCAGCAAGTCCAATTTTCAGGGATTTCTATGAAGTATAGAAAAATCCCTACTTAAACCGTCTTTGCAAGAAGCGTATTAAAGTTTCGTGATTTCAAAGAAGTAAAACTAAGGAATATTGGGTTTGTATGCTGTGTTATTTAACACGCGATTAAAAGAAATAACTTTTGGTATTGAGAAAAATAAATATTGAGATTTGGAATAAATGTGTGATCAGTATACGTATGGTGTGTACCAATGTATAGACAGCATCAAATGGAGCAAATAATAGCATTATAGATGTGGTGTTACCTGCGAATGTTGGAGACCTCTTGAGAAAGCAAGAATCACTTGAAAGAGCTAACGAAGATAGACGTTAATGGAAAAATTTAGAAATCATTTAGTTCGTCAAATTCTAGTATTTCTAACAGAGAAAATTATCATATTTATTTACATTTTTTTTTTTAGAATGCGTTTAATGAAAATTAAGCACCATCATTGAGATTTAAAAAGTAATATTTATTTCTTGGACTTAAATAAGAAATCATTATATTTGATTTACAGTTTTATAAGCGTATGTCATCACATCTAGCATCGTTGCCAAACTATTCTACATAGGCCTAAAGCCTAAATGTCACCTGAACGTTTGGGTCATCTTCATTGTCTTCGTTATGAGCGCAACTCACACGCGCACGCACACAAATTGCGAGTAAAGCTTTCCAAGCAATTAATAATTTACGAAGCTAATAGCCCAGTAATAACAAGCTCGACTCTCGTCCAATAATCGCATGGCGCGATGAGAGCCACTGAACGATGGCAAAAACTAGCGACGCGCGGTAGATTGTCTCTTCGGGCTGTTGTGTTGTCAAGTGGAACGGCGAATTTCGATTCCGCTAAACTAGAAGGCCGACATTATTATGAAATGTAATTTTTAAAAAATGTTTTCGTAAAAACCAATATGTATAAATTGTAGAAATCAAAATTACGTTAGATAATAAAGACGTTTTTTATGAAATTAAAAACGTATAAATTATCCAAATAAGAATGACGTTATAAAAAACGTTTTCATAAAAATAAAAATGTATACATTCTACAAATAAAAATGACTTTGAAATTGAAACAAATTTCAGCCTACGTTAATGGTAATTTTGTTATACAAATAGATTAAAATTAAAATTCAAATTTCAAGTAAAAAAATCCTGAACCGGGGATCGATCCCTGAATATTTTTTGTATTTTTTTGTCGAGTTTTTGTATTTCTAAAAACGAATTCACGTATCCTCTGACTAAAATAAACCTGCTATTTTGGAAGCTGCTGCGAAAACAAATCTAGTAAGTTAGGAAAAACGTTTATAATTGAGATTACGGTTTTTAATTTAAAGTTCATTACTGAGGTTTCAAAACTAGGTTGTAAATCCGTCGACATTTTCCGCCATATGATAGAAATCCCGACTAACTTAATTAAAGCTGGATGTAACAGAGCCTACATTAGGTTTCTCTCCACTGAATGACGGAAGTGTGCAGACATTTTCGAAACATCACCTTCCACAGTTTTTGCCGCTAGCAGGAGTTGCATCGTAAACGATTAAACCTCATGAACTGACAGTCATTTCTTTCTGCCCTTAAAAGAGGTGTTTCTAGTTCGTGGATCACGAAATGCACTGATAATAAAAGGGGTATTCAAGCTTATTCCTGTCGAATGGCACCTCAAATTCACCGAAATCCCACATCTAAAATTCTGAAATACACAATTTCTAGCCATAACATCGAAACTTTTATTAATTATAAATATATGATCCCAAAATCATCGTTTCCGTTTCCGTTTAGCTTTTCCCTGTGTAATTAACACTTTTTTAATTAAATTTTGTTTTCAATTGTTTATACAAATAGAAAGTCTAAAAGATCCCAAACCGGAGATCGAGCCCTGAATCTATTGCATTAGAAGCTGTTAAAAAAACGCACATGATTAACGAGTTAAAAATTTCAACCCAGATTCTCAGTTTTTAGTTCTATTTATTTCTGGTCTCTCCCTCAGACAATTGTTTTTAAGAATGAAGTAATGCCGGATATTAAATTGCGTTGGTATCAACATCACAATTCATATTTTTTGTCCAAGTAAGTAGGCAAATAAATGAAAAAACGTGAGCAGTTATTTGAAAACATTATTAAATAATATAGCTTAAATCTCCCCGTGTTGTTGTTATTCATCATTAACGTTAAATAATATTTAATTAATACACATTGTTTGCTACTTATTATGGTACACGTGTACGTAATGGTAGTTGAGTTATGCGGCAAGTATTTCGATATAAAGTATGCCAATATAAATATTACACGCTTATTACATGTCTACACGTGCACGAATATCAATGTACATGGAATGATGGCCATATACGTGGTGTTCCGTTTGAACGTAATATCCATGTATAAATATCATGTGTAAATACGTTGTCTGTTCAAACTATGGTCTAATGGTAAACAAATACCTATTGTTTATTTTATTTAAAATGAATGTTCGTTTTGAAATGTAACACACACCGTTGGACACTGATTAAAATGTATTTTATTGACATATTTCACTGCTTATTGTAAGTTAATGTAAAATATACGTTTTGTTACAGAATTTTTATTTGAATGAATGAAATAATGGTTTTATAACTGAAGCCCTAACTCCAATTGTCAGTATCGTGATTGTTATCGGTATAGGGATCGCAATCGTACATTTCCTCATGCCAGATCATTACGACATTACGATTTTATTGTGAACATAGCCATAAGACCCAATATCGCAATCGTACATTTCCTCATGCCAAAGCATAACGACATTACGATTTTATCGTGAACATAGCCATAAGACCCATGTAAGTACACTTTTTCCCGATTTCCCGATTGCGATTACCATCCCGATACCAACAATTGTGGTTGTGTAATATACCTTTTGTGTGCGATGGATATGTTTCATCTAAGTTTAAAGGCAACAGTTGTAACTTGTAATAATGAGAATATGTATGATTATCTTCTGGGTTAATATCTTTCGCTAGAGTTATTTGTGTGATACGGCAAAATGTAAGGTTGTCTTCTTTTGACAATAAGTTATATAACGTCGGAGTTAAAACGAACTAAACACCACTTTTGAAAAGTTTCTGCTCTGTCATATTTTATGTCATTTCCCATAAGACGCGCTCCATTCTTTATTGAGGTACGTGATAATACAAGTTGACTAACTTTACATTGCGCCACAGTAACTTGTGGGAACTAAAACATATATGAGGGGATTACTTGAGCGGCCGGCTTGGAAACTTCCTCAACTTCCTCAACTTCTTCAACATTTTTCTCTCACTCCAGAGAGAGGTGTTCATACATTGTACACACTTCTAGGATCACAAACATACAAACTTAATTAGCTGTGTTGTTTTAAATATCGATGCTGCGGCTTTTGAGCGAACTCCATTTCCGTTATTTTGTTTGAGATAAGTTTAAATTACTAGTGTACTATTGAAGTGTGAGTGAAGGGATACTCGCAAAATTGAAATAGCACGACATGAGTGGAGGTGGCAATGCCTAGAGAACATTGCACTTTTGATAAACTGCTCAATAGCAGCGGTATGTGCTTTTTAATTGGAAACTTACTTAAAATAGATATAAATAATTAATCATGCCGTTTTTTATAAATACAGAATTTGTAAGTTATTTGTTTTCAATTTGGTTTCATTTGTTTAAGTTGTTTGTTTTCCCAATAACAATTGTTACGATTATAACATTTGGATTTTTACCAGTTTTTAATAAGGTTTTCGGTTCTTGCAAAGCTATACGTTGTCATTATTAAGCACTATGTACTACTATTAGTACTGCAGGTGTCTCAAACTATTACTAAATAACTATAAACTCGCCCAGTTTTAATAGACAGACCACCTTTTCTGTCAGGCAGCAACTTTCTAATTGATACATTCGAACGAGGGAGATTTAAGCTTAAATGTTGATTTGAAAAACTTGTTTTTTTTTTTAACTTTTCTTCACCTGAAATATCCGGTTGCCTGATAAACACGCACGTTTTCTATTTCAAATTAATTGGAAGACGCGATCGGAATGGTTTTCGTTTTGATCTAAGCGCTTTGCGTATACTTAAACTTTTCAAAGTTTCATTTTGATTAATAGAAGTAAGTAATGTTCCGTCGCTACAAAGTCCCGTTCACTCACTTGATAAGATAGCAGACGCAGAAAAGCAAAAAAAGCGAATGATAAGTAACGGAAAGTGTCTAGGGCAAGGATCAAGCTAACCTACGGTCCTGACTTGCCTGATTTATCTGAAACCTTAAGCTTACCATTACTCTATTGCTAGCCTAGCGTCACTTCGCCACATACATTTTACTCATTTCCTTAGATGAATCGAGAAAATCATCATTTTTGATATAACTGAATGAATGTACTCCGCACACTTAGTCACGTGCCCAAAAAATCTTTGATTTATTATCTGTGTTCTTCGAAAACATCGAAAATCGCTTCTTAAAATTCATAACAATTTTTTACCGTTGATAAACACCAGCGTTTAGCCTATTAAGATTAAAAAATTAAAATCGATAGACGTAAGATAAAAAACCGTACGTAAATCGCATTTTTTTCGCAACTGCTGGAATGGATGTTTTGTTCTCTAATTTGACTAGGTGTCGATATTAGTTGGTGTTAATTTGGTTGAGTGCGGGGCGCGTAGTTATATTGTAGAGAAAACAGGCAACCGTTATTTATTTATAACTTTCTATTCTTAAAATATTTCGTTACAAAATATTTCAATCAATTGTTTGTTTTTGGCGTTTTAAAGCTGTCGTCATTGGTACATTGTTACCATGTTTTTTGTCATATTGTATTATTTTAAGTTTTATTTTTATTTTTTTTGTACCCTCCTATGTATATTTGTTCAACAACTAATTAAAATAAAAAGTGAAAATAAATAAATAAATTCGTTAACTCGGCACCTCCACCAAAATCCACATTTGGCATTTTCAATGTTCTTTTCTCTTTTCTCATCTAAAATATACTTGTGAAGAGTGATCCTAAACGGGCCTTATACATTGTTTAAGGGTTTTTAAAAAATTACTATTTTTTTTATAAACTTAATTTCATTTTATATATATATAAAAAAAAAAAAAAAATAGAGACATAATGTTAATGCGATTTTTAAAGTTAAATCCAGCTGTATGGAAATTGTGCAGATATAACAGTTGGTATGTGTGTTTTCCCCGACGGGAGAAAGAGCCCAGATCCTCCGGCTCTACGTACTGGTACTCTTGCCAATTAAGCTAGCGTGGCCGTGGGAACAAACCTCTATTTAACTGCTTAGTTGGCAAGAGCACCGATACAAAGATCTGGGTTCGATCCCCAGTTGAGGCAGTCTTTTATTACAATTACTATCTCTTCGTATATGTATATGAAACCAAGGAACGTACGTAGACTGTTATTATTTTCACGGGTTGCTTTTTTAATTAAAACGCAAGCATCATGTGGAGTAATTGTATGTCATACAGTTAATTCCCCAGTGTAATTGCATTTTATCCCACATATTTGCATTGCTTGAAGATATTTCGTGTAGGGGTGCAAACAGGCTTGCCCGGGCACTAAATGTTAACTGTAACTCTTTTGGAATTCCTACATAACAAAGAAATATATCACGTGTATATGGCAGAAGCTGACAAGTTACATGCGTAGTGGTGATGGTACGTAGATGTCGTCCGCTCGTGCGTAACAGACCTGTTATACAGATCTCAAAGTACAATAACATACTTACTTACGTAATAATTATTCGTCTGTCTTGAAAATGAGAAACATCGCACGTGTTTTGTGTCATCTGCAATATTTTCAAAATAGCATAATTTATAGACGAACGCTAGTAAGAACAATGTTTGACGTGTAGGACCTACTGCCCATTGAACACCTGCTCGAGACTGTTGTATTTTATCAAGTGGGATAGACGTCCAGAAAACGATATTATAGTTAGCAGATTTTTGTATCGAACATATATTGAATATCTGAATCAAAATACGAAAGTTGTAACGTTTCTACTTTTATGCCCTTATAAGGTCATAAAGTAAACTGACAAAGATAAATGTATTAGTAATTCGCTGAATCATCAATTTTAGTTGCCCACTGCATCGCTACGTCACTATATACATGAATTACTGCTCAGATAAGGTGGGTCAGTAGTAAAACATGACCCTAAATTCTAGAGGGTATGGGTTCGGTTCCCGCCAATTAACTGTCATCATGTAGGCTACGAAAAATGACGGCAACACAAGCCTTTCCTGATAGTAAACTGGACGAATAAAAATGGACATTAGGTTTAATTTACATTACATTAATTACAGCAAAGGGAACTATGAGCTAGAAAACATATGATTGCTTATGAATATCTACTGGAACTTGGACACACAGATTTTGAACATATTTTCACTTATGTGTAACTGTCATACTCTCCAAGCATGTAAACCAATTGTAATGAACCCCCCCCGCCTCCCCCCTGAAACAAAAATATATTGAGAGTGAAAAATACAAAGAACACACTTTTTCCTAACCAGTAGAGAAATATTAACCGAGAACTTATTAAATTAATTAATTATTTAATGAGTGAGTGAATAAAATGAATGATGAATAAATGAATAAAATAATTATTATAAATGAATCAACGTACGATCATCTTCGAACCCTCCCCCCCCCCCCCCTCCCCCCCGCCAACACCGCACCATGTGCAGAGAGAATACCCAATACTGATGACTAACTGACTTTACAACTGAACGAATCAAGTTGTCTATTATCTTGTATTGGAGCATCTAGTCTGCTCTCCCTGATCGAGCACAAGAAAGAGCTATCTTTGCAAAAGGCGCAGCGGGTCTTTGATCAACTAAACACAGCTGGATTAAATCCTTGTTCCGATAGATTTCAAAACTACATCATCGTTTTCTACAAATCTGATGATAAAAATACCTCCAAGCATATTGTGCAACAGGTCATGGAATATTTCTCAAACAGATGGTTTACAAAGGGATGTCATAATGACAGCCATACAAGAAAAAGGTCTGTAGGAGATTCTAAGAAGACCTCAAAGAAACGGCCCCAGACGCAAGCTGTTTCTTTAATATTGTGAAATAACTCACTGTTAAATTTAGTTTCCAATGATGTTATAACAGATTTTCTTCATATATTTTAAATTGACTATTTTCAATTTATACTTCCCATTATTGTTTATGACTTTTATAATAACAATGAAAATAGTATATATTTACTATGTATTATACATTTTTTATAACACAACCAAATGCTTATATCTAAAATCTAGTTTTTATCGTGAACTGTGTAGCGAAATGGAATGGGCGTATTAGTAGTGTTTAAAAAAGGTGTCAAATCATCGTCGTTCAAGAAACAAGCATCATCTAAAAAAAAATAGCAAAATTAGTAAATTCCGAAATTATTCGAGTGTTTAAATTCAAGTTTCTACAAAATTGAGAATCAAGTAGCGTTTTACACAATTCCATTAAAAAATGTATAATATTAGTTGTTTTTTTACGTTTCATATTCTTTCATACTCTCCAAAGGTAACTGAGAATCAAAATTCTGTAAATGTACTTGGAAATACGCCAGAAAGGTTTACTGGACCATAGAAACAAAGCACATTAAATTACGAGGATTGTATTGGTAAAAATCAGACAATTTAAGATTTTATCAAATTGATGTGAATTAAAATTAAATTAAAAATATACTGTTGCAGTTTGCATAAGCACCAACGTCTTTTTCATTTTATGAAATTTCCTAAGTTATTTTGGATACCTTAAATAAAACAACACGAGGCTATCTTTAAACAATCTTTTAACTTGATGCTGATAACATAAATATATGTTTCTCATATTGATTAGTTTTGTGGCGAATTAACAAAAATCTTTCTCTGGTATACAGTGGTTCTTATAATGTCTACTTTATCATAGTTTTCGATTTATTATAATTTTCTTACACATATTTCAATGAATTGTCTTGCTATAAATGAAATTCTTTTTTATTATTTAAACAAAGGCAACATGAAAAAGTTTTTGCTTTAAAAGCGAAGGGTATAGTCTCTACGTCAAAAACCGCAGACGATTTTCATTATTTAATTATATCTCAAGATTGCAACAAGAAATCGAAAATCTAAATCAACAGCGCAATGTGTTTGGTAAGCCCTACAGAATGAATGAAATATAACCATAAGCGTAGTTATTTTGATTACTTATTCGATAATCAGTAATAAAATTAATTATATATAAAAAAATCATACTGATTGCAATGTAAGACACAACTTTGAACATTCAGTGTGTAGAGCTTACTAAACCACAGTGCGATGTTGGTTCAGATTTTCAATTTCGAAGTCCATTCTTGAGATATAATTTATAAATTTGAATTTTGTGGGGTTTTTGACGTAGAGGTATCCTTCCCTGTTAATGAAATGAAGCTTGCTTTGATGGAAACGTATAATGATATTTATTTTAAAGGTAGGACAAAAACAACTCTAACGCTTTTTGAGTCAGTTTAAGGTAAGTGTTAACTTAATGGTGGAAAGGGCACAAGGTACTATGGGGCTCTGCCCTTTTTTGTTGCCATCGATACGTTCTGTGTGGTTATATCTGTATTGTTGAATATTAACACAAATAAAGGAAACAAAATATAAATAAATAGAGAATGTAGCTTGTAGCTTGTATTTCGTGGCCCATGACAAACCCTGAACGCGTGTCGTTCACAGGGCATTTAACCGCGCTGTTAATTCTGAGCAGCTTAAAGTTTCTCGGCGCCGATCCACCACGCTGCAGCAAGAACATGCCACATCGTTCGTCGCTGTGTTTTATTTTCGTTATTCGAAACCTCGAGAGACACAAAAGAATTAACGACTCGGCAAAACAATGGTAAGAACAATGCCAAGCACGACAGTTGATCCTACAATTGGCGATGCATCAATGGTAGTTGTTCACTCGGTTCGCGCTTAAGTCGTATTTGAAAATTAATAACTTACAAGTGACATTTTCCGCGTCGTTAAAACAAATCTAAACTTTTGAAATTTTAAACACCTCGTTTCAACGTTACGTGCTTTATAAAACGGAGCGTAATGGAAGCTAGCAACAGCAGAATGCTCTTTGCTTTCCAATTAATTTGTTTAATGAAGGTAATATAAACTTTTCACTTCTCAGCAGTTATATTCAGGACTGTGTGACCGAGTGTAACCGCTGGCTACTCCAATAGCTCCATCACAGTCTCACTAGCTCTAATATTGTCGCTATGCCCACCTTATATTCTAATCTGTGATTAACTGTGTGTTCTCTGCTTAAGCTTTAAAAGTCTGCGGCATCAAAGCTTAAGAATTTAAGGTTTCTGTCCATGTCTTTAAAACAACATTTAAAGGGAAGATACACAAGACAGTTAGTATCACGATCTACACTAACGGAAACAAATATATATAAAATTCACGACATATTATTGCATCTAATCCAAACGTAGTGAATTATGAAAATATTTTTTTTGTTTTCTGTACACCCTGATAAACACCTGTCTTGTATATATTTCCAAAATTTCAATTTTAAAAGCTACTTACAACGCTTATATTAACTTGCCTTGTTTGTCTGGACGAAATCTTTGAATCGATATTCCACCTACTTCTAGATGTCCGATCAAGCTGAAATTTTTAACACAGACGTATTCTTGATGACAATACATGAATCATCTGTCATATTTACTAAATTGTCAATTAATTCATCATAATTAATTAATTAATGTTTTACATGGAAATCGATGAATCTTTGAAGTTTGAATCGATATTTCACCTACTTTTAAATGTCCGATCAAGTTGAAATTTTGTACACAGACGTATTTCTAATGACAATACATGAATCAATTGTCGTATTTACTAAATTGTCAATTAATTCATCATAATTAATAAATTCATGTTTTGAATGGAAATCGATGTTTAACCCACTTCACAACGTCAAATCGAGTTGAAAGTTTTTACACAGACGTATTCTTAATGACTTCACACGAATCAATTGTCATATTTACTAAATCGTCAATTAATTCATCATAATTAATTAATTGATGTTTTATATGAGAATTGAAGATTAACCCACTTCCCAACGTCAAATCGAGTTAAAAGTTTTCACACAGACGTGTTCTTAATGACAATACACGAATCAATTGTCATATTTACTAAATAATCAATTAATTTATCATAATTAATTAATTAATTGATGTTTTATATGGAAATCGATATTTCACCCACTTTCCAACGTTGAACTGAGCTGAACGTTTTCACACAGACGTATTTTTATGACAATACACGAATCAATTGTCACATTTACTAAATATTCAATTAATTCATCATAATTAATTAATGTTTTATATGAGAATCAATGTTTAACCCACTTCCGAACGTCGAATTGAGCTGAAAGTTTTCACACAGACATATTCTTAATGACAATACACGTATCAATTGTCATATTTACTAAAAGTAGTCAGTTAATTCATCACAATTAATTAATGTGTTATATGGGAATCGATATTTCACCCACTTCCCAACGTCGAATCGAGTTGAAAGTTTTCACACAGACGTATTCTAATGACAATACTTGAATCAATTGTCATATTTACTAAATAATCAATTAAGCCATCATAATTCATTAATTGATGTTTTATATGGGGATCGATAAAACACTCACTTTCGAACGTCGAATTGAGCTGAAAGTTTGCACACAGACGTATTCTTAATGACAATACATGAATCAATTGTCATATTTACTAAATAATCAATTAAGCCATCATAATTAATTAATTGATGTTTTATATGGGGATCGATAAAACACTCACTTTCGAACGTCGAATTGAGCTGAAAGTTTGCACACAGACGTATTCTTAATGACAATACACGAATCAATTGTCATATTTACTAAATAATCAATTAAACCATCATAATTAATTAATCAATCGATATTCGATATATATTCGATTGCAAGATTCTTTAAGACTAAAAAGTATAAAATAATATTACATGAAAAAAATATATTTTTTTAAAAACAACGCTTATATTTAAATGCACTAAAAAGTAAAAAATAAATTTTCGCCCAACAAATTTTTGCCTCATTTGGAAAATAAAAACGTTGGGCGCTTTCGGTATTGACATAGATTGCAGTATTCTGCTGTTTATGCAGGGAAAGCGCCCAACGCTTTTATTTTCCGAGTGAGGCAAAAATTTGTTGGGCGAAAATTTATTTTTTACTTTTTAGTGCATTTAAATATAAGCGTTGTTTTTAAAAAAATATATTTTTTTCATGTAATATTTTTAAAGATACTATCAGAAAATCTTAAATTCACACGATTTGCTGCTACAGACTTGAAGCTCTCAAGCAAATCCGATGTCTAAAACATGTACTAAAATAATGAATGAATGTATTGGATGTGATCGCCGGTGCCATCGTTGATGAATCATGTTTGGTGAGAAACAATCCTGGGCGAAATCGGGGCGGGGAAAGTGGGTTTGTAATAAATATCGTTTAAAAATATCAAATTTCTGTATTAGTGAGGTAAAATTCTCTGTTGGTGTGTTTTTCCAATCCGTATTTCGATGTGAACATGTTTATTTAGTAGTTATGCACATATAGATCGGTATAGTAGGCAGGTGTTTTCTGGGCTCCGCTGGGGATATTTTTGAATGGAGAGTAGATACTGAAAGTGTCCACGTAAAGCAGATAAATCATGATTTCTCGCTAAACTCACCCATAAAATGTAACATTCAGCATTAATTCCTACAGTGTTTCGGTTAATGAATTTGGCAATATTTGCGTGTTCCGATGTTTGTGGCGGTGGAGTGGATTTGGTTCTTATTCACGCTCACCTGGGAAAATAAAACAGCCGTAAGATTTGGATTTAAATATTGATTTGCAATTTTGATGGTTATTGTTCATTATTTGGTGCTCTACAACGTGCTCGACAGCTAGATCACATAGACGTTGGCCTTGTAGTTGCCTCTTACGGTAAGCAGAGCTACCCTGGACCAATTCTACTCCGAGCCCAAACGGGGTAATTCTTAGCGATAAGCAACCAAGTTGTTGGTTTTACAAAAGGATGTCACTACGCACTAGGCACACATACTTACTCTAAACGCTGAGTTTGTCTAATACGGTAACATTTACTTGACCTGTTCTGCTGGAGTTACAAACTATCGATGCTCTAAAAAGAATTCCGAATAAAACGAGGTTGAACCTTATGGCCAGACGAAAGTTTGAAACTTTTAATGTAGACTATCTAGATTTAACTATCAATTTTTATTAACACTGTTTTGGACGCTTCTAATGCTCCATAGTATAAGTATTAATTGCTATTTATTGCATTCACATAAACGTCATGTTTGCTACCTGGTGGCGGATGTGTTATAAACATGTTGTTTGTTATAAATATGTTGCTCCTTATAAACAATACTTTTTCGTAGGAATACCTCTTCTGATATTGGTTGCACCCCAGCTTTACCTGATGGAATAACTTGAGATGTGCGGATAGTTGAGGAGGAATATCCGAGGGCTGTTAGTAGGACTTCATCCTAGTATTCTTCTTTACTTTACTACCTCGGAAAATACTTTCAGTCAGGATCGAACCAGCGACCTCTCGAATTAGAGTCTCGCGTCTTACCGCTGAGCCACCTCTATCGGTAAAGTGTAGATGTATACACACAAATGTAAATGCGAGTGACTTCTGATGCTGTTACGCCCCCCCCCCCCCCGTATACCCCACTGCCGTTCTTCAAAACCAATAACCAGTGCGGGTGTGGACTCACTCCTCGAAGCAACAAGCCGGATATCTGTTGATCATCTGGATAGTTGGGAAGAACTGAATACCAAAATTCCTTTCAAGCTTGAAGAAGACGTCAAAACATACTTCTACGAGGATTGCCGCTGCCGGAAATCGAACCCTCAACCTCTCGAATCAAGAGCCGGGGGCTACCACTGAGCTGCTATGTGGTCGATACTGGTAGTCTACCTTCCTGGGGTAAGTATGTTCAAGAGAAGAGAGTAGCGTGTGTTTTCTACAGCCCACATATCCTTGTTGCACTAGCTCTACCCACGGGAAGCAATTAAGAAACTTTCTGTACCAATCGGCGTGAAACTTGCAACGTATATCTTCAGGAATTACCCCAGCGCGACACCCCATGTTCCAATCATTCCTACTTGCTTAACAAAACCAATTAAGACTGAGTTTTTACTGGATGGTGACGTTAATGCTCAAACATTTTTGCAACTAGAATAAATCATGGGTTAGGGTGGCCGCGCAGCCATGGAAGGTTGACGTTTTCACTCGGAGATACTAATGAACTTTACAAGAAAACAAATTTCTCTTGTCACAGAGGACATCGAAACAAATCGGTTGGTTAAACTTCAATGTCGACTTGTGTTTTGAAAAGTTGCGACACTGCTGTGTGTATTTGGAGTTTTATGACAATGTGTGAGATAAATTTATTCAGGTTGTTGTGTTTACATACTAGTGTGTGTAGTGTGAAGTTACAGTTGCAATGGCGTTGTTTATGCTCACCATGTTTACATTGCATTTATAGGCTGGCGATAAAGAAAATCGTTTTCATATTTTTATTTACATACTATAACATTGCTGGGCACGAATAAAATTGAAGGTAGGCCTAACAAAATACTAAAGAACGTTTATTTCTACGTACTGATGATACTAGGAAACGTTACATGTTTTAACGTCTCTCGTATTTAATATTTATTACATTAATCACTTGTTAATTTAAAAAATGAGAACTTGTTTGGGATTATCACCTTACGTGCAATTCAAAAGTATTTTATGGAACCTTACTTCACAATTACCTTACTGACACAATTCAACTATCAACCAAGAAAACCCGTTTAAAACGCGTAACGTTGTGTACTTGTCTATCGTTTTGATGTATTCTGTTAGCAGAAAATACAATCCGTACGTAACATTGTCTGGGATGTTTTCGAGAACAATTTCATTATCCTTTATTTAAACATAAATTGTGTTTTGTCTTGTAGTGTATGATTTTATTCAAAACCGATTGCAATGTGCCAAAAATTCAATATACATTGCATGGTTTTCTACTGAATAAATGTTTGTAGACATTTTCATGGTGTACTGTCATAGGCACAGGCTACACCTACTATAGCACCTGGGCCATCACACAAGTGGTGCATTCTCCCTTACCTTGATGTCTGTGACAAAATATCCTCGGGTATGTATGAAAATACACACTAAAATACACAGAAAGTTACTAGTTTTTATCTATTGACGAATTCAACTTTTGAATTAAAGCTTAATCTCAATTACATCTAAGTACAAAAAATATCAGTACAATATTATCAACCAGATTTATAAAAATCATTTTTAGTACATTTTTGTCTCTACCAGATTTATAAAATCATGCTCAGTACATTTTTGTCTACTATTCAAAATTACAGTAAATAGTACGCTCAATAAAACGTATTAAATCAAAATTAAAATGCAAGAGTGACACATTTTAGGGACGACATTTGAATTACAAATAATTCCTTTCATCAAAACTTTTTAACAGGAGTGGATTTAAAAAAAGTAATTTACCCAATGAAAATAACTTATTCTCATCTCGCAAACTTATATTAAAGAAAATTAGTTCTAACAAGTTGGTCTTGATTCTTAACCAGAGAACTAACGTTAAAAAGCACCAATCGTATTTAAATATTTTAATGACTTTTCTTGTTGGCGCGCATGGAGGAAAGGAAAACCAGTTACCTGTCTCAAATGAAGCGTCGAAACAAAGATGGCCTCGCTTCGCTTTACCGCTCTGTCCTGGAGGCCGCATAACGACCCTCGTAACATTGCCGAGACCGCCTTCGTTCTCGCTGTCGTCACTATCTGAAACACAAGAAGACAGAGTTGTCGAGTGCTGCTATTCCGTGGAGGACGAGTGAGCGTCAGTCTACCCCACACGACGGTTGTACCGACCCTTAGTATTACTTTTCATTGCTCTAAATTGTTGCAAGAGGTAAACCAAGGGCTGTAGTTGATGAGACACGGGAGACACGCCGTGTCCCTATACCCTGAAGCAGGGCTTAATTGGAGCCGGAACGCACCGGAACGCAGTTCCGATTCCTTTTTCGAAACCAGAACGCGCGTTCCGGTATTCTTTCGTAACGTAGGTTACTCCTTAAAAACTCGTGAATTAATTTGTATCTCTAAAAATGTCACAAATATATATATATTTTTTTTTTATGAATGCAAGTTATTCAAGTTTATGAATTACCCCTAGGTAGGTACCCAAATACATATGCAATGACATTCTGACTGACCACTGACACTTAACAGATAACTTATTAATAATTACATATTAACTGTGTTCACAATGTATAAATGTGGGCGGGGTTGGTGCCAAACTATATTTGACAAACAAAATATGCGTTCCGGTTCCTTTTCAATTACAAATTAAGCCCTACCCTGAAGAGAATCCTAACGCTGGGACACCCACGTCTGTCTTGTGTCTTGGCCTAGTCTATGTTTATGACATAACTGTTTCTTAATAAATTGATAATTTGATCAATTTTTTAACTTCTCCGATTTTTATAAAAATGCGAAATTTTGCATTAGTAACACCCACCAACGGCAAACATTTACGGAGAGGGAAATATGTGTTTGTGATTGTAGTATATTTGAATACATGTAGGATTATAATTAATAATGAAGCATACAATAAAATCAATTAAAATACTACTATAAAATCATCAGTTATACTGTATCTTGTGAATTAAGTTTGAGTTCACTATTTTAACTGATAGCGTTTGGGGAAAATATACTCATTCACTCACTCTTAACAATTTATCGAAACACTCTTGTCAATCGATTAAAAGAATATTAATTATACGCGTTGTAGCAACATAAATGACAGAATAACTACACCTCAAAAGCTAACAACGTTTAAAAATTAAAATATAATATGAACTGATGTTATGGCTCAACCTCCCATTGTATTACTATCTTAATTATTACAGCTATTATTTCTGTTTTTAACAGTTCTAACAAATATTGCTTCAAACTTATGATTATTGCTGAACGTACTAGACGTAATTTCAGGTCTGTACAAAACAGTTCTCTTGAAATTGTCTTCCTCGCAGGAGATGAAACGTAGGGGTACAGTAGAATACACTTTATATGACGCCAATTACAAACACCTGTTTACTTGAAGCAATAACATGCACACTATAATGTGTTATATTAGAAGAGAGATAATAATGTTTTTCGGGATGTTCTATATTGTGTTAAAAGCACCTATTTTAGGTTCCGTTTCATCTTTACGTTATTGCGACTGTGAAAATGTAGTTCCCATGTACGGTGTACCCCTACATCCCTGAATGCAAAGTTTTGTTATAATGCTCATTATTGAATTTTTGTATTTTCAGAGACAGAGTTGGTGTAGTATATTTAAATAAAACTTAGACTCTAGCATGACCAAAGTTTAAAAAAATGCGCTATTCTAAAATTTTCAAAATGTTCAACCCAGCTAAATGATGAAGACGCGGTGGTAAGCACCGCAGCAATCTCTTAACCAGAGGCCACATATACACGTCCACTTAACTCATCCATAAGTTACCAACACAACTAAATGATGAGAATGAGTACAAACACTATAAAGATTAATTATTTGCACGAACACTTAGCATTCTGTTTTAACATCAGTTTACAAACAGGATATGCAGTTTAGAGACATTAACTTAATGTTTGAAGTAGCACAAAGTGTTATTTCCTCAGATTAGTATAGCGCTAGGGTGGCAAATGCACATGACACAGTAACGATCCTATTATCTTGTCAAGATCAGATAGCGAGATTGTTGGCGGTTAAATCGCTCTCTTAAGCCGCATTTACGATAGGAAATTCGAAAACCTCGTGTATTAGCTAACATTATGCTCTATGTGTACGATGTACGTTTGCTCATACATTCGGTCATTCATTCCTTCATCTAATTCATAAATAGTGGCATGAATACAATATTGTGCTAAGGTACACAGTTGTATGTATTGTGTAACGCCTTAAAAAATTTTGATCAAAAATTAAGTAACATACAGATTTTCACTGTCAAACGAACTTATCTAACTTATTTTAATTTGTCGCTAGGCATTTATTAGTTTGTTAGTATATTGGAAGAAACTTGTCATTATAATTCGTGCTCATCATACTTCCTTTTAAACATTCTACATGTAAGATACCTTTGTGATATGCCAAATTTTTACTTAAATATCCGCATAAATTTCAATTTATATCACTTTTCGTTAGAAATGATCAAATGTTCAAAAGGTAAAATTATTTCTTCAAGATATTAAAACTAGCTCATGCCACTACTCGTTAGATTATTACCCATAGTGTTGAAGATCTCATACCACATTTCACCTGGTTGTTTTCTTGAATAGTTAAATATAGAACACATTCTTGTCAGCATGTGTCACACATTACTTCTATTTGAAACACCTGACGTTAGTTTGCTGCCATGGATACGGAGAGCGTTAGCATTGACGTAACGCCAGCCATTTACATAATACCCTACTAAACCCTATTACTGCTGTATTACACGAACAACATGCACAACACACAAGAAGCAGACATCACCTAGAAATGTGGGCTCTACTTGAAAGACAAATTCTAGGGGTTCTGATGAAGTTTTCCAAAAAAACAAAGTAAACATTACCTTTTTTTGTGTGAGAAACATTACTCTGCCTAAACATTTTTAATAACCATTTATCTAATGTTAAGGGATTCAAGTTTTCGTCATGTCCGTAGAGATTAGTTTCTTAATTTAAATTTGTAAATAAAGGCAACAGTTCTTCCAACTTAGGTAAAAAGTTATGTTTGTTTTAGAAAATGGGTTAATAACTGGGCCTTGCTTTTTGTAATTATTTTTATAAATACCACCCTTAACTTTTAAGAATATTAATTTCAGCAAAGATAAGTGACGCAAGAACTTTAATTTAAAAAGGTATGTTCTGTGTGTAAGCTCCGTGTGGTGGGATGACGGGTGTTTTTAGAGGTGGGTACGTCAATCCTAGCCGTATGATACGTGGGTTTGAATCAAGCATAAGGCATGGATGTTTATAACTATCATCATCTTGTTTTTAATAACATAACCCAAGAGATGATGAAAGATATTTGAGTATTACATTTATCAAGATACAACACACGTGAAGACATGATCTGACATGACCGGCGTTTACTGTGGCTGTCGTGTTGAGAGTGACTGGTCGAACACTTGAGAGTAGACTCTTGTCTAGAGTATCGATCACGCTAGAGGTAACACTGATAAGTGATTGACAGCTGCTGACTGGCCAGACCGTTTATCTTCACCTTCACACAGGAACAAAGATAGATACACGCACACTTAACCAACATTGATGCGATTTTTCAATGTTTTTATACCTAAAACCGATGTAATAGAGATTAATTGGAAGGAATTAAATCAAATGAATATACTCAGGCTCTCTTACAAATCGACCCTTAGTTTTAAATTAAGTAATTTCCGATTGACAGCCCCTGAAACTTACGTAATTATCTCAAAATCTGAGGTATGTCACGCAGGTATGTTCATATATGCATAAAAAGGTGTATTTGAGATTAATTTTAAGGAATCAAATTCAGTGAATATACTCAGGTTCTCCTTCAAATCGCTACTATGTGTACATTACGTAATTTATAATGACAGCCCGTCAAACTTACGTAATTATCTCCAAATCTGTGGTATGTCACGCAGGTTTGTTTATATATTCTTAAACCGATAAAATTGACATTGACTGGAAGGAATCAAACAAATGAATATACTCAGGTTCTCTTACAAAGCGGTACTTGTTTGAAATTACGTAATTTCTGAATGACTCCCCCTGAAACTTACTTAATTAACCAAAAATCTTTGGTATGCCACGCAGGTATGTTACTATATTCTTCGAGTAGATGTATTTGAGATTAATTAAAACGAAACAATTTTAATGAATATACTCCGGTTCTCTTACAAATCGCTTTGATTTGCTAGAAAACGTGGGTATGTATTATCAACTCGAACACACCATCATTCTTTGCATTAGGCTCTCTATTGGTAGGACAAAACCATAACTGCAGGAAACTCCACCATGTTCGAGATAATTGCGTGTATACTTCCTTGACACTTCTCTTCGAAGACTAATGCATTTACACGTTTTCTCGTGATGTTAGAAGACGTGTGTATGTTTAATTAAGTTGAACACTCAGTCTTAATTTGCGTTAGGTTCCCTATTGCCAGGTATAATGAAAAATGCAAAAATCTTCGCCATGTTCGAGATATTTTCGTTTATATATCTTTTACACTACACTAAAAAAAAATACGCATTTACACGTAAACTGTTGATTTTTTAGAAAACTTCGGTATGTTTAATTGATTTGAACACTCAATCATAATTGGAATTAGACCGATTATTAGCAGGTGTAAAACGAAACTGCAAGAAAATGCACCTTGTGAGAATTGCGTTTCTATGTCCTGGACACTGAACACCGAAGGACATCGCATTTACACGTATACTCGTGAGTTGGTGGAAGACGTGTGTATGTTTAAATGAGTTGAGCACTACACCTTAATTAATATAAGACTCTCTAATGCCAGGTATAAAGAAAACAGCAAGAAACTCCGCCACGTTCGAGATAATTGCGTTTCTATGACATTGACACGACTTTTTCGAAGACTACGCATTTACACGTAAACTCTTGATTTGATAGAAGACTTAGGTATGCTTAATCGACTTGAATCTTAAGTGGCATCAGGCTCACTATTGGCAAGTATATAGACAAATGTAAGAAACTCCACCTTGTTGGGCACAATTGCGTTTATACTTTTTATTTCATCATTATTTTTAGTAAATAGTCTAGTTAAAATGTATGTAATTATTTTTTGGAATAATGAAATAAACTAAAACAATGCTTAAATTTTTCTCCGGTTAACTTGTGTACTACTGACATAGTTCGTCAAGTTATTTTAGTAAAAGTTATGTTTTAAACTTCCGAAGCATAAATTATTGCCGAAATCCGTGATTATAATGAACAGAAGTGATATCAAAAACCCATGACAAAATAATAACTACAACTTGAAACAAATCAGAGAATCTCGAAACCTTAAGGCCTGGTTTTTCAGAAGAAGTTACAAGTGAGTTGGAAAAACCTACTAAAGATCTATGTTTCCAATTCAACAAAGTAAAGGCAAATGTATCACAGTGACGAAAACGAAATAACATTAAAGAGTTAAAGAAAGAAATAATCTACTGTAGAAACGATACAAACATAAAGTTTGAGTAGAAAGAAGCAGAAAGAAAAAGTTAAGAAAAAGTTAACCAGACACATTGGCATGCAGCAGATGTCCCTAGTCTTCAGCAAAGTCATCCCCAATTCAATGAAGTCTCCAGAGCTCGGATCTCCCCCCCCCCTTTCTCCCCCGCCGTCTCCCCCGGCCTTCCCTAGGTTGCTTTCAAGCCTCACACACAACTCTCGCCTCAGTTCTTCGTAAATAAGATTTTCTAACGAGGCAGCGATCGTGGAACCTAGGACGCCTCCAAGGGAACTTCCATTGTTCTTGCAGAATAGCAATGACGTAAACAAGAAAACCTAGATCGAGCTGAGTCCAAGTCCGGCCATTCCACACCATTGAGCTAATCTTGTGGACTGCGCACTACATGTCAACTCAACTATGGGTAATTGCTACTCACGTAACTGTGACAACTGCTAATTTCTAGACCACAATGCTCTTGTAAATGTGTTGTAATGGCCATTAAATGAATACTGTATCTATCGTAGATGATATATTAGGGTACATTGCTGTTGTTTTGTCTGTCATCCCTCCCCCGACATGCTGCACATATCTCCGACTGAAGCAATGCAGTGTAATGGTCATGGAAATACCGGAATACATGATTCCAGTCAAGCGTGTAACAATATAAACAATGCTTTTGTGGACATTTTATAGGTGGCACAATGCACATATTCACGAAATCTAGTTGAACGTCACAGAAGAGAATATAATTGTGTATGCAATAAGAGGGAAAGGGTTTATCTTCTTTGAATGCTGTTTCAGATATCAGAAATTAGTTGTGGTCGTGGTAATATGACTGGCCGTGCATGGTCCGACATTCGACCCATTTACGACTAACTGACGTAGTGTTCTAGTGTTCTACATCGTGATCTATCATCACCCCTCATTGACTCGAATAGTATGATTGAAATAATAGAGACTTTAAGGAACTAGAATTCATAATCATAACTTATATAGGATAAAGAAAACGTAGCGTTTTTGTTACCATTTACTTTCTCAATATTCGAGTGTATCTCAGTGATTGAAATCAATGCTAATGTCGACTGTATTAGCAAGACCGTGTTCAAGGACTAAGTAGTGCCTTGGAATGGAATACAGCGGCATTGGGTTCTACCCCGCTCTGATCTTGACGATCAAGTGCCAGAATAATTCAGTGCGAAGGAGAGGCTTGATAGCGATGTTACTCCTAACTCGACTAGTTGGGTTCAACACAAGACCATCCAGAGAAGCTAAACCCGTGGCAAATCTTTACAGCCAGCGTTTGGCCAGTAAATCCAGCTTTTCATGAATTGTCAACATTTATAGTATTCTACTTATGCATCAACACGTACCGGATTCTAAAAGGGGTCCTTCAGCAAGATTGTACATCCCATAGAAAGAAAAAAAAATTTAACTTTGCGATAGCATCTCTTGAGAGAAGAACACTCTAGTAATGCACTTATCTTTAAGCTTCTCTTGTAGAGTCGTCTCTTGACATTTAAATTAGTTTTAATCCTATCTTAACGACAACAACTGAAAAGGAAAGGTTTATCTTGATTTACTTTATCCATGTAAAGTCATGCATTTCAAGATGAAACTGCCTGTCTGTCTGTCTTTCTGTCTGTCTGTCTGTCTGCCTGTCCGTCTGTCTCCTAGAAGATTTAAATCGTTTTGATTTGCATTTCTCTGATAAGACTCCTTTTAGGAGATCAAGATTTAACGTCTAGTGAGCCGAAAGCTTTTCGGTAACTTTCTTCTAACTCACTTTCAGTTTGTTGTCCAGGCTGGTCAATTGCTGCGTTTCGTGTGCGCGGTTATAGTCAGGGCAACAATGATATGGAATAGCTCGATGAAAAGTGTAGTGCTGTGAATCAATCACTTTACCATTATCAGCGAGAGCCAAGCAGACTTCAGTCGGTGTCGATAACCATTAATCACGGAGTTGATGTTTGTTTTGTACATCAATATCCTTCCTAAGGAACACTGTTAGGGTTCAATGGTGAGTGAGTGCGAGTACCTTCCCCTCTTTGAATATCAAACTTTCCATTCCTTCTATGTCTCGCTGGTCTCCCAAGTCGCGTTTATCTTCGGCTCCCTTCTTCTACGTCGGCCTCGGAACAACTGAAACTTCTCATCTTCTTCCCTCTTTTCTTCACGTCTTATCTTTTTATGTAAATTTTCTCACTTACCTCAATTCAAAGCAAGCAGTGCTGCAATGTCTAACAGGCAAAGGTAGAACTTGAGATTGGTTTTTATTTATGAAAATGTTTCCACAATCACAAGTTCTTGATCGTACGACAGCACTTGTTGTTGACACTGAAAACTGCATTGAGTTAGTTATGAGGCGCTGTATTATGAAAGCGAAAAGCGTTTGAGTGGCGTAACTGTTTCATTACGGTCATTCTATGAAAATGAAGACTAGCGACCAATAATTGGGACGAGTACGTATATGTGGCTTACCCGCAATTAGTGATCACTTTGTAATGCAGTCACGGCTGCGTTCGGCAGCCAAATGAAAAACGTGGTTCGCAACCACGGAATTAAAGCCATTTATCTCTGTATTCTAATATGATGGAATTTAACTAACTAATGCTGAAACTTGTGATTATACAGCGAGGTCAAACAAGACGATAAATACGGTTAGTGGATATAATTTCAGAATGAAATCTGATTTTAATACTTAAATACGTAAACTTTATGCTTCGACAAAGCCTTATAAAGTAACGTGTAATTGTTGTATTTATGTATAATTATTTGGAAGACTATTGAGAATAGTGACCAAAGACTAAAGAAATCAGATGAAATAGAATCTTATCAATTTTGCCAATATAGTCCAAATATATATTGCCACACAAATATTTGAAGAAAATGCTATTGTACATATTTTTAATTTTTTTTCATGCACTTCTGCAATTTAGAAGAGCATTGAATGAAGGAACAATAGAAACACAATATGACTAACCCATGTCCCTTGCTCTCATACGGAACTCGGAACTGTTGAGTAATAATGAATGGACTTAACATGTGTGTCCGTACAACATGCTAACACCGCTTTTACTGACTTCGTTTACAGCAATAAAATAATAATATTTGTAAACAAGAATGATATTACATATAACATTATTTTAATTAAGTCAAACATTAATATTTTATATTATTAAGTATTGTAATAATGCATGGCTATAGTAAATCAAATGCACCGCACTTGCAGGTCTCTCATTAACACTCAATCCACGCAGTTCGTTAACAACGTATCAATTCAATCAATTTGATCACACATTCCTGATCATTACGGTATATCGAGAGATACCAAATTAAGTGGCCAGTTGTGGAGTAGCCTCGGTCGATTAAGCTGGTCGGTATAACCGCGGCTCCGCTTACGCTGTACCTACATGGAGACCATCGAGCTCCAGAGTCGGACACTAAAACCTCCCTCTAGTAAAATGAAATGTTATTTACGAAACAATTCTGCGAGTAAGTGCGGAATAGCAGGGTCGTACAAACGTAATTGTTTTGGTTGGGTCCATATAAAACTGCTTTTTATTGGTCAACCACTCCCTCTTAACGGGAATTCATTGACGATTTTCTATTCTCTAAAACGAGTAAAAGGATATTTATTTAGAACGAAACTGGAGAGTGTACTTGAAAAACAGCCAACAATATGTTTGTTTCCATTTTTTTTTTTTTTTTTTTGGAACGTACGACCAATATTGCACCATGCTCTGCTTTAAATCACGGAAGATAAAAACACTCAAGCAAGATTAAAGCACGTTTGAAGTTGTTACTGTATGCAACTTAAGCGCGCTTCTTTCCGAGCTATGGAATTGTATGAATTACTTTGTTTGCTGGTAAATCTAGCTTTTAAGGCAGTGTGTAAAAAAAATACAGAAAAATTAAACATTTTACCTCAAACAGTCAATTCAATTCAAATAGTAATCGTTTCGAAGTATTATCATAGGACTGAGAAAATGGCACATGTACGGTATGGAATATTATTAAACTAACAGCAACACTCTTTAACTTTGCATTTCCGTAATTGAAAATAAAACACGGAGTATGTGAAATACTCGACTACACAACATATGAATGTGTCCGTCGACACGTATACGACACGTATACGACACGTATACGACACGTATAGAACACGTATACGACACGTATAGAACACGTATACGACATGTATAGAACACGTATACGACATGTATAGAACACGTATACGACATGTATAGAACACGTATACGACACGTATAGAACACGTATACGACATGTATAGAACACGTATATGACACGTATGCGACACGTATATTACACGTAAAGGACACGTATACGACACGTTTAGGACACGTATACGACACGTATGTGACACGTATACGACACGTATGCGACACGTATACGACACGTATACATACCTTATCAACGTCACAGAGAAATCGGTTTCCTAGTGGTAGTTGAATTCAATCAGTTTGTTTCACTTTTAATATCCAACTTGCACTACAGTATCAATAATAAGCATTGTCTGTGTGATGTAAACAGATTAATAATCGAAAATCAATACTTTTCCACCGCTTTCTTTATAAACCTATTCTTTTTCTTCATATTATCTTCTTTGACATTTGTGACGCATCGGGAATAATACAACTGTTTTCTCGATATTGGAATATTTATTCAATTCGATTCATGAATACACAGTTCCTCATATAGCGCCATTTGTTTTCTTCCTTGATGTTGGTAGGCGTGTTTACTCGTAACATGCTGGCCAATAAATGCTAATGTTTCCATTTCTTCAGCAGAACGTAGTCTTCCGGTTGTTGCGATGTGTCTTACGATAGCAGTAGTTGGTTTGATTCGATTAATCGTATCGCAACGCAACGCAACGTCCGAAGGGGAGGGAGACATCACGTGGAAGTGGACGTCAGTCGTCACGTCTTACCACGGATGATTCAATAACCAACATACTGCGAGATCTTGTGTACTCAACAAAAAACAAAGAGCGCTAACATGCCATACTCGAGACGGGGAACTTTTCCTTCTTTATTTCACGGAGTTGTCTATATAACTCCCTTCTGGTTAAGAGACAACGAAATTTTACGTGATGGAAGTTGCCTGACCGACGCTTCTTTATTGACAAACAGGAAACAAGGATATGTGGTTTTTATGAGCGACTTCAACGTGGTAGAATATCCCTATGCTGCACAACGACTAGTTCGAAAATGGAAAAATCTTCTAATCGCTTTTGAACAAACTTCCACATCTGTATCAAAATTCTGACACAAAATCTATCCGCTTTTAAAGTTTTATCATTTGTTTCATTGTTCTGTGTTCAGCTTTGGATGAACAGCGCTTGATATTCCTTGTGCATGGCCATGGACGGATGATGTGTACGGACTTGATTGGCATTCGTTAGAGAGCTTGAGTGCCCCAGAGCAAACAGTTCATGAAACTTATGCGGGGTCTCTCATTCGCTGCATGTACAAAAGAACGAGCAAACGTAGCAAGTACGACGTGCTTGTTGTCTTTTGTTGCTCATTTCAGCTCGGTTAATGAAAGATGTAAAACTCGTTTTTCACGATAATGGCTCGTTTTAACTTTTCTTGTTTAAAGTAATGTATGTACGCGTACTCGTGTTTGAGGGTATACGACCAACCACAACTCTGTCAATGTTAGAGGTTCACGGTAGAGAAGTAGACATGTGTTGGTCGATAGGTGTACCCTCCAATGAAGACGGGAACAAAGCACTTGAACTACCCTTTCCTTCAATGACATTGGAGAACAAAGCAGGTGCTGTGTTTCCCTTCAATGGTGCCAAGACACAAAGCAGGTGCTGTGATTCCCTTCAATAGTGCCAAGACACAAAGCAGGTGCTGTGATTCCCTTCAATGGTGCCAAGACACAAAGCAGGTGCTGTGTTTCCCATCAATGGTTTGAGGAAACAAAGCAGGTGCTGTGTTTCCCGTAAATGGTTTGAGGAAACAAAGCAGGTGCTGTGTTTGCCCTTCAATGGTTTGAGGAAACAAAGCAGGTGCTGTGTTTCTCTTCAATGGTTTAAGGAAACAAAGCAGGTGCTGTGTTTCCCTTCAATGGTTTGAGGAAACAAAGCAGGTGATGTGTTTCCCTTCAATGGTTTGAGGAAACAAAGCAGGTGCTGTGTTTGCCTTCAATGGTTTGAGGAAACAAAGCAAGTGCGGTGTTTCCCTTCAATGGTTTGAGGAAACAAAGCAGGTGCTGTGTTTGCCCTTCAATGCGATGATGTCAGAGAACAAAATTCATACTGGGATATTTATGCGTAAGTTTTTATATGACATTCTTTAACTTTATATCTATTTCCTGGCGGTTTATGTGTGCGCTATTCATTAAACTTTATCAACTGGTCATTAGAAAATCAATAGTATCATATTTATTGTAAAGGTCTTCGATTATTTCTTCGGCCCCGAACGATTATATAACAATTGCTATGACAACAATGTGTTTTCTTATTGACATCTGGCATATAATTAATATTATCATTCGAGCTATAGCCGTGTCTGGCAATTTATCTTAATGCACGCTTTAATTTTACGGTACAGTAATAAATAAATGGGAATTTCATGTACATTACATTGATATAACTTTCTTGTCACTCAAGCAAACTCTGCTTGATGATTGCAAAATGATTAGAACTAAAACTTTGAAGTGTAGTAAATCAGATCACATGACAAATCATCAACGCAGTCACCATTGATCATCAAAGTCGGCGAAGAAAGTACTTTCTCACAACCAAAAGAACCGAAATACCAAAATGTTGAACGAAAAGTAACTGTCAGTTCCAAAAGCGCATTAAATGGTATAAATCATGTTGCAAAATCCAACAAAAAGAAAAAAAATTAAAACCGAAGTCTGAACCCTTACTCTAGAAGAGCGATCTTTTAAAGGCCCGAGCTAAAATGACCGCTGTGCAAGCTACTTGAACCGTAAAGAGTAGTACAGTCTTTTTCGCGGAAGGGACTACGATTGTAGATCGATCGTAAGAAAGTTGAAAGAAGTCTAGCAATATATTTGAACGAGAGTATCTATTGTTCAAGCTTACATTTCAGAATTAATGGTTGAGTCTATACCCTGCGATAGAACTTTACGCTAAAAAACATCGAAATTGCATTTTATGCAAGTATTCCTTGTTTGCAATTTCATCGTTATTCAGTTATAACGATTTTCATCTTGTATTATATTTATAATTTCCAAAATGTAATAGGGTATGAGAAGTACTGTTGACAAATGAGCCTTCAACAATAATTTGTGAAGTGGACCTCATAGATGGGTCTACTACTGTACAGCGATATTGATTATTTATTAACGATGTTCACAATAAATTCCATCGAAATCCGTTCAGCTTGTCGTTGTTTTTTTTGTGAGACAATCCCAAGTAAGAAGACAATTGTCTTGGAGTCGAGCATAGCGAAAGTGTATCGCTACGCTAGCTGTTTTTATTACATTGTTTTTATTGTAATTCACCCAGCCGAGAGTAGGAACCCCAATGTCTAGGGCACAGAGCTCTCTGCATGCAGCAATGCACAGGAGAAGACTAAGACTAATTTAGTCTAGGGACTAAGTACTAAGTACTAACATAAACCAAAGCATGTGAAACACTACGTACAAGAGTGCAACGGAAGATATAGAAGAAATACAATAGTGTCTGACTGAGGGCAGTTGTGTTTTTTGTTAGGATGAATCCATTCCTGGGTCAATATTGGTTTTAAAATCACGGATAGTTGGCCATATTTAATTTTATTTTATTTGAAAAGTTGTAATATTTTCTAAGTACATGAATATATTGTTGGCGAACATAATACATAAATCACATTATTAGCTAAACGTGAATTAAATAAAGTCAAGATAAAACATAAAATTAGGTCAGGAAGAAAGATGCAAGTTTGGCTACACTTTAACTTGGAGAGTTTTGAGAAGTCTACATTGTAAGACTTGCAGTATACTAAACTCATTTGATACATACTTGTACTGTTAAAATAGTTGCTGTGTCCGGAAGAACGGTAATAAAATATCTCTCGTTTACTATTTTTATGCTAAGCATCCCTCATCAAAAAGTATAGTTATTCAGTAATTGGTCCTGTAAAGCTATTTTTTAAGTGCAACTCTTCCGTTGTTTGGCTTTATTTTGGTTTGGTTTGGTTTCCCAAAAAGAAATCAGTTCGAGTGTATCACAGCATTCAACACCTGCCGCTCACCCGCGCTTTCACCCTGCCTGCGAGTAGCACCATCCATCAATCTCATGTTATCTTAATCATTTCAAATAAAATTCATTTTCAGAAATTGGCCTGAACCGTCGGCAATGATTCGCCTTGGTCTGCACTAGACTGGCCCCATGCCACAAAGCGGCCCTTTCAGCGCGTACAAAGACAAGAGCGCGCTTGAATCGCCACGCCCTCATGTGGAATCTTGTAAATTGAGTCGTTTTGGTCCAGAATCTAAAAGAAAGAATTATCTCTCGTACGCCAAATGGAAACTTATTCCCGTGTCTGGTTTATATAAAAATGAACAATAATAACAAAATTTAATTCACTAGTGAGCCTTTGAACCTCGAAGTTTGACTAATTTTTAAACTTTAAAGCCAAGAACATAAACTATAAATATGATGATATGCTCCTTAGCAAGGCAAACAACCCCATTGTCTGGCGGGAAGTAACGCAAGAGCTTCTCGTTCTCCATATGATGCCAAACAGTTATCATTTCAATGCGCATAGCAATCTATCAACATAATTACCCTGGAAAAGACTTGATTCAAAGCCAAATGGATGTTTAAGGAAAACTCCGCTTCGAAAGAAATGCATCGCGCAGTTCATAAATGTGAAGATTTACTTCGATTGCCACTACTAATATCTTATCTTCATGTGTACACAATTACAAAATTATTCTAAAGCATGATGTATACTTGGCTGGAAACGCTATGGCAATATTTGCATTGGAATGGGAACGCAGTTAATAACACCTATAATAGTTGGCCGTTATCAAAGCTCGACGAAATAATCATGTACTGGGAAGGAACGATGGCGTTTCGACTGCGTCTAGGTCGAACATATTCTAGTGCTGTAGGCGATAACGACGCCATTAATAGTGTTACGTTCAACGAATAGCATCAAGTCGCAACTAAGATTACCATCAGCGCACAAGTTTTTGCCGCGTCTCATGGCGAGTGGGATGGCTGCCATCGCAGAATAATAGGGAGATGTCACCCCCGAGCCCCGCGCGCTAAACGAGCAAACTAGGCCGCAAGGAGTCATAGAATAGGAGAGTTGTTTCCCTCATATCATATGATATCGATATGGTAGGGCCCCCGAGGTGCAGCTATGAGGCTATGAGGCTATGAGGCTACCGGGATGAAACGGAACCTTTACCACCGTGCCAATTATTCATAGACGTGCATGCAGAAAGCTACGGCTCTAATCAACATGCAAATATAGCGTTCGTCTGCCCCGCCACACCGCACGCATTGCGTTCTCGCTTGGAAATGCAATTCGTTCATGTGATGATTAAGTTATTTCACTGTTACAAGGTGAAATACACGGTTACGGGCATAAATGATGACTATCTTTGAATCAGGGTTTTGGGTGGGGTGAGAAGCACGCAGGACAGGGCAGGGCAGGGGTGTCTGCCGACGTAGGTTATTCTGATTCTGTGCACTATTCACGTCCCGATTGCCGCACGTGGTTAGCATACACAAGCGCACCAATACGCCTTGCCCATTTACTTTGACTAGCGAAGCAGCTGCAGAATTTTATTATTTTCTTTCAAAAAGGAAACTTTTTCTCTTCTCTGTGGGTTCCTGCACGTAGGAATCACCAAAAATTTCATTTCTCGTTGCTCCTTTTTTGCCGGCCCTATGCAGTAGAGTGAATCGTCTTGAATTATTCAGAAAGAACCTTATCCACTGACATTCGGGTCACTTTGAAAGTGCGGGGCCCAGCATTTCGCCATGTGTTTGTTTCGAGTTAACTTTAGTTAGTTTGAAATGCAAGCGTTTTTGTTCCGAGCCACGTAAACCAACCGACCCTCCCAGGGCCGATGGTTGGCCCGGCCGACTGATAGATTGCGTTTCCGAAACTTTTCAACTTGTACGTAGAATTTTACACGGAGCTATTGCTCCCATCCCGCAGTCCATCTTATTAGAAACAGTAAAATACATTCCAACACTGACATTATAGCAATTTAGAAAGGAATTCGTTTTTTGGCAAGTCTCACAAAGTTGCAAGAGCGCGCTGTGTGCTGTGGTCTGTGCTCTTGCATGTTTGTAGCTGTAGCTGTAGCTTTAGGATAGTTAGTAGCACCGCATCTAAGTACCGTCATAAAAATACAAAATATAAAATGTGATCTCCACCCCTGAGTCCCGTCAAGGGGGATTGGCATAGGATGTCTCGAAACTTTCAAGTACTGAAAATAAAGTAGCGTCCAACTCAACCTTTCAGGGATATCAGAATGTGCACACTCTGGAAACCCCTACCGTAGGCCATCCCAGCTCCAAACTTTTCTGTCTTGAGGGGGTGGTGTTAAAATGAATATCGTGTATCCATTTTTACGGAGGTTAGAGCAATGAACGCCTCCCCTGGGGCCACAGTATCTCGATGAGCCAGTGGACCGCGTCACACTCATTTATATACATTGCTCAGTTCACAAAAATTATTCTTGCACTCTGATTCCCATTAGAATCCATTAATTTCACTTACATTTGGTGCATTATTCTTCAGTGTAAATTAAAAACAAAACAATATTACCGCTAATTGAGAGCTTGAAAAATGATGTTTCGGGAGTAATAAATAACTATAGTCAATTAACTGACTCCATTTATCACTATACCACCATTATAGGTCAGAGAGGGAGAGAGAGAAGAAGAAATCTTTGCTATTTGCAAAATACATAATCAAGAAAGTAATGTATATTTTAATGTGCACTAGATTTTTCTGTGTCTGATTTAAAAAGGAAGATGAAAAGAATATACAGCTACTCAATAAGAAGAATAACAGTGATGAAAACAACAAACAACTATTGTATAAAATGAACTGGTATTACTGTGAAGTTATTGAAACTCTTTCGTCTATGAATATTCCGCAGTGTATTGAAAGTCTTAATTTAGATCGTTTCATTACTCTGTACGTTCATTTCATTGATTTTGTCGGGAGAATGTATGAAAAATAACTAATTTAACAGAACAAATCTTCCGGTTTCCGCTCAATTAATTTCAACATTCGCTTATTTTGCTTTCTGTTTGATGTTACATCAGCAATAATTAATTGGCAATGCCTTTTAATTGGTGAAACCTACGCACGAATTCAATCAGGATGCCAACCCATGGTTATCAAAGAACGCTTTCAAAACCGCACTAATTTGTAGTTAGTTTAGGTATATCTGTACATGTAATTTGTGAGTCTCGATGCTGTAAAATACACAATCTGCTGAAATTGCTGTAGCACTCGCGACTTAGTCGACTAATTCACGTTATTTGCACGAGCATAGTGGATTCGAAATCCATAATAATTCCTGTGTTCGATTGGAACAGTCAAAACGTGCTTTTCGCTAGATCCGACGTCTGTGAAGTTACAACTTTTTATCCTCCCGTCTAATCCTCAGCAAACTCGTCGCGACACAGAATAATAACTGGACGAATGCCGGGGGAACAAATCGGAAACTTTTAACTTCTACAAGGAAAAAGAGACAGCCACGTTGAGTGATGAGTCGGCTATGAAGGATCGTCAATGCTTTTGGAAAGTTGTTCATTCTTAAACTCTCTCACTGGTGAGGTTTAACAGGCAGTATGAGTTGTACAGATGTATTGGTCGTCCACTTATTACTCTTAAACTAATAGTAGAAGTATCATAAATGGGCTGAAGAGGGTCTAGCAGCCCTGCAGTAGCCTTCCATACCCGATCTGGGTATGGTAAACCACAATAAATAAATTTTTAAAAAAATATCATAAATGTGTACTCAAATTGTATTTCTACGTATGGATGTAAGTTTATTAATGAAAAAACCTGTTAAATAATGTAGTCATTTTGGAAAAGGTTCATCGTCACCAAAGATTTTTCGACGTAAGTATTTTATTTGCATAATGAATAAATCTGTACATTATTTTTTAGCGTTTTTTTTTTTTAATATACTTACCCCCATACGTGCATATGTTTTTTTGTAGAAGTGGGTAATGATTTATAATAATAATAATCCTACAATTAGTTTGAGTAGTTATAGTAGACTAGCAAACATCAAAACTTCTACCGAACGCGCTAAGAATAAGAAGAGTTTTGTGCATTTAGATGAGAATACTGGGGATTTACGGTTAATATTTTAAAAAAAAAACAGCAAACACCTTAAAGCAGGAATATATGTTTTAAAATGCGCATAAAAAAATGCCGAGTATCATTTTTGTTTATAATAGTAATTATTCGTAGAAAACCTGCCCAGGAATAATCGTTACACAACAGTAGTTACTAATTGGAATAATTGATAAGGTTGACGACTCAACCCCAGAATTCACCTCATGACTGAGAAAAACATTTTAACAAACATTCAGTCAGGATTGTCTGTGATCAGACCCAGTCCGGTTAAATTGAGCCAAAATGACAGTCAAACGAACCACTGACTCTCTGTTATACTGAACTGTTGTTGACTGTTTCAATTCAAGACTGCATTTCGACGTGCGTGAGTTGAGTGAACACGCTAGTAACCGGCACATTGACGCAATGTTCTATTGTTGTTTTGCATAATCACCGCATTACCCATGTATCAATGTTTGTAAAGCTCAGAGTGCTGACAGATGTGGCAGCTCAGTGTTAGCACTATGGCCACGCAGGTTCATCATTCCCCCACGAGTGCACGATGCCGAATATAAGGTTAATCTCCGTTCTAATCCAAATGCACGGACTGGGATTAAGTATTTCAAACAGTCCTGGGAAGGAAATTCTTTCGTAAATATCCGATATGCGATGTTGCCGCATCGAGCTCGAGGTGTGGGGTTTCAAACCCGGGCTTTTCAAACAAAGTGACCGGAAGCGAAACCCACCACATAGATGCATGTTTGTAATTCTCTTTTTCTTACATAACCTTCTTATAGAGTCATAAACGGAAGAAAACGGTTCAAATCTACTTATAAGTCTCGTGGTATACAGATCAAATGTAATGGAAAAAATCACAATAAATTAAAAAACACTTCGAACACATATATTAACACACATGTATTCTTCCATCTGGTAACATCGACAAGTTAAATTTGAAAATACTTAAAAACATATCACGTTTTGATACCTAAACAGTCACCTGACCCCTCATTCCAGTACGTTGCAGGCGCAAGATGCAAACGGTTGCAACCTTGCGCCCGAATTACGGAATATTGGGGCCCACTTTATAACCGCCTAAAACTGTTCTAGAATAAAAGACCCTGATGAGGGTCTCATATAGTTACACTTATGTGCACCCTATAACAGGTATTCCTACGATAACCTTTTATTGTATCACACACAGATGATATGATTGGAGTAATCTTTTTACTAGCATATAATTATTGTTTCATCGTTAATCCACATAATTGCAAGTTAATTACGCTTTGATAAAGTGGGACACAGGTCAAGGCTTATAAGTCTATAAACTAACGCTGTTCCAAGTACACACACACTTACCGCTGCTATACAAGTAAAGTGCACTGCAGTTAGAAGATTGAGCTATGTTTTTCAGAAATGCAAATGCATTAATTAAATTAAATTAATTTCATCGAACCAGCGTAAGTAGGGCAAAATTATCGCGTCCAGTAATTTATATCGTCGATATACTAATGGTTAAAGTTCTAAGTACCAGTGCATGTTCACATTTGGGACATAAACTTTTTAAAGCTTAAGATTAAAATCAAGGAATCTTGTAAATTGAAATATAGCTAAAGTGGGTAATCTATCATTATCCTACTTTTTATATCAGTTGTATAAATAATAGAATGGACATTAACGTAAACAGATAAATAATTATCTTGGTAAATTCCTGTTTGTCATTTTATGTTTGTATTTTCTTTTACTCATGATTACGAGAAATATTTTATTGGAATCATTCAGTTCATATTACATGAAACAAGAGAAAAATGCTTTTAAAATGTACGTTCTATTATCTTTTATAAGTAACATTTGTTTGTTTATTGTAAGACGCGCACACAAAGAAACGTGGTTTAACAAAAAGAAGTTTACTTGCAATGAGACCAATTTGTTTGCAAATTAAAGCACTCTGCGTTCCTCTAGCTGAACCAGCTGTAAACACAGCAGATGCGTGACCGAAGAAGTGTTTTATGCCCCAAATTATAGAGTTTAATCAAGATACAGATGTGCTTTTGTTTTTGTACATTTTTAAACAAGTTGTTTTCTTAACCAAGCTATTAGATGTTTATTAGGTAATAAATTTTTCGCACATATAAACATTTCAAATGTGAAGAAGTTAACTATTTTCCAGGTACTCTTTTACATGGAGAAAATACAAACACATTTCCGTTGATATTATCGTGTATCGGTAATATTTGTCTTTTGTTTTGCTGATAAAATAAAGTCGGTTAATTTACATTAATTTTCAGAGCGTGTCATTGTTATATTAGAGGTAAGAAACTGAAAACATGCTAAAAGATTTATAAATGTGATTACGTAAATTTGATGTTGGACATGTTTTATTTTCTGTGGTTACGATACAATGTGTTTATCCCACGGAATTGTGTTTATATATTGTGTTTTAACTAAACAAATTACTTCATAAAACCGACAAGAACGTCAGTTAAATATATTGTGTTACTTGTAGTGAAGAAAACTGTTAACACCACGTTCATGTACACACTATTATTTAGAAAGGTGTTTTTAAAACGCGCTTATGATTGTGGCAAAGATTTCTATTCAGAGAAAAGAAGATAAAGATCACCAACAATCATGAATATTTCGTCCCCTAAATACGTTGATCTTTATGTAAACTAATTTCTAAACGAAGAAACATCCGCATGTATAAAACAACACATTTCCTCCATCAAAAGTTTTTTTTTATAATTTAGTTTCTCAAGTTAACTAGATTCTGAGTTTATCTCGAACGAAAACTCGCACCTTCAAAGTCAGGTTTGTTTTTGTACTCTTGGTATTCCAAGTTAAGGAGAGCTTTCAATGGCTCCCTTGAGGATGCAAGCCGGTGCTTGGCGGCCATTACCAGCGGGGGTTGGGGGTGGAGGGGGCGGGGGTCGGGGGACGGGGGAGAAGAGGAAAAGGAAGCGAACTAAGGGGAAGAAATCTGGAGGATGGAAATAGACAGATCCTGGCCAGCTTACCAGGCCTACGCTAGGAAAATATCTTGGCCTCGTATCAACATCAACCACAATCACGCGAAGGTTATCAGAAAAATATGCAAATTAAATACCACTTTTAATGCGTTAAAGAGAAGGTAATAGTTATTATCCAACCGTTATTAAATCCTTTAAAGGTGTCACGTAAAGTTTTAATTCCTTACATAATTACATATAACGCCAAGAACTATCGGATACGGCGAAAATATTACCTATGATGTTTAACGGGATTGTATGAATTAAGTCTTAATAGCTTTACTTATCTCGCAAACCTCGGTGCTTTTTACACAATGTCTTGGGTTAAGAAATGATATTATGTTGAAACGTATCTGGTGTAAACGCTCGGCGTCCCACATACATTAAGCCGTGGATTATCAGGCTACAAAAGGTGTTTTATCTAAATACGGCTTACGGATTATTACCCGTGAGCAGACAATAATTTTAAAACGCGAAAAATATGTCATTCTGCGTCAACATAATGTTTAAAAGCAAAGAGAAAGAACATTCTTGTATACAAAATAAATGCAAGTACATTTTAGTTTAATTTAATGAGTTCGTTTAATTGTTTCATCACAGTTTTCGTTTTCAGTATAATATTTTCAAGTATAACTGAGTATAGCTTAAACTTTTTTGGAAAAATAATAAGCTTAACTAAACATTTGGCTTAACTTAATCAGAAATTTTCTTTTCGTTTTAAACTTTCTGAAACTTCGTTTTAATAATCTATGATTAATCTGTGAGAATCAATCTTTGATAATAATGTAGCGAAAACACCATACACGCTAAGTGTAAGTTAATTTTCAAATTTTCTCCCTCTTGTTTGTAATATCGTAAATGTAGAAACATTTTACAAGCATGGTCTTAAATCTCCTTAACTGTATATTAATTAACACCGGTGTGTTGTACAGATATATCACTCAAGATTGAATGCTATCGGGTTAATTAAACGTTGGTATAACGCTCAAGAAATGGATCCGTCAGTATGATCACATAAAGCAATTAACCATCTCTACCTGGTTCAATAAGCAGACACCTTTGCGTGCGTCAATATTAATCCCATCTTCCATGGTTGCGTTTGAACCTTACACTTCTCCTTTTAAATTAATATGATCTTTCATCAGCGTCTTTGAAACATCCACCCCCTCTACTGACTTCGGACACCCTTCCCTGTTGGACCAGGCAAGCAGCGCAGGGGCAGACGGCAGACTGAGCAATCAGTAAATATAACGTTTATGCGCTATTTCTCTCATGAAAGCGCTCACCAAGTTTCTAAAAGTACTTGTCCCCACCACGGCGTAGTCTAATTAGCCAGAACTCCCTTGGCAGAAGTGATATTAGCCTGGCCAACATGAAATAGGGATATGACAAAATACAAATGTTGTTCCTCTAAAATTCAAGGCGGAAAATTTCCCCTCGCTAAGTTTTAGCGTTTCCGTGTAGATAATACAGAACTGGCGTCTTTTATGGGATATTTTGGGATATTAAAATGCATAAAATATGCACAATGCGAATAATATGTCACATCTTGCATTTTGCACAATGACGTAAAACTCTCAAGTTTTCACATTTAATTGAGGTGTAAAATGAGTTATTCATAAACGTTGATTCATAACGTTGATACCAAATAAAATTTAATACTAAATAAAAATTCTGATTTATTAAGTTTAACATCCATGGTGGTATTTCCAATTTCATTTCATTTTTTCATTTTGTACACTATTAGGTAATACGATGAACCTTACAGCAGTTTCTAAGGAGAATCTCAGAGGTAGGTTTATATTCAGTTCTAATCAAACTGTTTTTCTCACGTTTTCAAGCGAATACCCATGGGGCCGCTTCATATAATTGGATAACAATACAATTCAAACGGCGTCCTAGCTTTCCAATTGGAGCAATTCACGCTAACTTCTCGAATGTCTCTAATGCACAACACAGTATTCACAAAGTAAATCGTTTCAGACCGATCAGTTGATGCGCGTCTTGAGTATCTCTCAATTCTTTCCGTTCGTGTCTTTGATTTCGTTATCCCTCTACGCCACACACACCTTCGCGTCCGCTGATACGGTCTGATCACGCACACTACTCTGTCCGAGCATAGCTGTGACAGTGTTCCACACACCTTAGCGTCCGCTGATACGGTCTGATCACGCACTCTATACTCTGTCCGAGCATAGCTGTGACAGTGTTCCACACACCTTCGCGTCCGCTGATACGGTCTGATCACGCACACTATACTCTGTCCGAGCATAGCTGTGACAGTGTTTCACACACCTTCGCTTCCGCTGATACGGTCTGATCACGCACACTATACTCTGGCCGAGCATAGCTGTGACGGTGTTCCACACACCTTCGCGTCCGCTGATACGGTCTGATCACGCACACTATACTCTGTCCGAGCATAGCTGTGACAGTGTTCCACACACCTTCGCGTCCGCTGATACGGTCTGATCACGCACACTATACTCTGTCCGAGCATAGCTGTGACAGTGTTCTACACACCTTCGCGTCCGCTGATACGGTCTCATCACGCACACTATACTCTGTCCGAGCATAGCTGTGACAGTGTTCCACACACCTTCGCGTCCGCTGATACGGTCTCATCACGCACGCTATACTCTGTCCGAGCATAGCTGTGACAGTGTTCCACACACCTTCGCGTCCGCTGATACGGTCTGATCACGGACACTATACTCTGTCCGAGCATAGCTGTGACAGTGTTCTACACACCTTCGCGTCCGTTGATACGGTCTGATCACGCACACTATACTCTGTCCGTGCATAGCAGTGACAGTGTTCCACACACCTTCGCGTCCGCTGATACGGTCTGATCACGCACACTATGCTCTGGCCGAGCATAGCTGTGACGGTGTTCCACACACCTTCGCGTCCGCTGATACGGTCTGATCACGCACACTATACTCTGTCCGAGCATAGCTGTGACGGTGTTCCACACACCTTCGCGTCCGTTGATACGGTCTCATCACGCACACTATACTCTGTCCGAGCATAGCTGTGACAGTGTGCCACAATCCTTCGCGTCCGCTGATACGGTCTGATCACGGACACTATACTCTGTCCGAGCATAGCTGTGACAGTGTTCTACACACCTTCGCGTCCGTTGATACGGTCTGATCACGCACACTATACTCTGTCCGTGCATAGCAGTGACAGTGTTCCACACACCTTGTCCGTTGATACGGTCTGATCACGCACTCTATACTCTGGCCGAGCATAGCTGTGACGGTGTTCCACACACCTTCGCGTCCGCTGATACGGTCTGATCACGCACACTATACTCTGTCCGAGCATAGCTGTGACAGTGTTCCACACACCTTCGCGTCCGCTGATACGGTCTGATCACGCACACTATACTCTGTCCGAGCATAGCTGTGACAGTGTTCCACACACCTTCGCGTCCGCTGATACGGTCTGATCACGCACACTATACTCTGTCCGAGCATAGCTGTGACAGTGTTCCACACACCTTCGCGTCCGCTGATACGGTCTGATCACGCACACTATACTCTGTCCGAGCATAGCTGTGACAGTGTTCCACACACCTTCGCGTCCGCTGATACGGTCTGATCACGCACACTATACTCTGTCCGAGCAAAGCTGTGACAGTGTTCCACACACCTTCGCCTCCGCTGATACGGTCTGATCACGCACTCTATACTCTGTCCGAGCAAAGCTGTGATAGTGTTCCACACACCTTCGCGTCCGTTGATACGGTCTGATCACGCACACTATACTCTGTCCGAGCATAGCTGTGACAGTGTTCCACACACCTTCGCGTCCGCTGATACGGTCTGATCACGCACACTATACTCTGTCCGAGCATAGCTGTGACAGTGTTCCACACACCTTCGCGTCCGCTGATACGGTCTGATCACGCACACTTTACTCTGCCCGAGCATAGCTGTGACAGTGTTCCACACACCTTCGCGTCCGCTGATACGGTCTGATCACGCACACTATACTCTGTCCGAGCATAGCTGTGACAGTGTTCCACACACCTTTGCGTCCGCTGATACGGTCTGATCACGCACACTATACTCTGTCCGAGCATAGCTGTGACAGTGTTCCACACACCTTCGCGTCCGTTGATACGGTCTGATCACGCACACTATACTCTGTCCGAGCATAGCTGCGACAGTGTTCCACACACCTTCGCGTCCGTTGATACGGTCTGATCACGCACACTATACTCTGTCCGAGCATAGCTGTGACAGTGTTCCACACACCTTGTCCGCTGATACGGTCTGATCACGCATGCTATACTCTGTCCGAGCATAGCTGTGACAGTGTTCCACACACCTTCGCGTCCGTTGATACGGTCTGATCACGCACACTATACTCTGTCCGAGCATAGCTGTGACAGTGTTCCACACACCTTCGCGTCCGCTGATACGGTCTGATCACGCACTCTATACTCTGTCCGAGCATAGCTGTGACAGTGTTCCACACACCTTCGCGTCCACTGATACGGTCTGATCACGCACACTATACTCTGTCCGAGCATAGCTGTGACAGTGTTCCACACACCTTCGCGCGTTGATACGTGCTGATCACGCACTCTATACTCTGTCCGAGCATAGCTGTGACAGTGTTCCACACACCTTCTCGTCCGTTGATACGGTCTGATCACGCACTCTATACTCTGTCCTAGCATAGCTGTGACAGTGTTCCACACATCTTACCACTCCCCGTTGTCTCATAATGTGTAATCAATTTTATTCTCAAAGAAGGTATAGAAAATATGTAAACACCTCGCAAATATTATATAATAAAATTATAAATACGCGTATAAGTACAAAGAAATAAGAAGAGAAATGACAAGTAGGAAGCATAGTGAAAAACATAATTGTTGGTCGCTTTGTCGATTAAATTAGCTTAAAATAACTTAAACGTAGAGTTAGTCATATAGTTGTGTAGTTTATGTTAAGATAATATTACTGATACTTCACTCAGCTTGTACCCTACTGATGTCAGAAACATATGGTGCCGTAGTCTTAGGGCGTGTCTGAATAGAGCAATAAATGCGTACTTCTTGCTAAGTTCGAACTTGACCTTGTCTTCAGTACTGAAGTGAAGTCATTGTTGATGTCTGAAATGCGAAGTTTACGAGACAAGTATGGGAGTTCACTAGTACAAAATCATGCGTTTTTGTGGACTTGACTTACAAACTTAAAATGGCTGTCAGAAGACCAGGCACTGTTTGGAAATTTAATTATCAAATTATGATTTATATTTGTGACTTGAACACCATTTAAGTTGTAATAGTTGTTCATCCAATTATCTTTATTGTAAAAAATGTTATGCCTAATTTTATTCATTGCGACCGCCACTACGGACGTTTTACGAAGCGACAAATCTAACCTCACTTCTATCCATTTATTTTTATGTTTGAGACTAAAGTCACTCCCTCCAAGAGTTATCTGAATTCAAGTAAATCAAGTTCAGAAGTTCACGAGTCAAGTACACAAGAACAAGTACAAGTTGGATAGTACGTGAACTTCCAAATCAGACACGCCCTTAGTCCACTACTGCCCAACCACACAACCTCTGAGTATGATGGGTGGTGCGGGTGGGCGAGGTTCCTTTACATCACAATCGCCTACAAGCTCGAGTTGTGGCTGGTTCCGCTGAAGTCCTCCTAGTTTTGTTTTTAGTATCGTGAATCATCCAGATTCCGTCTCAAATTGACTCTTGACTTTGCTGAAGTACATTTTTATTGCATGAGAGATTGTGAGTGGGGTTTTCTTGATAACCTCAAAATACCAAAAATTGTGTATACATTGCATTATTTAATTTGTACCCTTAGGCGAAATTGTTTTACAACATTACTGATAGCTGTTCGTTTGCTGGATTAATGGACTTATATGTTTAGGTGTTAGCTGTATCGTACACCAATGTGTGGAAACAACAGATTGTAATCTTGCTTAGAGAGATTGTATGTTCTATTTTCTTTTTCAATAGTTTAGCCAATGAACCAAGAAGATACTTTTTCAATTAAAAGTGGTACTTTTACGCAGCAAAAGTTAAAAGTACCGCCATTGTCTCAGAACGGTTGGCTATAGATTAAGTTTTGTCATTGTGAACTATAGCCAGCTGATGTTCCAGATATTTCACAAGAACAACTGCAATTCACAATAAGAAAAACCCAAGATGTTCGAGACAAAGCATTCTCATCCACTCCACGGCTATAAACTCTACAGCCTTCATTGACGATTCTATTCCTGAGGCAATCGTGACTTCTTTCGATGACGAACAGTGATTTCTTATCGTTTTAAATCTCATCGTGAAGAGATTACACACTAATCTGAAACATCTGCAGATAAGGTAGGCCTATGATTAACGGTAAAGACGCGTGATTTCACGCATGTTTTCTTAGGCATTAATTAATTGGACAATTTTCTAGTTAAAACAACTTTTTATATAATTCGTTAGCGGTAAAATTGCTCGAAAAAAATTACCAATCTATTTTGATACGTCTATTTTTCAAAGAGGTTTTTTTCAAAATTCCTTTCCTAGTAATATACATGTACTTTTTTATCAAACAGCCGTATCCTTTAAGTTTGGTGTTACTTACTTATGTAAAAATGTTTAGAAATAACAACTGGGGTAATTTTTACAATCACAACATGTTATTTGTATTGTTTCTAATTGAAATACTTGAAACACAACATAAACCTGGAAACTCCAGCACAAATATTTTTTTTAAAGCTTCCAAATTTAAGTTCAAAACTTTCCCCTTCCTCACTATCACTTTCTGACACTACATAACTGTTTTTAATGTCACAATATGTTAAATGTATTGATGGTAAAATGGTTACGAAGAGTTTTTTTCAAAACTATCTTCCTAGTAATATATACGTATATTTTTTATTTAACAGCCCTATCCCTTATGTTTTGTGTTACTTACTTATGTTAAAATGTTACGAGATAACAACTGGGGTAATTTTAACCTACAATTTATTTAATTGGTATTGTTTGTAATTAAAAAAACTCGAAACATAACATCAACCCGGCGCCTCCACCATAAATACATTTTTAATTCCAAAGATTTCAAATTTGAGTTAAATCTTTCCTCTTCCTCACTGTCACTTTCTGACACTTTATATGTATTTTTATATGTAACAATATTGTAACGATATTGATGGTAAGATGGTAACGATCATGACAATAATAGCGTGTAAAATATTATATATATATATATATATATATATATGAATATTTTTCAAGAACACTCTTGACGTAATTGTTATGTGAAATCCAGAAATTAAAAAACCAACCCCGACTGGGAATCGAACCCAGGTCTCCCACTTGCCGGGTGGGCGCCATAACCCCTAGACCACCGGGACCGGTAATATATATATATATATATATATATATATATATATATATATATATATATATATCTATATGAATATATTTCAAGAACACTCTTGACGTGGTTGTTATGTGAAATCCAGAAATTAAAAACCAACTTCGACTGGGAATCGAACCCAGGTCTCCCACTTGCCGGGTGGGCGCCATAACCCCTAGACCACCGGGACCGGCAATTCAATGACTGGATGTAGTGCATTAAGATAGTATGTGGCGGTGGAACAACACTGCAACGCTTTGGTTACACTTGAGTTGACCAGCCACACATATTTTTAATGCGTAGCGTGACGTAAGCTTGATCGAAGATATATCTATATGAATATATTTCAAGAACACTCTTGACGTGGTTGTTATGTGAAATCCAGAAATTAAAAACCAGAAATTATTAAATATATATATATATATATATATATATATATATATATATATATATATATATATATATATATTTCTGTATAGAACAGCAGATTTATACCGGTCGTCTAGAATGTGACATGAACCATGTACGGTAGGCGACATAAGTAAATTAAAAACAGGTGGGAATACGTATTTACTCAAAAAACTCTTCCTCACTAATTTTTATCCGACATGGTGACTGGTCGTTAAACCTCATCCATGTATGTTTTCTATCGATTCTTAAATTGAAAAGAACCAACAGATTATAAGATTAGTGCAGGAGAGTATAGTTAGAGTAAAAACATGTTCTATCCTATTCTTGATTTACATATGCTGGCGAGTACAGCCGGTGTCAAGTATAAATCAACTGTATAAATCAATTGATTCTGAAATTGGCTAAGTTAGTTTCTAGTCTCAATGGAATCTATGAATCATCGTCATACAGCAACTGTATTCGATACCATAACATGCTCCGAATACTTATTGTAGCAAATAACGTTTCCGTTATACTCGTGATTTACATTTGTCGCATGATATAATTCAAAGATCATAAGAAGAATTAATAACTTCAATAATAATTCTCACTCCATATCAATGTATGTGGTCGCGATTGTTCTCGATGCGTGTGTAAATGTCAACCCTAAAACCAACGTTTCTGTGTGTTAATAATATATGGCGCAGTTTCCGTGACTCGTGTGGTGTGGAAATGCACACTCCAATAAGGGATGTAAATTGAATACCACCTCTAGGGCATTCATGTGAATGCATCTAGTAGCATCCTTTCCTCATTACTCATTGTGTAGCGCATTTGCAACGATGTGTGTTATACAGGGTTTGTTTGTATATCTGGTGTTATATATAAATCATAATCATATAGGTGTTTTTTGTTTAATGTATTTGTGTGTTTCGTGAATTAGTTCAATTACCATCTTTACTGAAACATGAAAAACATGCATGTACACGCACACTTCTGGACGGTATGTAGTACATACAGGGGGAATAATGCAGATAGAACCACGCAAAGCTCTAATACGATAATGGTTGTCATCATGTACTGAACTGCAGTATTACCATTGGGTCGTCCATTCTGCTAACTTTTTCATGACAGTTAAAAAAATTCAATAATACTTTAAAAAAGAATGTTCTGTTATTATTTTTTGTATTGCGTCTAATATGGGTCATAAAGTTTATTTGTTCCGAATCGTTCTGGTTGTCTTTCGTTTGATTAAAAATTGTTTCGTTCCACGAAAATGGTTTTTGCATTCGGAATGCATATAAAAATAAATTTTACTATATTTGTCGATTTCTATAAAAACACCCAGACGAAAAACTATTATTTATGTATTTTATGTATATCCTGGCAGCCGATGGGAACAACAACCAACAATGCCAGCCTGACGCTGCGCCCGCTTTATTAGTTTTTGTGATTCATGAGCTTGAAATAAATTGCTTCAACTCGAAGTGCAGTTGAAACATTCACGCGTTACTAAACTAGCTCAAGTGATTAGCTATACACAAATCAAAATGCCAAACTGAGTCAATAGATTAAACTTGGATGGTATTTTTGTAATTTTCTTTGTGTTTTTTTTTATTTACGCTTGATTGTACACTGTCGTTGCTAATAAAGACACATCGCGTGTTTTTCTGTGTCTGGTTCTACCATTCCTTTAAGCTTATTCCCAGTTGTCGTCTTCCTTACTGTATCCGTTTGGTTTGCCGGAATAAAGGAAAACAAAAGCGCGTTCACAGTCCTCATTCGACGAGAGTTTCTTTGATCATCAAGGATTTGTTGAAAAGATTTGTACCGTATTTGATCACAACATCTGCATTGAAGTGATTACTTTGTAGCTTGTGGAGCCTAATTCCTCACTGATATGTCCGTGGGGGGCAATGGTAAGTGTTATTGTTGTACACGCTATGGACTGGTGATCGATAGCCATGGCTCGTACCAGCTAGGCGCCAGGTACTGACGCCACGAACATAGTCATACATGCACCACAGATTCTAACTGAACACAGGAAATTACGAACACTGGGCCCGTGTATTGACCACGTGAATATGGCTGTTGATAACCGAGATCAGTGGGGGATGTGGCCGGGGGAGGGGGGGGGGGGGTTGGGTATTTGAGCTTCGTTTCTCGCTTTGTGGGATATACATCACTTTTCAAAATCATTTTCTCCTTTTTCAATCTTTCAATTTTAAAGTAAAAAGGTATGAAAAGTTCACTTCACAAACGAAATGATATCGTATTAAAAATGGATGGGCAAAAATATTCCTAAAATTCCGGTAAAGAGGGATCAAGCCAACTGAACCCTTTCCGTCAATAATTCCGCTAGAAAGTGGCATCCCCCCCCCCCCCCCCCAACGCTACCAAGGCCCTGATTCCCGCGAGGATGCTCAAATCGATACCTATCCCTCTCCCCTAATTTCTGGATAACTGTTTTGATTGCATACCAACCATACAGACAACCCTGAAATTCTCCTCTTTGTCGTTGCTGCCCATGGGGGCCGTACACACACAGGCATACCTTCAACTCGAGCACTGGATAGAAGCGCTGGCCACACTGTTACGTGCCAGTACACACACAGGCATACCTTCAACTCGAGCACTGGATAGAAGCGCTGGCAACAATGTTACGTGCCAGTACACACACATGCATACCTTCAACTCGAGCACTGGATAGAATCGCTGGCAACACTGTTACGTGCCAGTACACACACAGGCATACCTTCAACTCGAGCACTGGATAGAAGCGCTGGCAACAATGTACCGTGCCAGTACACACACAGGCATACCTTCAACTCGAGCACTGGATAGAAGCGCTGGCAACAATGTAACGTGCCAATACACACACAGGCATACCTTCAACTCGAGCACTGGATAGAAGCGCTGGCAACAATGTTACGTGCCAGTACACACACAGGCATACCTTCAACTCGAGCACTGGATAGAAGCGCTGGCAACAATGTTACGTGCCAGTACACACACAGGCACACCTTCAACTCGAGCACTGGATAGAAGCGCTGGCAACAATGTTACGTGCCAATACACACACAGGCATACCTTCAACTCGAGCACTGGATAGAAGCGCTGGCAACAATGTTACGTGCCAGTACACACACAGGCACACCTTCAACTCGAGCACTGGATAGAAGCGCTGGCAACACTGTTACGTGCCGGTACACACACAGGCATACCTTCAACTCGAGCACTGGATAGAAGCGCTGGCAACAATGTTACGTGCCAATACACACACAGGCATACCTTCAACTCGAGCACTGGATAGAAGCGCTGGCAACAATGTTACGTGCCAATACACACACAGGCATACCTTCAACTCGAGCACTGGATAGAAGCGCTGGCAACAATGTTACGTGCCAGTACACACACAGGCATACCTTCAACTCGAGCACTGGATAGAAGCGCTGGCAACAATGAACGTGCCAGTACACACACAGGCACACCTTCAACTCGAGCACTGGATAGAAGCGCTGGCAACAATGTTACGTGCCAGTACACACACAGGCATACCTTCAACTCGAGCACTGGATAGAAGCGCTGGCAACAATGTTACGTGCCAGTACACACACAGGCATACCTTCAAATCGAGCACTGGGTAGAAGCGCTGGCAACACTGTTACGTGCCGGTACACACACAGGCATACCTTCAACTCGAGCACTGGATAGAAGCGCTGGCAACAATGTTACGTGCCAGTACACACACAGGCATACCTTCAACTCGAGCACTGGATAGAAGCGCTGGCAACAATGTTACGTGCCAGTACACACACAGGCACACCTTCAACTCGAGCACTGGATAGAAGCGCTGGCAACAATGTTACGTGCCAGTACACACACAGGCACACCTTCAACTCGAGCACTGGATAGAAGCGCTGGCAACAATGTTACGTGCCAGTACACACACAGGCATACCTTCAACTCGAGCACTGGATAGAAGCGCTGGCAACAGTGTTACGTGCCAGTACACACACAGGCATACCTTCAACTCGAGCACTGCATAGAAGCGCTGGCAACACTGTTACGTGCCAGTAGACACAGGCATACCTTCAACTCGAGCACTGCATAGAAGCGCTGGCAACAATGTTACGTGCCAGTACACACACAGGCATACCTTCAACTCGAGCACTGCATAGAAGCGCTGGCAACACTGTTACGTGCCAGTACACACACAGGCATACCTTCAACTCGAGCACTGCATAGAAGCGCTGGCAACACTGTTACGTGCCAGTACACACACAGGCATACCTTCAACTCGAGCACTGCATAGAAGCGCTGGCAACACTGTTACGTGCCAGTACACACACAGGCATACCTTCAACTCGAGCACTGCATAGAAGCGCTGGCAACACTGTTACGTGCCAGTACACACACAGGCATACCTTCAACTCGAGCACTGCATAGAAGCGCTGGCAACACTGTTACGTGTCCTCGTCGCGATCAGCCTCATTGAGTCAACGTGTGACGTATGTCTAACACCATAAATCTCACATGTGACAAGAAGATTCGGTGTGACGGACTTGGCACAATCGAGACCATATGACTTAGAGGGACCATATTAAAAACAAACAATACAGTACAATACAGAAATAACATCAGTCAACAGTCACACAACTCGCAACGCGCGGTCAGTGATTGAGCTCCGTGACGAGGTTAGATATTAGGAACTTATTAATAACTCACAAACAATAACTCGGACGAACCTCCGGGCACTATTAGTAGTAGAGTTCAAAGAAGTATAGATATGACATGGATTGGGTCTGCGGAAAAAAGTATTTGATTCCAGAGGGTTAAGCACTGCTGCTAATACGTGAGAATGTAATCAGTTTTGTTTGTACTTTTAAAATGGCGTTTTAAATCAAAATATTTTGTGATTATTCCCGGTAATGATAAACCGTCCGCAGTGTCTCAGGCAAACCAATCCATGGTCTAAGGCATCTTTTTTGTATTTGTTTATTTTCATCTGTCTTCCTTCATCGTCTCGAATTCCATGATTGAAAGAATAAATCATAACTTAATTATAAAACAATGCAAAATCTAGTGCATTTGTGTAACGTCAAGAATTTTCAATAATGTAACATTTGTTCAACTCATGCTTCCTTTTTATGTTTATTGTGATAATATGTGTAGCCCCGCATAGCCACGGTTTCGTGTATGGGTAAGTTAATTTTAAATAGAATAACGGCAACAAATAACTTCAACTCTTACGCTTCACTCTTAGTTTGGTATAAACGGCGAGTTAAATACAATGAGTGTATTTCATTGATTCTGTAAGACAGGGGCGTGAAAATACTATGACTAATGAAATAGTGGTTCTGTTCCCCGAGGAACATACATTTGTCAGTATATATGAGTGTCGATGAAAGCCGGAGTATCTCTATTGTTGTTGCCTTCGTCTCCATTGTTTTGTTAGTGACTGAAGTACTTTCAACTCGTACCACTAATTAAAGGCGAAGAAAACTCCGATAACTGAAGAGGAAATGGATGCTACAGAAAACTCACGTGTACGGTTTTCCGGATTTGTGATTTCTCGCATAATTACCGTAAAATAAGCTCTCTAGAACACGATGTCATACTTTTTTTACTCTTTTTTATTTCTGAGGTATTGAATTCTTTCTCTGAAACGTATGTGAAGAGATGCGAACGACAATGGCTTACACTTCATAATGAAACGTAGTCTATACATAGAAATGTTGCTTCTGGCTATGGTTATCAGCTGTTAAGGTCCTTTAAAACTGTTCTACTGCTCATTATCTTTAACGCATATTTTTGTCTCATTAGTTTTTCAAAATTTCTTGCTAACATTTCTAAATATGTAGGTAGTAATTAAATATCCTTATTTATACAATAATGATCTCCTGAATAACTTCAATTCAATTAAGACTGTACAGGTAAAAGTGATGTATATTCAAAACTTTTTTATCTTACTCACAAAATGTGTCAGGATATATTAAAATCGTACGATTTTTTAAAATTCATATATTATGTTTAGATTGTTTTATGTTCAGTTCGCCGTAAGCTATATCATAGTAGACAGGCGCATAAGAAGAAAATATAGGTGAAGCAATGTAGGTTGTAGCGGAGACTTGCAGTACCGTAGGTAAATTGGAATCATTTATGAAAAACATGTCTTGCAATTGCACTACAGGAGATTCGTGTCAGAATAGACATGTATGGAGTTGATTGATTTACAATTTAGTATGTTTAATGGTGCCACAATAAGAACATAATAAGTTTGATCTTCATTTGTATTGATTTAATCTAAATATATTAAGCATGCTTGTAACTTTGATGTTCAATGCATTCAATACATTTTTTTTCTTAAATGTCGGTACAGATAGACATACATGATTCATAGAGTTGAAAGATTGTTGGTAACTTTATAATAACTCAGATGAGATATTGTGAGAGAAGTTCATGTTGAAATTAATGTAACACGTTACACGTCTGTATGTGCTGGCAATATTAACAGAGAAACAAGCTTTAGGTGTTAAGATATTGCAGAGATTTTTATATAATGTGACAACTGTTAATAACGATATATTGTATAGCTATGCTCCAGTCTTCGTCTCGTAAAAATAGTAAATATTAAAATACATATACAGCTTTCTGAAAACGTAAATTTATTTCTATTTATTTAGAGAGTATGCTATAACTCACAAAAATAACTTACGACAGGTATATTTTAAATAATATAATTCAAATCTGCACTGGCACTATCCATATATATTACGTATCGTTTTTACTTTTTATTTTAGTTTAGGAATGCCACACAAAGTTAAACACAATGTGTGGTCAGGTATATAGTATTATAATTGAAACCTATTATTATCATCAGTATTAAGAATAAAATACCTAATATATTTGTCCCAAGACTATCTTACACATGCTTTCGTCACAGGCGACTGGTTCGTAGCCAATCAGCGATCGGTATTGGCGCTGGTGTGTCTCGGGCGGTTCGCTGGTTGGCTACGACTGCCCCGGATGTGACGAAAGCAGGTGTAAAGTAATCTTGGGTCCACTATATTAGTTATTAATTAATTAACTGTTTGTTTGTTTATAACAATATGAATATAATAATTGTATTAATAAAAATAATAATCTTAGTAAAAGAATACAACCTCTTGTTAACGGTAATAAGTGACTCACAAACTGTTTTGAACCTAACTTTGGTTATTATATATTTCTGGTAGAGATACGTGAAAATAGCGTTTTGTGTATAGATGCTACAAAGCGCTATTTTTCAGTAGAAACTAAGGTTTTTCTGTTCCTATTTTATTATATTTAATATAGATATTATACTTTGTTTATGATAAATGCAATTTGGTTGATTTTAATTTTAATAGTATGACATGATTTAAAAATAAAAATTTAAGAAAACTTCATTCTCAAGTTTTTTAATCTTGGCAAAAAAATAGATGCTACAAAACGCTATAAAATGACAATTGAAAATGCTATTTTCACGTATCACTAATTATTGGTAATATATTATAACAATGTAATATTTGCTATGATTATATTCGTAGCGTTGTGTAGTACTGAAAATACCAGACATGACTCTTCGCATCAAGAAATACCGTCCGTGGCATAGATTGATCTGTACATTACGTGTTTTATAAGTAGCCCTACATCTTTCTTCCCATTCCCCATAGAAAGCAGTTTTGAAATATGATGAGTAGGGACAGAACGAGAACGAAATATAATCATATAAAAGCTATGACGTGAAATTTAAAACGAGGTTTTTCGATTAAGTTTTTTTGTGAATAAATTAGCTACAGACGTCATTATATTCTCCAACCTTAAAGAGCAAACTTGTGAAAACCTCTCTCGTTCACCCAACTTAAGTGAGGCAATATGAGTTTGAATCACCTCATCATTTAATTCGAAGTTGTATCGAGTTTTCGCCGTATAAACGAATTAGGAATCCTCTTCATTCCAACGACCAAGGAACTTTTTTTGCTTTCTCAGTTAACTGGGCTTTTAATGAGCTCATTGTAAATCAAGACATGTGCATCTGCAAAGCCGGCGCGTCTCTTTGGCTTGCGAGTGTCGACTGTCCCTTTCCTTGTCTGTCTCTATGCCTGTCTCTGCCTTCGTCTCCTAGAATGCAAATCTTTTAAACTGGTTCCTCCCCCCCCCCCCCCCCCCCCATTCGTACCCACACCCCTCACCCATCTTCATCACATCCCTTCCCACTCCCACCTTTTTAACCCATGGAGACTAAAAGTTTTCTACATCCAAGATATTTGGAAAGGTAAAAAGGTACCTATCATTTGCATTAATTCAAAACTTCACCCTGCGAGTTTTCTCTTGAAAGAGTTTAAAATGTTTAAATCATGTTCTCTCTCCCATTTGAAACTTGCTAACAAAAACGATTTGATGATTATTAATGAGTTTTGAGTCGTGGAGCTTTGCGTAGATGTCGGATACATCTTTTATGCGTTCTTTTGTTCCCCGGAATGTTTTTCTGGAACTCGCTACTCTTGTTTTTTCCTTTTTTTACAATCTTAATCCTGTGCTCATGGCCTCAATATGTCAGTTGTAGTGTAACAAAAACCCACCCTAAAAGTCTTTATTTTTGCAATCCTGATAATATAACCTTTTCAAAAACACGCCAATGTAGAAAGCACATATCATATCCTGCACAGATCGTGTGACCTATCTGGCTAAAACATATTCAAGTTTCGTCCAGTTTTAAGTGCCAAAGCATCTGCACTCTTGTTTAGTACCGGTGTGTTGTTAATTTGCGGTGTGTATCAGTTCTGTACTGTATTACTGTATCCAACTGGCCGGGCCGGGTCGCTTGGCGTAGCCGCGCTGCTCCCTAGAGTAGTATAATTTATCACTCGACCCAGCGAGTGGGGTTGTTGTGTCCCAGCTATTTCCCGGAGCCGATTGTGTCCATTGCCTCGGGACAGAGGGCTATAAAGGACAGTTATGGAAAACTTCAGGTGATAACTAGATGTTTATAGGCACAGCTCTACCATTACACGAACCCCGGATAGCTTTTACTAGTAAAGGGAAACAGGCCTAAGCTGATGCATGATCCAACCTCCCTACATTCTAGTGTGGTAAGCGAGCATTCGCAAAAATAATTACATAGAATGTTCAAAGCTTGATATGGAAATCAAATCAACATTTCGCCGTTATTGGTTTGATTAAGAAATTTACTGCTATTATCAGCTTGCATTAACAAAATTATGATTTGTTGTGTGTTACACATGTTTATTACGGACTGAAAGGACGAATAGAGTTTGTATCAGTGAAATGGACTGCACATACAGAAAATTCATTCCATATATTTTGTGTTTACTTATTTTTGGTATAGATTTTGGCTAAATGTGGGCAAGAGCACAACACGTCTCTCTTGTTAGTTAGAAAGTATGGTAACACGGAAATATATAAGCAAACCAGCACTGTCTGGGCCCGAGAGAGAAGAGATACAAGGAAGCTAAGTGTGTCGTACGAGGTGACTAAAATACCGACGCTTTAAAAAGAGTTTTAAAACTTAAAAAAAAACACTATCATTGTAACGAGTTTGGCTCAGAACGAATGTTTTTAATTTCGCTAAAACTGTTGAGGCATGTCTTGAATTGTTATAGAGTATTCAAAAGAAAGTAATGTAATAATTGATTTTCGTTTTAAGTGTAAACTACTTCGGAAAGATTCATTCCAAGCGTAATCATCCAAGTGCAATTACTTAAAACACATTTGATTGAGTTCTATATCTGGATGTCGACAGTTGGCATGGCTGCATATTCAGGTGCGCAAGTGGAAGACTGACGTATTTGGTAAACTTCTTCCTATTCATCTGTTTTCATTTCACATTCTCAATCGCATTGAAGGAAGTTAAAATGAATAAATTCTGAGATTCAAACGTAGATAATAGATAAATTCTGACAAGTAATAATTTCGATTTTATGTATATGTGTATGAACGACACATTTAATACATTCACTTGATGTAGAACTGTAGGTGTGGTAACTTTATTCATCGTAGAAACTCCCACCAAAAATAATAAAATATGTTTATACCCTGTTCAAATTTGCTTCAAAGTCTCGTTAAAAAAATGTTCTCATATTTTGTTCAACGAAGAAACATATTTTATTTGAATATAAATGGGGTAGTCCTTTTAGATTTAAATTATGTTAAATATATGCTGACCAAACTGGCATCTATCATGGTGGACACATGAATGTGTTATCGATGTGACTAAACTTAAATCTGAGTAAAGAAGACAATGATTTATTAAAGGTTCAACTTTTGAAAGAGGGCAATTCATATAAAAATAATAGTTATGCTGACGAAATTGCCATATAAAATTTCGGGTGTTCTTATAACTTACAAAACATGTCCGTGAATGATGTAAACGATCATAAAACGGGTGCATAATCTTCTGCCACGTTTAAATATTTAGTAGAATTTCTGAAACCTAGGCTACTTTACCCAAGGGTAGAGCTGTATAAATTATTACCTCTTACCCTGGTGTAATAATAATAATAATAATAATGTATTTATTTAGCTTACCGCTATTACATTTACATGTATATCTTACAAAGACAATGTTGGTACATACTTATTACATAAACTTTATATAAATTAACGTATAGAAACTATGACCAATACAAGCATTATGTCTTTACAAATTTTGAACATAGCTGATTACATACTTTCTACATTTAATTTTAAACCTTGACAATGAATTTCCCAGTCTCACTTCATTTGGGAGTTTGTCATTGACATAACAAACCATTAGTCCTAATTTAATATATTTTGTTATTTTACTCATTATACAACACTTGATCATGTGTATTTAAGAAGTAAGACACGTATGAAATCAGGATACTTGATGTTAATATTCATATTGTATTTGTATAATCTTCATAGCTCTAACTTGCATTTTACTGAAAATATTTAGTTACGTTGAGGCATTAAGCGTTTATTGAACAAGTATTAAACACATCGCATTAATATTTGACTAAGAAGATGTTTGATAATTAATTTTATAACGTAAGTAATATAACTAGATGTAAATACGTGCGAGTATTACAAGAATCAAATTAGGCATTTGCCTCGTATTGAGGAATCCCTATAGGGTCATTCCATGAAAAATCAACCAATTTGGAATTAATTTGTTGCTGACATGTTTGGGATATTTTTCAAATTAAGCTCATTGATAACTACTTACTTGTAGATAACAACACAATTTTTTTTATTTTTTTCGGATGAACGGTTTAGAAGTTACGGGCCTTGAAAGTTCAGTCCGCGTCGCGAAAATGGCAAATTTAAGGGTTTGCGTTTAATAGTGCCACACCTAAAGGGGTGAAGCTTTTGGTTTGATTTTTCCTTTCCAGGACCATAATTGAATAGTTCTACTAGAATATGTTTTCAGAAATTTGATATTTAACATGCAAGTAGTCCAAACTGAAGGTCAAAGTCATCAAATTAATTTGTCGTTTTTGCAGATTTTGGGGTGTAATAACTCTGAGGGGGTTGAAGATAACCATCCAATTCTTTTTGCATAATATACTCTTTAGCCTTGTGTATTAGGAAAAAAATACAATATTTTGTTTTTCTGTACCCTTCGTACCCAAAAATAATCCCAAATTGTAGCGAAAGTCAAATTTTGACATTTTCAAGGTCAAGTTATAGAAAAGGGGTAACTTCAAAAAAAATTGAAAATTTGGTGTTTTGTTTAACTATCTGCAAAGAACAAAACTGCCAAATATTTATGTGTTACTCAATCTGGTTTAGGAGTTACAGCCCCTCTAAAAAGGCAGTAATTCACCCACTTTACAAGTAGGCGTACAGTGTGATTCTCAAATATAAAACACTATTTAGGCCAATATTTTACCTAATTACCTTTAAAAATAAATAAACATGTCTTAACCATGTCCCGAAAATCCAGTTTAGGGGGGTGGAAAAAGGGGGTGATTTTTTATGAGGACACCAATATCAAAAAAACCGAAGATGTTACAGATGTGAAAATTGGTATTTAGATTATCCTTCAAAAATAAAGGAATAGTACATGTTTTACCACTTTCCTTAAACCCTGTTAAGAAGGATGAAAAGGGGTGGTGCAGTGTAGGGGTGAATTTTTTTATCTCTAAAACCAAAGATATTTGAGATGTGAAAATTGGTACACAGATTCTTCTGCATAAACAAACACGTATTTTACCATTTTTCAAAAATCTAGTAAATGGTGGTCAAAAAGGGGGTAGTTTTTTAAATGAGGATACCTGTACCGGTATCTAACAAACCGACACTGTATAAGCCGTAAAAAATTGATATTTAGATTAACCTTAAAAAACAAAGTAGTACACGTGTGAAAAATCCCGTTAATGGGGGTGAGAAGCGGGGGTGGACTTTTTTTTAAAGATTCCTATACCTCCAAAATCGTTAACGGTAACCGTAAACGCTACAGGCTTGAAAATTTGTATAAATATTTCTTGAAACATAAAGAAACAAGTATTTGAATATTTTTTGCAAATCCAGTTAAGGGGGTGAAAACACGGGGTGATTTTTTAAAACTAAAAAATGGAACATGTTAGTCGTGAAATTTGGTATTACTATTTACATACTCATTTAAAAATATGTAAACAATTGATTTACAATTTTTTGAAAATCCAGTAAGGGGGGCGGGGGTTACAAGAGGGGGTGAATTATTTTTTGAGCATAAGTATATTTTGAAAACGGATGATGTTGCAGATGTGAAAATTGGTATTTTGATTCTTCTTTAAGATTAAATAAACACATGTTTTACAATTTTTCTTAAATCAATTTAAGACAAGTGAGAATGGGGTTAAAAAGGAGGGAGTGAATATTTTATTTCAATAACTGAAAATGTTTTAGACGAGAAACTCGGCATTTAGTTTAGATTAGATAATCAAAGATTCAGTAGTTAGATAATTCAGTTTAGAATTAAAAGACACTAGTTTTACCATTTTCTGAAAATCCAGTTGAGAAGAAATGAAAACGTGGGGGTGAATTTTAGTATGAGCACCACCCCTTTTCATCCTTCTTAACAGGATGTTAGGAAAATGGTAAAACATGTACTATTCCAATATTTTTTAAGGACAATCTTATCACAAATTTTCATGTCTGTAACATCTTTGGTTTTTGAGATATTGGTGTCCTCACAAAAAATCACCCCCTTTTTCCACCCCCGTAAACTGGATTTTCGGGACATGTCAAAGACATGTTTATTTATATTTAAAGGTAATTTGGTAAAATATTGGCCTAAATAGTGTTTTATATTTGAGAATCACACTGTACGCCTACTGGTAAAGAGGGTGAATTACTGCCTTTTAGAGGGGCTGTAACTCCTAAACCAGATTGAGTAACACGTAAATATTTGGCAGTTTTGTTCTTTGCAGATAGTTAAACAAAACACCAAATTTTCAATTTTTTTGAAGTTACCCCTTTTCTATAACTTGACCTTGAAAATGTCAAAATTTGACTTTCGCTACATTTTGGGAATATTTTTGGGTATGAAGGGTACAGAAAAACAAATTTTTTTATTTTTTTCCTATTACACAAGGCTAAAGAGTATATTATGCAAAAAGAATTGGATGGTTATCTTCAACCCCCTCAGAGTTATTACACCCCAAAATCTGCAAAAACGACAAATTAATATGATGACTTTGACCTTCAGTTTGGACTACTTGCATGTTAAGTATCAAATTTCTGAAAACATATTCTAGTAGAACTATTCAATTATGGTCCTAGAAAGGAAAAATCAAACCAAAAGCTTCACCCCTTTAGGTGTGGCACTATTAAACGCAAACCCTTAAATTTGCCATTTTCGCGACGCGGACTGAACTTTCAAGGCCCGTAACTTCTAAACCGTTCATCCGAAAAAAATAAAAAAAATTGTGTTACTATCTGCAAGTAAGTAGTTATCAATGATCCAACTTGGAAAAATATCAGAAATAAGTCGGCAACCTACATTGGTTGAACTTCCATGGAATGACCCTATAGGAAACCACTAACACAAGCTCAAACTCTCGACTCTAGTTCTGTGGCTTTTGGACCTAGAATCTGTGCCGTGTCCCTGTGTGCAGGGTATAAGCTGTTAGCGCAGGAATGGGGTTAAGGGGGCGGGGGGGGGGGGGGAACTTGGCAGGTGTGCTATTGCGCGCTTTGATTACTGAAACCCGTGAAATCAATACACTTCTTTGATTGTCTTCCAAGTAGGTTTCTACTACCCTTTGGGCTGTAGATAATTTCCTGGATACCCGGAATCTTAAAAAATATCGACATTTTTTTTAATCATCCGTTAGAAATGTATGTTAGTAATTGAATTAACTATAGATTCTTTATTTTGAAACAAACAAAGAATTTTATTATTATATCTGTACATATAAGTATTTTTTTCAAGGTCTGTCGAAAGAGTGTTTTGATATTTTCTAGAACTCGTTGGCTCTGTTAGTTTATTGCTGCTTCCAATGCCAGAAGTTCTGGGTTCGATTCCCGGTTCGAAATGCGTGTTTTAAAATGTGGAATGCATTTAAATGCATCGATATGACAGTGGTATGTAATATGTAAACGGTGACGTACCTGCCGGGGTAATATACCCCTCACTACAAATGAGTTTTGGTAAGCGATTGGGTCTGAGGTTAAGCGAACGTCGAATTCTAATTTTGTATTATATTATGTACCCTACTGATTAATACTACTAAAACCTAAGTCCTACGAACAAAATGGCACATCTCGTAATACGGGGGTTCACAAGACAAATGAGTCAGAACGTGGGGATGTAAATTGTTATAAAAGCGGGAATCGCTGAGATTTGCAATAAGCTAGACTATTTCACAGTTTTACTTATGCTGTTTTTTTGTTTGTTTTTTTTCTAATCTTAAACTTATAAATAACACACTGAGCGTTTGCGAATGGGGATCAATTCCAAGAATGCCGCAACGTACGGCAAAAAGTCCCCGCACAAATGGAATTCTCCATATTATATAAGTATAAGGAAAAACTCATAAGATATGAGCTGTCCGGAATGTCATATCGCATGGAAAAAAATTGTATTGGACTTTTCTAATCTCACAAAACATTCAGTTAGTCCAAAAACATCTGAACATCCTGTGGCTGGGTCTCACAAGCGCTCTTAGTGGACTACAGATAAAACATTCGACCTAACCTGAAACTCATTTGCCTTACTAAAAAACATACGAATGATCGAACTAGTAACGGGAAAAAAAGTTCCCACGGAAGAGGGTCTGATACATTATTACAACAGGTATATATCTTAACAATATAAACGCCTCTTGCTTATTATTTATATACATATCTGGAAACTGGTGTGTATTACAACCGCATCAGGCATGGATCTGCCAGTGGTCTAGGCATAATATTTGTGCACAATTATTGATCCACCAAATAACTCATTGAGAGTAAACTAAACTATTGATTTAATGTATGACTATTGTATCATAGTCATAGTTTGTCTCTTTGTATGGATATTTAAGACCATAATGAATAATGTTTCAATAATAAAAAAAATTATTATTATAACAATGGTAATGATAGTGTATTAACAATAGTAAAAATATAACTAACAATTCAATAAATAAAGGAGTTTGTCAAAGGCTTCCACTGCCCGATCAAGTCACCATTAATTCTTCCTGTCGGGAAATACAGCGTTGACTGTCATTTAACATCTATAAATATAATGTAGAAAATATGAATCCATATTTTAAATGACAAGACAATCTACACAGCTTATCCTGACAGTCGAGAATAAATACGACGGATGCGTGGGTTGAAATATTATATTTCATGACAGTACCTACATGATTCCAGTTGAACTATACCTCAACCAGGTCTGGGAAAACTGCTCCGACAATTTCTATCGCACCAGTTATTAATAACCACAATAATTAACTTAATAATTAATAAACCTGAATAAGAATGTATAAGCATAAATATTTAACAGAGGGAGTCACATTTCACTATTCCAATACACAAATGTAGGATCTTTATTACAAGTAACCGAGAGGTAGCTCAGCGGTTAGACGCGAGACTAATTCGCGAGGTCACCGTTTCGATTCCGGCCACCAGTATAATCGTGAGTACTAGCTACTGAGATTGGACTGTGCTGTGTTTATTTGCGTTGTTTTCAAGTTAATTGGAAGTAAAAGTACAACCCAGCAAGACGTGGGATGCTGCGCCCGTACTGTGTTTCAACGGAGCCTTCACAATGTTTCTAGAATAATTCGACATTCCAAATGAAAACTGAAGCCTCATTATTATGTCCACGAAGACATACTTTATAATTACAAGCATCGGAAACGTACCTAGTGATGACGGGACTTAGGGATTAACAAACGTCTCATGTTCTAAAGGCTACAAATTATATTTAATTACCTAATCAGTGCCAACAAAAGCTGGTGGACGAAAGAAAGGAACAACGTAATTTTTAAACTCAAAATAAACGCGGCAAAAAGTAGACACGGTTGTATCATTTGGTTTATCCCATGAAGACATTATCTGGCATAACGTACAACTGATCTGATGAGCGCTTTAGATATTATGTTTCACTAACAGTCCGTAAAACCTATAAGTCTTCCTATTGTGGTTGATTGCCAATAGTTACCTCACGAGTATGCCTGCACATATGTTACATTTGATGTATTACTCAAATGATGTTACAAACCGTTAGAAAGTTGTAAAATATTTAATATTTACCAATACCATTTTGTTTTAAATTTAACTAAATGCCAAATTATTCTTTATTCACTTAGAATTGAAATATTTATATGTATAGAATTGTCTCTTGGCCTGGACGCGCGTATTGCTGGCGAACTCAAATTCTTGCACAACAAGTACTTCTTTCGTTTAAAGTGATATATTTTATAGAAACGTATAGGAAGCAAAGATATTGTTACACTTAGGGCCGGTTTCACCAAGATCAACTTTGGCCAAGTTCAGTTGAACGACACTAACACCAACTTTTAACTGCAAAATCCACTACATGAAGAGTGAAATGTTTTATTGATAATGTGTTGCTTTATACGTCGATTTACAGATAGTTTCAGTAATTATGTGAAACAAGATACACATTTAAATCCCTTTTGCATGCCATTGTATCCTGTAAATGGCAAATATGAAGGATATTGAAGTAAGATTTTCTCAGATTGGTAATAAATGTCAACGATATTTACAGTCAATTGTTTAGCCATTGCCTACTGGATAACTTGTACTCTGCTTGTGCATAATACGTACAGAAGGCAGTGACAGAACTGCTTTGGAGATTATCATCACAAATCTGAACGGTGGGCATCGAGGGTTCTATCCAACAATGCATTGGCAGTTTTTGTTTAATCATTTTTACATCAAAATACATCTGTACCATAAGTAAACAAACATGTATACCAATCTTTACATGGATTATTATAAACTTCGTGGTATTACAAAAGGCAATAAGTGGCATTGTGAGAAATTATTTCCATCTCTCTGTAAACAATAAACATGCAGTGACGCTACTTAAGTATCCCAAACAAAAATAATGCAAGATATGTGAGAAATTAAATAGGTACAAGTTATTATTTTTGTCAAATTGGTAACATTCAGGTTCAAGCTGAACTCGACAAAAGTCATTGCTGGTGAAACCGGCCCTTAGAAGAGGTGACAACTATTCAATGTGTCAAGCTCCATATTCATGATATATCATGAATAACCCTATCAGGACACTTAACAATAATTAAATTGCTTTATATGCTGTGGTTGTGGTAGTATTATTGTCCTAAAACACATCTGTTCTCACAAAATTGAAGATATTAATTCTGTAGATCTATTATAATGTTTGAAAACTAAATAATACTCGCCTTTAATGTAGAAACGATACTGCGGCAAAGTTTTAGTCTAGACACTTCTCTCAGTTTGCTTAATTATGTTATACCTGTTCCCACGCTTTGCTTTCGGATTTACCTGGGAAATATCTTAAGGGGGAATAAACAAGTTTTTGTTTCGACGGCTTCAAGACGCTGAGACTCGTGTAGACTCTTGAAGGAAGCGCACTGTTGACAGGGTTGCCAAGTGACCGCATCACGCGATGCGCCCACTCATTATCACTGAACAATATTGCTGCAATATGAAAAACTTGGCCAATCATAACGAGAGTTTCTTGTGGCAGTATTAACACAAGACCTAATACTAACATCCCTTGACATGAACGTGTTAGTAGTAATTAATACCTTGAGAACGTTGTATAATAATCAACATGTGGTTTTGTAAGAATTAAAACTGTATTATCTAAGTTTCAAATATTATTTATAATATTAACAGCTGTTGTTTTGTTAACTTATGTTTTTGCAAATTATTTACGTTAAAATATAAAAAACGTTATCGTTTGCCACATTTGTTACTTTTTTAATCCATCCAGTTATCAGTTCTTATGAAATTAAATGTTCGTTATAACCGTGTTTGAAATATTGAGTAGCGTTCTTAAATATTACTAGAACACTTCAATTTCGGGGGATTTTAATATTAATATTATCAATATGTTTTTAAATGTTGCAAATATACGCCCTATAATCTTATATGAAAATAAAGATTATACTGTGTTATGTATTTTCCATACATAATGTTGATATATTTATTTCATTGTCATTTTGTCGTAAACACCTGCATGCCTGCATCTGCATATTCTATAAATTCGACCTTTTCTATTGGAAACGATTTATTTTAAGCTCCGATTTAGACGAGTAAATTCAAAACATGCAAACAAAATTTGTCTTTAAAAAAAATTAAACTATGAAACTATACTAAAATTTAACTATGGATATGAAGTATTTGAAACTTAACTGCGCAGTGCAAAGTTCTAGTTAAAAGTTAAATTACTTAGATAGATAGAACCATTCTTTAATGTGCAATCGTTTGCGGTGGACGTGAAATAAGTGTAACAAAAAATGAATTAATGCGGTAGAAAAGTGGATTATCTGACGGCGCATTTGGATACACGTAAATGTGGTGAGTAAAAAAGCACTGTCTTTGAAAATGAGAAATTGAAAGAACCTACTTTTAATTTAAATCTGGGTTTCTAATTTCTATGATACAGTATATTATCGTATTACTAACGTATATGTGTTACAGTATAACAGTATATGTGTTAAAGAATGGAAGAATTGATGAAACACGCAGATTGAAATCTGATTCTGTATGAAGGAAAGAGAAACGTATGAGTTACAGTAGAACTTGTACGAGTGGGTGTTTATCTGGGATCTGGGTTGTCTCACAATGAAAGGTCCAGAAATCACTCTTATGTGCCCGGATGAGATATGATACTTGTAGATTAATTTCAATATTTCAATTGCCTTAACGTATTTAATTCATTTGTTTTGTTTACAATTACACGCGAATGAAACGAGTTCTCTATTTTAATCAAATTAGTTATGACAACATGACTATCCGAATTATCTAAATGATAATACATGACATAAAAACATAGTTGTATCCATTTTATCAATAAAAATAATAACAAAATATGAAGTAAATGACAAAGTCTTAAAATAAATCACTTAAAATAAATAAATAAATATATTTGGAGATTAATTATGTGCTTGGCCATATCTCATGATCAGGTATTCAGATATTAACAGAGGGGTATATGAAGATACAAATTGTGGTAAAAACCTTGATTATAACCGGTAAAAACCAATTTAGTAAATATCTGTCATGCAGAGTTTACGACTAAATCAAAGGGTGTAACAACGAGTTCGAATAATAACGCGTTCGTATAGTAAACATTAATATTTATATAATTAATAAGTCGATGTAGCATTATCAACACAGATTTTAAAACTATGTTATTTGAAACGCGTACATACGACTACTACTTCGTATTGAGGCAGCTTGTTATATTAATTTCTGTTGAAGTCATTGTCACTGCATCAAAAATTAAAGCACATACAGACTTGTGGTGTAGACAGTCAATAAGTTGATATAGAAATATGACGTCGAAGTATTTTAAAGACATACATCTTATTATACGACTGAGTGCTTGTTGGAACCTTGAGCTTAATACATAATTGGATTCAGGGAATTAATTGTAAATTGTGTGTACATGAAAGCCCATTTCTAAGTTCTAGATAAGTAATAGATTCCTATACACAATATGCCAATGGGAACTCCATTAGCACAAACGCAAACTATTTTAGTATAATGTACTTGAAACTATCAACTAATTTAGTTCAACTAGTAAAGAGCTTGTGGCTGTTAAGTACTTTTAAAGTTGAAACATACACTGCCCGCAACAAAACTTTAATATAACTCTGATGCTGATATGATTATTTTAATGCTCAAGTCTAGACAAAATTACCACCGTTGTAACGAATAAATTAAAATTGTCAACGACCACCTCATAATTTACGACAAAATTACTATTATTAAAGACATTTATTATTACGCTTAGTCAAAATACTGAAGGTGGCTTGAGTGTTGGACAAGCAAAGCGGACTACTCCCACATACCCCCTCCCCCTCCCCCCCCCCCATCCCCCTTCCACGAATATATCTGTCATGGGTCCCAAGTCTAAAAGCAGTAGGCCTACTATTCTAACTCTGAACACATATTGTCTAATCGTTCCTTGTTGCGGAAAGTGTCAGAACTAGTATGAACTTTTAATACCCTATACTGTCTCACCATATAATTTTTCGGAATTTTTCTGAACTGTAAATACAATACTGTATAATCGCACGTTTTCGCGAAAACCGTCTGAACTGCTTTGCACTTTTTAATACCAAACTGTCTAACCATATTATATTGTCGTGAAATTTCTCTGAACTCTGAACACCTACTGTCTAGTGTCTACTGTCTAGTGTATATTGTCTAATTGTACATTGTTGCCGAAAGCGACTAAAGAAACTGGAGTGCTGCAGAGGACACTGTTCCATGGCTAACACAGCTACTGTCTAGTGTCTACTGTCTAGTGTCTACTGTCTACTGTCTAGTGTCTACTTTATAATCGTACCTTGTTGCGGAAAGCGACTGAAGAAACTGGAGTGCTGCAGAGGAACGGTTCCATGGATACCACAGCTACTGTCTACTGTCTAGTGTCTACTGTCTAGTGTCTACTGTCAAGTATCTACTGTCTACTGTCTAGTGTCTACTGTATAATCGTACCTTGTTGCGGAAAGCGACTGAAGAAGCTGGAGTGTTGCAGGGGATCACACGGTTCCATGGATAACACAGCTACTGTCTACTGTCTACTGTCTACTGTCTAGTGTCTACTGTCTAGTGTCTTCTGTCTACTGTCTAGTGTCTACTGTATAATCGTACCTTGTTGCGGAAAGTGACTGAAGAAACTGGAGTGTTGCAGCGGACACGGTTCCATAGCTAACACAGCTACTGTCTAGTGTCTAGTGTCTAGTGTCTACTGTCTACTGTCTAGTGTCTACTGTATAATCGTACCTTGTTGCGGAAAGTGACTGAAGAAACTGGAGTGCTGCAGAGGACACGGTTCCATGGCTACCACAGCTACTGTCTACTGTCTAGTGTCTACTGTCTAGTGTCTACTGTCTAGTGTCTACTGTCTAGTGTCTACTGTCTAGTGTCTTCTGTCTACTGTCTAGTGTCTACTGTCTAGTGTCTACTGTCTAGTGTCTTCTGTCTACTGTCTAGTGTCTACTGTATAATCGTACCTTGTTGCGGAAAGCGACTGAAGAAGCTGGAGTGTTGCAGGGGATCACACGGTTCCATGGCTACCACAGCTACTGTCTACTGTCTAGTGTCTACTGTCTAGTGTCTACTGTCTAGTGTCTACTGTCTAGTGTCTTCTGTCTACTGTCTAGTGTCTACTGTATAATCGTACCTTGTTGCGGAAAGCGACTGAAGAAGCTGGAGTGTTGCAGGGGATCACACGGTTCCATGGCTACCACAGCTACTGTCTACTGTCTAGTGTCTACTGTCTAGTGTCTACTGTCTAGTGTCTACTGTCTACTGTCTACTGTCTAGTGTCTACTGTATAATCGTACCTTGTTGCGGAAAGCGACTGAAGAAGCTGGAGTGTTGCAGGGGATCACACGGTTCCATGGATAACACAGCTACTGTCTACTGTCTACTGTCTACTGTCTAGTGTCTACTGTCTAGTGTCTTCTGTCTACTGTCTAGTGTCTACTGTATAATCGTACCTTGTTGCGGAAAGTGACTGAAGAAACTGGAGTGTTGCAGCGGACACGGTTCCATAGCTAACACAGCTACTGTCTAGTGTCTAGTGTCTAGTGTCTACTGTCTACTGTCTAGTGTCTACTGTATAATCGTACCTTGTTGCGGAAAGTGACTGAAGAAACTGGAGTGCTGCAGAGGACACGGTTCCATGGCTACCACAGCTACTGTCTACTGTCTAGTGTCTACTGTCTAGTGTCTACTGTCTAGTGTCTACTGTCTAGTGTCTACTGTCTAGTGTCTTCTGTCTACTGTCTAGTGTCTACTGTCTAGTGTCTACTGTCTAGTGTCTTCTGTCTACTGTCTAGTGTCTACTGTATAATCGTACCTTGTTGCGGAAAGCGACTGAAGAAGCTGGAGTGTTGCAGGGGATCACACGGTTCCATGGCTACCACAGCTACTGTCTACTGTCTAGTGTCTACTGTCTAGTGTCTACTGTCTAGTGTCTACTGTCTAGTGTCTTCTGTCTACTGTCTAGTGTCTACTGTATAATCGTACCTTGTTGCGGAAAGCGACTGAAGAAGCTGGAGTGTTGCAGGGGATCACACGGTTCCATGGCTACCACAGCTACTGTCTACTGTCTAGTGTCTACTGTCTAGTGTCTACTGTCTAGTGTCTACTGTCTACTGTCTACTGTCTAGTGTCTACTGTATAATCGTACCTTGTTGCGGAAAGCGACTGAAGAAGCTGGAGTGTTGCAGGGGATCACACGGTTCCATGGATAACACAGCTACTGTCTAGTGTCTACTGTATAATCGTACCTTGTTGCGGAAAGCGACTGAAGAAGCTGGAGTGTTGCAGGGGATCACACGGTTCCATAGCTAACACAGCTACTGTCTAGTGTCTACTGTATAATCGTACCTTGTTGCGGAAAGCGACTGAAGAAGCTGGAGTGTTGCAGGGGATCACACGGTTCCATAGCTAACACAGCTACTGTCTAGTGTCTACTGTATAATCGTACCTTGTTGCGGAAAGCGACTGAAGAAGCTGGAGTGTTGCAGGGGATCACACGGTTCCATAGCTAACACAGCTACTGTCTAGTGTCTACTGTATAATCGTACCTTGTTGCGGAAAGCGACTGAAGAAGCTGGAGTGTTGCAGGGGATCACACGGTTCCATAGCTAACACAGCTACTGTCTATTGTGTAGTGTCTAGTGTCTAGTGTCTAGTGTCTAGTGTCTAGTGTCTAGTGTCTAGTGTCTAGTGTCTAGTGTCTACTGTCCAGCGTACTATGTTGCGGAAAGCGACTGAAGAAGCTGGAGTGCTGCAGCGGATCACACGGTTCCATGGCTAACACAGCTACTGTCTACTGTCTACTGTCTACTGTCTAGTGTCTACTGTCTAGTGTCTAGTGTCTAGTGTCTACTGTCTACTGTCCAGCGTACCTTGTTGCGGAAAGCGACTGAAGAAGCTGGAGTGTTGCAGGGGATCACACGGTTCCATGGCTAACACAGCTATCCCGCGCTAAGACTTAATTACTCATTCAGTGAGTGGGCTCGGTACGTCTATGTTGAAGCACTGACGGAACCAAACACAGGTCCGTGACAGGGGGTGTTCGGAACGCCGAGGTTTTACCTTTTAACTGCAGTTTACAATCCTCTCACCTCCTTCCTTTCTCCTCTATTCCCAACAAACCGCCCACCACTCAGACAAAGCCATTCTCTCCTATTCTATTCCAGCCAGCTACCCTCTTCTCACACCTGAATTTTAGCTTCGCACGCCATTGCACACTGAAATGAATGACATGAGGTAGAGTGGTGGCAAAGTCAATTCAAAAACTTCCCTCTCTCTCTTTCTCTCTCAACTCGCCCTTAGAAACTTCCCACTTTCTTCCATCGTTGAGTGGAGAGTTCTATTAATCTACATACGCGTACCTTATGTTTATTAATAGAATGATGGTATGAAATTTTCTTTGCCTCGCGTTTCGTACGACGTGGCCATGTCACAAGCCCTTTCAAAGCCAACAGAAGACATCCAGATGTTTGTGAAGGAAGCTCGTGAACTTTTGAAATTGATTATCAAGAGTAAAATCAATTATTAAACCATGATAAAGTGAAGTTGGCTCTAACATTTAACCCTAACAACGAGTACTGCCCTGAGTATTGTTCTGCTTGCTCGGTGGTATCACGAACGCTGCGAGTTTAAATTTTAATCGCTTTTAAATTCCACGAAACAAATTACCTTGCAGGTTTTCGCAAAATGTAATGAGCTTTGTACTAACCTGTGGTTTCTCTTTGCTATTGTTTCCACTTTAGAACTGATGAGAAATTAAACGAAACTTTGTAAAATTACACAATTCACAATGAATAATTGCCCTAATTATTTAATTAAAGATGAGCTTGGTTTCCAATTTTCACAACCAACGAGTTTTGGTAACTTTTAGGGTATAAACGGAGAAAAGCAAAACTTATGAAATACATGTTTTAACTTGATGTTTACTTAAATTTAAATCTGCTCGTGCTAAACATGTAACAATAAGCGTCCTGTATTAGTTTAATTAATCCAACACATAACAATTATTTAAAATTCAGTTAAAACATAACCATGAAACAACAACAAAATCTCAACTAGTTAATTTTAACAACAACTTCATCAACCATTTATTTACTAACATTTGAATTCTGAATTACTTAAGATTGTAATTATAATTTATTTGTATAAATCGTCTTTATTACTCTTCGCTCAATATTCGTTGAACTAATTATATCAACCGATCGTTCCCAGCATTAAACTACTATCACTAAGTGGACACTCGCTCTCTTCACTGAAGCACAATATTGTAATGTGCTGACCACGTAATTAAATAGTTAGCTAGTTAGTGGGCTTAAGAACATACATCAAGGTTATTAGTGTGAAACTATAAACATGATTCTATGAGGAAATACAAAAGGAGCATGAAACTTTCAAGTCTCAGTTAGATTCAATCTTTAGGTATGACTTGCCTTTCTGTTGATAGTTGATAATTAATGAAGCTGTATTGAGTGGTCACTACATCTTATGAGAGCTAAGTGTGTATGCACTACGCTCAAAGCACCAGTAGAGCTTTTGAAATGATATGAAGTAGCTGAGAATTAGTTGGTAATTAATATTTGCTTTTAAAATTATCCTATTTGCAAATTGAATACATTGAGTTTGCGAATATAGAACAGATAACTTTGTATAGGGTGTTAGAAATCCCAAAATCAATTGATAACAGAAAACCGTGCAATAGTGAATCCAACTGAAAGCAACACTTCAACTTGATGGAAGTGGCTCTGCATAGCAAGCGAGACTGATTCGGAAGGTCGCGGATGTGATTCCCACTATCGACAATGGTTTTTTTCTGTACGTTTTTTGTTTTATCAGTCCTAATAATGCGAGTGCTGGGATTACTACAAACGTACCTTACACATCACCTACCAACTATTATACCCTACTGTACATGGCTATGGAATAGTGAAGAGAGACACAGACAAGAGATGATTGTTTTAGGGTAACTGACAATCCTAGGTTTCTCCTTGTGACAGGAAAATTTCTGAAAAAAACTTATTTTGGATGGGCGGTAGCGGGTATCGAAACCGCGCACTCCCGAATGAAGCCTCGTGTGCTTGAACTTTGAACTGAGGCACGTCTATCGATTATTTCATTATTAATCCATATCTTGATTTTTACTCCAGTAAATCAACTTTTTTTATTTTTATTTTTCAACCCGGCACCTCCACCATTCAAAATTTTTAAAAATTTGGTTTGTTTCCCTCTTTGTAGCCAGGTTAAGATTAAGAAAGATACTTATAATATTTTCCCGTTACGCTTAAAAAAAAACCTTTTGTATTATTGTCATGAACGACAAGTTTGTGTTTCGTATCGTCAGAATCTAAGCGTAAAGTATCTTTCTTTATATTGTTTGTGAACTTTCTTAGATTGAAAACGTTCTAAAACTATATTTTTACTAAATGTGTGTAAAACTAAAACTGGTCTTCTAGATTTCATGTCAGCTCCGATCACGCTCAACGTTGCTTCCCACGTATCTTTGAATAATTAAATTTGAAGTTGTTGTTCGTTCTAACTAGGTCGGCATAAAATCCATCTATTTAGACATACAGAGTGGTCAATTACCAGCTACGTCGTCCTATGCTTTCAAACTGTTCTAATTTGATCAATTTAACAAGCAGAATAGAACAAAATGATGTTAAACGAATGAAAAAGTCTTGGGTCAACACATTGCTTTTATTTTCTTCTTAAATACATTTATATATACCACTGTTCTCACTTTAAACGCGTAATTACAGTACGAGAGTAATGATTCTGATTATGAAAGTTACAGTTAGTATTTGAAAAGTTTGATTTTTTTTTTAATTATCAATATAAAAGATACCATCATATAGAGGTATAAAAATAATAATTTTTCATAGTACCGGTAAGTTAACATTCTGAAATAGATCAGTTTAATTCAATATGATTTGCCCACGAATGGCTGCATTTGTCTTTGTAACGGCATTGATGAAAACTATATATTACTACGTTAGTTTCGACGCATTCACAAGTGGCTATACTGAGAACATGAAAACAATTAATAGTATGAGCTCTAAGGTGTACCGTGGCTGCGTACGTACTGGGCCTTGACTGAGCAGCTTATAATGCCGAGGAAATGATGTGATAGTGAGGTAGATGTAACGGGATCATATTTATGTCTAGGTAGGGTAGCAAAGAAAGTGCTCCATAGTAGGAGGATGGCAGTGACATATTTGCGGTGACGGCTAACTTCTCATGGGATAAATTTGTGAAAGTCTTTTTTTGCTATTTTTTATTTCGAAGCGAAAATTTGAGGAAGAATTTCCAAGAATTGCCATATTACATAATAAATTTGCCCATAGACTTATCGACACAATATTTATTGCGATATTGATATTTTAGCTCTGCATCGCGATATTACATAACAAGTATTAAAATGTATAGTTAAGTTTAACAAGAAAACTTGTTATTGAAGTACAATGTTTCATGGTGTGTGATCGGTTCACCGGCGACCCCTGGTCAGATAGAACCCGACTTAATTCATCTACACCTGTGCATGTCACCTGTCATTCAGTGGGCGTGAAGTGAGAAGGCGCACGTGTTGGTGGACACTGTCGCGAAAAGTAGATTTTTCATTAAACTTATGCGGGTTAATATCGATGATTCGACGACATCAATAATGGATTTTGATATCGTTGGGTCATCACAATCACATAGTATTTGTTTCGGGTAAGCGCGACAGAAATGAAAGTCTGTACTTTTTGAAAGAGACATATGAGTATATGCTCATCTCATACCCAGACCCTCAATGCCCAACTGTTTTCACTGACCGAGAAGTTTTCAAGTGAAGTGACTGTGGGACTTGGCTCGTTCACTCGAGCTGACTTTGTCACCTGTTATTCAAACACCCACGCTTTCGATTTAGTCTTAATCCTGCAGTTTGCACTTTTGATATTCTATCATCGTGTAAGTTTCATCATGTTTGTCTCTTCTCTATTTCTGCAGTAGCATCCACGTCAACTTATTGAACACCTAATCAAGTTTGGTAAAACATGACGAAAACAATTTAACCTGAGCCTATGATTTGGACAAGTATAAACATCTCCATTTGGCCAGTTCAAAGACAATAAAAAAAAGCTTCGAATTCGTTTTTGAGCGAGCCAGTAATCAAAGTGGCCATAGCACATGCCGCATGTAGTTATCTTAGGTAGAAATCCTATCAGATATGGTTCATTTTAATTCTGGCTTTCCCACTATTCTACAAAAAGTAAACCGTTACTCTAGTGACAAACTAGATGTGCGCCCAAATGTTAATGCATGTTCTCTACGAATCTCCACCCTATTCCTATCCTAGTCTTGCCGTGTGGATGGTATACCGTGTTTATGAAGATCCCTCCCTCCCCTCCCCCCCCCCCCCCTATCGTCAGCAAGAGTGCATTGGGGGTGGGGGTAATTTGTATTATGCTCAGGGCTCTGAAGCTCCTTAGACCAGTCAAGTAAGCTAAGGGGTGGCAATAAGCTTACAGCCTACGGACGGCAAAATGTTAAATCAGCCTTCTACATTTCACGTGGCCGGTCCCTACCATTAGTAATGTGTTCTGTGTTGGGACTTCAGATGCAGACTACATTTTTACCATCCGTAAATTATAACTGCCCTAAGCTACATGCGTCGGTCTAAATGCAATCTATTCCTGGGCTGGCCCACTCACAGGCGGAGAACGTTGATTCGGAGGGTTGGAGGATTCATATGACGGTCCTAATGAACAGATTGAATCAGAGCTTACTTCTATTATTTTATTTTTTACCTGAGTTCCATGATTTGACTCGAAAAAAATTAAATAATGAATTAATTAGTACATTTTGTGATTAATACTCTTTGCGACATAAACGCCCGCCAATCCCTCACACTCCCACCCCTAACCCCCCAACTCCTTACTGGACTCTCCTATGACAACTTCGGTGATGTGTGATTAATCTTATTTGACCACCGTCACATGACCCAGCTGTTGAGTAGATATTTAAAAAGTGATTGCTACGCGTAATTTGGTTTAGCTCAGTTAAATAATGAGCTAAAAAACTGTCAAATATTGTAATGTTTACGATTGTCATTTCAATCGTTAATTAGTTCTAATTTGTTGAATTAATTACGGAAATGAACATCTTAACAACTACAATGCTTGACAGTTTTTCAATGTATTGTTTAGCTGATAAAACCCAAATTCAGTGTAAAAATCACTTTTCATCTTGACTCCAAACATCCAGAAAATACCGCTAATTTTGTGACGTTTATTAATGCGAACTACCACGGTTACGTTACTGTGGTAATTGAGGCAACAAGCATTTGACTGTCCCTCTCACTCAATATAAACATAACATGTATTTTTATTATGAATTAATTATTTCCAAGCCTGTAACTAAACACACTTCGCATTGAGCTTCTGTATTAGTCGCGCACGAAAAGGCTCGACCGCCGCTCGTGCCACCCCTTCACCCCGCACGCGATATAGATGTATGGCGTGTGACTTACGAGCGAAATGGTAAAAATATGATTTCGCCTTGAGAAAAATAAAACCTATTATTAAACAGTAATGATTTTCAATTTTATCTTGAAGCGACCTCGGAAATATTTCGTATATAATTACATTACAGTCGATTGAGAAGCTCTCCCGTGGAAGAGGTCGTCCAACTTCCTTTACCGGCCCATGTTAAATTAGTAGCAGGTTTTATACCATCGGTACCTCAGCGCTGTGGGTGGTTGTAAGGTGGAACTATATCAACTTCGAGTGCCAACCACGGAGGCTCGGCGTGGTAAGGGGTTCGTTTCTGCATGGTCTCCTTGGAAACAAACAGCCGAGCAGCTGTTGGCTTTTTTTGTTATTGTCACAGCCTGCTGTATGTGTATTAGGAAGCGCATGTCACAGCCTGCTAGATGTGAATCAGCTAATACTGATGCACATTCAGCAGGCTGTGATCGCTGCAGTTACGACAATCAACACCTGAATCGCTAGTGTCTGCCGTTCAGGGTGTTTCTTTGTGACCTCCCAAAAGAAGAAACTTCTTCATCGAATCGGGTTATATTAAATCGTATTCACACAATTTACGATGAATCATTGGCGAGCTTGATTGTTTTTACTCTAAACAAATACAAAAGTTTGAAGTAAATCACAATTTACGGTACGCGCTGTAAGAGTTCAGTCAACCTTGTCGATTACTGTCCAACCTTTTAATGGGAATTCCATGTAATACTCCGGTCGGTTCAAAGCACTAATGTGATCCCCCTAGATGGGTTCATTTTTTATTGATGGGCAAAATATTTCAGTTAATGACCGGGAATTATACATCCAGTCTAACAAAATGGAAGGGATGAAAGAAAACTTTGTAGCGGAAAGATTTATTTTAATCCATCCTTCTCTACACCGCAATTTCAGAGTATATATTGCAACTTATAAATGTGTATATCACATCACACACACATACACTATGTTTGAATATCAATTATTTAAATATATACGTATTTATTTGGCAAACTAAATAGATTGCATTCAAAGCCTGAGTACATAAAAATTAAAATCAGATGATAGTTGTAGTACTGTAAAATAGTTCCGTGTTCCTTTTTTATGGAAATGTCTTTGTTTAAGTGTTTTGAGTTTACTTCATCGAGTTCTTTTCTGAATCAATGGTTACTCTACAAGTTGGCCCGTAAGAACTGTTACATGACAATATTTTGCCTGAACAGTATTTCTGTCGTCTGAGGTATGTGAATTTTATGTATAGGTTAAAAGAATTTTATCTTGGACAAACATCGAAATCTATACAAAAAATTCAATTTAAATTTTTTAAGAACAAGATGGAACAATGTGTACATAGTCTTGGTTTTCTATTTGGTACAACATAGTGTTTGAACGGTTCTGAAAATCCTTGGGATGAAGATGTGGAAAATGGATGAAAAGTCAGAAATGACTTCTAAGTCTTAGGTTCTTTGGAAAACCTCTACAATAGCACACAAAAGTATGAACTCCTGCTGTATGCACACTTGAACCATTGTTAATTTCAGCTCGAACAATGGTGTATTAAGGTAAAACAGCGTGGTTTGTTCATGCATGTTCAATCTCTTACCGAAGACATAAACAACCTAGGTACTCATTATTAAAATAACTAATGGCTTCACACACACTGAGAGATCAAAGAGTAGTATCAGGTCCCACCGCTATGAGCTCTGTCTGTATGCATTTAGAGAGCTGCAATCACTGCATTTACTTTCTTAAAATACTCCTACACTCTCATGAATTGCGTCGATGGATGTTTGTTTGTACATACAAATATTACAATCTTAACGAGTAAAATAACGCTAGGACATGTATCAAGGTATGTTTTTACTCGTATTAACATGTTAGTACAATCTTGTGGATTATGTAAAAGCTAGAACAAGCCTCAAGACAAGTTAGTACAATCCTTTAGGATAAACAAACGCTCATCTCCACTACCTCATTCGGTGATCTTAGTATTATCTTCAATCTCAATTCCTTTCAGTTTCTGCTTTGCCTCCTTCCATGTGACCCCCTCCAATACTGAAGGTTTGGTCGAAAAATACAACAGATGTGCGGAACTTTCTTTGAATACACAAGCAAGTATTGAAAAGATAACTCAGGGGTGGTTAAGCATCTCCTAATGACATCAATAACCTCGTGTTCGTTCAAACATGTAAGCGTGAACAAGTATAAGAAACTCTAAATTCTTCTCTATATCTAGATACGAGATAGTTTGAGCAGTGTGGGATCTGTATCTAGTTTTAACAGCGAGTTAATATTATAACTACCTTCAATTTTTGTTTCACAGTTTGACAAAGTCTGACAGTATGATTGATGATACTTATTCAACTCAAGAGTATTCTGGGGGGGGGGGGGGAGGGGGGCAAAGAGCAGACGGTTCCGATCTAGATCTGTTGTCTCTCTCCCCCTAATGTGATATGTCATGTAATTTTATTTAGTATCTAACACAATACAGTCTGCTTCCTTTACGTGAATTGACTGTGTCACGTACGCTCAGGTGTGTTTTTATAGAGAATTAATATCAAAACGTTGTACTCGGAGTCTTAAAAAAAAAAGTGTGAAGGATAATCCCAGTATTAAACCCGAGCTGCTATGGGATCATTTATTAATCGTATCTCGAGTGTTACATCACTTGAGAAGTGAGAAAACAGCTTCATGAGGTTCCATAACCACTGGAAGTCACTTTCTAAATACGGCTGCTAGTACTTATGGGGTTAATGGTTTTATAATACATGATGGGTTAAAAAACAAACTAATAAATATATTGATAATGCTATTAGAATTATATAGTATAAAGTGATCAGTTCGTAAAAACCAAGGACTGTTCTGTACTCACATCTTTAATGTATATAGTAGCTTTAAGATATGATAATCTTGCGCAATGTCAGTACAAGGAATAACATTGCGTAGAAGTGATCATCTCTAAAACTCCAGTAGGAATGTTTTTACCAACAAAACTTTGTAATAAATTATATCGAAACGTAAATTTACGCATTGTTCAAAACAGCGTTCTGCTGTTTACATTTGAAAGCCAGCGATTAATTAGAGGCTTCAAAGGATATAAGTTAAAATTAAATGTCCTCCTATATAAATGTGCGGCTTTCTATGCGTGTAGTAACATGGAAATCATTATAAATCAACTTACATTTGACACACTATAAAGATCCTAATGGTTGTAAGACATAATATTTGTCTTACAAACGCCGTAAAACTATTCATTTTTCTTTGAAGATCATTACAAATGCTTTTATTGGTGGCTGCCGCAATGGAAACAAAATATTTGACTGATAATTATATATTTTACGATGTAGAAAGGAATACATCCAGTTCTTTACTTTTCCAAAAGTTTGTTAGTAAGTTACAACAGGTTACTGGGTACGTAAAATGAAAATTATATTTTGATCCCCTTTTATGAAGAAAACAACCCCAAAAGATGAGAATCCCAAATATCAAACATAAATCCTAAAATGTTTTTCGTATTTGTTTAATATTTGTTTATCTTCTTATTTCTATAAAATAGAATACTGTAGGTACTGAAGTACTGGTACTGGAGTACTGTAGGTGTGTAAATAGAATCAATTCAATGTGTCGCAGAAAGTGTTGAGTACTCGGGATTTCTAACTCTACACAAACCTGAATAAAACTATGCAAATTTAAGCTTCTACGCAATTATTATTACGATTAAAAAATATTTGTAACAACGCAATATTTCACATGGTGGAGCCATATAGCTAAGTGTCTTTTAGGCGCTTTGCCAGACAACGTGAATATTTCTCTAAAGTATTTTCCACGAATTTAAAAGCTCACTTGCGCGTCGCTACCAAATAAACAGCAAGCTGGGTTACTTTACTGCAAACAATAATTCCCAACAAGCGTATTCATATTATTTTCGTTTGCCATAACAATAACATTGAACTGACTGTGAAAATAGTCAAAACTTTTCACTTATTCATTTAATTGTATATGATCTAAAGAATGGCATTGTTATTGGTAACTGTTAATAACAATCCAGGATGACGAAGTTTATTTTTCGTTATCATTTACCCCGGTGTATCATCAACCGGACCGTACCAGGAATGTTTGCTCAAAACACACACATACCTAGAAAGTATAAATTTTGTCTCTTGTAACCGGAAATAACGATTTTGAAACAACCAGTGTCAACATATTTCTTAAAGTTTAGAACAACATGTTATTAGACTTTTAACGCACATACGAAATCAAATGAAAACAGTATTTTTGGATTGAAGAAGGCTTGTTGTATTGTAATAAAGCTCAGCGGACTAAGGTGACTTTAATACCATTAAAGCACCTTTTTATGCTGGATTTTGATTTTTTTTTATATTTCTATACAATGATACTTAGTACATTTAAGCAAGAGCTTAGCGATCTGATGCGTATTACACAAATAATACAATCAATACAACGTATGTGGATTTTCATCAAACAATACTTCGTATATTTGATGTACACTGTGTCTAAAGAGCCTTGTAACAAGCTCCGTGGCCAAATATGCTCTACACTGAAAATGGCTCATTAAAAACCAAATTAATCTAATTAAACCCTACTTCGTTTAGATGAGTGCATTTAAACGTAAAAAATAGCTTTAACGCTCTCAACGAGCAGAGAATTTGTATCGCTACTCTACCGCTATAAGAATCTCACTCTTTTACGCACTCATTATTTGAAAACATAAAATGCCCCGTTTTATAATTCCCCAAATTACAGTAGTAAGGTAGTAATATCCATTATAAACACTGGACAGGTATTTAGTTTAATGCTGGAGTAAACTGCTCTATTGTATGTATTGTACTAAGTAATGACTTTTTTAAATTCAATATTGTATATTTATGATCCATGATCTAACATTCTAGTTACATATAAAATATGATAAACAGATGGAATATTCACTTTGATACTTTTTATTAATTGAAATTTACATTAAAAATGTGGAGAACACATTCTCCAGATTCTCTCCATTCCAAATACGAAGAATTGCGCTCAATAATCAAGATAATTATTTTCTATTTGCATACGTGTGTATATATATATATATATATATATATATATATATAGGACGAAAACATTTTAACGGTAAAACCAATCCAGCGTTTATTTTCATAAAATAATTGTCAACGTTTCGACGACTGTTTTTGTTGTGACTGTTTTACCGTTAAAATGTTTTCGTACTATACATTTTCAACCAACAAAATCTAAGAAATCATAAATAAATATATATATATATATATATATATATATCACCAACACCCCATAACGTAGTTATCCTTATTCGTGTGTTGAATTCGTTCATCATTCTACTCCCGCAGTAACAAGAGACCTTTAAAGTTTGGTCCATTGGTTATCATATTTTAAATAAACGTAAAATACAATTGACTGACGTTTAAATCTATGAAATAACCAACATTTGTTTTAGCTTAAAGGTCTCAAATATTGACACTTCTATCCACTGAACCACTATAAGGATATCTCGATAAATAAAGACAATCGATACGTGTATTTCTCTGCTATGATATGGTTTATACGCTATAAGGTCTGTTCAATGAATTATTTTTCATAAGCTTTCAATATTATATAATTTGTTATTTCCATAAATAATTAATTAATATATGAAGTCAGTCAATTCCCTCTCATCGCAAACAGACAGCACAACTTGATACGCAATGCAACTACAGATAATCGACTTAAATATCTCATATAGCGTTAAGCATATTTAAAACATTCATCCCACGGCCCCAGTCGTTACTAAAAGCCGAATGACGTAAGCGGATGAACGTAGTCACGTGAAAGTTAAGCTAAACTAAAAGGTTTTCAGGCAATAATGTTTGTCATTCCTTAAATCAATGTTTTTAATTCCACAGTTTATCACTATATTACGAGTCTTTTTTTAAATTAGAACAAAAAAACATTTAGGATTCGCTTATAAAGAGCAATGTATGCGTATTGCATAAACACAAAAAAATATCCGGGCTCGTACCACAGTTTTTTTAATCTGCACCACAGCAAAGAATTGCATGATTTTCTAGATTATACAAATCGCTCTGTATTCTTCCCTATGAGAACTGTGTATGGATTAATACTGTTCACCATGGTACTAAACTTCTGAGAGTATTGTTTGCATTTGTAACCATCTTGTGTTTGATGTGTAGAGGAATATTTTTCGCGGCTTATGGTGTTTTCCAATGGACTGCACTCGAAACAAGACCAGTGCGCACTGAAACGTCACAGTGACGTAATGCACTTGACGAGTGGAGCAACTAGTGCAGCGCTCATTGGAACACGAAAATAAACTCTGTGCAAAGATGGCCTCTTACTCGAGCGCGCCAAATGAAGAAGCGTAACTGTGGTTATTATTATAAATATTAGTATGGGGTCCGATAATGCCGAAATAATATCTAATGACGGTGTGTTGTGCAATGTGAATATTGCTGGTTATTTGCACAGTTATATAATATGCCTAGATACAAGAATTTAACCTACATAACCTATAAATAGAAAACGACGCATTGAAATTAGATTGCAATAGGGCCCTAGCTTTGTGTAGCCAGGCCTATCCAATAGCCCTAGGCCTCAGAATGTAGCCCTGAATTTTTGGTTTAACTCCCTTAGGTTGCAACATTTGGAACAATATTATTTCGTCATCACTGCTGTCAGAGGACTCAAGTAATTCCATCAACAAGTACATATCTCCCGCGTCTAATGCCGCCATCTTTGCACTGACTTGCTTGCACTTGCCTCTGAACTGAGTGCGACTCAGTGCGGCACTCGATGACTGCAGTCCTCCATTGGAATACGAAATATTGCAGTGAGTGCGCACCGAAAAGTCCATTGGAATACGATTGTGGGTAGCGGTGCGCACTCAGTGCAGTCCAGTGCACCCATTGGAAAACACCATTAGATATACTGTTTTATTTAAATTAAAGTTGAAATTTTGAAAACGTATTTTGTGTTATCGAAATGTATCATGCCACCGTTCATACACTTAGGTAAGTGAGTATAACTTCAATATAAATCATTATAATCAGAGGGTACAAGAATGATGATATTGATAAGCAATAACGCAGGTCTTCTAACTACAATATTAACGACGTAATACTGTAATTAACCTTAAATATTTAACTAGTTTATAACACTTTTAAATGATGCTATTCTCGACTATAGAGCTGAATTATTTCCACACTATTTGAATGCGCTCATAACATGAAGACTTCTAATTTCTTATGTGTTGCAAACATGCACAGATGTTGATTTTCGTTAAGAATGTGTTCATGTAATTCGTTGTGAATGTGAGGTAGAGTCTATCTTGCTAATGTGATTACGAAAGAGTTCAGGTTTTGTACTGGAATATCTTTAACGTATGTTTAATGTTCTTGTATTCAAATCGCGAGTAAAACGTTACAAATGCACGTAAGGCAATACTTCGTTACTCATAATATGCTTGTATGATGTATGGATGGATCTATGGAGGAGTTGGGGGGAGGTGTTAAAAGAGTGCTTTGGGGAGGGGGAGGATAAATTGTGAACATGCTTGAAGATGCTCCTTACATTTCCCTATGTTCCGATATCTATAAACTAACTAGTGAATTGAGTTATCCGTATCTCGTCGGATTCAGCGACCTCTTACAGCTGTGAAGCCAAACGCCTTCATATTAACATTGTCACTGTATTGCAAATATAATGGAGTTGTTTTTTATTTAGTGATACGTAACAAGATAAATTTAATTTTCATATAAATTTACTCCTTTGATTTTTTTAAATTACACGTTGGCCCGTAAATTTAGTAAAACCATTACTTATTTAATTTATCAAAATTGATAAACGTAAGGTAATGTGTTTAAAGTTTTGATAGGCATTTAATATTAATATATTTCATAAGCTTTCCTTTTTGAAAATCAATGTTCAATTCTCCTTCAATATGAAAATATGTTGTTTCTGTTAAATTTCACCAAAATGGGTCAACATTTGCTAATTCTTCGTATGATAATTGGTGATTTAGTCCTTCTGTACACAAAATATTGACACAATTCATCTTTTCGTACAATTAATTAAAGTGGTTGGCACTTTTGGACTCAGCTGTTTCATAAGCTTGAGACAAGTTACATTGGGGCAACTAATTATAACTAAGGTTGCCCATCGATGTTAAATTACAACATCGACATCGAAATCAAAACATCGATGTCACATCGGGATGTCGGAAGTTTTTCGACATGGACATCAAATCTGAAATAATCGACATCGAAAAAAAAAGTTCCTTGAACAATGTAAAAACTAAAAAGAAAAACTAACAAAATCGTTTCTTGTTCATCGCAAAACCTTCTGGTAAGTTGATATTGTGTTGTAACTTTGTCGACGAGCGGAGTACAGACTTTTTTATTATTATTATTTTGTGTAAAAAACGATTCGATATATGAAAAAAAAAATCGATGTCGGAAATTTGCATCGACATCAATTATTAATCGATTAATCGATGTCGATGGGCAACCTTAATTATAACTAATAACTAGATATATTGTGATAATTGATAGTAAAGCAAGAGTTTCTTTTTTCTTGTACACTTTTTTATGGTTTGCAATCTCACGTACAATCATTTTGAAACTCTTATTGGCGCATACGTGTGTTTCATAATAATGACCTTGTGAGCATATATATCGTCTTCTATTGGCAGCTAAAATGCAAACACACATTTAGTCACCGGTGAAGCCGATGTGACGTCACGTGAATACTCCCTACGGCATTTATTTTAATAATTCAACCCTCATAGGCAGTCCAATTAAGCGAGTGCGAATATAGGCCTTACCGACTCGTAACAATAAATTAAACCCTATAGACGAATTTAAGTTAGCCATTACTTTCCCCAGATCCTGGCGAAGCATCCACTGTTCGTAATATAGTACCACTTTTCGTAAACATCCCCACAGTCTACAGTTGATTGGACTTCCAAACGACTGAGGAATTTAATACCGCTTAGAGAAAAGTAGGGAACCTATTGACAAAGAGATAGGTGCACTAAACTCGAGACATCAGCATTAGGAAATGTAATGTATGACCTACTACAGAAATACATTGCCATTCGCGCTCTACAATTAGTTCAGCTATATTATAATCTAGGTTTTACTTTTACACCAGTCTTTAATATAGTTTTTACCGATATAGGTCGCTCAGCGGTAAAACTTTATATTCTAAGTCGGGTGGTCGTGGGTTTCATTCAAAAATACACAAAATTCTGACTGAAAGGCGTGTTGCATATTTTGTTGTATAAATCACTGTCTTTACACATCCAAAAACCCGGATATTCTTAACAAAAATAATAAGTCACAAAAATCCCCTGCGGGGTAACCTTTGTAGATATATTTAAGTCTCCTTTATTTCGCCACTTACTGCAAGTATTCCCACGGACAAATTATTGTAATTATAAACATGTTCCTTGATGTTTTACTTTATAAATTTCCATATTTAAGATTGTCACCACTCGGTTTTCTGTAGAAAATATTCAACTTTTCTCAACGATTTATTATCATTTCAATCCCTGATGATTTTCAATCTGTCACACTATATTTTCACTATATTGCTAAATAACAATTCAAACCTGACTGTGGATGTATATAATGTCAAGCAAGCAAGAAAGCACCATTTGCTCAATACATATTACAGATGTTCTAGAGAATGCAACGTTCTGAGGCCTAATCAGTGATATTATGGCGGTAACAGCTGTAACCCCCGGCCCCGGCTGTTAGAGGGGCTTCGTAAGTCCGGAAATCCAGTTGAGAAAGCGGTGGCTGGACAATTTCCTTCGCTACCGCTTTCTTAATCGCCATACAGGGTGGCCGTGAACATGTTGGTTTACATGTTTACATGTTTCTGATCACCGCAACATGTTTTGGTGCGTACATTCATATCAACATGTACGCACTCGTCAGGTGTTGGGGCTGTCAGAAGGAACAATGAGTGACGTATGTTATAACACTCGACTGCACGTATACCTGGTTAATAAAAAGCATAAATCTAAAAAACAAATTAGTAACAACATCAGCTGTCAACATATTTCTTTGTCTGCGTGTTCAGATTTTATTAAATAAACTCGTTGACATATTTTCAATAAATTATTGTTGAACTGAAAAGTTTCGTTCTTAATTTAAGCAAGCCAATACCACACAGAACGGATTTCAAATATCGAGTATAGGCATAGAAGAGTGACAGAAACCCATTTTAGTGTCTCCAACCTTCGCTCCCCCTTCTCAAAGTGGTAGTTTTTATTTTTAATTTAGTTCTGTTCTTAGAAAATAAATCATAAATGTTAAATCCCATCGCTCTGGATCCCGCTCCTAAAACACACGTCTGTGTTTGTTAAGGTTTGTGATTACGTTACGTTTACTTATGCTGCTGATGTACGTTTGTGTTTTTATTGTTTTAACACTTTACAGGCCTGAGAGGCCAATTGGAATCATAATAATGCATAATAGTATTTAGAAATTAAGTCGGATTCTCATTTCTCAGTGATTCCATTTAGAAACAACGAAATAAAAAACTTGCAACACCTGTTATAAACTTCGTTGGTTACAAAAGGTAATATCACTTCAATGTATACTGTTTTCACAAAGATTAAGTGTAAAGTGTAGGAAATGATCTCATTATTGACAAATTTACGGAGCGTAACTACTCGAACAACATTGACAAGATTTATATGAGGTTTTCAAAATTACATTTTCCCTTTTGTTAATTGTTTAAATTAAATCTTAAAAAAATCAAACCTTATGAGACGTTAATAAATATTCATTCAAAATCCTAAATGTACCAAAATGTCTATATGTAGGTAAAATTTTGAAAAAATCTTTCTCTCTCGGCTCTGCGATCATGTAACTTTGGTAGATAACGTTCGACATCGCTGAAAATTGTACGTTTGAACGATCGTAGCTCTTAAATGCAATTATGTACAGCTCGGTAACGCTATTAAACGTTGAAAACTCATCCCGGGGATGACAACTAGCCATAGTTGCAAAACTGTGGGATGCAAATCCCAAATATCATTATAATTATCATCACGAATATTGTGCGCGCTTGTCTGTCACAGACACCCAGTAATTTACAGCTTTCGATACCAAGAAATGGCGGAAACGCCGGTGTTCAAACGACTTTATTTCACAAAACTAAAGTAGGACGGACTATACCTTTAGAGTTTAGACCTACCTCTAGAAAACGCTAACAGTGGATTATTAGAATAAATACGTGCAATGAGTAGCTATACTATGGATCTACTCAGTAAAGTATACATTTTGATACATTTTGACAGGCTTTCAATAAAAACAAAAGACTGCCAATGTTGCTCACAGCTTGCTGAATTTTGACTAGTTCCTGTGAACTTCTTCGAATTCTCCACTCTCATTGTCTACACAATAACGATGTCAACGTTAGCGACCAAAGTTACATGATTGCAGTGCTGATAAGTGATAATCCAATACAGCTGTTTGCGTGAAACTTGGATAAAAGTCAACATTTAGTACAACCCCGAGTAAAATAACATTATTAATTGTATGTGAGAGTGTAAAAGTGGAGCAAGATACATGCATAAAATACGATTTTTTTAAATGCCACAACATTCTGGCTTTCCATAGCCAGCATAGCATACTATATACTACATTTATAAGAATTACACGGCACCTGGGTAAGGCAAAAAAATGTTTGAAACTACGCCTGGATGAATCACATAACTATTGTGATAGTTTTAAAGTAGAGAATCAAATGATATGATAATATACGAAAAGTATATCCAAACATGGCGGTTTGATTCTCGAGCATAAATTAAATGTTAGAATAAGGTGGTTGGAGCCCACTTAGTCACTGCCTTTCAAGCTATTTCCATGTTTTTGACAGACTATGTTTCAATTTGATTAATGGCAAGGGATTTCGGTTATAATAATATAGATAGCGGAAAGCAAGTTTGCAAAATAAGTTACCGTTTTCGTAGTTTTGTTGGAGCTGTATAATAAATAATAATAGAACCGTGTCACTGTTAACAAGTTGATTTATTTTAGCAGTAATAGTCCAACGTCTCACAGACGCCTTATCAAACATACTGATACCAGACAACGGAACACGTTAAAACCTAAAACAAAAATCTCACGCATTTTGGAGCTCAAGAAATGAAACCAGCTTGTACTACTTTGAATTTTTCTTTCTGTTAGTATATATGTTGAAATATCGCTGGTTACATTTATAAATTTGTTTGCCGTGACACGTTCACATTCATATTAATTATTTATTATGGTGCATATCGTAACTTATAGTTACACTGATTTGTTACAAATGGTTTGTTTTTGTTCTTGGAATAACATGCAAAATTTCTCATTATCATCTATTATATCAATAAATTGGCTTCTGAAAAATCAAAAATATAATTTAAGTATGATAATTATATTTGATTTGGCTAACTGATATTGTTAACAGTCTGTTATTGTGTAGTGATACTTTTGATTGTTACTGAGGGAAATTATAATAGCTCAAATTCAAGTTCAAGTTGACCAAACTTATAATGAGTACCTCTGTCATGATCATTTCAAAATAAACTGGCGTTAGAGGAACATAGCAATAACTGTGTATTTTTGGTATGTTGATTCCATGAAACCTCCTTATAATGTCACCTTATTAGTAAAAACCTTGGTTTACAGATTGGTTAAACTTTTTGTCAAGTTAAAGTCAAGAAAGCAGGATGTATTAGCTGAAGAAGGTGTAGGCCAAGTTCCCAGAGTCTAACATTAGCTGCCTTGACAACTACTCATCCTTCTGCCTCGCCATATCTCTACGTCAGAACTTGAGATATTTGCACAAAGTTACCCCCTACAATCGGAAGAACAGCTTCGTGATCTAGAACCAAATTAATCTACAAAACGATGTACACGCTTTGAATGGAAATGATTACACAAGAGAAACAGACACACTCTCTTTAACTTGGCGGGAATAACCACAACCAACCAAACCTTCACAGTTAAATTCATCATTAGAAATTTTAAAACGCAGTCGAGTTTGCTGTGTGTGCGTTGCTTTATATTGATTTTCACCGTGCTTTAGCCAAGCTTTCTGGTTGTCTAGTTCGGTGAGTCACGCGAATGAAATCACCGTGCGGTATAGTGATAAGATCACACCATGCAACAACCATATTACCTTGCATGCTTCAACATTAGCCCCATAAGGCTTCCCTAATGTTTGACTGGCACCACTCAACTCTCCGTCAGGCCTCCCAACTTCTTCATGAATCTACTATCGGGAAACAGAACGGATATAATTTAAGACTTGGTTTGATTAAGTCCCATATCAATCATAAAATCAGGGCTGTCCAAGGAAGCCGTTGATGATTGCGTGCCACCGAGTATTTGTTTTTATCTTCTTTACCTTGCTGGTAATCCTACTTTTAGAAGCAAGAGTCGTAAAGGTGAAATTTAAAAAGCAATAAATTCTCCAACTTATTAACTGTTATTAATGCAATCTAATTTCCAACCCACCCTGCTCTCTTACACCATGTTGTAGGCTTATCGCAGATGAAACGGGTGAACATTCCGCTATACAATTTTGGCGAGGGAGTAGGGCATAGAAAACTTTCATGGGGGTCAATAGATAATACATTTTAATAGGGGTTCGTGTGCGGTCCAAGACCACGAAGATATATGGCCTATTGGCCTGGAATCCCTAAATCCGTACCTGACTTATCCGCAACCCGTTTTTATCTCTTCCCGTAAGTCTGTAGCTTTAGGAGTAGCTTATAAATTCCCCAGTAGATCGTCATGGTTTTTGAAAGAAGGAAGGCTTCCCGTTTGGAGCTCGTGTGCTTACTTGGACGTATAGTCGTATACACAGACAAGACAGAACGTATTACGTCAGTATCTGGTTAGTCCTTGCATGTATAGTTGTGATGAAAGATATCTTAATCGCTCTTTCACTAGCAATGTAGGTTGTATTTCAAATCTAGCATTTCAAAGTTTTATAGAAGGTGTTTTCGAAAGTATAGCTAAGACGATGTATAAGAATCTCTTGGTCGGTGATTGTTCAACATTTGAACGCTAACGCGTTTTTTATTTTACAACGCTTATATTAGCTTCATGTGTTTGTCTGTCTGGACGGAATCTTATAATCAATATTTCACCCACTTCTTAATGTCCAATCGAGCTGAAATTTTTCGCACTTACGTATTCATGATGACAATAAATAGTTCAATTAACAGATTCACTAATTAATCAATTAATTTATTATAATTAATTAATCAAAGTTTCATATGGGAATCGATATTTCATCCACTTCCCAATATCCGATCGAGCTAAAATTTTCCACACAGACGTATATTCTTGATAACAATACACGAATAAGCTAATATAAGAGCTTATATAATCTGGATCGCGCATGGACGTAACTGACCGAAATTCAAGTCTGCGAGCACGCTAGGTTGCGAGTGAAGCCAACAAATACAAGTAGACAAGTATGCAATCTTATGAATTCGGACACGTCCAGTGAGCACATATTCGAGTCCAACATTCGTTAAGACTAAAAAGTATAAAATAATATTACATGAAAAACTTACTTTTTTAAAACAAAGCTTTTATTTAAATGTACTAAAAAGTAAAAAAAAAAATTCGCCCAACAAATTTTTGCCTTAGTCGGAAAATAAAAGCGTTGGGCGCTTTCCCTCCATGAACAACAAAATTCTTTAATCTATGTCAATACCGTAAGCGCCCAACGCTTTTATTTTCCGATTAAAGGGATAGTCAGATGAAAAACTAAAAAATCACCAATTAGTCATTAGTCCATGAATTTCAGTAATGTGTAAAATACAATTGATATAGGTTGCTTCAATGAAAGAAAAAAAATAGTGAACAATTAGCTATTCTACTAGATTCCCTTCGGCCGCTCTGCTGCATTTTTCTTCTATAGCGTAGTGCAACTGTATCGGTTCTGAGGTCGCTGGCGCCTTCCCGATAAACAAAGGACTCATTGTGTTATACGAGACCTGCCCGCGCTCCGCGAAACGCTCGGCGACTGCGGACAGTACCGCTCAAAACAGATTGCAACTTTTCTACACATCATGTCACAAAAAAATTAATTGCAGGGTTTTTTGTAGAAGTACACGTTCGTACTAAGAAGCATGTTATCGGTAGAGAAACGATGCACATTGAACCTCCTGATCGATTTTTGATCAGTGCCCTATTTTAGCGGTGGTTTTACTTTCTCAAGGCAACATTTTTTTTATATAGGAATTACCATGAGAAGACTTGCTCGGTGCTACTTGGTAGCAACAAACCAAAAAATCGCGTTTTCTTTCATTTTTTAACCGCCTGCTTTTAAAGTATAATATCTTTTAGTCATGTTTTTTATATTTTAAGGTGGACATCTACAAATGGTAGTTCTTTAGTTTTTCACCCGACTATCCCTTTAAGGCAAAAATTTGTTGGGCGAAAATTTATTTTTTACTTTTTAGTACATTTAAATATAACCGTTGTTTTAAAAAAGTAATTTTTTCATGTAATATTTTACCTTAAAGGATTATGGGGTTTATTTCAAGTCTCAGCCGAGTTGAGATAAAACTAACCATTTTTGAGCTAGACATTCTAAAATTCAGCACAATAAGTATTGTGTTTTTAGTTTTGATTAACAGTTGAACAACATAATTAAGTGTAAAAATAACTATTCGGTCAACTAATACATTCCAGCAAGTGCATTTTGTGTGTGTTCTGAATGAGCTTGAATAGTTAGGAAAGATTATCCGATAGCTGTTAGGGTAACTCAACCCCAGCATTCGCAACACAATAAACCAAAAACCACAATAATATTAATATGCTATCATTGACGTTAAATGTTGTCAACAAAAATGCAATATTGCATAATATCTTAAGCAAGTCATACTACTGGTATCAGAGTACGTATCTTAAGCCTCAGGTTTCTATCGAATTTAGGTGGGAACGAGTTATCTTAAAATAATACATGAACATTGTAGTAGTACAAATCCACACTCAAGTTACAAAACAAACTTTAAAAACGTATTAACTAATACACACACACACACATATATGATTATGAGAAGTATCAATCTGAATATGGTCGTTCATCTTTTACTGTTATTTTATCAGTATTTCAATTACAACATAACATAAATTCACTTCCAAACATTGGTTGTCATTTGTCATTCTGTAAGTCTAGCTTGAGAAACTTCTTTACAGCATTGAGTCAACTTGAGTAGAAAATCAATAGAATCCTACTTGAACGTCGGTTATGCAGCCAGCAGTGCGCAGCTAAATCTATAGAGTGCATCCCTTGCAGCGTACTGCCCGCTGTTTACACACCTCGTGGTAACGAGCAAGACACCATGCATTCTTTATTCACTACTCTGCAAAGATTTAGGAATTAAATATGAAAACGGCAACTTCTCCTGGGGGAAATTCCAAACTAACTTTTATGAAACTTTATGGCAAATCATACCCTAACGTCTTCGTGAAAGTAATTGCAAAGATAATGGTAGGCTTTGGTGAACCTCTAAAATTTGAATTGTAAAACGGCCGCGTTGCGGGTTGTGCGGGGTTATCCGGGAGACCTGAATTCGATTCATTTTCCCTAAAGGGTCGCACATTTAGAACAACTTTCCGTGCAATTCCCCACTTAGGTCTACGGCTATACGAGGGAAATCTCGAATAGTGTCGTAAACATGAGTCCACGTAAACAGTTTACCACCTTCGTATAGTACCTACTTTCCTATCAAATCTAACAGAATAAGTATAGTAAGAAAATATCATCCTCAACTGTAGAACCCCATTAACTAAGTTCGGGGCTATTAAGTTGAATGAAATGAAAGCAAAAATTCAGACTTTTACTTCGACATGCATTTAAACTGAAAGCTTCATTCGTATATGAAGTGCATAATTCATCCCATCTTCCGGTAAGCTACAAAGGATGGATTTGAGGGATTCTATGAGATATTTTGATGAAAGGAAGCATTAGACATATCTACAACTTTGCCTGTGCATTAAAAAGAATAATGAAATATCTCCCTGTATAGACGGGTTCAAAAGGTTATAGACCACAGCCACAGTAAACATATGATGAACGGCGGTTTGGACCTGGACAAACGTAACCCAATTAACACATGGGTGACTTAATCCTGTAAGGGCTGTATAAGTTTTATCCAGCCATTCGGGCATGTTGGCATACATTGTCTCCTGTGAGTAACGGTGTACAGCTCTGTTTCCAATCGGCTGAGTCGCTCTCAGCATCTCAGACCCCATGCATGTTGAAACATGCCTTGAGTCGTCCACTCTTGAGGCTAACTTGAACGGTATGTGAGCTTTTGGCCCTTCCTCCGCCTCTCGCGTATCTTTACTCAAGTCTGCATTGGTGTATTTGTTTTCGTTTATGTTTTTACAGAGATTTGTTGGGTGGCGTCATTGTCAACTGTCAGCAGGGGTGTCCACTGCTACATAGTAACATTTTAGTTAATTCAGATCTGTCGAAATACTAAATCCAAATGAAATAATAAGTACTGGTTTGAAATGCTTGGGTAATCAAAAGGGGGCCTTCTGGCCTTCCAACTTAACAACTAAAAATACGTATGTTGTTTCAGGATGATACATAAATAATAATGTATACAAATGTGTGTAAAAATTGACTTATGGGTGCACCAAATTATTAATTTTCCTTTTTAGCGGAACACCGTAAATATTGTTACGTATGTATTTGTTTACGGTACGATACCTGCAGCTTTTTTCAAGAAATCTTTGATTTTGTTAAATAATATTCTCTATTATTAAGATGCATAATTTTAGCTACGTAATAAAGTGTTTCATGTAGACGATGTTTGGTGACCAAGTGTAAGTACATAATTATTTTCCGATTGGCAAAAGAAACCTTATTCATTTGAACACTTGTATATAATACTAAGATAACTGGCACAGTTTTGGGGGTTGAAACCCATTAGTGAGAAAACCAGTTTTTCAACGGGGAAGTTTGGTAATGCAAACTTTGCTACACTACCGTAACTTATATATAAGTCTTAATGACGAAAACAATTTATCACGGATCTCTGTTGCTCGCAAAGAGCTGAAGTCTGTAACGCACACAAAGCAACAATGCTGACAGTAGCGCTGCTAAAACAATGTTTTAAATCATGTTTACGCTGCCGCAAGTTAGCATTTCAGTTTCAAATGTAAACACTACTGTATTTTGTGCGTTTTAGAAAATTGAAAACGGTGCAGGATTTATTAACGTAGACCTGGAGTGTTTGGATTCAGTTCTAATTATGACAATTGCTAACCGATAGAGATGGCTCATGCAGTGGTATAGCACACAACGCTCTGATATGGGAGGTTGCAGGCTCGATTCCCAACGCAGAAAATCTTGACTGCCGCTTGTTACAGGGTTTCCTTAGTCATAGCTAAGGCGAATGTTATCAGCGAATCTATTATTAGCCATCGAGCATTGCCTCAAGACTATCAAAATATCCAAATATTCTACCTAGTATAATTCGCGAGTCATCTACAAACGGACCAGTTGCCAAGGCATATCTCCTGCGAGACCAAATGGTATATAGTTAGTATACAAATTTCTAACCTAATAATCTAATATTCTATCTAATCTATATATAATAATCTTATAATAATCTAATCTAATCTAGTAGATCTAATCTGATCTAATAATAATCTGTTCATAAATACAATTTTACAATTTGGTGTTGTCCTTCATTGCAAAATCAGTTTTTAAGAGCGAAGGAGGAAATCGTTATCACAGTCATACTGATGATAACGTAAAATACATTTATCATTCAGTGTGTAGGGATTACCAATTACCACAGCGCTATGGTGTCTCAGATTTTTGATGTTGTGTTTCAATCTTGAGATATAGTTAAAAAATGAAAATTTTCTGCGGTTTTTGACGTAGAGGTATCCTTCGCTCTTAAGCGAGCGAAGCGAGCGTCTCCACTAGACTCTTAAGGTCTGCGCACAATTGGCATAGCGCAAGCATAAACACAACGCAAGCGCAACGTAAGGCCGATGCCAACGCACAATTCACGTAACACAACCACAGCGCAACGCAAGTTTTGGCTGTCTAGTCGTCTGCACTCGCTCGCCATGGTTTGAGGTTAGGGACATACTACAAATTCAATATTGCCAATTGTTATCATCGGTCTAGGGTTTGCCTGCATTCACAGACATGAAACAAGACGTATATAGTTATAATTAACGGCTTGCCTATATTGTATCTGTTTTATTCTAGGCCTAGGCCTATCTCGCATTCAACAAATTCCATCCGCGATAGTCAACGTCTTGTAAAACAGTTCATTATATATAATTGATACAGTGCACACTTGAGAATGAGGAGGTAACATATGTTGTTAATTTATTTAATTTATTGAAATTGAAGGCTAGTGTTGGTACAGGGCTCTAGTCTGATACAAACGAAAGTCACGTAATAAACTAATAATATACTAAAAACAATTACTAATTTGACTGAGCGAGTATGACGAGGCTACAGCTGTCTAGTTGGAACAAGATTCCTATTGGTCAATCGTTATGTCACGCACAAGCGCAACGCAAAAATATAAAATATAACCAACTCTTGCGCTCCGTTATGCTGCGCCATGCGCTCTTGTGTCAGTTGGAGACGAAGCCATGGAATAACATTGGTTCATATTTCTTGCGCTGCGCTTACGTTCCGTTACGCTTGCGCTATGCCAATTGTGCGCAGACCTTAATGGCACTTCGTTCTGTTTTTTTTGTTTTTGTTTTTGTTTTTGTTTTTGTTTTTGTTTGTTTTTTTGTTTTTTTATGTCTGTCGATAGCGGTCGAACGGAACCTCCGATCAACTTGAAATTTGGACCATCCACAAGCCTCAATGTGGATTGAAGGTGTATAGTTTTGAGGCAAAATCGTTCGTAAGTTACAAAGTTACACCATAGTTACTGCAAAATATTTTTCTGAAACAAAATGGAGGCAAAATGTGAGATAGCCATATTTTTCCAATGCTTTTTTCCGGTCACGAATATCTTCATTTTATGGCGATCTGATAAATATTGGCAAAGTTACACAAAAGTTACTCGAAAATATATTTCTGAAACACAGTAACAGCAAAATGTGAGGTGGCTATCTTATAGTAAATTTTTGTCCGTTCACGAATATACTAATGTAAACGCGATTTGATACGTATTAGAGGCAGAAATTACATTTCAAAATGCTGTCAATAACTTGGTAACGGTGGCGGACCGCGGCGAAAACACTAGACAGAATGACAACGAAAATTCTTAGCAAATCACATTGCACTGCATTCAACAATGTCGGGAAGTATAATAGCTATGGAAATTAGAAAAAATTTTGTAAAGCGCATTCTTGAATTGTTGTTAATTGTTGTTTTTATTAGCTTTGAGATCTTTTCGCCAGAACGTTCGTAGATATTGACGCGCTCGCTTATCAACGCGTCAAACAGAGCGTTTTCCTAGTATAACTAAATACGATATACAATAAATAAATTATCGTGTTTATCACCTGGTCAGTTTTTTTCGCATTGTGATTAAAATTGCCGTATCCAATGCTCAACTTCGGTTCGAATCACATTTTAATCTTATATCGAATATGGATATTAATGGTTTGAAGTTGAAGTCAACGCATAAGATTTACAATGCTGCGTGGAGCGCATTTCAATTCTCACAATCTACGTTTGGGTTAAACGCTTCTACCGGACTCTGGGCTCCGAATAATCTCCGGTTTCAGTCGGATCCAGTCGGATCCAGTCGGATCCAGTAGGTCGTGCACATGAAGCAGATGTAGGCACTCATGTTAAGACTCTCTTTGATCTGAGGTTGGAGCATTTATATGCTCGCAGGACGAATTCCACATAACTGAAATGTCTTATAGCTTTCATTGAACGCGAAATACAAAACGTAAGTGGGTAATTTTAAATATCCTGAACATTATTTGTTTTGACTTTTAAATCTATTAACTCCCATTATTTTCGATAATTACAATTTGGTATTTTATTTTTATTTTGATCATTGATTATTTATTTATATATCTACATAATTACTCATCTATTTATTTAGTCTATCCTATCTAGTAAATCATATTTTACATGTCCTTTTCAAAAAAAGTTCACAGATGTGCTGTGGCTTTCAGTATCGTCGGTGCATTCAGAAACAAGTAGATTGGTGTTCTATATAAACATATTTTAATTTTGAACTTACTTGTGTTCTACAAGTGTACAATATCTCTTTTTAAAGCTATTTTTAACACGCTAAATGAGAGTTATTAGGATTGAACCTCACTTGGATTGATAGCGGCTTGATAAAATATAGCATGGAACCAGCTTTGTTTGCAATATTTGTGACTTGAGCATTGAAAACAGAAGACTCTTACACTTCTGATATTAATCATGATTAAATGGTCAAGGTGATAGATAATTGGCACCAACCCAAGGAAATTACATAAAACGTATGAACCATCCCGCCTTACACAACTTTCTCGCTCAGAATATTTCCAAAACATGGCCATGTTGAAAATATTAATTCCTTCTTGGGAAAAATAACCGTAGACAAAACAGCCTTAAATCTCCTATAGATGTGTTGGCCATTGGATTTGTGTTTTTCAGCTGAAGTCTGAGAACATTCAATAACCTGAGCACACTTGGTCAGATTTAACTTTCTTAGAGGAGTTTCTATTCCCCGTAGAATGTTGGCAACAACGCCACGTTGCCTTAGCATTGTGTGGCTTAGTATTGCCGGCCAACTGAAATACACGGAGAAGATATCGAAAAAATAATTTATTTTTAATATTTGATAACATTTTCTTCTGTACTACAAAATGCTATCAAATAAAGGCACTTATACAGGAACACACTCAGTTGTTACAGAATACATATATTCATGTTACTCAAACATTTTTCTGTCAATCCGCAAAGCCTTTGAGTATTATGGTGAAAACGAAAATGTACAACGACTTTGTCCGCGGTTTCGGCTCAAAGAGATTTTTCACAACGTGAGCACGTTCTTAACAACCTAATACCGGCGTATACAATAAATGTATTAATAATCCCTCAGTCGTTCTATTTGAAGCGTGACAAAAAATAATAATAATGCTATTTAAAATGGATGGCAAACTGATCACTAGATGCGTTCGCCGTGTTAACAAACTGTTCGAATATTCGCCTCAGCCCATGAAAATATAACTCGCACAAATCAAGGTGTACTTTCAGTTGAGCGTTAGAGGCGGCGCGTTTGACGCGTTACGCGCGACGCGAGCGTTCACTGTTTTTAAGCCACTTTCGTTTACCTCGCCAGAGTAACCCGTCCGATCAGTAATGTCACGTGACTTTACGTCACTGGGTTAGAGTTTTCAACCCGAGTAAACGAAAGCGTTTCGGAGTAGGGTTTGTTTGCAAATGGATGCCGTGCGCTTGCATAGCTAAACCTAACCTTCAAATTGTTTTGAATTTTTTGTAATGCCTGATGTACTTACTTTCTACGTGAAATTCATTAATAGCCTACTCAAAAACACGGTTTTGCGCCCAAATATCCACATGCATCATCCACAGCCACTTTTAACACCACCATCAAAATCATAACATTTTGAATTTTCCGCCCAAACCTAACTTACCCTGCTCCCGAGGCAGGTCACTTTTTTGGTGATCGGGTCAGAAAACCGGGTTACTCTGGCATAGTTGCCGAACGCACCAGAGTAACCTGCTACTGATCGGGTTTGGTTTGCGGACTGACAGATTGCTCTGGCGAGGTAAACGAAAGCGGCTTTAGTATTGCCAGAGAGTAAAGCAAGTTTGTAACCTGAATTGACAATTTAAAATTAATGTTTTGTCTATCACATGTTTTGTACATATAGCAAGGAAAAGTTGAAGCACTCATCTTATTATTTGGGTGTTTAGGTTTGAAATGCTGGGATTGAGTTTTACTTTCTACCAGCCCTCGTGCATTCCTTACCAACTATTCCAAATACACCAATACCTAGTTAGTTACCTAAGAAGGGTATAAATTGCACACGGGCGGGTTTCCTACGAAAAGTTATTATTATTGGTGTTCTTCATTCTAAACTTTTATTTCACAATACTGAGTTGATGGAAATATAAAGTAGACTTTATGCTTCAAAAACCTTACCGTTCACTTTTTAAAATGACGTATATAAGGTAGGGCTATTAATTTGCACATGATTGAGCTAAAGAAAATGTAAAAGTTAGAATAAGTTATTAGAGTTTGTTTTTCATCAGAGAGTATTTTTGTACCGTAATGTTTGCATCTACCCTATTCCCTCCAGAGCTCGGCGCTAACTTACTTGATGAAGAAGTGTAGTAATTACTCGGCAACTGTTCTCTGATCATAAACCACACTTGTTTTCATTTGGTAGCGTTGGTTAGCAACATTAAACTTGTAGTAGCTATGTGCTCTAGGAAAGCAAATAAATCTCTCGCAAATTAGAAAATAATGACTGCTTGTTGGCTTTCAATGAAACATTCTCGCAAATACATAAACGCGTGCGCTGGTTGGCTACTTCAGAACGAAGACAAATGCGCCTTTTTACAGAGTTTATATTAAGATCCGCCTATATGAACACCATGAACTTGATTAATTTAATACCTCATTCCAGTCGTCATTGACAAAAATCTCGATTACACATGTCATTTAAGTGAATGTAGGTTGTTATTCGTTTGAAGAGGGGCAAGTTGTCCCTGGGAACGTCTCCTAAGAACATGTTATTTGAATAATATGTTGTCGTTGGGTAACGCCAGGGCCAGTGAAATTAACTTTCTTACATTTCAGGCCGATTACACAGTCAGTCCACCTTAAAGAATTAAAACTCGACGAACGAAAACGGCACAATTTGTTTGGGTTGACATCCACAGACGAGCAGGAATGAGAAGGATCTTTCTGTGGTTGTATTCTGCGAGTTTTAATGCTCTGAAGATGGGCCGTGCGATTGGGTCAATCGCAAAAAAGATAATTTCACTTGACGCGGTGATACCCGATTTACACACTTTATTGGACTCCAGCCGCGAAAGCCTTTGATTATTAAATTACTTCATCGGAATGTGGTTGACTGGTCGACAGGTATATTGAGTGTATTTATACGCATTTAGGAATTTTGAGGCAACTCTAATTTGTATCTAGTCTGACAGAATTAATTGCAACAGAAAATTAAGCAATGTGAATCAAAGTGTAATGTATACGTTATAAATTAACTTGATTGCCCGTAAACAGTCTCATTAGCTTTCATGTTCTAGTACTTGATTATTAAAACAAATTTAAATCCTACTACGAACTGCATCACAAAAGTTGGAATGTCAACATTGTTAACGATGTCGTTTCATGAAAGCATTTCCAAAAAAATCAGTTTATAAATTCCTTTGTAGTTTTGTTTGGTTTGAATAACTGCATAAGTGATACATCGGTTGGAAAAAGTGTATATATGATACTCGTATGAGTTGCAATATGCATCATGTAAACAGAATTTGTAAATAATATAGTTACTTTATAAGTAAATAGTAAAATCAAAAATACAATATAATGATAAATACAATATCTCTGTCCCTGTAACAAAAGTTTGCATATAATTTCAGTGGAAATTCAATGTACTGACAGCTGGATTTCAATGCACATATTTGAATTTTTTTGCGGTATATCTTTGTTTACTTCGTATGAGAATAATTTGAATTCAACACTGGATGAACTACCACAGACACACATGCTTTAAAAACATTCATGTTATAGCGAAATGGCATCGCATCAAGTTTGTATCATACATTGCAACATGTTCAGCACATGAAAATAGTGTTTGAAATTGCAAACTAAGAACCATTCCATCTTAAGTTCTCTGTGTTATTTTTTATCGCTTAGAAAGAAACACTGATTTCTTATCAAAAAATAAATCTTCTTATTCGTATTTCTTACTTTTTTCTACCAAACCTAGGAAATAAATTACCTAATTCCAGTTTCCTCACGTTTACAAGTTAAAGTAATAGGGTCGTGCAATCTCAGTTGCGTCGTTTAGTGGCTGCGATTACAGCGGCTTATAGGCAATTGTAACGTTCATTTGGTGAACTGGACTTGTAGGAAAGTTAATGTCCACGACTCCTTGTGTACAGTGTACATTGCACACATCCATGCAAGACGTTTTAGTGTTGTGTGTGGCTCTATTATTATTCTTTGTAACGAGCGAACCAACGAAACAGGAGGGAACCATTCAGAAAAAGTAATTTCTTCTGAGAGTGTTTTTGTTTTCGGTTGAATTCGCTGCATGTACGTGAAATATGCTGAAGCATTTCCATCAGACGTTTCATAAACAGCCGTGGCTTACTGGAGTGAGGGAAAGATTACGGAATTACGAATATTCGCGTAACCCACTTCTAATAATAAACTTGTTTTTATAATAAACTGATATACTTTTATAGAATATGGTAAAGTAGGGTAGAGTTTGGAAAGTTGTGTGATCGAAACAGGACACAAGAACATTTAAAAAACGGAAAAATGTATTGGAGCAAAGAAACATTCGTAAGATAAGGAAGAGCACTAAATTAACTGGGTGATAAGATATCTTGTTTCACTTAGTGAAAACTTTGAAAGCAATTTTTACATACAGAAATTGGGGTTTCAGCAGGGTAAGGGACATACAGCCTCAAATAACAGATTTACCCATTTTTGCATTGCAGTAGCTTGACGAAGAAGAATTCAAAATGGGACCAATTGTATTTTTTGACCCCCCCCCCCCCCCCCATTAAAAAGTCAACAAACAGTAGCGATTCAATATGTACGGTCAGTGCATTAGCTCGTGACGTCACGATCCGCTTACTTATAGCTTACTATCAGCAGCTGACTTCTGGCACGTGACTCAATTGAAGTGCATGCTTCTCAGATATAAGTATATTTCAGTGCTCAGTAGTCAGTATAGTATGTAAATCAAGGTATTTCGTTTGTATCGCACAGTATCGGATAACTGCTGAGACTTCTCAATTGTGTCATACGTATTATTGAAGTGAATTTAAATGGAAATCTGTCTCGAGTAAAAAAAAAAAAAAAACGAGAACGTTTCCAAATAGAATTATTCTATAGAACTGTAGCTCGGGAAGAACTGCGGAAATATTTCTGAGGAATTTAATTTTGATGTATTGTGCAACTTTTGTATAGCGTTCACATAATACATAGTTAGGGGCTGCAGAATAGAGACTCTTGCTTTAATAAATTTATCTTGTACAATGTGTCAAAATGTTTAAGAGATGTAACTAAGCTGGTTAAGGAATTACAAAACTATTTACAAATCAAATGAAGACAGGGGAACAGTTCACATTTTTTATGATACACCGTATAATAAATCTGTTCATTTTGTCTCTAAAACTATTTATTTTGCCACTCTTTCTATTATTTCTAAAATGTTGAGAAGTAACGACGCAAGTCAACTACTGAAATGGGCATCATCATAAAGTATGCCTTGCTGTAAGTGGTTTTCAATACTACTCTTCTATATTCTGGTGCTTGTTACCTGGCCACCAGTATAGGGTTACCGTTGTGGCTGTATGGACGCTCCGAAGACAATAATGAAATCGTGAACGTGAGCATCTGAAAAACTTATGATGCGAGAACTAAAATAACAATAGGTCTATTGTCTCAAAATTTGTAATAAAGCCAAACCTTTTATGCCAAGCATTTTTGTAATTAGTTAGACGATCGACATTATGGTAACCCTATTTCCATTCACTTCAGTAATTTTCATTTCTATAGTTATTTTCTAAAGAACGTAGGCCTACGAGTCTTCGAGACGGGAGACGGGTGAGGATTGGTTGAATCTGAGCTTCCTAGATTTTCTGGAAAACAATGGAATCCAAGTCGACTCGAGGTTAAGGCAAACCTACTGTGTTAGGATGAATAGCCATTGTCTGTTAATATGAAAAGAGCTCTTCCTATTTGTGGAGCTCATACAGAATGAAGGAATTCATCAGCGCAGGGGTGTGTAATGCACTGATTGTTCGATCTTACTTCATAGACGCGAAACATTCACTTCAGAACAATATCAGCTAGTTGCTTTTTTCGTTTCAATTTTTAAAGAACATTTCTTATATATGTAATTGTTTTGTTCGTAATAGTGATCAGTGTGCGTAAGAAGTAGTGGAGATTAATTTCTTCCGGACCCCCCCCCCCCCCACCCCACCCCCCGCACAATCAACTACACAATAAATCAAAATAAGAGTAAACATAAGAGAGGAATTCTCATGAAATGACGACATACGTCCAGTTTAAGAAATGCAAAGATCAGTCTTCTACAAACGTCTCTGTCTAGTGAAGATGTATGTAGTGGTATTGAGAATTTTTGAATGGGTAGTTTATTTATTTAATATTTACTGAATAATTTAAAAGGTAAACTAGGTTTTTTGAAACAAACAAGATGATTCAGACAAAGATGTAGGTTATATTTTGTTGCCTTATTTAGTTGACTGTATGGGATGAAATTGGAGGAGATTTATAACAAACTAGAACAAAATCAACGAATCATGGAGTTGCCTTAATTCCGGAATAAATAAGCACTATCTGTAGGTTTGGCAAATCTGGTTCGAATTCAATAACTGATGAATGAAAGGACAGGAGATATTTATTTCAAAGAAGGCGATTTCAGGATGTTCACCTTAAAAACTGAAATCAAGAAAAAAATTCGAAATATTCGTCGAGGTAATAGGATAGGAAGCTGGAATGTGACCATTCACATTGTTGAAGTCGATGTGGATTTGTGGTGGACATATCAAGACACGTCATATCACGAACAGTTTTACAGTTCCACATGTATTTTTCGTGTTGACGAATGAACAAGTGATACATTAAACAACTCTATAAGACTTCCTGATTTATACTGTACACATGGAATTCATTATTTTTTTAGTTTGAAATAATTAAATAATTCCCACGTACTTCCTCTTTTCTGCTATTTTTTTTTTTTTTTTTTTTTTTTTTAGCCGTCCGCGGTGCCATCGCCAACCGCAGAGCCACAGCGGCCGGCTTCACATAGTCGATCAACACGTGACATTATAAAACACGCTTTTTGTGTGGAATGAAGGAAGATAAGCAAACACCGATTAAAACAATTATTCATAAGTTATAATAAATATAAGATTTTTAAAAAGCGCTTCTGCGTTTTGTCGCACTGTCGTTTTGGATACAAAAAGCTGGATTCAGGCGTTGGGCATCTATAAAACATCGATTCAATCCCGTATGTCTCAAGATTCCCTCGTCATTCTCAAACCAATTCCTCCACCGGCCGTTTTAGCCTCGTTAACTAGAAATGTCAAATCCAATTATAAAAAAGTTGCAACTCACAACTCTAAGACCCGCTTCGGAAAAAGTTTAAAGTTTTAAGTTGAAGTAACTAAGCGAATCTTCTATCGCCTACGAACCTCCAGCTTGTGTTTGTGATTTAAGAAACAAAATGTGCAAAAAAGTAAACTTGACCGCATGAAATCGAAAGTATTTGATCTTGTTTAATCATGCTAATGATAAAGTAATTATACTGAGGAGATTTGACGCTAAGATTTGTTTAGTATGACAAACCCTAGTGAACTATTGCAAACTAATGACTCGTTTTATAGTCCAATACACCACGTGTCAAACAGTCAATAGACTACAGTAACTCTTTTGCTAACTCTATCGTTTTTATTTTTTTTCCTAGATTGCCTTTGTTGATGAAAACGTAGCTTATAATTTTTAGTAACAATTACATTTTATGTTTAAATAGTGTCCAAAATAAAAGTGTTCAACATTAAACGAAAGCAGTTTCGCTTTTTTGATCCGGGAAAAATGGTGATTTTTCACATTTCAGATATTCTTTTCGTTTATTTTTTGATTGGACAGAATGGTAACGGTTTTAATCTGTATGGTCAACATTTGCATTAAACACTGTTGACGCCCGGTGTTTTAAAACTGGTTTGAATTCAGAAAATTCTGAAATTTTACGGGGTTTTAACGTTAGAAAAAATCATTATCTTCGAGAGCAAGTATTTTCCATTTCAGTTAAATTAACATACTTTATTTCTACATTTTTTTCTAGGATATAATAGCGTGCTACTATATTCTACAAACTCGGAATTGAAGGTATAAGGTTACCTAATTTACACTACTTACTGGATGAAAGTATCGTCTCATTCCTAAGTCAAGTGGGATGTGGGAGTCACACGCCACTCTAAATGAGTGAACCGACAAGCGCTGAACCATCGTATTGTCCATTACCTCCAATCTACGTGGCGGACAAGCACTCAACCATCGTGTTGCCCATTACCTCTTATCTACGTGGCGGACAAGCGCTGAACCATCGTGTTCCCCAGTACCTCTAATCTACGTGGCGGACAAGCGCTGAACCATCGTGTTCCCCAGTACCTCTAATCTACGTGGCGGACAAGCGCTGAACCATCGTGTTGCCCATAACCTCTTATCTACGTGGCGGACAAGCGCTGAACCATCGTGTTCCCCAGTACCTCTAATCTACGTGGCGGACAAGCGCTGAACCATCGTGTTCCCCAGTACCTCTAATCTACGTGGCGGACAAGCGCTGAACCATCATGTTGCCCATTACCTCTAATCTACGTGGTGGACAAGCGCTGAACCATCGTAATGCCCATTACCTCCAATCTACGTGGCGGACAAGCACTCAACCATCGTGTTGCCCATTACCTCTTATCTACGTGGCGGACAAGCGCTGAACCATCGTGTTCCCCAGTACCTCTAATCTACGTGGCGGACAAGCGCTGAACCATCGTGTTGCCCAGTACCTCTAATCTACGTGGCGGACAAGCGCTGAACCATCGTGTTGCCCATTACCTCTTATCTACGTGGCGGACAAGCGCTGAACCATCGTGTTCCCCAGTACCTCTAATCTACGTGGCGGACAAGCGCTGAACCATCGTGTTCCCCAGTACCTCTAATCTACGTGGCGGACAAGCGCTGAACCATCGTGTTGCCCATTACCTCTAATCTACGTGGTGGACAAGCGCTGAACCATCGTAATGCCCTTTACCTCTTATCTACGTGGCGGACAAACGCTGAACTACCGTGTTGCCCATTACCTCTAATCTACGTGGTGGACAAGCGCTGAACCATCGTAATGCCCATTACCTGTAATCTACGTGGCGGACAAGCTCTGAACCATCGTGTTCCCCATTACCTCTAATCTATACGTGGCGGACAAGCGCTGAACCATCGTGTTGCCCATTACCTCTAATCTACGTGGTGGACAAGCGCTGAACCATCGTAATGCCCATTACCTGTAATCTACGTGGCGGACAAGCTCTGAACCATCGTGTTCCCCATTACCTCTTATCTATACGTGGCGGACAAGCGCTGAACCATCGTGTTGCCCAATACCTCTTATCTACGTGGCGCAAACACGCACCGAACCTGCAAATTCTGTACTTACAAACCATTGACCTTTATTTCTTTGCACAATTAAAGTTGACTGCGCTAAAACGTGAACAACTAACACGGAAAATGGTCATGCTATGGATAAAAGTTTCCCGAGACTCCAGTTTAAAATTATTTTTGATTAACCAATGAAATAAACAAATCGTTAACAGCAGCACTCTTGACTATACAACAATTTTAAACTTTCTAAATCACGACGATTTTGGGAACCACAGACTATTCCCTTCATGCAGCTAGGTCGGGAGGAATCGAATTACCTGAGCAGTTCGTCACAATCACTGCCATGCAAAACGCCGTGGTTTGGCAAATTCGTAATTATTGTTTAACTTAACTTCTAACCATGCTGTATAGTGGTAAGAGCCCTGTGGTTAAGGGTAAAGGGGTCATCGCTAAGTTAACAGTGTTCTTAATCAATACCTTGACAACGCTTCAAGATATTAAAAAGGTGATCTCTAAGCGAAATTTGGTCTTACATCCGCTCAACAATACATTTAAAAACTCTCAAATATTGTAATTGTTGCTATTGTTGTTTCAGGAATTACAACTAACTAATTAGTTTATTCATTAATTAATTCATTCATTCATTCATTCATTCATTCATTCATTCATTCATTCATTCATTCATTCATTCATTCATTCATTCATTCATTCATTCATTCATTCATTCATTCATTCATTTATTCATTCATTCGTTCATTACAGAAACAAAAATCATAACAACTTTTTTTGAAGGGTTTTCAACTCATTTTTTATCTGATACAATACTTAATTCCGCATATAAATCATGTTTTCAATATCTGTAAGCGTTCTTAAGATATCAATCAAATGCCGTTAATTTTACGTGGTTGAATATTGCAAGCTATACCCACCGTTGCAGTAAATAACATTTTACAAGGTACCGCTACAACGAAATTTAAATCGAGAATCAATGTAACATAGTTTATTTTTTATTCTTTCAATAGGGTCGTAGTAATTATTAAAGTGGGTAAATTATGTTGAAAATTGTTGTAAAGAACATTCATACGAAAAGTCTCAATGGAGTCAATGATTGATCGATATTGAGCTTAACCGAGGGGAGTGATTGATGCGTTCAATGGTTATGAAGAAGGGGCGTGAGAAGAAGGGGGGGGAAGGGAGGGGAGGGGTGGGGAGGGGAGGGAAAGGAGGGGGCAATATATGTCAAATAGTTCAAGACGACCGGCTATAGCTTCCGTTGCTGTTCGAGAAGAATGAACACAACCCACACGACTTGACATATCGATTGCGATGTTATACAGCAGCAATGTAACAATAGGTTCCCCGACAAAGTACTCACAAACCCACTGCCGTGGTTGAATCACACGAAGAGTCAAGACTGTTATTAATAAACAAGAATAATAAAATAATGGTTTAGTTGGTTTATTCCTGCTGCCAATGCAGAAGCCCCAGGTTTCGACGACCGGTTCAGGCTGTTTTTTTTTTGTTTTTTTTTAACTTTGGAACCTCCCGAATAAGAGCCCAGTGAGACTGGCAAATTAGCAATAAGACATATCTGTTTGTCATAACAAGTCAAATGGGAGATGCTATTTAAAAAGCTTGTGCACTTTCTCCTAATCCTGAATTGAGAAATTGTTTGCCGGCCACTCGCATTATAACACAGTAGCAATTATATTTACATTTTACGTTGTGGCCACAATCTGAGTAATGTCAAACAAACGATGTACTACTTTTTATCAGAAATAACATGAATTCAGTTGTATGGTTTAAATTTTGTAATGCTTTATTTTGTGTTTACAGACAAAAGTTGCAATCAAATCATATAAAAAAACATATGCTCGTTTCGTTTGCTAATCCATCATTTTGTCATCAATTGTAAAGTCGTTATGATTTTTAGTACTGTGCATTCCTTGTGAAATGTCCAACAAAACCGCCATTCCAATGCCATTCCAATCGTTGACGCAATGAGGTGAGATGAATACAACGGATTATGTAGGCGTGTTTAGGTTGCGTTTCTATTTACAGAATCGCATTGATAATAATGCATTTCTCTGTATAATAGCCCATAGATTAAAATTACCTCTGCATAACTGTTGCCAATGCATTCAGTCGTTCCAGTAATCATAAGAATTGGAAGGTAGACTATAATATTTGCCAACGAAATCAATATCATCGGGTTATTTCACACTTAGCAAAAAAAATCAATAATATACCAACAAACGACATGAGTAGGAAATATTATTTACAAATAACCTTGCGAGTGACATTGGTAGCATTTCCGAGTACACACTGAACCATATGCTGGAAGAAAACAGTTACCCAAAATAATACGATTTACAGAGAATTATAATAATATAGCCATGCATATTAATAGGAGTGTTGAACTTAAATTATGGACCATAGTTCCCTATTCGGTTGGCCGTGAAAGACAGATGTTTTAGTGTAAACATGTGCTGGGGTGCAGCTCCACTCATATGGATAATTATCATTATCTAGATTAGTTCTCTTCACGCGCGGGCGCTGTATTGTGGGAGTGCACGGAACTACCAGCCAACGTTTCCCCGCTTCTGTAAACCGTCAAAATACGGAATATACTATATACATTTTTTAATCCAGTTAACTAAAGATATAGGAAACTGAGAAGGTGTTCCCAGTATAAGAACAGCGATGGGTTATCTCACAATAATTTAGTTAAATATACAACGTCATGGACTAACTCGTTTACGTTAGTCTTTATACCAATTTGTTTTAATTTCATTTTATTTTCTGCTTCCGATATTCACTTTTATTTCATTTTTATATTTTTCCTCTTCCCGCTTATATTTTCCTCTTCCATTCTATTTTCCCTCGCCACGATTCTCGCGTGGCTGCAAATATAGCTAGAGGCATTGTCAGTATGACCGCGTCACACATACTCATCAAAGCCCACTGTGCACCCTTTCTCTACCGGCACGTTAGAATTATTTTAATAAGTGAGCGCGACTTAACGATTTGAGTGCAAACACAACAGGATATGTGTGTTTAAGGTGAAAATGTCAACAACGGACAAAAAATTTGAATGTGACAAATTAAACAGTTTTTTTTTTATTTAAATCGGCATTTTAAAAACACAGATTCGAGAGGAGAGAAAAGTAAATACCGTTGTTTGAAACGATGACTTTCATGAACGTGCTGCACTAAAAGGTGTCCACTGTCCAGTGTATTCATAATAACGGATGTGACTGACCAAATGCTCCGGAAACGTGCGCCACTATTGAATAATTCAATAGAATTTGCATTTATTTTGTGTAAGTGTTAGTTTCTAACACATGTTTTAGTTCGTATTATATTTATTATATTTTGAAATAGTTAAGATTTATTCTCTAACTCGCTGTGTGACATGCATTTTATGATGACTAACATTCATTTATATATTACAAATATCTTTGTTTGAAGTGGATTGGTGGTCGAAATTTTGAATGTCACCGATGTTTTCAAGTTGCACTATACAAGTAACTCGTTAGCAACTGTACAACCCACGAAATTCTCACTTCAAGTAATAGACCTAATATTCATCCAACCCATTGAATGCTCACGCGACGAGTGTTCTACATATTATGCCATTAATGGTAACTTATCGGCAGAAATCTAGTTAAAAGTACATTATAGAAATTCATTAATGTGTCCCCAACGATGCGATTTCCATCGATCACGATGCAAAAATACCCCTGTTTTGCATATGGAGTTGATTATTGTTAGGTTGATCTACCCTGCGGAGCTCCCGACGTATATGTTGGTTATAATTACATTAAAATGGTTTAAAATCGCCAAAAAACGAACTGAAGTATGTCAACCTCTAGATAATTTAGTTCTCTTTTTTATAAGTTTCTCTGTTCCAATCTCCGTTTTTCAAATTACCTTCTTGTAAAAACACATTACAAAAGTTGTGAGGTAAACGGCGTAGGTTTTAAACGTATACCACCTAGGGACGTGGATCCGAATCCCACATTATTTATGGTTTTTTTGTAAGTTGTCCTTTATCTTCATCTATCACCTTTCATCGTCTCGAATAGAATTATTGAAATAATAGAGACGGGACAGCAACAAAATCATCACGAAATATAAAAACTTTTAACAATAATTATATCCACCGGGCAATTTTGTAAAGCTGACTATGTGTGCCATTGTAAATCACAAACAGATTGTGCGAGAGATTTTTTCTTTTTTTTTGCTTTTCAGTAGTAATTGAGAATCAATACCGGAGAACAAATTGAGCTATCTCCAGCAAACGCCGCCAGAAGCATTGCAATAATCATTTGCCATACGAACATAAACAAAATGGCCGTTTTGGACCTCAGTGTGGCCACCACGCGCTCTGGGTCGATATAGTCACTTATTTGGTAATTTATTGGCAGGCTTACACAAATGACTGTAGTGAGTGATTTAGTATTACTCAAGACTACTCCAAAGTACATTGGCTATGAGTGATGGTTGTGGGCATTGATTGGCTACATGTGACAGCTTCTGACAAGACACTGGACTAGTTCAATCACTCATCAATAGTGAATGTCTGCACGCAAAACTCAAAACCCTTAAACTTAATTTCACTTTTTCTCTAATCCTTTCTTGCTTCAAATAAATTATGAAACAGCTTTATTATCATATTTTGTGAAGGAAGCTATTATTTTTAACGGCAATGGGTGGAAGATCTTGAAAATGATTCAAAATATTGAAAATGATTCATACGCGGAATCTGCTTTTGTGTCATCTAAACAATAAATTTGAGACCCCGTTTACATTGTAATTGTTACGATTTTTATTATGTTATTATTTAATATTTGAAAATACAATCGTGAAAGTTACAATAGTTGAGAGTTTTTTAACTCATTGCTTATAGCTTATACAAAACCAAATTCAGCATAGGGATCACTTTTTCAATATATTGAAGCCTCTCAAGATATCAATATAAACCTGCTCACCGAGTTGGATCCCCTTCAGCATATTAGTCCACAGTAAAAGATAATGCTATAAGGGCATTTACGATCCGCTGAAAACAAGATGAGTGGACGATTCCAGGTAAACTGGTACTTCAACGACCGACTTCTGTCTAGTGAGGGGAAGTAGTATATACATATATCTCACTCTCACAACGGTTAGCTTCGTCTCTTCAGCTTGATCGAACACAGCATTGACAAATCACAGGTTTGTAGATTTTGTGCTCAATAATCTGATCAAGAATTGACGAGGAAAATAAACCAATATTACTTGTTTCTATCATTACATTATTTGGGAAATTATGTAAACTTTTTATCTCCGAGGAAGTATTTCGGAAAGAATCTCTTAGGGCTATAATCTCACATTCGAAACCCCCTCAATTAGAATTGCGGGTAGCCGGAATCGAACCGGTGATCTCCCGAATAAAAATATCGTGGCTTAGTCACCTATTTCGTTGAAGACAAAGTAGGTAATAAAATAGTATGAGCTGAAGAAATACAACCTCGCCCACCCCACATGCACGTTAAAGTAACCATGGCATGCTACGATTCCTTCTCATGTTCAGTTCGGTTAACAGTGGGTCTATGCATGAGTGTATAATAGTATATAATGTCTAATAAAATACCTTGTTTGTAATCTTCTAATCGGTACACGTGACAATCTTATAGCCCAAACTCAGCGTGAAGCCTTAAAACCACAGACTAATGGTGTTAGTGTTTGAGTGATCACTTCAGTTCCGAAAAAAAACATCTTTATTGGTTGTTATGCTTATACTAGCACAGCAATTACCAAAATTAGACTCTTTTGTATACACGGGATCGAGGGCTTCAAACAACACCGTAATTTATTGCTTAACAAAACTCCTATTTTGTGGTTCGTGACATTTAGACTGATGCGAAAGCTTAGCTTATTACTATCGGAATTTGGTTTCTTGTCAACAAAAATGAGATTAAAAACTAAGTGTTATAGATATCATTATTTATCAGCGTCGTTGTCCATACATTATCTAAGGTATTAATGAAAACGTGGGACAGCAAATGTATAGTATGCACTTAGGCCCGAATGCATAGTTCACATTCAAGCGCACCTCAACTCAGCCTCTCCTCAGCCTCACCTAACCACCAATCACAGAGCCGTCCACATGGCAATGCCGTTCCGTGATTGGTTGTTGGGCGAGGCTGAGGATAAGCTGAGTTGAGGAAGGCTTGAGTCTGGACTATGCATACGGACCTAAGTGTATTTGATCAATCAACATCTGTCCATGTACCAACTATATAGGCGAGTAGGGGGTGGGAAGTGGGAGGTTCCCACCATCACTTAGGCCCCAGGTATATCTAAGCCGGCTAGCCATGCTTGACGCTTCACCCCTTTACTTCCTTTGTCCAACTGACATCTCTTCTTCAACATTATCTTCTTCCTCTTCCTCTCCCTCTTCTTCGCATAACTGGGTACTTACTTCACTGGGTATCTTTATTAACGCGATACCAACCCCAAACCGTAAAATCACATTTAAAAATAATTTCGGATACAGGTGTAGACTAATTCATGTTTCCGATAAACAAATTATCTTCATCCTCTGAATTTTAACATTAATCGATCAGGAGATTAACCAAAGTATTTCATGATAGGGTGAAACGTTGGGGGCGATATACAAGGCCCTGACCCCTATGTACCGCACTTGTCTCTGTCAGTGGCCCCTATGTCACGAACACCAAGCAGAACCTCGGAACATGCACAACTTTATGAAAGGGAATGTTACATTACACCCACATACACAAGTCATTGAACGTTGAGATTTCGGTGTCTAATCGAAACACTAACTCATTAAAGGGTTAAAATCATCACGGGTGGGTTTCGATAATGAATATAATGATCCCGTTGTGACAAAGACCTAATAGCTCAGATATCCAACTTGATAATACGCCAGCTGATATATTAATCTTCTAAATCAACTTAAATTCATTAGGTCCTTTTCAAATCTATTCGAAATTTAAATAGAGTAATCTATTGATTTAAGTGTTTATTTAATACATTTTACACTGTCTCGGTTATTTATATAAAATTTCATGAGCATGGCACATACCCCCCCCCCCCCCCCCCCACCCCCCCCCCACCCCACCCCGACATGTCACATTTCAGGTTCTCACTCACTCAGAGGAACCAGTGTTGCCACCAAGTTATTATCGGTAGCTCTCTATGTGTGCAACTATCTCGATTCTCTATATCGATCCTGCAACATCTAGCTAGACTAACATAACATCTACTCCAAGACCTTTGGGAAATCTTACATGTGTATAGAATGCAACATGAGTTAAATCTGAGTATGACTCGCAGTCGGGATTAGTAGCTTGAGTGTACCATAGTGAACGCATTGTACTTTTTGGTCGCTTTTTGGTGTAAATTAACTGCCTGTCCCGGTATCTGCAACTATGTAATATTAAAATATGCAAAATTAATGACATTTTATTCGTATCATGAGAACTCTTAAACGTATTTTAAAAGTGTTCCCTACGTAGAATTCCCCTTTCACACTTTCAAATATTTTAGCTGTAACGATTTTCATTTCTATTATTAATTCAATAAATTTAAATTTATTTCATCATTGAAATGACAATGTGGTTAGCATTCCTGCTTCCAATGCAGAAGGTCCCGGGTTCAGATCCCGCTTCAGGCAGAAGTTTTTTAACTTCTAATGTGGATTCAATTCCATTACTTCTTGTCTTAGGAATAAGTAAACGGTGACTTGGGAGGCGTCCTAGCAACGAAGCACTCAATAAATTCAAAGTTATTCTGAATCGGCCTTGTTGATTCTGGCATGTGTCCGCAGGTGTTTGCACTGTCCAATCACTGATTCATATGTTTCGTATCTGAAATATCGATCTTTGATTGGTTATCGCTCACTCGTCGATGGTGTTCGAAGTCTACAGGGTTGGTTTAGTCACTTTAAATTAAAGTCCCGCACTGCAAATCAGTTAAGTTACTGAGTGGGTAGACTCTAAATGTGAATTTATTTATTTATTTATTATAATTACTATTACAATATATTTGTTAATTTTAAAAAAAGCATTGTCTAGCTGATACAAAACTGAATTCCGCGTAGGAATCACTTTTACAAAATCTTGAAGCATTCTGAAGATATCAATTTAAAAAAACGTTAACTTAGCGAGCTAGGCCCGATTAACAAATGCAGCACCCTATGTAATTTATGAACACACCGAGTAAGCTGGCTATAAAAGTTGTACAAATACAACTACGGATGTTTGAAATACGTATACGGTGACCTAATTGTATTAGAGTAAAACTAAAACATAACGAAACAAACTTATAAAGTTTGTGTTTAGTTTTAAGAATTTGCAGTTTCGTTTCAGGTTTTTGTTATGTAACATAACTTAGTTGAGAGTCCACGTCCAACAGACGTATCTTATAAAGCTTCTTATATAGTGGTTTTGTTTGTTTTCTTGTATTTTCTTATTATCTTCTTTTTACGTTTTATATACTCGTAGTTATGATTCTCATTATTATTACAAATAAAAATGCAATTTAAAATCCATTAATACTGTATGTTGTACATAGAACATAGAAAGGCGAGTGAAGTTGGTAGGAGGTGGAGAAAATTGCATTCGAGGTGCAAAATATGGGTTCTGAATACTTTTAACGCATAAATATAACCTTGTTATTAATTTCAATTTCATTTTAACGTAAATATCCTTCCAATATTATCAGTGGACATATCTCCCCAAAAAACACAATAAGAAATCCGTCCCGTTCTTGAAACCCGGGTCAGCAAATGTCATCGAAAATATATCTTCTTCAATATTTACAAACCAAATGATGCCACCGACTCAATAACCTTCACGTAAACATGTTTTTATTTATGTTCTGGTACAAAGACGACGGAAGACCGAAAGTATCTCCAACAATATAAACTAACGCGAACAAAGAATAACGTTTATGATCATTTCCGAGCTAAGGTCTCATGGTTATTCAGCGAGGTTAATCGATGCCATATGACATCAAGCTTCGATCCTGGAACCAAGGAGCCATGAATACGTCAGACCAGTACCTAATCGAGCACGGCCACTACGCAAACCGGAGAAGATTTATCATAACATTAAACTGCAGGGCGGAAAACGGAGAACTGAATTGGAGGAGTAGAGAGTATAGGTAGAAGTGCTTGGGCGAATAAGGTTTGCCTATATACGCGTTTCCGAGGAAAGATAGATGGCGGCACTCAATTCCAATATGGCCGCTCGATCCATGGTAGATGGGAAGTTGTTTATATAATGTATATTCTACCGTCTGAGAGTAGTGGTTTTGGAATCTAACAACGGTCGAATCTATTGTTGAAACATCATAAATTCAATGTTTTGGAGACACCAGGTCTTCAGCTTTACATTTATTTACGTAATGACCAATAGAGGTAGCTCAGTGGTGAGACGTGATACTCTTATTCGGGAGGTTGCTGGTTCGATTCCGGCCACCGCCAATCCATGACGACTGAAGGGTTTTTCTAAGGTTTTCCTCAGTCGCGACTACTAACTTGTGTTGGTGCTTATTGGTCCCAGATTTCATTTTTAGAAATATGGTCACTATATAAACTGGACATATACTGCTGACTTAGCCCATCAGCAATTCTTCTTCTTCTTTCGTTCTTGCCATACTCTCTGCTAGGGTAAAGGGAACCTTACTTGCTAAGTAAACGATTTTATATTATATCTTGAAAACGTTTCAGGCCCAGGGAGATTGAAAAAGTGATTCCTACGCCAAATATAGTTGAGTTGTCGTTTTGACATCTAACCAGACTTGCATTTGTTTGTGATTTGAATGTTAGTACAGTCATATTAACAGTCAGAATGAACTATATTTGATTTTGAATTATATCACTGCACACATGATTTGTGCACCGAAGCACTTATCAATGCGTCGTTGCACAAAGAGTTATCTAGCGCAGCTCATGGTATGAGCTTGGCCTCTAAAAAAAGTTTTGATTGGGCTCATTCAACCTTTCCCTTCATTTCCCGGCAGTAACAATACTGATGAAAACACGATTGTGAATGCACGCATAGTGGACCGTAGGCAGTTGAGCTTACCATTTTCATCCACCTATGAATACACTGACCAATACCAATAAAAAGACCAAAGTGATTAACTCTTTCACAATTTCCGGATTGCGATTGCGATCACGATACCGACAATTAAGGTAGTGCTTTAAACGATCATCAATTATATATGAAAGTAGTCTGTGGGATACAAAAGTTTGGGAACCACTTTTTAGCTGGTACAAAACCAAATTCCGCGTATGAGTCACTTTTTCAATATCTTGAGCGCTCACAAGATAAAATGCCGTTAATTTTACGTGGTTTAATATTACGAGATAGCCAATGCCGTTAGCTAACTGCCTCCAGCTAATACCGTATTTATTGGAAACGCGTAGTTATTTCTAATATTCTAAGGTAAATTAAAATATCATAAACGGCAACGGAAAATAAGCGACGTGGTTGTTTTGTTGGGCAGATATTGGAAAACACACAAGCAGATGAATCCGCTTGTTCTTAAAGCCGTGAGCGATCGACCACTGTAAACCAGGATTCAATGCTATAAAACTGTAGCAAGGAAGAACAAAAATGTTTTCTTTAAAGAAGTAAGTGCTTGCGGTGTTTTATGAATGTTGCAAAGTTTCAATAAGTGTTTTACTTTTTCAAATTACCACTGTTAAATTGTGACCATATGTTTCACAAACACAAAAAACCTTTGTCTTCCTTGTGTCAATTTTAAAGAGTGAGAAAACCAGAGTTGAAAGTCGTGGTTTGTGTCGAGCAGTTGGGCCGACTCAACAAGGATTGAGGATATCAAGAGTTTGTAAATTAAATGAAACTGTATTTATTATATCCACTCAGTTACAAAAACTCATTTTCAGTGAGATTCCCTGAACCGGGAATCGAACCTTATATCTTCATGACTAGTGAACCGTTTGCTTTGTTGTAGATATATTTACACAAGCCTATAGCAGAGAAGCTGTGTATATATTAAAACTCTCACTACCCGGGAATTTACTCTGATAGAATTGCAAACGTTTCAGTGGTGTGATTCTCTGGCTCAGTGGTGATCCATCACAGTTATGACTGACTATGGTTAATGGTGAAAGGACATGTAGAAAAATCCATGCTGTAGTCTGGAGTTGAGGCTCTACCCTGGAGAATATACGCACGGCCCTCTTTAACCAGGGCTCCGTAGAGAGGGGGGCGGGGGGAGAGAAGTTGCTGGGAGTCATTTTTCAAAACTACACGCTCAGCATTAGCCGAGTTCCAGAATTCATCGGATTACTAATCTTACTCGCAAGTTGCAAGTTCAGGGGATAACTGACGTTGCATGTAAAATAATCCCACACATCTTTCAATGCACGATTCGGGCATAAACCAAGCGAGCCATCCCAGGACTTATGACACATGACGCGAGTAATAAGTCATATTATACTTGCGTTGCATAACATTCTTGTAATGTATGGTCACTCATTTATCGTCCCTCGGGTTTATCTTTGCAGACCGACAGGTGCGCTGTCGAGTGTTATCTCTTTCAAGATGTGTAACGTCTTTGTCACACTCACGAGCTTTGCGATCAGAGCTGGTTCTCGTAGCTTGCTATAAATAAGATACGATGTCTCTTCCACTGATAGTGTTATCAGACACCCTCGTAAAATGGTCCGTCTACCCGTTCAAATTAAGCAAAATGTGCAATAATTTACACTGTATACCACAATTTTACCACTGTATACCATACATTTAAAATTTACCTGCTATTTTCCCAAAATTGACAACAAATGTAATTTGAATTAGATAGCATCTACAATAATGTCTAAAAGAACATTGTAGTTATCCATATCTCGGATTCTTGACTGTGAAAGAAAATGATGACTCCACCTCCCAAGACTTGGTGGAGTTTGTCATTATTGAGAAGTAATTCTGACATGATGATTATGATGCTTCTTGTTTCTTTAGGCAGACGAGTGAGATAATGTATTAGTTATCATGTTTATCCAACTATTGTACAATATATAGGTAACTGTGTTAGGCTGCACAGTGTATTGATTTGATTCATACCAAACAGCAACAAAAACCACATACTGTCATCGTTGTACTATATATAGCTCTCAGAAGTGTTGTGTTCTGATCGGTCTCTTCTCGTTCGACCATTCACGCCCTGATTTTGAATTCAGTTCTATAATATCACAAATCATATTTTATGGTTATTTTGTTCACTATTTCAAATTTCTACTGTAGTATGTACAACATAAAAATTGTTCCATACTCGATCCATTTAACTCTACCGTAATTGCAGCGTAATCAATGATGAGTTATCGCGTTTGTCAATAAATTAAAGTAAACTGGTTAACGAGTTTGCAACTAAATTGTTAAAATCAACCTTCCAACTTGTGGTGAACGTTGTGTAGCAACGAAAAAAAGTACCAAGAGAAACGACTTGTTTTGCACTTCTTTCGACATAATTTTACTCTGCGTCAGTTTTTGAGATCTAATTTATCAAATGAAGACACGTTTATTGGTATATTTTGAAATTTGACAATGACCTTGTGAATTTCAAAATGTCACCTGAAACCAACCATCACCATTCGCCGAGAAAACATGGGCATGTAAGTCATTTCTTAAAGATTTTTAAAATAGTATAACATGTTTCTTTATATGACGTTAATTTATTACTATGGTTGTAGTGTTTCCCTATTTTACCCTACGCTTAGCTCCAGTGGCGTAGCTACGTCTTTACGGGCCCGGGTGCAAACTGGACACGACGCCCCCCCCCCCATTTTTTGCTTATACGCACAAAACACATACACAAGATAACTCATTTTATCTCGCGGGAATGGGCCGCATGGTTTGCACGGTCCTAAAGAGATAATGAATCGTTTATCTTGAGACGTTAATTTATTAAAGTTTGCGTTGTCGGTAGAGTAGCTATTATTGGTCTGCTCAGGGATATCAGTAGGTTCCTGTACCGTTAAATCATAATTGTGTAACTCTTCAACTAAACGTTTCTGTTGCTCTTGATTATCTTCAGGATCGGCTATAGCTATTGAGTCTGTTGTATCTTTACTTACGGTTTGGTACGGTTGCACTGCCTGATGGACGACTAGTACGTACTTGAAAGAGTGTGTCAAGTTTTGGTAGCTGTTAATTGATTCGTTTATCACTTTCTTTTTTTTCTCCCTTTTCATGGCGCCACTTTCATGTTTATACACGTTCATTCTGTATTCAAACCACACGACACAATCATACACAATAACCCAACAAACATTAGTTTTTAAAATATGTAGAACTAACCGCAGCGGGTACCTTAAATATGTCGGCAATCAGAGTACGGTAAAACGGAAAACGAAAAACTAGAAAAAAATCCAACATGCTTTTTTAAGACATTGAAAAATTGTCATTGACAAATACCGGCAAAAAACAGCTACGGATGAAATCCGTTAAAGCACCATAACTAAGATCACTCGGAGTTCACTTCACACACGCGCCCACACCCAATGAGGGAGCAACGAATACTGAATTGATGACCAACCCTCTCCTATAAGAGTAGCCATCAGTCCAAATAACTTTTCCTGACTATGGCAAATCCGTCTGTTTGTCACTTATTTATTCAATTCCAAGAAAAGCTAATTGGATAACTATTTATAGTAAAAAATAGTCAAATTAGTTTGTAAGTGCAGTCAAGCAACGATTACTCTTTGAGTCGTTTCTGTGGAATTGAATAGGGGGATTACTGTATTTTGTTTCCCTATTGATACAAGCTTCACATTTTTCCTTTTAGTTGAAACTCTTTTTGCCTGTCAGTTCTTGCATGTTGAACTGTCAAGTCTAATACCAAATTTTTCTTGCCCAATGAGAGCGAAATAATTGTAAATTGGTAGCCTCAATAATTTTTCAACAATAGAAAATTGTCATCAGGTTAAAACCATACATCGATTAATGGGACAAACATGGAGTTAAAGAGAGGGCCCTGGCCCCTCCGGGGCCCGGGCCCGAGTGCAACTGCACTCTTTGCCACCCGATAGTTACGCCACTGCTTAGCTCCGTTTGGATTTTCCGTTTTGTAAATTGGTAATAATTTGTTCCTGTACAAAAGTTTCAATTTCGAAAAACAATCAAGAACTTTCCAGTGTATACAGTGGCGTAGGGATATGTTTATGTATATGCAGGTACGAATTCTTAATAATTTTGCAAAATCTAAGTACGGTTGGTTTTAACCATGAAGACACAAATTGAAGATATTAAACCGTCCTCACTCCTAAACTACATATAATATTAACGTGGCCACATGTTTACAGCCAAGACTTAAAACTTTCAGCAAAGAACTTGGTTGATCCTGGAAGACGAATATAAACAAAAAGAATGTGTTGGAAAAGTTCTTTGTAAGAATTTAGTATTCTCCGCACAGTGTCGCCTTAAAGCTGTCAAATCTAGAAAGTTTTTCGTAACTGCGTCTAATATATTTTCCTTGTGCGTCTCCATCATTTCACCTATACCTTGTGCTCACTCTCACGAGCAATATTCCGACTCGAACATTCTTCCATTGAAGAGAGGTTATACTTGCCTTTGGATACGTAACGTTGTCAAACAAGACATTATGCATAACCATTCGTGTGTAATGCGACTCATAAACTTTCCCACCCCACCAACTTTCCCAATATGGAGCCTCGTGTCACAGGTTTGGTGGAAAATGAAAGCTGTATTAAATCAGTCGACGACAGAGGGTGAAATCCTTGCCAACTTCAATGGCGTGCGGTTAACATAATCTTAGTCGCAAATTCGTAGATCTGTCGGGAATTTGATAACAAGCTAGCTGCTATAGTTACCAACGACCCACGCAAGAGCTCTTATAGAATACCGGTAAGGTAATTAAATTACTTACCAATGATACTATAACATAATGATACTACTTAATGATGACTACACATAATAATAATTATTGTCATCCCCCAATTCCATATATCCCAATTTTTGTTTACCCTGTCCCCTCCTTTTCCCTATATTCTCTGTACTAATTATACATATTATACTAGTACAATTATGCTAATTATACATTATGTATACTACAAAATGCACTTCGTTTATTCAGTCACATAAATCATTATTTTATACGTTAATAATCAAAAACTGATGTCAACTTCTGTGACAACACAACACGGTTTTGTAGCTATGTAAAATGAAATTTTTTTTGACATCCCCTTATAAAAAAAATCCAATTTGTTCAGAGACCAGGGCGGGTGTTCACCCCTGACTACGTCACACTTTGTTTTGTGCATTCCAAACAAGGTCCACTTGGTAAGAAGATAACTCAAATGTAAATGTGTACCTTAAAGATCGAGCGCGAAGCCTAGGGGTGTTTGGTGTTTGCGCAGTCAGTGGGATGGTTGTCAATATACCCTCTACCCCCCTGTGGATACTGGTTTTAATCGAGCAATTTACTCCTCGTTAAACTGCTTTACGTATTAGAACCTGCTGCAGCTTGCAACCGACGTAGCTCGAGGCTGTGAAAACCAGTGAGCTTCTCTTGAATATAATATGGAAAATGTATAAAGAAAGCCGCCTCAATTAATTTAAAATCTTTCCTTGATTGAAATCTTTTATCTAATAATAATCAAGAAAAAAATTAAAATCTAAATTGCTTTTGGAGATTTTTGATCTGAAAACAACGACGAGGAGAATTTTGTTTCATTTTTCCCGATTTAATATTTCTCATGATAAAACCTTCCGTGTCTTAGTTGTGATGTTTCGTTTATTTTTTCCTCTGCCTCCTCTCAGTGAAACATAGGGGGGAAGGGGGGGGGGGCGGTGCAGCTCAGCCGCGGTTGATTTACTGTTGCCCTGATAAACCGTGGCGACTGATTCTGATTGATATTGATTGGTCTATATGCATCATTTTCCCTTGCGTTCAAAGTTCGAATGCTCTTGAAATTAATGGGCGTGATGTATGGGATATTTTCCCGCCATAAATCACCCGCCCATCTTTTCGATAAGCCTCTTTGCATAAACCAAATAATACTGTCATTTTGAAACTGAGTTAGATACAGTTGCAAACTGGATTTCAGTTTTTTTGAACTGTCCAGCTAAATAATCTGTTTTAGTCCAACCTGCGATAAAGAGAACGACAGTTCTAATTATTTATTTTGAAAAGTCACTAATTAAGGAATGTAAATTTGCTCTATCCGTCCAGCACCAGAATTACCATACCTCTCAACTCATCATATAGATAATAATATTAGCGTCGTGACTCGTAACACGACGTTCTGTGCCGGACAGCCTGGTAATCAACTGTAATTCCATCAAAATATCGTTCAATTTAACAACTCTGTAATAAAACTAGTTCACATCACTGCTATCAATTACCGTATATTAATCTCATTTTAAGTTACACATTGATTCGATTTTACCTTCCGTGACACCTTATCAAGCTGGCCATCCAAAATATCGTTCAATTTAACAACTCTGTAATAAAACTAGTTCACATCACTGCTACCAATTACTGTAGGCCTATATTAATCTCATTTTAAGTAACACATTGATTCGATTTTACCTTCCGTGACACCTTATCAAGCTGGCCTGGTACTCACTACCCAGAGGCGTTAATTAAGAACTGGCAATTATGGCGACGCTGAAGCTATACCTATAGTTAGCTCACAACCACCATAGTCCATCTAAAACAAGCAGCATCCCGGCAAAATGAAAACTCAAATAAAAGTATTGCTATTTTGGGAAAACGTAGTTCTTGCTTTCAGCAAGGCTCAGGTAAATTTGTTAAAGAAATGTTACAAGCTGAAGCCCTTTTAAGTAAAATGTGAAGTATGCTAAAAGATATTAAGTAATTAAGTGAATAAGCAAGCTATTTAAATTTTTCATAGACACAGTCTACGCTTAGGCTGTACCGTAATTTATCTCCATTCTTCCATATACTACCTTCTCTCATAATATGGGGAATTGTGCTGAGTTTGCGTCATAATATTTTAAATACGTACAAGAAATTTAGTGGTATTTATCGTATTTCAAATGTTCCTGTATCTTTACTCTAGTTGTACACCTTATATAACAATCTTTTCTTTTGAACGTCAGGTTGAAGAGAACCTACGCCCTCACCATCCCTCCCCCTAAAAAAATTCCGATCAAAATTGTATTATGGTAAGTTTGTACAAGAATGTTGACTACTCTTCCATAAAAGAAATTCTATTTGACCATTGACCATAGATGATGGACGTTTAAGATGAGAATATCGGCGAAGTTCGTTGGTCTAGTAAATCACGAATCCTGCGTTCCAGGTTCGAATCCTGCCTTAGACATCTATGTGATATGTGGTATTTTATTTTCAGTTACTCAGATAACACACACACACACGTCTTTTCTATAAACTTCGGTGTTAAAATATGAGAGAAAAAAGTCAAATGTTATCATCGTAAGCTAGCTAAGTTGAAGATGGGACTGTAAGCGCTTTATAACTAAGTAATTCATACACATGATAGAGTATATGCATTGTAATTTATCGTAATGTGACGTATTGTATTTGTGTGTATATGACAGGTGGTTGTACACATGAATATTCTGTCTGAAATTCAAGCATTCTGCATAATATCAAATAGACTATGAATGACAACTCCAGCTAGAATCTTCCGCATTTTGACACAGTAAAGCTCACTAGCATGGCTGATTGAGTTGTTGACATATTGTGAATGCGCAGCGTTATGGAAATAGAACAATGAAAACCAACCTTTACTTACGTTCTCAGTCATATTATTAAGCGAGCGAAGCGAGCGTCTCCACTAGACTCTATGGCACTTCGTTCTGTTTTTTGTTTTTGTTTGTTTTGTTTTTATGTCTGTCGATAGCGGTCGAACGGAAAGTCCGATCAACTTGAAATTTGGACCATCCACAAGCCTCGATGTGGATTGAAGGTGTATAGTTTTGAGGCAAAATCGTTTGAAAAGTTACAAAGTTACACCATAGTTACTGCAAAAGATTTTTTCTGAAACAAAATGGCGGCAAAATATGAGATAGCCATATTTTTCTAAAGCTTTTTCCGGTTGCGAATATGTTCATTTTATGGTGATCTGATAAATATTGGCAAAGTTACACAAAAGTTACTCGAAAATATATTTCTGAAACACAGTAACATCAAAATGTGAGGTGGCTGTCTTATAGTACATTTTTGTCCGGTCACGAATATACTAATGTAAACGCAATCTGATACGTATTAGAGGCAGGAATTACATTTCAAATGCTGTCAATAACACTGTTAGTAACGGTGGCGGACCGCGGCGAAAACACTAGACAGAATGACAACGAAAATTCTTAGCAACGCACATTCAACAATATCGGGAAGTATAATAGCTATGGAAATTAGAAAAAATTTTGTAATGCGCATTCTTGAATTGTTGTTAATTGTTGTTTTTATTAGCTTTGAGATCTTTTCGCCAGAACGTTCGTTGATATGGACGCGCTCGCTTATCAACGCGTCAAACAGAGCGTTTGTCTAGTTATAGTGTATGTACCGGACGACGGGCTAAACACATTCATTTTTATTTTACTTGCTCGATTAGGTACTTTGGTCTGGTTTTTCAATCACTGGTTGTAACATGCAGGTTAATTGTCAAATGTGATAATACTAATCAAAAATTAAATTAAATTCTTACTTTACTTCCGTTTTGCAATTTTTGATGTTTTTCAATTCTTTTGTTCCAAGCTGGGATCGTTTAATAAATCACTTATTTTACATTATTTGTCTTTCCTTTTTTTAAATTTGCTCCTTGATTTCTTTTTTTTTTGGTTAACGTTACTTTTGTATTTTGTTCATCGCCGTGTTTGTACATTTTGTGATTCAATGTTGTGTTATCGTAGTTGGTATTTTGTTTTGTTTAGTTTTTTCATTATTGTTCCTTTGTATATTGTATAGATTGATTGTCAAATTTCTTTAATTGCCAATCCTGGTAACGCTGGAACCAGTGTCCTGGCTGGTTTTTAATTACTGGATTTCCTTAACAAAATAACTGATATGTTTTTTGTTTTCGATAGTGTTAAGTGTTAAATATAATATTCTTTTATGCCAAGAAAACCATTTTGAGAAAATTTGTCATAAATGTATATTTTACCAGAGTTGGAAACAAGCCGGTATTTTTAGGTCTACATCAGTTATTCTATGTTAGATTATTATTATCACCACTTTATGATTGTCTCTTTTCAAACCGCTCCAAGCGGGGATATTCGTTTCCTGTTATTGATTTCCCAAGGGAAATGTTTTGTAATTAATTGTGCAACTGCTTTCGTTCATTCAAACATTCGCGAATACCAGACTTATTCTCTCGATTAGCCTAGCCATATAAAAGTGAAACGTAAAACTGTTATCGAAATCCGAATGAATTCCTTAATGCGGTCTTCGATAGTTCTAGTAGAATCCGATCGAATTGCTCAAACAACAGTGTATCTCTTTGAATACAAAATATCTGGTTTGCATTATGTCGAGGATGCTGAATAACGTGGAATTGAATAACACCAATACGGTAGTGTACATTGTACCCTCAAGAATATCTCTACACGAATACTTGGTGCTTATATATGTGAATAACTTTGTAACGTTTTCAACGTATGGAAGTCACACACGAAGTACTCGGTCATTCGTCGATCATCGGGTCCGTTCGGCTCTGAATTATTTTCAAATGTAGTTTCTTACATTGAAGCTAAGTTAGAGCTGATACTAAAAAGCTGTACTAAAAAGCTTCTGATTGCAAAAAGAAAAAGAAAGAAAGAAATTTGTATATTTTATAGTCTACTACCTAGTAGAAGCGCAAGATGTATGATTTTGGCTCTCGTATAGGCTATTCGTGGAAGAGTATAGCGGTAAACGGGATTCTGCTAAGGTATGTATAACAAAGTTACAAGAACTGATTTTCGGTGGAGGGCATTTATACAATTAATTATGTGCTCAATTGCTATGACGGATACACAGATCCTTATATGCATGCTTAATATACAGAGAAATGTCGGGACGCAGGTTTAAATGAATGCAAACCTATTAAAAGAAGGTATAAAATAAAATGGATTATTAGAAAACTCACAAGTGAGCAGAATATGAATCATTGCTGGCACATCTCGGTTAGTGACTGGCAAACCGCTCTTCATTACTCTCAGCATACTGATTACTGACACTCGCATAGACCGTTCATTAAATCAAATTACTCCAACTTTTATCCAATCAAATCCTCTATCTCTTTCCTCTAAAATATATTATACCCATTCTCACCTCGCAAAAAATTACATTTATTCTCTCCCTTTCAAATTTTAATCACACTTCCTATAAACATAACCCTTATTAGTTATATACTTTGTTTCTTTGTTTTTGTTTTCCATATTGTTTTGTGTCTTAAAGTTTGAGAACGGCCAGAGATCAAACCCAACCAGTAGTTTTAATTGTCAATAAATGCATGGATTAACCCGAACAAAAACCATGAATAACGTATTGTTATGTATTCATAACGTTTATTATCTCTTTATATCTATTCACAGATCTCGTCTCGACTATCATCAACACAATTATGGTTATGATTACAAAATGCGCATTTCTAAGAAAAAATAGGGAGTGATAACGACTTGCAGGATATATACATTGATACATCAGAACCGAATCAATGAAACATTATTTTCATACTTCAGTTTTATAAACACAGCAGTAGGGACAAAATAGTAAAATCTCCGCTTATTCGCGCACTTCGATGGTTTTAATACAAAACACTAACTCATCATGCCATGCATTGTTTTTTGTCAGATCAATTGGAGGTTTTGGAGGGGGGTGGAAGGGGGTGCTTGGTCTATTCATAGCTACGCCACTAACGCTCCCGGTCAGTGCAAACACTAGGTCATAACTAACTGCATTAAGGGGCATTAAAAGCGAACTTCACAAATAAAAGATGTATTATCTGTTTTAACATCAATCAAAATCAACGTTTTGATTATCGAACGAGAGGAGAGAGAGGGAGAGAGAGAGAGAGAGAGAGAGAGAGAGAGAGAGAGAGAGAGAGAGAGAGAGAGAGAGAGAGAGAGAGAGAGAGAATGGAGGAGTCCAGTAGAATTCAGAGTACTAGTCTTTAAACGAGTATACTTCAAAACGAAAAACCAATTTCAATTTTACCAAGAGGATGGAACATCAGTTAACTTAATTGGAATAATACAGCGTATTTGTAGATATCGTGGACTCTTGCTCGCCTTTCGTGTGAGTAGATTTTATATATTATCAACTTTTTATGAAAAATAACGAATTGTTGCCTTAGGAGCAGCTGGGAAGTTTAAAACACTAATGCTTGTTTAGACAGCGGGTTCTTTTCGGTTTTGTTTTCAAGAATGTCCGTAACTAACGAAATCGTTGGACGCTCGTTAAAGGTTTTCTGTTGATCGGGTGGCAATTAATTAAGGCTTCGTTCGCCACTGAACTGGAGTAAGTCGTTTGATTGGTTTGCTTTTTCTGGCGCTGACGATAATGTTTGAAGGTGAAAGACATTCTTTTTGGCACTGAGGTCTGAGGCTTCTTTTGAAACTACTCTATGAGCAGCGGTGGTCCAGTTTGTAATAATTGTTCTTGTCGCTGTTTGCCTTGCCATATGAAATACGTCCGCCTGGCTTCCAAGCAATATTGCTTTCCTTGCTAGACTCCCCCCTTCTGTCACTGTCGAAATGACTGACAAGAAATTAATGAGGCGTCGCCCAGTTAACTGTATATGTTCGTCTAGTGAGCGGAATTCTTCCAGACAAAGAACAGACACAATGCAGGGTTGCATTTTGATTGTGGCTTTGACCCCGAGTAAATATATCGATTATACTCTCATTGTAAACATCATTTATTATATGATGTCTCAAGAATCATATTCTAAACTGAACGTCCGAGTCTAGCGCACTGTGGTTTGGTTTGACAAGCCCAATAAACTGAATGATAAATATATAAAATCTTATAATCAGCGGGGTTGTTGTTTTGATTATTAAATCTGTAATTATTAATACAAATTCGCAATACAAATAACAACCATAGTGATTATAATTTTAGTTACATTTAGCGTTCAGGCTTACCAAGCCACAGCGTGCTATAGATTCAGATTTTCGATTACGTGTAGCATTTATTATATATAAATAAATAATTATAATCATTTAGTAATCAACTTTTTGTGCCGTTTTACACCTGAGACTGGTGACTACCCTTTCCCGTTAATGATGATGCTGCGAGTTTCTTTTGAACTGTTAATTCAGAGCGGAGTGTTCTGAGAATGCAACGAAACGCTTTAATAACATTTACCTTCCAGTCACATCGGTTCACCGCTCATTCTTACTCGTTGTTCAAGCATCGTTTTACCTGTAACTTCCTGCATAGAATATACTGAATATTGATCCTTCAGTATGTCATTTGTCTCCTGTTTCAATCCGTGGATTATATATGAAACAGCTCTCCATCCTTTTCGTTTTTACATAGTTATTAGAATCCACATCCAGTAATTTCTGTTGCCCGTATCTCAAATTTTATTGCAACCAAATGTTGCTGACGAGGTGTTGTTCAGTGAAGACGGGTTTAAAAAGTTCTCCATTAGCCTCTGGTTTTACTTCAGACTCACGTAGATTGGTGTTGTTATCCTTTCAGGTCTGTTAAACGCGTTTAAAGTATAACTTACTACATATGTATTTGGTCGAAGTGTGGGCATGGCCAATTTTCTAATGTGTTTGGGATTTAGGTCGAAGTCACTGGCACGTTCCCTAATAGTTCAGTCAATGGTCTGACGAATTTTTTTTTCATTTTTCGTTTTCGTTCAATGCTATTGTTCTTCATACATCCCTGTGTGCACGCAAGACATTTTCTATGAAATTTTGTCGTAAATTTGGCACACACACCTTATGTTAGGTTGCTGACCCTTGGTACGCAGACAAGGTAAAAATTGGCTTACGATTATAAGAGCGAAACTAAAAGATCGCCGCCAAAGTCAACCACGACCAATGTGCAGCCAAAAAACAATGACGGACTAATATTGACAGAGCAATAATGCGACCAAGAAAATAAAATAACGATGACAAAGGCAATAAGGACTACCAGTCAAATATGTGCTCTTCAAAGTCAATAAAGGCTACAAATAGACGGATCATAAGGGGTTCTCGTAAATAATAAACCACGCGGAGTTTTAATCCATAAAGTCAATAGGCGTACAAAAAAGGTACAGCGTATAAAACTGAACAAACAGGACTGGTATAGCTACTATAATATCTCAAGAGTGTAACGATTCAGATTACCACATTTTTAGTAATTAAATTTGATAATTATTAACATTCTCAATTATAATAAATCAACAGCAAATCTAGAACCAATTCAAAGAAAGTGAAATGCTACTCTTTATTGAATCAAGAATAATGAACCAACACACAGTATAGTGGATGGGGTAATTATTCCAATGCTGTGATGCTCTGCCAATAAGGTGTATTAGCATGGACGTGTTTGCTTCGTAACTAACTATTAAATATTCATTATTCACATCGCATTAGCTAGAGATATGCATAATTAGCGAAGAAAACAGCGGCGTTTTCGTCCTCTGTTGGAGGAACAGCCATCCATGGAAACTGGAGAAAGTATATACTTCCTAGGTTTGTGGTAACGTGACCTGTACGAATAAAAGTGATTCTACTTTGGTGTGAAAACCGTAGCAAGGCGGCGTTGTTGGACAAACAAAACAGGTTGTATATTTTATTTTACATGTGAAAAGCAATTATTGTTCATACTACCAAAGTAGCTTTACCGCGGGCCAAGCAAAATGATGTAATTCTATTATTTTTTCGAGTTCCAAATGGGAATAATTATTTCAATTTTCATCTCGTTTTGTGTGTTTCCCAGTGCAACATATTTTCCATATGTAACGCAACAACATCACGGTACTGCGCTGGCCATAACATTACGTTGTGCTGCGATACGAACAGTACATTCGAGATTAATTCATTTGAATTTACCACAATGTTTCAAAGCGCACTGCTATTAATTTACAGATTAAAGCTCAACGGTATTTACGTCATACGGGCCATCCATAAATTATTACGTAACGCTATTTTTACCATACCATCCCAGCCCTCCCCTCCACTTCATGCCCCCTACATACTTGTAACGCTACTAACATTTACAAACTGACCCGAAATGTAGCCACCAACTGTCGAGGGGTTTACGTCCACCTACACTGCGGAACCCCCGGTTTCTATAAACATTGCTTTAAAATGATTTAAAATTGTCACACAGTTCAACAAAATTGTCATCTCTTAGAAAAATCAGTGCTCTTTCTTATGAATGTTTTTCTTTGTTCCAATGCAAATATTCCTGTTTCTTCAAATGTTCTTATTTGTGTTGTTGTTCATCTACTTTGTGTGACATATACAGACTTAATGAGGACGAGACGAGTCAGGCATAAAGACAGAGCGTTCTCTCATATTATCATAACGTAAGGCTTCAGATTGTCTCTACTCAAAGGACTGAATACTTTCAATGCTCACAACCCCTTCTCAACCCGTTAGTTGTAACTTACTCTCCAAAGCCTGTTTGAACCGCTGGTCTTTTATTTGTGTTTTTAGAATGGATTTCGAGCGTTATTGGGTACGCCCACAATGCCATTTCCCCCCACAAACCACAGATTCCCCCTTTTGTTACACCCCTGCGCTTGTTACACCCCTGATCTTGATCCCAATCGCACCCATAATTCACTGTTGATGTTATCGTGCAAAACTTTTGAATTTCCAGGTAATTTGTATGTTATTTTCCTGGATCTGTGATGCTTAATTTTACTACGGATAGTACAGTCGGATTCGCAGCAACATGGGGCCCCCGACATGATTTGAAAGCTTATTTGAATTAGTCCTTTTGAATACACTTGTATAGAACGTCTGTCAGTGCTTTGTCACTTCCAAGGTTCCATACAGAAATTCAAATCGTCATTGTCATTATACAAAAGGCAGTAACTAAAATGTAACACGCACAGCGATCAATATGAGAGTGTGTGAAAGACATATGGTAATGAACCACGTTAAAAAGTTGCTAATGATGCTCTATCGATCTACTTGAAAGCATCAATGAAGCATATTCCACGAGAAAAATTATTACTGAACCAGGTTTGACTCCGAACAACAAACACAAGCGTAAAGCTACTCCCTGGATCTGTTGATGCAGACTGAATTAGACAATGCAACATGCATCAAGAAATGCTAATCATTTATGGTGTTTCAAGTACATGATAAGCGGGGATGTTTAGTTCGTGCTCCACTACAGATGTATGGAACACAAACATGGACATGTGTCCAATGTATTATCCATTGACAACTTAGTACAACACTTCAGCTACAACAGCTACAACGCGGCAAGCTCGATCTGTGAATACCAAATATGCCTGAACGGGTCGGAAATATGTTATCCGCAACCGCTGAATTAGATCTCAACCCGCATCTGTAATCTCTATGTTTTAAATCTTGATATACGTATTACGTACCCACAACCGCAACCCGCCAAAGTTTCTTAATTTTCGGTTGCTATGGTGTAAGTGAAGGTGCAGGTGATTGCAACAACACAATTGAACGTGAATGAATGTTTATAGGTTATATCGATTACATCTAATCTATCTAACTAAACGCTATCGGTGTTGTAAGCTTGGTCACAAATCAGGTGTATATTACATATAACACATTTTGTTCCTGAAGAGCGCTCTAAATTCCTCAAATATAACTCTATTTTTTTCTGGAATCTTCCTATCGTTTATAGTAATTAACCATCAATTGCACAAACAAAAGTCACTATTCTTGCCGAGTACCTTCTTTGCGTTTTGTTTCTAGCTCGGTCAAAGACCAAGTAGGTCTGCTGTGTGCAGTCAAATTGTAATCATTTGTAATTCTCACCCCATTTGCATTAAATACTAATAAATGTGTCTTGTTTATGCGCCCAGTTACTATCATTGGGATGCATAAGTGGAATACCAGAACCGTCAAGTCTCATGTCAAACGCTGCAAACTCACCAGTTATTCAACCCCCACGCAATTTCCGATATTTACCCGTGCTCGTATAGCACAGAGCGAGTTTGTAATAGAATATGGGTCTGAAGTATGAACGGTATGAAATCTATTGACGTTGGTTCAAATCCCGCAGAATTGCTTTATATTTATTACCCATGTTGCATCTCAAACAGCTAAACCCTTACAAAAAAAAACTACTGGAAACTACTTAAAAAAAACTACTGAAAACTTCTCAAAAGTTTTTTTGGACAACTTTTGAGAAGTTAACTACTCAGAAGTTTTCAGTAGTTAACTACACAAAAGTTACTACTCAAAAGTTTACTTCACAAAAGTTTTCAGAAGTTTACTACACAAAAGTTACTACTCAAAAGTTTACTTCACAAAAGTTTCCAGAAGTTAACTGCACAGAAGTGAAGTTTTTTTGGACAACTTTTGAGAAGTTTACCTACTACTCAGAAGTTTTCCAAAAGTAACTACACAGAAGTTGGTACGTACTCAAAAGTGTTGCTTTTAACATTACAGACCATGGTACATAGTTGTGCACCCTTATGAAAAATAACCATTGAAATCTAATTAAAAACCCCATTGGGTTTTTAAATTAGTGTTGGTCAATGGTTTTTCTCAATGGTTTTTCTCAATGTTTTTGTCCCAATATGCCATTGGGCAAAAACCATTGGGTTTTTAAATAGATTTCAATGTTTTTTTTTTCCATAAGGTCCGAAACACCATTGGGCAAGAACCATTGATAAAAATCATTGAGCAACAAGCAAGAACTATTGGAGAAAAGTCAGAAAACCATTGATTATAACCATTGCTAAAAACCATTAGCAAGAACCATTTTTGAAATAAACCATTCAGAACAAATATTAAACAATAAGAATAGGGAAAGATTGGGTGAACCATTGAATAGGTAAATAAAACCATTAAATATAATATAACTATGTATTGTAAATAAACCACTGGAAAAAATATACAATTCCCTAGAGTAGATTGTTATGATATAGGCTATCGGAATACTTATTCAATCAACAACAGTTAAAAACAATTTTGCAATATGAAATAACAATGGAAGAAATTATTAAGAGAGTGCCACTGAAAGGGACATAACGATCCTCTTACAATCTAAGAACTGTTTTAAAAGTTTAAGTTATGATGGAAGTATGAACTATATCTCAATCAAAAGTTAGGTAGGCCTACTTTCGGCACAAAAAAAGGATTGTTTTCTTTTAAAGTTCACTAAAAATGGTAGGTCTTGCTATGAACGAGTCTAGTTCTTCAGTTCTCTCCTTCTGTAGCCCCTGAAAAAAATAAAGATTTTAGATTAAATGCCTACTTACCAAAGGTGATATCCTTCACCTCATACTTGGTGAATTCATTTAAAAAAGAACTATGAAAAAGGTTAGGTCACCCACCAAAAAATGAACTTCATTCTCATTTTTTTTTTTAAATATATGTTAGACCTACATAAAATATTAAATTAATTGTCCATTAAACCAAGCGGCTTGCTTGCCAGCTACCGTTTGATTAACCTACATGTCCGAAACTTTGCAACAATCAAAGTTGGCATGGAACGTTCACTCTCAATCTCAATGGTGCTCAGTGATTTCCATGGTATTCTACAAACCAATCACAGATTTTGTACAAAATTTAGAAATTGTTTACGTTTTTGTGTTATGCACACTGCCCACTTCCGAGTGATAGGTAACGTAGCTCGAGTTAAACAATTATTAGGCTACTACATTGTATAATATGGACACAAAATTAATTTAATACGGGTAGGCTTGACCTATAGTTTTTGACTCATGATAGGTGTACATAAATACAAAAACCATGAAAACGTAATTTACAAGACCAACTCCCAGGGCCTACATTCACCTATTTATTTGTAAGGCGGCCAAGGCTTCGACTACGTTTACCACAGGGCTGAGTCTGTAATAGTTAGCAGTTATGTAGTAGGCCTACTTAGGCCTAATCTAAGGCCTCAGTTCCGTATCTGTGTAGGCTATCACACTTTCATTCAGTAGCGTACTTGTAGTAGGATGCCTATAGTTAGTAGGCCTACAGGCTAGTTCGGACCAAGTGTGTTGGCACTGTAATTTTAATGGGGAAAACTCAGTTGCCCTAGTACTCCCTACTGATGTGTTATCAATTCAAATCTAGTCCGAACTAAGTACATAGGCCTACTGGCTAGTCTGGACTTGGCTCCCACGTAGTAAAAGTAGTCTACAACTATTAATAATTCTTGGCTGTCGGGTGTCGCCGCGTCTGTCGTTTATTAAAACCTGACGTTCGTACTAATTGCAAAGTCCATCTTCAGAGTGAAGAGACAGTCACTGAGAGAACCTACTCAATCCAGCTCTACCCAGCGACTGTGCCTCACACTGCCGTGCAATCTCCGACGCGCGAACATCCCGCGCGTGCGCGCTAGCTTGTTCTCGAACCTTCGCGATGCGCTTCGCATGTTCCGCCCGCGCGAGTTTCAAGCGCTGCAACGTAGGCTGCCACGCCCTTCTGAGCTTTAATCCGTCCTCCCTATTGAAATTATCAGGTTGCATTTCAATTTCAATAGCCTCTCGTACCAGGCGGGGGCGGAAGTCTCTTTACTGGTTGCCAGGACGCGCGTGTTGTCAAAATCTATAATGTGGCATTTGTCAACACTATGCTCTGCAATGGCTGACTTCTCAACATGTCCTAAACGTGCATGGCTCTTATGTTCTTTTACTCTTGAAACTCGCGCGGACGGAACATGCGAAGCGCATCGCGAAGGTTCGAGAACAAGCTAGCGCGCACGCGCGGGATGTTCGCGCGCCGGAGATTGCACGGCAGTGTGAGGCACAGTCGCTGGGTAGAGCTGGATCGAGTAGGTTCTCTCAGTGACTGTCTCTTCACTCTGAAGATGGACTATGCAATTAGTCCGAAACGTCAGGTTTTAATAAACGACAGACGCGGCGACACCCGACAGCCAAGAATTATTAATATTGACCCGGGCCGCGAAAGCCTACAGCAAGTTTTAGTCTACAACTCTTCAATATTATACTCAAGTCCTAGGCCTACCCTACCACTAGGCCTGGTATGGCCAAGAGGAGTAATCTACATAGTTTACGAGGCCTGAGAGCATATTTAGTATACTAACTCAGATGACAAGTTATCTATTGACATTTGACAGCATGACAACTTAGTAAATAGGACTAGAATTAGTCATGCGCAGTACGGTAGTCTGACATTAGTGCATGCCAGTGGAGCAAATCTTAGCCCTAAGGTTCAATTTAATAAGTTGTCACCCTCGATCGACAAGTTGCAACATGCATTATTCTATTTTCAAAGTTGTCGCTTGAGTTAGTAGGCTAGGGCCCTGGTGTTAGTTGCTTAGTCTAACGCTAGACTAGCTTGTTTTCCGTCCTGGCAGATGTAGGCCTATCTTATCCGTGCAATGGTTATAATATAGGCCTACCATCCATTTGTCAAGAAGAAAGCAAGCTGGAACTAGGCCTAGCCTAGCACCTATGCTAGGCCTAGTAAGGATTAGGCCTACTTGCATAATCCTGACAATTTACAAATTGATGAGAATATTTTGTTGTCCAAAATCTAGGCCGAAGTCTGTGTAAGATCAAATAGGCCTAGGCCTAGCCCTAGGCTAGGGCACCAGCACATGCCTATTTCCTAGCCTAGGCCTAGGCCTATGCCAGGGCTACGGTCGGAGACATTAACTAGGTCTACATCAGTAAATATAATCGTATGGGCCTATTACCTGTGATAAGCCCTAAAGTTAAGCGAAGCTCAAGACCTAGGGTCTAAAGCAAGACCATTTCAGTCAAATATGATGGGCAACCTAACCTGAAATTCCGTCTTGGCATAAACAGTTGATTTAATCTTACCTGTGACTCACACGATGTTCGAAAAAGGAATTCTTCACTTCATGCTGGACAAACACCCACGGCTTCGCACAAAATTGTCTAAACGTACATAAGCAACCGTTGTACCATGCTTGTAGGCCTACGTGTTGACGCGTTGTTCACTCACTGCCACACTCCAACCAGCCATGGCGGCAGTTAGGAACAGTCGCTGCGTATAGAAGGCAGTGACAGAACGCGCTTCATTTAAAAGCCAAGCAATAATAATGATATTTCATTAACATTTATGCATTAAGCATTTACATAATAGGTTATTATGTTCATTTTTAAGTTTAATTATATTATTTCAGATTTTCCGCTTACCATTTGTCGCTAGTTTTGCCAGGTTTTTATTTATTACTAGGAGAATATTTCATTCGGTTGTTCGTTGTACTTGCACGTCGCAAGTTTTAAGCTGGCTATTCTGATATCAGTCCGTGCTGTCATTGTCAAATGCATAAACAAATAAACAATAAAGTGAATAAATAAAAAAACAGTAGTTAACTACTCGGGCCCAGAAATCAACTACTGGTACCAAGTAGTTAATTACTGGTCTTCAGAAGCTAACTACTGTGACTTCGGTAGTTAACTACTGATCTTTAGAAGTGAACTACTGGGGCCCAGAAGTTAACTACTAGTTCCTAGTTGTTGACTACTGGTACCAAGTAGTTAATTACTGGTCTTCAGAAGTTAACTACTGTGACTTCGGTAGTTAACTACTGATCTTTAGAAGTGAACTACTGGGGCCCAGAAGTTAACTACTAGTTTCTGGATGTTGACTACTGGTCCTTAGTAGTTAACTACTGGTCTTCAGAAGTTAACTACTAAAGTACCAAGAGTTAACTACTGGGTGTTCAGTAGTTAACTTCTGATTTCAGTAGTAATACTACACAGATTGAGAAGTTTTTAGTAGTTTCACTACTAAAAACTACTGAGGCCCAGTAGTATTTTTTTGTAAGGGAAATGCAACAATTAATATTCTAAGCACCTCTATCTGTAAATAACTTTGTAATAACTTTACGTAAATAACAAATAAAAAACTGCTTTTGTTTAAGTAAGAATCACAAAGCGCTCGATACGCAAATCAGCTAATGCATAACTCCGACTCAAGGTCACTATTGTAGTGTAGCGACGTATTAATCTCAGTGTTTTAGTCCAGTAACCCACAGTTCTTGGGTTACATGTTCGAACCTTATCTTGGGCATGGATGTATGGGGCGTTTTTCATCTTCACACATCAGCTGCAAAACAAAACAGCAGCCTACCAGAAAGGGTTCTACTACACAGATTTGCCAGTCATGGAATGCACTACCGCTTGAACTTCGGACATTTATACTGCAGTACTCGTTATTTATTTTAATTGTAGCAATGTTGGTCACCTTGTAGATAATAAGAAATCTGATCTTCAAAATTCTCAGAAGAGACGGTCGCTCCACGCCGTCTAATTCTACGGAATTCACCGTCGGATTTCCCGATAACTGCTTGTTATTGTCCACTGCATGGAGAGCACCAGCCTCGCTTGGAATGTGTCTAGACAACGCGAGTATATTTATTCATTTATTTTATTGTAATTAAGGCCAGTGTAGGGCACAATGCCCTCTTTAGCCTGATGAGTGATGATTGATGAATGATAATGAGGAAGGGAGGAGGGGAAGCCTGGTACCGGCACGTAGCCTACTCCTGTCGAAAAGTACCAAGGGGACCATCGGCTTTACGTCCCATCCGAAAGGACGGTGTAACTTTGACCAGTCATATAGGTTCCTCCACTAACCTGGACTGCCGAGCAGTTGACGAGAAGAACGAAGCTGTTACACAAGCTTTCGAACCCTCCAATCTGCTCTAACCAACGGTAACTAGTGTTTCAGAGGTGAGTGGTCACCCATCCACCTCCTGACCTAGCCCGAGGTTGCTTAACTTCGGTGTTCGTATGGGAACCGGCTAAGCGACCGCGGCTAAACCGTTGGCAACGCGAGTATAGTTGTTATAGTCACTCGTCACATAATACGTCACTTTATTATTACATAATCCATGAGGTCCACCTTGCAAGGGAACGCGACGGACCGTTAAGAAGTACGCCTACGACCCTTTAACTTCCTAACAGCTGGTAGTGGTTGGCGTAAACACTTGAATGTGTGTTTGACCAGCCTCGTGCCTAATATCTGCTGCTGTGGTGGTTGCATAAGCTTACATCACGTGGCTATAGATTGTCTTCAGGTTATTACGTCATATCTATGAGATGCTGCTCTTGTAACCCATGTCGACAGGTTATACGCGTGTTGGCTTTCACACCCGTGGATGAGTTCGGGATTATCTGGACTCTAATGCTTGACATTTCGCTACCCGCCTGGTGTACTGTTGTGCAAGGCCCTACCCTGTCGTCAGTTCCACCCAATAGGAGGTCATAATCTAAATAATATTGTATTATCGCAATTTCTAACAATAGGCAACACGCGTACGATTTTTTTTGTTAAACCAAACACTTAGTTTAATAGTATCAGATACAAAAAGTATATTAATGCAAGTTCTAAGTAAAAAAAATTTTAAATGGGTTTAATGTGGTCGCATTTATTGAAGTTTCAACTCGGGGATCTGAAACGCGTACAGGTCTTAGGTACAGGTGGCTGTGACGCAATGATTCTGTAGATGTGGCGTAACAGACCAATCGCTGAGGCGGTGAGCGTACAAAGAACAAAACCATGACGTCAAATCCACTCTACATGGCGGCGGCTCGTTTTTCGCGCCCTTTTATTTATCGTTACTAAACCAATTATTTTTAGGCATAGACTGATCCGTTTTTCAAAATTTAAAGACACAAAATTATAAAATGGGAGACAAGGTATTTAAAAATCGATTAAAATTTTCATACGCGTGTTCCCTATTGTTTGTAATTTATACGTTAGATGTTATTGGTCATGTAATTAGGGGTATATATTCCATATCTTTACGCGATGCACATCTACACTAACTCCCAACACATGCAACTGTTATGAGAAAATAATGATAAAAGGAAGAGCAATAATAAGAATAGTAATAATAATGAAAAATATATCACCCCTACCCTAAGTCAGCAATAGAGTGACTTTACTTAGGGAAAAAGGAGGAGAGGCTTAATTGATTACATTTAAACAAAGTAAAAACAACTTAAGATTTTAAGAAAATATACTTTTATACAAATCGTACACAATCGCAAGTTCATAAAGTACCAGCAGACACATCACCCTCTGGTGTCAATTTATACACAGATAATTAATATGAGTACAATAAAAAGTGAATTCGGACACAGCCAAATGGGCAAGGGTTTTAGATAACACTTCACATAACATAGATTACAATGAACTTAATAAAGATTACGTCGATATGGTGGGATAAAAGAACTGAAGACACTCACATCTCTTGATAATGTTAAGAACTTATGAGTATCAATTAATCGGAAACCATGGGTATATTATGAAAGTTCTGGGGACTAATCAAATACGTTGGTGGGCCCCAGAAACAGCGGCATATTGTAGCTGAGGGGCATTTGGTTAGTTCATGCCTGTTTGCTTCAAACTAGGAGATTATTACGATAGCAATAAAACAGCGGAAATAGATAACTTTGAAATAGACAGATTTTGTACTTCATGATATTGGCAATTGATATCTTGGTATTGTAATGCATGTTTTGATTGTATATATTGATGTATGAATTTGCGTTGATTACAGTCCAAGTCAATGTTAACCGAAACAAAAATAAAGATAAAATCAAAATAAAATGTCAAACTTTCATATCTTCTAAGAAATGTAATGTGCGTAGAAAATTATGATGGTGCAGGTTGAAGGCAGAACAAATTTGCAGGCGAGAATTCCAAGGTGGCGAAAATAGCTTCAACATGGTGGTCTAAATAAACAACATCGCCATTTTCTCTTGTGGCAGTCTTTGTGTTTTTGGAAAACACATCTTTCAGCTGATACTTTCACCGCCAACATTCCAAATCTGAAACAAATCGGACCAAAACTGAAGGAGAACGTAAGTTACCGGTATCTTGTAGCCTATACTTGTTCCTGTGTGGCTAACATTATTTACCGAAATTTTCATACTGTTGTAGCCATAGAACTTACATCTTTTTTAACACGATTTAAACATCACATATCTCAGTTTTGCTATATTCCTACAATTTATACTATATTATTATATATTTTGATGGTCATAGAATAAGGGTATACTAAGTTGACAATATATATATATATATATGTACCTGTTGCAACTTACTGGCGATTGTTGCCGCGAATAATTTACTAAAGAAGGAGGCACTGACTTTACCCTTCCCTTCCTGACGTTTCGGGAAAGTTCGCGGACATATGTGAACCTGAAAACTAATATATATATATATTAGTTTTCAGGTTTTCGCGGACATATGTGTACCTGTTGCAACTTACTGGGGATTGTTGCCGCGAATAATTTACTAAAGAAGGAGGCACTGACTTACCCTTCCCTTCCTGACTTTATATATATATATTAGTTTTCAGGTTTTCGCGGACATATGTGTACCTGTTGCAACTTACTGGGGATTGTTGCCGCGAATAATTTACTAAAGAAGGAGGCACTGACTTACCCTTCCCTTCCTGACTTTCCCGAAACGTCAGGAAGGGAAGGGTAAAGTCAGTGCCTCCTTCTTTAGTAAATTATTCGCGGCAACAATCCCCAGTAAGTTGCAACAGGTACATATATATATATATATACATACATATATATATATATAATAAAAAAAAACACCGCTTGTGGAAGAAATGCGAGTTTTGTATTTACCAAAACATATTTTACATTAGGAGTGACACAAACGTAGTCGTGGAGAAATCGAACCATCGTTTATGTGTTGCAGGTTTGTGGCTGTTGGTTATGTAAACGTATACCTAATTGGTTTCATATAGTAAATTGAATACAAATATTAAACTTTGCATCCGCTCAGACATTACAGAGTTTTATATTAAAACCTCCGTTCCATTCACGATACAGATTCGTCTCTATTCATCTCTGTGAGCAATACAAGGAATTCTTTTGATGACATATTATGAAGCCATTACGAATTATGATGGCTCCAGATTGGATAGTTAATGCAAATGCATGTTTTTATTTATTTATTCTAACTTTTGGGACTGACTTACAAATTGTTTCCCGGTCCTCTGACTTCAGAAATACAACTTTTATGATGCATATATTGCTGTATTGTAAACTTTTGACGATTATGCATGTACAAATAGCACAAGTGGCTTAGTTACCGTTACTAAAGGAAAACATTGTGTGTATGAGAAAAGATCCAGGATAAAAATACAGGTTATACTATTATTTGCTTGATACAAACTGCGAAAACGGGAAGACTTCATAGGTCTATAACTAGACTGTATATGAAAAGAACTCGCGGAAATGAGTTACATGAAAATAATTGAATTAGTTAATAATTCTTATTGGCTGTTATGAACATGTTATGAAAAAATTACTTTCGTGAATTTTAAGAACTCTGACTGCGATTGATTTAAAGTTTTCAGTAACTGTATACATTATTAATATTCTATCGTCTAGGTACTGCAATGGTTTTCATAGTTATATTTTGATACCTTCAGTCAAAATACGGCCAACAGTTTGCGAATTTGGACTGTTGAACACACTTTTTTTGAAATAGCGACCGGTGTTATTCTTATGTTGGCTGCTTCTCAAGTATTTGTATACAATGCACGTGCCTCGAGGTATGTTCAGTCGTTTGACCTGCGAGCGTCAATTAGGCACACAGAATCACACAAGAAATGCACCTTAATTCGCATGAAATATTTGTATACTTCATCATTCGTTAAAACTAGTTTATTTTTATCCTGTCCAAACCAAATAATGTGACAATTTTTTATTTATTGTGTATTGTTTGCTTCCAACCATTTGATAAATGACAGAAAGTAGCTCAGCTCCAAACACAAGAAATTGGTGCCAGCCAATCCATTCTACAAAACATAATGAAAATGTAGGTATAATAATAACACAAACTACAATAATAAAGTGAAAACATAAGTGCACAGTGGTAGAAAAATAAACAAAACAAATTTAAGGAAGTATTATCTAATATAAAATATACATGCTAGCCAAAAAAATACACCGTCTTGCTTAATTCTTTTGATGTAACGATAACTTGTTTGGGGACCGAGATTAAAATAATTTTCTTTTTCCCTAACAAATTGAGTAATTTATTAAGAAAGAAAATGCTAATAAACGATTTCTAGAATTAATTGAGATTTAAAATTATAAAGTTCAAGTTCAAGTATTTCTTTCTATTACTGAATGAACTGGCTACAGTGAACCCGCAGAGTTATTTTTTAAGATTACGACATAATTCGGGTCTATCTTCCGAATCTTCTACCGATGTACCCATTTCTTCATTAGAAGAAAAAAGTTACGTCAAAACACGTTGCCTGATATATGTTGAAAGTTTTTCCGAATCAACCAAGCGGTTTTAATTTAATGTTGTTGATGTTGTTTTTAGGCAAGTTTTTATTTTGTACTGATATTCATATAAAAATATAAGTATATCATTGCCTTTTAGAAATAGTGAAGAAAGAAATCTCCAAATATTGTGTTCAAAATGGTGGTGCATAAGTTGTTGAGCTTTAAAATTAATTAAACTGCCAATTGCTAGGTAGAGATCTATAGATCTGCTTTGTGAGCCAATATATTGTGCTATGTTTGGTTAGGATGGTTGCCTATTCGTTATTTTAGTGGCAAAGACCTAAGTGGTTTTAACCTGTAGCCGACGAACACATCCTCCAAACTTATAGAAATACAAATACGCAAAGTGTATTTGACTTGCGCGTACGTCTTCGCTTGTGGTAACAATATTTTGAGATAGGTAATCTTGTGTTTGGAGGGGGTAGGGAGGGGGGTTGTCGGGGAGGGAGGATTAATGTATACATTGTTACGATCTCATATCGATTACCTTAATTCCGGCGTCAATGTACTCTCGGATTCGGAGGTAAATAATAATAACGATAATGATATACTGTAACACATTTTGTGTGGGATTAGTGCATTTGTTTACGATTAAAATAGTCAGAAATGTCTAGCTATTACGTCATTTGCATCCAATTCCAGCACACGTTGGTGTTGTTGTGTATTGAAGGTGGTAGCCAGTAGCTCTGTGTCCCTTCACTCACTACCACCCCTCGTAACAGCATGGGTTCTGAGACTATACTATCTATAGATTCCCCCTCCGGCGCAATCGTAAACAAAAGTTATATAGTCTGTACCAAAAGAATGAGCCAGGAATTATTATTGCATCTTTTGAGTGTACGTACATTATTATGATCACACATTGACTGTACAAGAATAATGAATTACAAACATGCTATTTTTATCAATAAACAAACACGAAAAATTCGCATCAATAATAGTTTCTCGTGACGTGTGACAGTGAACGTATCGTGCATGTGGTCCCTCTAACCTAACTTTACGTCACAGCCACGGAGAACTCGCATCGACGCATGGTTTTCACAGGTCACCACGATCTAATGATAGTTTCAGTTCAAAAACTTACCTGAATCGAAATCCCCCATGATTCAGACCTGGCGTCACTTCCAGTGGAACCCAACGCGTTCTGGTGATAAGCTTAGCAATTATTATCTGATAAATGACGTGTGCTCACTGTCTCCAGCTGTCACATGGCTGCGCCCGCGGGTGAAACTCCACACGTGGTATTGGCCTTGACGACTTTAAATATATTCTAATCTTCACGTGTATGTGTTTATCAGTGATTTTACGGATAGATACTGCGTTAGCTTAGTGTTTTGCCTGGAACAGTGCGCACGTCATCACGTCATCACAACAGGCTATCCCTCTCTCTCATCACTTTCATCGATCTGGTTTGAACCACCCGCTTTGAACCAGGCAGCTTTGCGCATCTACCCCTAAGCTTTACTACGCGCGAGGAAAGAGATCTCAAGTGTTGTATCACATTTCATGGCTTAGAATTACGTGTTTCTCGTATATTGACAGAGATATTGGAAGCGTGTGGTAATTGGAAGCTAGTTAGTAACCGGTAGCTCGCCCCTAGGGTCGATACAGGGATTGTTCGTGCATGTGGAGGAAGGTTACTCTTTGCTCGGCCTGTGAAGCGGTCCAATTTCCTGCACTACGACTCACTGATCGTCGTCATTTAGTTCCCGCACTGTCTGACAGCAACTTGTGTTCTGTTAGTAGGAGTTCGTCGCAGATTTGGTTGCCGTTTTACTTCCGTTTTGATCAGTTTCGGTCTGGTTAGATTCTGCGTTATCTAACTGGCCCAACATCACATAATTTTCTTCAAATTGGTAGGTGTTTTAAATAATTTAAATTTTTTTTAATATTCGAATTTAAGTTGATTTCTGACTTAGTTTCTGAACGCACGTTCTGGGGCTGATACGCCTGTTAGTCACATTGTTGATACGCTTGCACTTCGTAGAATTATTATAAGGTAGTTACTTTCTTTGCTGACAATCTTAAATCCTAGAACCACACTTTGCCAAAATTATAACCTCAATACGAGCTCGCACCATTTCGGCTAAATTACAAATATGAATTGCTACTTCGCAAATCATTTTCCTTTGTAACGTAGTTTACGTAGCAAGTCCTCAGCACGGAAATACTAGTGTCTTACTACTCAAATTAAATATATTGCTACTATTAAAGTAATTAGGAAGCACGACTTAGTATTTAGGCTTTGTATGTAGGTTATATTTTTGCACTTTGTTTATCTACTATTATTATATCGCAACCCTTGAGATCACATTACAGTGAACTACAATTTATGCTTTTACACTTTACATTATTGTTTGTTTTACAATTAATTTGTAGCAATCTTTTATTAATTAGTGCATTAGTAGGTGCATATTACAAACATGTCTTACTATTGAAACTCGTGTGTACTAGTATATGAATTTTGAAGCAATTTAATCTTTGGCGTACGGATAGATTTACTTTTAAGTGAGTGTTTGTACGATATACCGGTTCGGAATTGTGGCATTTCTAAGGTGTTTTACTTCAGTGTACAATATTCATTCATAAACACTACAATGAAAACATTACACCCCTTTTCCATTAGATTGACATTGACATTGAACCCTCAATTTTCCATGGGGTTATTTTCAGTTTCAAATGACCAACCAACCTAGATATGTTTTACCATAGAAATAGCATTGCACCGAAAATAACCACAAGCTGCATATATACGCATGGATCCTCGTAGCGTAGGGCCTAGTATCGATTGCTCTCGTTTTCACTTCAACATGGCGGCATGGGATGCGTCAGTGAAAATAAACCTTGTTGAATAAGATAGTACGTCATTGAGAATCCCCCCAGCCGCCCCCGCCACGTCCGTAATGCAAGCGTGGTCTACGCTAGAGCCAGCAGAGAGCGTGGTGGCGTGTAGAGTACAGTACACAACACATAGTGAGTGACCATGCAGTGTAGTGAGTAGTCGTACTAACTAGCACCCCTGCAACGTGTTTTAGTCACTAGACCGTGGCGCACGTGCCCACGTGTCGTATTCAATGCCGAGGTCGTGTGTCATACATACACCGACAGTCGGTACCCTTTATCCCTGGTCCCCACACTACACTCACAGCTGTTGGGGTGATGCAAACCGGTATACGACCCCTCACTCTGCAGGCTTCCTCTAGCAACCCCTTTCAGCTGGCACACGCCATATAGGAATAGCGTGCACAAACTTTTCACTCTTTATCTATGCAAGCCTTCATTTTTGCATAATTGTTTCTTTACAGTGTTGTAGTTTTCATGGAATGAAAAAAAAACAGAAGGCCTTTGGAATCGTGTAATTATTGATCCTGTTGCAAACTGTCCCTGGAGAATGAATCGTAGTATAGAGTTATCACCTGCCCTGAAAAGCTGATACGAGCAAGATAAACTAACTCATGTCCTCTTGACACGCTAATCATACAATCATACGTAGCCTATGGTCTAGATATCGATTATACATTCGTTGGCCGATATCCTACAGACGTGCTGTTCAAAAATACACCATTCAATGGGGGGCGGCTGAAATGCTAAGTTTCTTTGCGTAAACAAGTAATATCTCCTAAATGTAAAGAATGGGGAAGTATGTAATGTTGGTGAATTACATTTCTATAAATCTCGTATCAGAACAAGAAGGGCCTATAACCAAATGACACAATACATACAATCGTAACTAGGCGCATATGTCAAAGTAGGGGAACAGAATTAATCAGTGGAGTACATTTTATGTTCTGTCCAAATAAGCAAATAGCCTTACTTCGTAATGAAATGTGTGTATTTCTCGAATAACGTTATTGGAGATGGCGCATAATATTCTCCTCCTATGCGACCCCCCCCCCCCCAACCCCTTCACCGAGGTAGCTTAGATTACCCATACAAGAGCAAATACTAATATGTGTACCTTAAAATAGCATCGTCTATTGAGCTCATCCATTATGAAATAGTAAATATCCTTAGCTGAGCGTATGTTCATGTTAGAAGAGTCGAGGAAAGTACTGTCTCGTGTTTAGCCCATAAACATGATTTAAACATGTGCTTTCATCTCATCACCTTGCATAAAAGATGAGTGTAGGCATACGTTTATGATTTTAATTGACGTTTATTTTTGTTTAGTTAATATGAAGTTGGAAACAGTGAAGTAGAAACATACAACTCAAGTGTTCAGAAAACCTACATCAACACAGCTACCCAAAAATACTCAGCCAATCCCAATAGTTGTTTCGGTAACATGCCAATCACTGTCTCCAAAAATCATCTCTTTTCTCACACACCTACTTTTCTTGGCATAAAAGGGGATGTAAACGCTTAGAATCCCGGCGCATTCTGAGCATTATATTATTATCTGTCGCTCGTCTCAGCCATGTTACTCCATAACTTCCCTAGATCAGAATTAAACATGCCTCAATGTATGCGTTTTATTGTTTTTCAATATTACAATCATAATTATCAGTCATACATGAACGCGTCAGCTTGCTACGCAACAATGCTACTAGTTGTTCCAGCCACCTGCTGTAGTAGCTAATTGCTGATGCATGCAGTCCATGCGTTCAAGGAATTAACGGTATACCACAATATAATTGTATACACTTATTAATTTCAGTTATAGTTAAAGAACTTAACGGTCAGTTTTATAATATGCGTATGCTTGAAATTGTCATCACGTTCTAATTTACGTTTACGTTAGATTATTCTGGTACGAACGGTAAATGGGACCAAGGATGTCATCGTTGATGTAAACTTTAAGTATGTGAAACACTGTAAAACTTTTGTTATAGTTCCAAAAAACGGAATTTAATTGTACCATTTTATTGTAACGGAATATATTGATACGCGAATAAATTAATAAAACGAGAACATTATCGATCGGTTCGGCGCTTCTTCATCAATTGTTTGTAAGACAATTTCATAATTTCGTAATCTCGTAATCCGCTAAAGTAGAATATACCAGTTTTGTTATATCATGTTCGAGCAGTGTTGTCAAAATAGATTTCTAATACAAAAAAGTAAACTATGTGAGCGCAAAACCTACCCACTATGTCAGTGAACTTGAAAACATATTATGTAATGCATGTATATATAATGTAGTTCAGTTCGACTCGTGCTTTATTACAACCGTACTTCTATAGTTTTTTCACAATCTATAAGTATTGTGTAATATTGTTATTGCATGAAATGGATGAACTGTCGCAAGTATACTCATGCTCACATAATATATACACACTTACACACAAACCCATATCTTAATTTGAAACTATTTATAGTAAATATATATTTCTGTAGCAGTTTTGCAAATAATAACTTTAATTTGTTTATAAAATGCTAATTGTTGGCGGTAGGCCCATTGTGTTGGCAGCTATTCTATGTTGTCTACCACCATAAAGATTTTATTTTACAGAATTGTACACACACACACATATAATAACTTGTACACTGTATAATAAATAATTAAACTATAACCAAGTTCAATACTTCAATAGTGGTGAGTTTTCAAGAGTATACTTCCTACTCCTTCCTGGAATCGAGGACATACTGTCCAAGGAAGGAGTAGGAAGTATACTCTGAAAATTCACCAGTTTTTAGGTAACATTGGTTACAGTTTTATATTCGTGAAAAGATTTATAATTTTATTCCAAGTCACTCAGTTTCTGTATTACGTATTTATCAATATATACATGGACTTTTTTAATACGTCATTTAAGTCCACAAAATAAAACGAAATGAGATTATATTTATATTCTCTAAAGTTGAAAAGCATTTTCTTTCCAAGAAACGAAATATAAGCAGGTTGCAAGCTGTCAAAATTACATTTTTTTTCATATTATACAATACGTCCAGTACAAATTTGTTTTTTAACTATGTTTTGCGAATTTCCACCAATGGCGTCTTTGTTTGTCTCATTCACATTATAGGAACACACTAAGCATGCATTTTTTAAACTGCAATTATTAATTCAAACCATCTTTAGTTTTATAAAATTGAGATATACACAATCATAGTTTCCTCTACGTATACTGTGTTGTATTATTCATAGCAACCATCAAAGCCCCTTGTAATTCATCAGTCGTACGAAGTGAACAGTGTTCTCACCAAACAATGCTCCATTAATCGGAGCTTGCACTTAGTGTTTAGAAAAAACTATACACACTACAAACAAACAATGTATAAACCGTAGAAACAAAGTGTCTCCGCTTAGAATATTTAGTGAATACTCAATACGAGTCAAATCATCTTTGATATATGGGCGTAACACGAATTAAAACCCAAATTTGTACATCATAATTATGTATATATTGCATATATCGTGTTAGAATCCCTACATATTGTGTCAGTAACAAACATAGCGTGATATGTAATTAAAATGCAAATTGTATTTTTTTGCCGACCCAAACTTCAGTGTCTCAATACTTAATTCAGTTGGTGTCAGAGGGTTTCGATTTTTTTTACGTTTAACTCAAAGCTTCACCTTTAGCTTTTTATTTTCCGTCACATTATGATCCGATAGTGGTACTTCAGACGATTCATATCGCTATAAGCACTTGCTTGCTTACTTGCTTTGCCACTTAAAATATATGCAAATGTCACATTATTGATTAATTTCAATAATTTATCTTGCTATAAAATGTGATTATGGAATAAATTTTGCGTTTATGTAAATGCTAACTCGATTAAGTATAGCCAGCTATGCTTGATAAATCTTAAAATAGTTAGAGATATTGATTTGTTCCAATATAAATAATTGACCAGCTTCAACCATAACTTTCGTATAACCGTGCGTTTCTATAAAGGTGTACGAACCCATTATTGACGTAAACCTATCATACAATCGATAGGCCCAAGGCTTGAACTTTCGTGCACACAAAATCACCCGTCGTATTATTACTATGAAAAAGTCGCTTCGGAAAATGTGTTGGGCATAAGCATACCCTGCGTCATAATTGTGTTGCCTTTTCGAAGGGAGAGGGGGGGGGGGATTTACCTCCCTCTAAGGGTGTATGTTATACACTCATTGATCTGTAAATACTGGAAAACAAACGCCGTGCGAAGTGGGCGACTTTATGGAAATGATTGGCAATGGTTAAGAGCGGCTTCATTATTAAACATTATCGAACGCAGATTAGAAATAAGCTCGGGTGGTTTCAAATATTACTTATCAATTTCATTCAATAACCGCAACTATTAAAATATTTGATCAAATATTTTTAATCCAGTTTTTGTCGATCTTGCGAAACCACATCATTTGTCATGATATTAAAAGTAACGTTTCATGCGGTATTAATGTGGGGACTCATGTTCTAGCTAGATCATGCATCCCTTACAACATCTATTCATACTTTAAATATCCCCCCCCCTCTCTCTCTCCCCTCACTATAACACATGCTACCATAGCGGCAACACTGGCCCGTGTTTTAACGTACTCAGCACATTTCCAAGGCTTCATTCACATGTAACGTGTATGCTATAATATCTATTGTACACCAGCGTATATGGATAAAACAGGTATTTTTAACCGGATAAATATGATAACATTACTATAAAACACGAACAAAACACGGCTATATAACTCGCATCCACTGTCTTTCTCACTGTACCTTCGCGTCTGAGAAAGGAAGCGGATGCTGCTGAAATATTAGTAGTGCGCAATTGGTGAGTGCGAATTTTTTAGCCGTGTTTGTTGGTGTTTTGTAGGATTTTATTATGTATACTCAGTGCTTACTCGTGTCGCTGTATTCTGGCAAGAAGTTAGTACTCGCCCGCTCTTTTTTTACTCGTGTCGCAGTATTCTGGCAAGAAGTTAGTACTCGCCCGCTCTTTTTTTACTCGTGTCGCTGTATTCTGGCAAGAAGTTAGTACTCGCCCGCTCTTTCTTACTCGTGTCGCTGTATTCTGGCAAGAAGTTAGTACTCGCCCGCTCTTTTTTTACTCGTGTCGCTGTATTCTGACAAGAAGTTAGTACTCACCCGCTCTTTCTTACTCGTGTCGCTGTATTTTGGCAAGAAGTTAGTACTCTCCCGCTCTTTTTTTACTCGTGTCGCTGTATTCTGGCAAGAAGTTAGTACTCGCCCGCTCTTTTTTTACTCGTGTCGCTGTATTCTGGCAAGAAGTTAGTACTCGCCCGCTCTTTCTTACTCGTGTCGCTGTATTCTGGCAAGAAGTTAGTACTCGCCCGCTCTTTTTTTACTCGTGTCGCTGTATTCTGACAAGAAGTTAGTACTCGCCCGCTCTTTTTTACTCGTGTCGCTGTATTCTGACAAGAAGTTAGTACTCGCCCGCTCTTTTTTACTCGTGTCGCTGTATTCTGGCAAGAAGTTAGTACTCTCCCGCTCTTTTTTTTACTCGTGTCGCTGTATTCTGACAAGAAGTTAGTACTCGCCCGCTCTTTTTTTACTCGTGTCGCTGTATTCTGACAAGAAGTTAGTACTCACCCGCTCTTTTTTTTACTCGTATCGCTGTATTCTGGCAAGAAGTTAGTACTCGCCCGCTCTTTTTTTACTCGTGTCGCTGTATTCTGACAAGAAGTTAGTACTCACCCGCTCTTTTTTTACTCGCGTCGCTGTATTCTGGCAAGAAGTTAGTACTCGCCCGCTCTTTTTTACTCGTCTCGCTGTATTCTGGCAAGAAGTTAGTACTCGCCCGCTCTTTTTTTACTCGTGTCGCTCTATTCTGACAAGAAGTTAGTACTCGCCCGCTCTTTTTTACTCGTGTCGCTGTATTCTGTCAAGAAGTTAGTATTCCCGCTCTTTTCTGTAACCAGGAGCCGATATCATAACAAATGATCGAAATAAGTAGTATAGAGAGAAAATATATAGTTACTACACGAACAAATATAACATTACAGCAGATTGTTGCAGATCGGATAATGCTAATATAAATTATATGGGCGATATATGAAAAGAAATATCCATCCTTTGACATTTACAAATTATGTATAACACTTCTTTATGAACTTGAACCGTCTATATACTTATTTTCGAATCAATGTTTTTTATTTTATTGTTGTGTCAATTACATCCCATGTGTTATCTTTTACTAACCACTAAAACAATATTTTGTCCTATGGCTCAAAGTGTCCCAAATTTCAACGGACAACAAACAAGAACAAGAAATAATATGTAAATCAATCTTTGGTATGCATGACGTTAGGGTGTTTGATTAACGTCTGAAATTATGTGCATACAGATTGCAATACTTTAATTTGTTGCAAACTAAGTGGGTAGCATTTGCATCCCCTGAAGCCAGCTTCGTATATGAGATATTGGATAACAGATTATGCTTATGAAATGTACAAACACTCAACGCAACACTGGATTAAATAGCGAACAATGAAAAATAATGATAACGACAGTTTCTAAGATTTACGTACACTAAATCAATGTACAGCTACCCGCTGAAATGTCTATCTACAATCTGATCGTCAATAATTACAAGAATCAACCGTAATCATAATTGAAATTATAATAATCAATAATAATAATAATAATAATAATAATAATAATAATAATAATAATAATAATAATAATAATAATAATAGTAATGATAATAATGATAATAATAATAATAATAATGATGATAATAATAATAATAATAATGATAATAATAATAATAATAATAATAATAATAATAATAATAATAATAATAATAGTAATAATAGTGATAATAATAATAATAATAATAATAATAATAATAATAATAATAATAATAATAATAATAATAATAATAATAATAATAATAATAATAATAATAATAATAATAACAATAATACAAATAATAATAACAATAACAATAATGATAACGGCAATAACAATAACAATATGAATGAATTAACAAACTACAGTTCAGTTGGGTTCACCAATGCGGGTTCCTTTGTATTGAGTAGCTGCCGTATCAGGTAACAACAATGTTGTTTTGATAACTTGTTTCGGCTGGATTTTTTTTGTGTCGCCAGCCCCGTTTTTCAATGGAAGTTCCCACCGTGGTCAAAGAAAGGGCCTTGCATTGTCACCGTCGCACACGTGCTGTCTGTCGTAGTAGAGCAGGCCAGACACGGTGGGGCCACAGCTTTTGTCTCCCTCCTTCCGCCTAACCTTCCCGCAGGCTAGCAAGCCCCAAAAAACCTTCAGTCACGCCACTATTGCTTTACCTCAATGTAAAAAAAACGTTTGATATAGAACTACGATAAAATTTCCCCGTGTGTAATAACTGTCTTATGTGATAAACCCATTGTACATTGCGATTGTACCATTATGATTCCGTTGTCACTGGTAGATTGAACGACTCATTTGGCGGCAGACAAAATCGATAAAGGTAGTGATGTATAAGAGTGGCGGAAAGTATAGGGAAGTTAAAATAAAGTAGAGTATGCGTATATGAGTGCACACATGTTCGTTTTGATGCAACCTTGCGATAGAAGCGTTGTCATGGAAACTGACATGCAATGCAATTAAACAACATTGTAAATTCCAATTTTTATATTTACAATTTTAATTAAAAATTCCAATTGTGTTTACTGTATAGTATTTGACGAGTAACCGAGACGAAATCAATTGACTACGACCTTTTTTCTGTACGTGTGATCTAAAAATCACGAAATTAAAATATTAATTATTGATATGAATAAAACATGGACTGACACGTTTCTTTCTAGTGAAGAAAATAGTTCTCCCAACATTATGTCACCATGGATGATTGTAAACTCCCTCAACTTATCGCTGTTCATCCCATACGGTGCGGTAATCAACGTGTAATACGCATACTTGTTATAGAAACAGCACGACTTAATTTGCAAATGCTAGCAAATTGAAATGTTGTCATTATAGGACGGAAGTTGTATGCAAACAAATTGATATCCTATGTCGTTTATGTAGGTACTGGTCGTGGCTTTCGTTGCGTGCGTACATGTCGAGATTGGGTGTATGAGCGCTGGCCGAGCAGATGGTTTCGTGCAATCTCTCGCACATCTGTGATAAAACCAATGTTTACCGTGCGTGGAATATTTTATCGTATGGTTTCGTAAGTGGAAACCTTTGCATAAAGTTGTCATATCTCCATTTTGCGTAGAATTGTTTCTATTTAAAATTTGAATTGATTTCCAATACACTGGATCTTCACTAGAGCCCTTGTAGCAGAGATCGATTCTTCCGGGAAGTTAATTTTTATATTAATCCCGTCTTCCTGGCTCGTATTCTCGCCTTATACGCGGTCAATGTACAGAATTTTTCATTATAATTTGGTGTGAGAAGGAATTCATGATCTGATGAACGTATTACGCGTGGCGATATTAAACCCTGTGTCGGGTAACACCACATGCATACGAATGTGGTGCTACGCTAAAACACGCATGGTAATGTTATAATCCACGTGAACGGTCAGATGTGTGCATAATTTTACGATTGAGCGAAAACGTCTAATCTGAGTGGGTAACTGGAGAAAACCACCTGGTTATTTCACGGTATGCATGTAAAGTTTGTTAGCATTACATGTATTTATGTTTTTGTTTTGTCGCTCAGAGAACTGGCTACAGCCCAACTTGCTTAGATGATTCTGAAGACTTGTTTTCTATAATTACATGCACGTGCTGGTTATACCTGAAAATAATAACGTCTATGATTCGGTAGTAAAATGTATGTAAGTTTTCCGATATAATGTTAGCTAGCAAAGAGTTTTGAGATAGAAATTTCAATGTATATTCTATTTTGGAAGAAAAACAAGCTATGCTATTTGAATTCAGCTCGGGAACTGCAATTCTTTTATTTTTTAATACTTATACTTTAGCACCACCCATTCTTAAAATATTATCTCTGATAGGATCAACTGGAAGAACCTTGCAAGATATTTAATTAGTTAGCTTGGTTGGTGGTGTTGATTGATTCGATACTTGCATACGACACCTACCAGTGTAAACGGAGATATCAATAAATGCCATATTATTAGTTAACATGTGATGCATTATGGAAGACGAAATATCGCTTAATTACTTTGTTGGACAACTCTTCCTGTATCAACGAAACTATATGAAAATCGTTCTTTGAAAACAATGAGTAAATCGTATTTCCTTTTCCATCCGAACCACGAATGCGAATTTTTCACACTCGCTTCAATTTATTTGCTACAATACGAAGAAGATAACTTAGTTAAAAGAATTGTTTTGTTTTAGTTTTGAACGAAAAACCCAGTTGTCCATTTTCCAGCAGTATTACACTAATGGAAACAACAAATCTACATTTGAAAAGAATAATTGCTTGCAATATAAGAATACTTTCAGAGAGCACTATATATATTTGTATAAAGCTCCAACTTGCAAACACATTTTGTATACAGTGCACCGAACAAATGCACTTCCAGAGTTTCGAAACATACGTATAATGTATTCTCGAAACAAGTTTCTGTTGGAATTTCTACTTACACAATTATTTGTGTTTGGAACTCGCAAGGATTGAATTTTTCGTAAAGATTTTGTTAAATTTATACACAGGCGTTCATGTTCTTTATTGCTCCAGTGCAGTGTTTTATTGCTCAAATTACAATTGGCTACGTACGATTATATTTCGAAACATATTAGATTAACATGAATAGATTAGATTAACATAAATTTAAAATGCGATTGGTTCTCTAAATTCTCGAAAAATACTATCCATTATATATTTACATTCTTTGTTACGCTCTTAAGGCAAGAGTCCCTTGCAAAATGTTGATAGTGTTTTTAGTTAATTGGATAATATTCTCTACCTACATAACCAATTGATAGCTGATACATGGCAACATAATCCAGTTTCATTTCATATTTATGGCAACCATATTATTGTATAGTGGTACGTAGTCCAGTAGCAAACGTCCGTATACGATATTGGAAATAAAATATTAACAATTAACTTGATTGAAATGTGTACATTTTGTATTATTACTATTATTTGTTATTACTATTTCCATTACTATGACAGTATTATTCAGTATTCGCACCTACAGTCGTTGAAGTGTTTTTACATTATGATGACAGCCCCTCAGCGTTACTGTCCTTCGATGGAGCATTAATTATTAATGTTGTGGGGTATCCCGCGTAGTGTTCTCTTTCGTGGATAATGTTTTATCTCTCAGTAGACCTGCTATCTCTGTGGTTGAAAAAACTCTCGGAAACGCTGCGGCCAGCATAACCTGAGGTGGGAATCGAACCTGACATTCCGAATGAGGGCTCTGCGGGTTAGCTGCAGCGAGTCACATTTGCGTGTGACTAGAACATTCCACTATAATAACTGCCAGTTATTTTGCTGTGTTCTAAATGTATCAAGTACATTTTCTAATAAGCCACGATTGTCTGTGTAATAAAAGAGTATCGTCGTATTTTATTATACAATATAAAAACGATGTTGTGATGTTATGATGTAACGTGGTCTGATGAATGAAGTGACAGTGGGAAGCTTGCAAAGAGTTAGAATAAAATTCTTCTGTGATCAGGACGGAAATTACCGAGTTTGTGACGATTTCTTCCGAGTCGAGTGAAGAGATTTTGGTTTGACCGGCCGGCCACGCCGCCAGCGGAGAGTGGGCAGGAGCAGCGTGCACATTGAAGGCGGCGACGCTAGTCATACCGTCGACGATAGTGGTGGGGTTAGAGGAAGGGGGGGGGGGGAGGAGGGGAGACGCTTTTCAGCCAGCCAGCCAGGGTGTAGCTGTGTGCGCACAGCTCCCGGGGCTTAGTAGCAACCGGGCGCCACAGCTGTGAGGGGTGTGGGGGCAATTCACGAACGAACACAGCGGTTCCCAGTTAGTAGTGAGAGGGATTAAGTTCGTAGTGGACGTGTCTCTACTAGACGTGAAGCCAGATCGTCTCTAGGTAGGAATACCATTTCAGTGATCTTTTTATTTTAACAAGGTATGGTAGAACTGTGGTGTATTTGTGTTGGTTATCTCATATTTACGTGAAAATGTGTGTAGAAATTCCGTCATCGTGGTGAAGCACGATGTCTGAATTGGCGCGCGTCAAAGAATTTAAAGTTAACATGGTGTTGTGAAGACATGGCCACGGCGTACAGAAATAAAAAACATGTGTGTTTCTTTATCGTTAGTGAAATATCATCGTTTTAAATTTATAATTGAAGGTTGTTTAAGATTCATATTTACTTGGTGAGATTATACTATGAGACTTGTCAGACGGAATATACCGGTACGCGTGGCTTACCAACACGTCAGATGAAATAATAATATATTTGTGGATCACATCATTCAACACGCTCACGTGTCTTGTTTCGTTTCTCGCGTAAGACCCATGTCTAATGACTTTAAACAACATATTATTTATTTTATTTATTTTACCACAATTTGACGTAGAGTAGTGGCGTAAATGCTGAAAAGAAAAGTAGTGGTTGCAGTGGCTGAGTACAGTATCAATCACCTGAAATATTATAGACTTAATGTGATAGTTTATCATCGTATCCAAGTAAAGTCGGTCTTGCCATTCTGTGAATTTACGACAATTCATAAATAAATCATATCTCCAAATGTGTGTAGCGCGTGTTTGTGTTTGTAAATTACTTTTTATTTCTATATAACTATAGTTACTACAAATTACTTTTTGCAGACATTTTTTGTTGTAAAAACGCACGTGAACAACGTAACCTGTCTTAAAACGTCAAGAGAAGCCGACAAGTCTAATGACTCATTAGGTACTGACGACGCTTTGTGTAAGCGTAGTATTGCTCTGTCAAAAATGCCAGCCAGACTGTCTCTATAGTTATGCGTGCCGCGTGCGTACATTACACACTTTGGAGCGAACATAATTACGACTTTATTTTTTAAATCTCATGAATAATTCATTGATGGGAAATGTGTGATTTATCATCAGCTATCATGTCAGTGTAGACAAGCCGATTACACTTGTACGATGTTTCAAGTGAAGTGCGTTATTTGAATTGTCCGTAGTGCCGTGGTTTCTCTATTCTCTATTATTACCTTAAAATTTATACAGGCTGCAGGCATGTTATTATTAATGTTACTTTAATGAGTGAATGATTGCCTACAAGTAAGGAAGTGTTGTTTTGTTAAATAATTGGACCCGATAATAGTAATAATCAACTGTCACCGGTTAAGCATACAATTCAATACGGCAGTGTTCTCATTAGTAATATAGATTTGTTAAATTCAAGAGATATTTGGTTTGTGAATCGCAAGGAGATATGTACGTATCCACGGAGAATGTTGGTACAACGCCGGACTGCCGGCGTCCTCAGTTCCGGCATTCTACCAGTCGAGTCCATATAAATATTTTCTCGGTATGACTCGGTATGACCAGTTCTACTAGGAATATGTATGCTTTATAATTTAGGTGCCATTACACATAATATTTGTAGGGGTGAATTAGATTTTTAGATACATTCTTTTATCCCAGCTGGCCTGCTTCTAAAATAACGTGAATACTGCAGCGTTTACTAATATCTCTGACGGCCTTGAAGAAGGGGTTTCAGAGTATGGTTGATGTAAATCAAAAATGTAATCTGTGAACAGAAATGTGTTATCCGTGGCATAAAACAATTTTCAATCATGATTGTTGGGTATATTTTCCATTCTTTATCTTAAAACGGTGTATTTGCAGCTGGTATTTCCGTGTCTTCTAGTGTCACTTTTTTGCTGCTGATGTATGATAAATAAAACTTAGGAACGCTATCATCACTCAAAACAAAGATGTTTTACCGCCAAAATACTTCAGAAATATTGTTCATACAATTCGTACTTACAATGTTAGTTATCAATTTATTTTATACAAGCAGATGGGGAAAGACTATTTATTCATTGATCGACTATGTTAGCCATTTACGTGCTTACTCTGCTTACTCTCAAGAGATGTTAATTTTTAAAACTTATCATTGCATCAAAGCGGAATAAAAAGAGCAACGTTGGACAAGTTAATTTAACTTTTGGTTATCAGATAGTGTCACCTCTATTGAATTTCAAACCGAGTGAAATGTGCAGATGTTTGAAGCATGCCCTTCAGCTACAGAACAGCTGCGGATTTTACCCTCACTTCACCTCACATCGTGCCTCATAATAGACCATGGAAACCACACACGAGATCCTGTCTGCTGTCTGCCACAGGCTATCTTGGCAGACAGGGAGAACGCAACTGCATGGAACTGAATCGTAATTGCCGGCGCGCGTTAGCTTGCGACGAGGTATATGCATATGCGTACTTGCTGTGCATATTAGCATATTGGAGGGAGAGAGGAAGCTGGCTAATAGTGGGTTCATGCTTTAAAAAAATTAAAACTAGATACAAACGGGACACGCGGTTCAAAAGGAAATAGTTAACATCACATTGAGGGGAATTTACGTTTCGTAAGATTGAACAGGTCAAGAATAGCTGAGAAATACTAACAATAATAAAGAAATGTTTTTATATTTCTTATGCAAAATTCTTATTAGAAGATATTCGGATATAGAAAAACAGTAACAAGGCTGAGTATATTTCCAACATCTTAACAAATAATATTAAATTGCTTGTTTTACTGGTGGTATTCATTTCGTATCGGTAGTAAATAAAACATTAAGTCATTCGCGGCTTGTGGCATTTCTTCTCGAAACTTCTTTGCAGCAAACCCCAATCTAGTGCATTACATTAAAAAACAAACGTTAACACTAGATCCATGTCGGTAGCTGGTATACTTTGAAGTAAATGTGAATTGATAGTTTGAGTCGAAAAAGCTATGTAAGTGATGGCTGTAGAGGGGAAGTTGTGAAGCTTGGCAAACGGTACTTACTTCTGACTACCGGCTTCACCGAACGTGTCGTAGAAGCAGTGGCGTATCCAGGAATTGGGAAAGGGGAGGTTTCTACCCATATTATAGAGAGTGGAACCGAAACATAATTGGGGAAAAAAGTCTCTTCAAGGTCATTTTAGTGCAAATCTGTGCGTTTTACCGTTTTTACTGGACCTACGTAGAGGGGGTGTGGGGTGCGGGGTCAGCTACATACGTCAACTTGGATGAAGGGCGGCATTGTTTGTGAAAGAGTACACGGTACACACTACACCGCCTCGCTTTCTGTGGCGGCGTCTTCTGTGCGAGTCAGCAAGTGTCAAGTGATATGGACTCACTCACCTCCGTGCCTTGTTCGATAGTGTGAGTGTGGTTTCATATTCAGGGCTCACCCCGTCAAGAACAGGTGTTGGTAGATAGAAATATAATTCTAGATCGATGCGTGTATTTTTAACAAAAACAAATGTTCAAAAATACTGTCTATTGAAAGCTAAACGGTAATTTTCCATGTTTTCTTTGCGAAAGGGGGGAGATTGTTTCCGCCCCCCCCCCCTCCCCCTCCCCCTCCCCCCGTGTATACGCCACTGCGTAGAAGTGGTTGACAAGAGGGAAGTTAGAAAGCTCGGTAAAAGTGTTTGAGGTGTTTGGGTCTGACTATCGGCTTCTTTCACGTCTGCGACCAAAAACGTAACTTTTACAGCTCGGTTCTTCCACGAACCAGTACTGTCAATGTTGCTCCCGGCTGAGCTTCCATCTTACATGGTATTCGAACCCATTCAATTCCTTTGCCTCGTCGTGTGTGCCGAAGTCCGTTCACCGAAATCGTCGACTTATACGATGATTCATTTGTCTGATATGCACCTTCAAGATGGGTCAGACTTTAGCTTCTACTTCCAAACAGTGAAGCGAACTATGAAATTCCACATGTCTCGTCATTGGACAGTGTTGCATCATTTATGCAGTCGGCCACCAACGTCAGCGAGATGGGACAGACTTACTACACACACAAGGAATAAAGCCTAGGAAAAATGCTTCCCACCAAGTTAGATTAAAATTTTAAGAAGCTCGTCTCCTACTTTTTCGTACATTATTCATTTTGTTCGCTTCGACATCACGCATTCGCGTCTCAGATTGTTCTGTCCTGTGTTGGAAAAGTTTTCTTCTTGCACGCCACTGAAACTATCCTCGGGGTATTATATAATGAAACAAGGCTGTTTGAAATCTTTGAAATCTACCCTTCCATAATGTTCTTTAAAAATAATGGTGAAGATATTACGGGGGAGTGTAACCTTTTTCGTGAGTACCATTTTGAAGTAATATTGACATCAATTTAAAAAAACGAAACAATTAACATCACTTATAAATTATAATTATTTACAAACAACCTTACCGATGCGTTTGACTGACTCGTGACCAATCAGCGATTGGTATTTGTACTTGGGGCTCACTCACTGGCCACGAATCACTCGTTTACATCAAAAGCATCTGTAATGTTGCTTCGGGACAAGTATACCTACTCCAGTACAGCCTCAGTCGACGTTTTGTATGACGAGGTTTACCACCGCGTTGGGTTTTATTGATAACGAAGAAGAGGGGTGTAAATTATACCCCTAATTATTATTAACCTATCGGGGACCGCTCCACTTTTTGAGTAACTGAACCAAGATATTTCAGTCAGTCACAATTATGATTCTAAAAAATATACTCGAAATATGTGAAAGTTATAAAACCACACCGGATCGCACCAGATCAGTAGTGAGACCACAGGTACACACGCCTGAATATAAGAACTATTAAACAAGCATGAACAAAATTAATGTCACAATACGCGGGGAATAATTTCAATTTCAACAGTGTTTTGACGGCACTTAATTATAACGTGAATTGGCATTATCAGTTGCTAAGCAATTATCTACAGTGAAAGATAAAAGCGAATGCTGTTCAATTTGTTGCGCCCGTATCATTCGTCTTTGCACTCCACAATTTTTTAAATATATATATAGGCCGAACTATAGGAGAATTCAGTCGCATGTTATTAAATTATTAATCGATTCGTCGTCAAACCTGTTTGATAATTGACGACTACAGATGCACTTCCACTAAGTGCTATTATTACTATTAGTTAATCTCGAACCGTTTGGCATTAGCGTCTAGTTAAGTATCGCATACTTCTCCATAGACTGGATTTATTGTTTTACGATTAAAATGTGATTCACAATCAAATGCTCGACGATTGTGATAACACGCGAAATTGTTCGTTTACATATGTTTTCATTTATTCTTGTTTTTAATTGCCTTTTTAGGTTTTGCGATTATGTCATAAATATGGAAAGCAGTTGTAGAGAGATTGTTTTTGAATTACATCGCGATGTTTGGAAGTATCTTACCGAACGAAGGTGGTCCAACTTCTTTGCAATTCCCTGTGAAAAGAGCCGCGTGCTAGCAAACAAGAAATCTGTGTCTTCCTTTGCTATTAAATTATTTTAACAAACAAATTTGTCTTGTCTCCGGACAATTCCCATATAAGGATAGTCTGGGCATAAACAGTGCATCCGTTGATAATATTGTGGTACAGAAATATGTACATTAACATAGTAAGACGTAGTCACGTAATATCTTATGATTATTACAAACTAAGTTTAATTGGAATAACATCGTTATTCATGTTATTGAGCACATAACATTATGTCACGGAGTAGGCCTACCTAACTTACTATAATATCATGTATTATTATTATTATATAATGTAGCTTGCTTCCGAAGTAATTCATTTATTTGAAATGACAGATACACGTTATCCGTCATACACATATCACAAACTTTATTCTAGTTCTCATTATGAAATTATTTTATTGCACACAATTTCACGTACTAGTGAGCAAGTGATGGCTATTGCAAGATCCGTTTTGAAGCGTAGAAATTTATCCTCTATGCACTGATGTGGAACATTCTCTAATTATTAAAAAGTCACGTCAAATTGTCCAATCGCCTGGCTGCCTGGTACTCAGCACAGAGCATTTTCATTTTCTCAAACTGACACCTGTGTATGTTTTTCTTGTATCCGACATCATTTGTTTAATAGTCCTTTTTGATATTCATTGTGATTATAATCTATAAATATGTTTTTTAAGTTCTAATTTGCTTTGATTGCGTTTTGATTGCGTTTTGATTGTGTTCCAAGTCACAAATACAAACGGTACCTGTGAGTCATGTGTCAGTTCTACGCAGAATTGTATTTCTATAGTCACTTTTTGTGTCATTACGGTGGCAACATCATTCAAATTGCAGAAACATGGTTGTCTAAGCAAAGTAGAAAGAATAAGCTAAAAGATTGAAGATCTAGAAGAGAAAATAAATCTTGAAACGGGATTCAGACCAGCGTGGTATCGATCTGTTAAAAGGCGGAGACTGGATGCCCGAAGGCGGGGCAACAGAAACCACGACATTCAATGCATTTTGGGTGTCCGTCGGAGCTTGCGTACTCGTTGCGTGGGCGGCCCCTTTCTACGTAGTGTACGTGGTTTACGATAAGGTCCACCATTAGACTTCTAGTAACCTATGAGAGAACTTCTCGCTAAAGGCCGGGAGTTTTGAACGCGGCTACACTTACGCACAACATCTGGGATTAGCCGAGAGTTTAGTCTGGGTACTTATCATTTGCATCCTATCAAGACTTGAGTTATACCGGCGACCATTGAAGTGAAGTGCAGACTTGTATTTTTTTGAAAGTAAGCTCCAGTGGACTAGTTTATAGACGTTTGCGCATCGGTCAAATCTAAAACTCTAAACAATATGAAGATTATTTTTTTAGTTTTAAATTTAATATTGTTTTCTGTTTGACTTTGCAGAAGTTCAGTTGAGTGGTCGGTATTATGTAGTATGGAAATTAATATGAGCTAATAAGCGATTAGATCGATTTTTAGGCTGCTGATTGGCGGTTGCCATGGTGAAAACTTTGACTGTTATTATTTTTATTATTATTAAATATTATTGTGTTACCATGGTGAACTATTATAGCTACTATACCTTTCTTATGAGCGGCTCGTAATACCCGCCCTAAAAGTCGATCAAATAGCCTTGTTCTTTATAAATATTATCTAAAAAAGAATTAAATATTCTTGAATTAATTTGAAGATAAATTCGTATTATTTCTCGCGCACATGTCTTAAAACCGAAACATTTCCAAAATGTTTGCTCGTGCGTACTCGAAGCGATACTTAAAACTTACGCTTCTGTTTCCTTGTTTCAGATTTCGCACTCGCATTTTTTGGGCCAGTAAAGTAAAAATGATGCAAAACGGCATGGACACGGTGCCACAACAGAACGGCACCATGCACACTAATTCCTCGACGTCGTCTTCGTCGAACTCACATAATTCCTCGTCACAGACGAATGCGGGAGGGCAACAGGAGGAGAGCAAGACAAACCTTATTGTCAACTACCTTCCGCAGACCATGACTCAAGAAGAGATCCGATCGCTCTTCTCGTCAATCGGAGAGGTGGAAAGTTGTAAACTCATCCGAGATAAAGTGACAGGTAAGAATCTTACAACAAACCTACTGTTATTTCAATATTAAATCAATAAATAAATGAATAAATAAAATAATGATCTATTACTAAAAACATCTGCCTTGTGCAATATTGTACACACTTTGAGACAAAAATAGTAAATCGTAATGACAGCATCTTTGTGAAAAAGGTGCAACTTAGTTCTAGCCCAGCTTAAGCGCGCGATATTCTTTTGCAGGCTGTTCAAGTAAATCTTGCATGGGTAGGGATGGGCAGTTCTTCTAACTCACTCATTACTTGTTGATTTATTTATTTTTCAAATCGCGGTTGTTTTTAGTAGAGTCATTTTTTTACTTTTAGTTGAATTAATAATTATCCTCATCTAAACTCGATTAATTTTCGATTTCTTTTTAGACACCGACTCTGAGCCGTGCGCCAGTTTACTTGGTCGTGAGTACAGCTTATCATTATTTTATTCCATATCGATATCGAATTAAAGTCTTGAAATGATATCGATATTTTTTTTAATCAAACTGCCCGTCCCTATTAACACTAGCTTCTGCCTTTGTGGCAACTTCCCAGGCAGGCAAGTCCCGCCAATGCAATCTTATAAAGATTCCCTTGAGTTAGAGTTTGCTGTGAATGTAGAGTTATGTAATCTAGATGTCATTAGCTAAAGCCTTTCTGAGAAGAATCAGCTCCCATTTCCAGAACCCACACAGATTTCCTAACAGAAGACTTCGTGGGGTTTTGACTATATTTTGCATGAAGCAGCTTCCTTCTTCCCTTGCAGAGGAAGAGTGTTATGTGGTGGCCCGATTTAGCCTGGATGCCACGCGCTGCATGTCCTCCAGTAGTTGCTTGCTGCATGCAGATGCTAACAGCTAACACCAGCTGACGACGGAGTAGGGGAGCAGGCCCGGCAGGCAGGTGCCATATGCTGCTGCAGGCACGAGGGAGACAGTAACACGTCACGGCTAGGAGATTGTCACTTACACATCGTGGATGAGTGGGTGCTACTGCCACAATTATTGGTGTCTCGAGTAGAAAGAACTTATCCGTAGTTTTATTGGCACCAGCTCAAGTCGAACCGTTAGTAGCCTACTGATGTCAACAGTGTCGAGTTGTCGCCGGCCGACGCTCACGACTCACCCATCCACCGATAGCTGAATAGCTCCCTCTCCCCCCGCGGCGGCACACGAACTTTCGACCATGCACGATATGAACGCTAGTACCGCTACAATTGTAATGACGTCACAGGCCGACTGTCGCGCGGCCATGTTGAATTCGGTTTGGTACTTTTCTGTCCTTCGGTTAGCCCAGCGAACGATCAATATTTTCCTCTCTCTCTTCCCTTCCCTTCCCTTAGCCTGCCTGCACCCTACGCTTCAAGGCAGCACGGAAAATGTCATGATATGATATTTTACAGATAGCGCTCATTGCTAAACATGTACAGTACTGGGGAAGGGGTTACACTCGCAACCGTGTGCACTTCCCAGAAATTCCAATAATCGATTTTTTAATTGGCGCTCCCTCTTTTTAAAAGACTGCGTTACACGTACTGTGATGATTAATCAATATGATAATCACGTGTACAGAGAAAAGCGTTATTCCTCTGTGCAGTGGAGCGAGGCGAAGCGCGTTCACTTTGTGCTATGCCGGCCGGCTGTGTTATAACCAGCTGATGGAATCGGCCAGCGAGATAAACAAAGATTTGCATTATACCTTGCACATTTTCCTACCTGTCTGTGAAACTACCTTGCCATTAAATCTACCTTCTTGGTTCCAACCTACCAGACGACTTCAGTGTCTAGCTAGTATAACAGTCGGTGATCGCTTGCGGAGATGTGGTCGAGTGGTATACGCGATAAATCGATCTCGTTATGGGTATTAACAAACGGTGGATGCGGTACCTATCGTGGTTAGCTATCAACAGACGCGACATTATTTGTGTAAAACTGATAGATTTTTCTTGGTCGGGAAATACAATTTTAGTCCCGACCATATTCTATGCTATCTATATTAAAAGTTTAGGGGAATGTAGGGTAGGTTTATTGAGTGTAACCACCGATCTTTGCTGGAATATTGCTAGAAGCCCAGATTTATCGCGTGGTGGTTAGTCTAAGACTAATTAATGTGCTTGGTTAAGGGTGCTTCACGCAGATTCCTAGAATTGATGCTTTGTAGTTAGTCGCGAGTAATAGTACGGGCTATTGCCAACTGATTTTGACTATGGGCAACATTTCGATTTGTTTTGTTTATGGCTATTGCCTTAAAACAGTTAACTCAACAAGAACAAGTTTCTGGTGTTTAAATCATTTTTTGTATTTATATTTATACCAACAAAACTCGTTTTCCACGTTACCATGAATTACGTCAATCCATTGTATTGACCATATGTTCATAGTAGTCCTACCAGGTATCATTATTTAAAATTGTAATGTTTGGTTTAAGGTATTCTAGTGGCACAATTCAATTTAAAAGTGGTGTAAAAATAGAATCAGAAATGATTATATCTTACTGTTGTCATTATAAGAAAGCTCAAATGCAATTTGACCACTACACACAAAGTATTTTATTCTACACAAGACGGAGTAAAATCTGTACACATGTAGGCCTACCCGTACGTCAGTTTAATTAATCTACGATTCCTCGTGTTATGATGGACTCATCTTTTGCTACCATACCATGTCAATTTCACAAACTGATACGAATGTAATTGTTACATTAAAAAAAGTTTGCCGTTGTGTCAAGTTTAGCAAACCGTTAAAAAATGACTTCATTCGAGAATGTAATATTTGTCTTAGTTTTCCCGCGGTCTGACATGAACGCGACAAAATACGGCTAGCACGTGTGTACAGTATTTTCGACAGTTACCATTAATTGAGCCTCGGGTGTTCAGCATGTGTTATCCTGTGCGTTTAGGGCTTCACCCGAGGGTAGTTATCCGTCAAGTAAAGCCCGGTGCAGGCAACCGTACTTCTTGCATTAGTTATATGCATTGCAGCGTCTTGATTCGCTGTGACGATGCTTGACCTTGGTTTGACTTAGAATTGAAAGAAAGACAACTCGTTGGTCATATCCAAATAACACTTGGAGATTAGATCAATAGTCGTAGTCAGTTGTGTGCACTTGGCATAAAGTGCAAGGTCTACTTGATCTCCACCTAGTGGAGGCTCGTCAAACTCTCAAGCTGGGTCGTCGCGTGGCAATCAAAGTACTCAAACAAATAAATTAAACATAATACAACGTACAATAATTGGGGTTCAAAATATGGTGGGTTTGCCTTTTCAGGCCGTTATTCATTTTGACAGAGATCACTTAATTTGTTTCCATTGACGTTTCGCCCTAAAGTTAACATGTGATTTTTACCAATGTGCTATACGAACTGCGATGACCTGACTTGGGAGTTCGACGAGCCTCCGCCAGGTGGAAATGAAGTAGATCTTGTATAAAGTGATCGTAGATCTCGGTAGACCATGGTATTAGAAACCGATGAAAAGTATAGCAATACTGTCACTTGGCTCTCTGAAAGCGCGGAGCTCTCGTCGAAGTGTAGAGAGAAATAAAATGCGAATCTCAAAAGTATGTTTATATTTAAATATACTACACACAGAGACTGTTTTACCCGGAATAAAATGATAGAACAACTACACGAATATGAAACTGTAACCAAGGTCACTTACTTAAAACTGGCGAATTTTCGGAATATACTTGCTTTCCTACTCCTTCCTCAGACCAAGGGCAACTGAGGAAGGAGTAGGAAGTATACTACGAAACTCCACCACTTTTTAAGGGACCTTGGTTTTTTTTTGTATAGGAGACTATTAAAATATATTTTATATATATTTTTAATTATTTATTATTATTAAATTTTATATTAAAACAACACCAGAAATATGTTCATGTTGAGTTGCAGCGAGCTAGCAATCAATGTTGAATTCAAGTTTAAATTATTACACCCATAACGAAAGTGGCATTGATTTTTCTGACTGTTTATAATTACTAATCGATGAGTGAAGTGAAGTAATTAGCACGCAGATTGCTTTATGCAAAAAGCATGCGTTTTTGCACCAAATACCGTGTTTATTAACGTTTTAATTTTAGCATTTTAGTGATTGATTTTATTAGTAATCTTCCTGCACAAGTAGGGACGCATGTACGTGTGGGTGTTAACGCGAGTCTGCGGACGCTTTGCTCCGAGTTTTATTTTCCAATTATGTTGTGTGTGTGTGTTTTGTTTTTTTACGACTGGCCAATTGTAGCGTTATTGTTAATTAAGCATGCTAATTGTATGATATTTCGCGTCGGTCAGCTCGGTTCTACTCAACGTTTCGTGCTGAAACGTCTTGAGGTCCTTACTAGTGGAAGTATTATTAGATCCAAGTGGGGCACTTAGTTCTATGGGTTTCGTGTTTTTTTTCTTCTCCACTCTCCACTTCATTTACTTATCACCTTTTTCTAGCACCAGTGGCTTGAGAGTTAAAACGATGCACATCTTATAGTTCTGTTTTTTCTTTTGTTAGGCTTCTATTTTGTTGGCGCTTCAGCTAATTTAATTTGGGGCTAATTTAATTTCGAGTGCACTTGCATCTTCAATTTCGTAACCTTTTTCTTATTGACAGACAGTTGCACGATACGCGTTGACCTTCTACTTGCCATCCAGTGATCAGTGCATGAAGGGAAAAAGTGAGAGATCCTGTATATAATACGAGTAGGCATGTAAGATAAACGTTGGAATTCGCTAAACTGATACAAATAATGTAAGAAGGTATGAGATTAATTGATAATTATAATAAAATAAAATAAATAATCAGCACTTTTTAATATATTAATTTTTTTTCTTTTAAATTCAGAAACTATAATTTAAATAATTGCTTTGCCGATCACAAACTTATTTCCCCAAGATGGCGGATAGCCAAGTTATACTAAAGATGTTGGTAATTCTTCCCTTTGAGTTTGACACCTCGCAAACATTATTACTCATAAATCCCCTCCGAACGGCGCTTGGCGGGAATGTAAGTCTAGCGATGATGTTATCATTTCAGAAATATCCATAAAAGTAATAACATTATAAATAGAATGGAATTTTAGATTTCAGCACTTACTTCCGAGGAAGCAGCGTTTTTGAGGGACATTCCGCCCACGTATGTTATTTATGACTAATATAAAAGAAAGTAGCAACAGTGTCGTGGTTGCAAGTTTTTCAATCTTAGTAGTAGTCAGTGGTTAGTATAACCTAGGCCGGTATTAACTTTAGGATGCTATTTTATTCTTGGTAACAACTTGTTTTCAATATCTCCTTAATTCTTGTATCACACGATTGATTTTTACTGTGGCGCATTGACACTTGTCGGACCATCGCTTGAAATTAGATGGTTGAAACTAAGGATGCACATCGATTAAATAAAAACTATCGATAATCGAAAGATGACTGCATTATCGATCGATAATATCGAACGATAATAAATTTACAAAATTAAAGCAATCTTTTACAGTTTCAGTGATATGTCGCCTAATCGAGCACATAATGGTATGGCAACATTACTTGGACACATCTGACGTGACACTCTGAGGGTATAATCACATTTTACGAGGCCTGAGGCTTAGGTTGGAATTCATAGTCGTCCCCTACACCTAGGGGCGCCCATTGTTACTAAGGTAACAGTTGTTCCCATGTTATTTGCCATAAACAAAACAAATCCATAGCAACAATGGGTGCCCCTAGGTGTAGGGGCCGACTATGAATTCCAACTTTAGTATTTTGGCGGTATCTTTGAGTATTTCAATACCAGAAAGGTCCGAGAAGAACGAAATAATGCTTTACGAACCCGCTTTTTAGAAATCAGACCACTCGATAATATTTGTATTATCGATTATCGAAATTTTATTGCATATCGAATATCGAACGATAATATCGATTATCGTGTGCATCTCTAGTTGAAACGCTCTGGATACGTGCGATGAATATTTTCTACAGTATCGACTCGTTTGATCGATGTCACTTCTTTTTTATTTGATTGTCCATACTTTTTGCAAACTAAATCTTTCCTGTGCAGCTAAAAAAATGTATTCTGTATATTATTGTTAAATCCCCCATCTATAATCGGGTAACTCTTTTACAATATTTTTCTTGCTTAAAAAAATTGATAGTAAAACAATCGTAGTAAAAATAAAACTGATCGGTGTGTCCGTTATCTTGGAAATATTATTGTTTCCTATCCAACTCTCATCGGAGTCTACGACTTGTATAAGTAACAATAACTTTTAACATTAAACATATTCTGTGTCATACAATATAACCAAAATGTTATCCTGCTTTTCTGACTTTTTTTTAGTATTGTATTGATCTGTAAAAACACTTTAATGTTCTCAATATAAATTCCAAAGAACTAACGTTTACACGGTCATTGTCAAGGGTAGAGATCGTTTTGACAACCGCACGCCACTGCAGAGAGTGCAGCGTTGCTGGCAGTCGAATAACCTCACACTTTACGTTTGTTTTCCGCGAAAAGATGTATGTGTTTGGCGTGATTCCACCCCCGTTCTTATCCTCATCCTCTTCCCACCCATCAGCGGCCCCCGCTCCCCACCCCCACCCACATCCTCTCCGCCGTCTCTGTCACCAAAGCACCGCATGCTTGCTGGTAGTCATCAGAGACAAAATTAACCTGCCAGTTCAAGAATCTAGATGCTTTGCGCGTTGGTGTTTATAAACAGACACAACTGGGGATTTCACGTTATTCGCACCCAAATAAACCTGGTATACAGTCAGTCGCAGTCACACGCTTCTCTTCACTGCACTGCATCCTATCTCTCATACCTGCTGCTGGGAGGGCGCTATGGTTGTGTATAGAGAGGTAGTGGTGGACCCAGTGTAGGGAAGCGAGGGTGTGTGGGGTGAAATCCCCCTCAATCCCCATTCCATAAAGAAAATACGAGAGAAAATGCGGTTTAAGACATTTATTGTTTGTTATACACACTAGATATCGAGAAAATATCACAGGCGACTAGATCGGCTGTATATCTGAAATCGAAAATTGGATAAGGTTTATGTTTCCATTCAGTTTCATACAATATTGTATGAATATAGGTTTCGTAACTTAAAACCTTGAAAATAGCTTTCATATCACATTGTTCCATGTCGGAATGTGTTTATACTTTCAAAATAAATACATATTATATGGAAATGTTTTCGGTCTCGGCGAACGAGCGGGTCTGAGGGTTATTCTTACTCATGTGGGGATGTTTGGCCAGACCACTCCACTCCCCTCCCCCATTCTTGCGTTGCCACTAAAATGACTCATCTTTTGATACAAATTATTGAAAATCATTTTGTTCTAAAGGTCGAGTGACACAATTTCGCCGACATTTTTTAAGTTTTACGTTTTTTTCTTTTAAGTAGTACTCCTTTGAAAACCATATCACGAAACTCATTACATTACTCATTCGAAAGTAATAAATAGTTTATTTTCAATTTGTTGTTTGAAAATGTCTTGAGAGTGCTCGTCTGAGTGATAATAATGTGCCCACTAACTGTGACAGGAGAGCGCGTGTTATGTCATTTAACTATCATTATTAATTAGCGACTCCCGACTGGAGGTTTCTAAGGGACCAATATTAATTAATGGGTATAAATGGGATACCACGTTGTCGTTGAAGGGGTCTCCTAAAACCGGGAGCTGTTTGTGGGAGGGGAACGCGAGCGCCAACCGTTCTTCGTCTCTTTGCCAAAATTGAGTAACCCATAGTCTTGGTCCCCTGCGAAGTTTCCGATATGAAAAGCCTACTCACCTAGAAGTCGTGATCACTATAGTAAATTACCTCCCAACCAGGTGTTTAATCTCATCTCATTAATCAAATAAAGCTACTCTCATAGAATAAAGAAATAATACAACTGTAATCTCAAAATGACGTCAGCATAAATTCTAAAACATGTGAAATAGCAACGCAATTAACAATTTTATAACTTCGCCCGAGACTGTAAATAGAATTTTGTTCCGCACTAGTTGACTTTTTCGAAACGCCCAACTTTCAAGCTCGGTACGTGTCTTAATTAATGTTATAAATTTGTTATGACCTGTTATATACCTCCATATATACTTCTTGTAAAACTTTACCAATAGTCACGTTTTCTTTGTCAGATCTTTCGTTTGTGTTTCCTTTATAGAATTATGGGTTTATTAAAAGCGTCTGACGTTAACCCGCTTTTCATCGGTGTTATTTCTTACCGGCGATCACGTACTCGACACCTAATCCGAACACGGTTTTATCCGCGCGAATATTCTGGTCCGGCCGCGCTAAGTGACAAATGGTTCGTTACAGACGTGCGTTTGGGACTCGGCCATAACTCGCTTATACTAATAATTCCTTCCTTTTAACCTTCCAAAAACAATTTGGAATAATTAATATTGTCAAAAGTGTTAAAAATCGACGCATGAGTAGTTAATTTCCCCCGTCCGAGGTGCGCGGATTTGACCGGCCCATGCACGGCCCACGCCTAAGCGGCGTATTTGTCTCCCGTCGTCTCGTGTCAGATATGTATTGCGCACATGGGCGCTGTCGAGTGTCAACGATTGGAGCACGAGCTGTTGACATTTCCGGTCTCCAGAATAACCCCAGCCTAGGGAGTGTTCATCTTTGTCACACACGCGGGCAACGCGGCGCCTCCAGCAGACTTATCGCCTCGATTAATTACACTACACTCAAGTTAGTAGATTAATGTGATGAGTGCCTATTTTAAGCATGTATGAACTACCTCTTCAGCTAACAGTAGGTTCGACCTGTCCACCTCTTGGACACGAAATACACATCCTCACCAATTTGCATCACAGAACCATTTAACTTTTATGTATTCACTTTCTTGAGTGTAGTCTGATGGCCAGGATTGCCCCCGGGTCGTTGTACATTACCCTCACTATTCATGTAGTTGCTGGCCAGTATCACCCAATATAAATTAAGTAGGCTGGAACCTTTCTAAAATCACTTTTCCTAATTACTAATGTCTACAAATTTCACAAATAAAACGAAAAAAATTTGCGTTTTCGGCGTCTTTTAATGCGCTCGAGGGCATAAGAATTCCATTCATGCAAATATTTTTACTAATCGTCCTCTAAGTCAATTGCTATCAAGATCTACTCTTGTCCAATACAATTTCCAAAAGAAAAAACTGAAAATATTTTGGAATTGGGGGGTGGGGGGAGGCGTGGCGAAACTGTAGCCTTCAGCGTGATGTGCGTGTGTACTTGGTCTACCCCATGATCTAATAACCATAGCTGGGCCAATAACCTTCTTAGACCATGGGTCTACGGTCTACCCCTTATATTCGTGTATTCGTGGCAGAAAACATGTAAAGGATTTGTATCACACTTAATGCACTTAATCCACTTAATCCATATAAATAAGTTACTCTACCAAATTCAACTGCACTCATTACGCACACAACCACAAAGTAAAGTTACTCTGTCAAATTCAACTGCACTTAATCCCCACGAAACCACACATAAAACCTATATCGGCGAAGGCTCGCGTTCTGCAGTATTTGCCTCTGCTGTTGTGCTATGCTTCCGTTTCAAGTGAGCACACGACCAGCTCGCAAGACTCACGCTACACAACCAACCCGTTAATTATAAATGAATCAAGTTTCTTCGAGAGCCATGCGATGTGTGCTGATATGGAATACATGTAAAGTTTCGGAAAATTCCCACGAAGTTTCGCAAAGCGCGTTGACACTTTTCTTCCATGTGATAAAATAATAATTCGATCGATATCTTTCTTTCTTTGAAGTTTGCAACGCAATAAAACAAAAATAAAAATGAAGTGATAGGCTATTATTAACTTTTCAATCTTTGGTGACAGTTTTTTATTTGTGTGGTTTTAATTTTTTTAAATAGGGAATGGATAACTACATGAAAATAGTAAACATTGGAGATTCCGTTTTATTCTATATTTTTAGGGATAATATGTATTCTAACACATATAGTCATTGAGCAGTCCCAATACATATTAATCGATTTATTATTTCGATAGATTGATTGAAGAAAAATAACTAATTATATTATTCTCTGGTCTTGTCATGTATCGCTGAAGAGTGAGTGTTTCTTTGGCCACCCTTTCTAATAACCGCGATTACTGATAAGATCTTGACGTAACGTGTAGTGGACTAGTGGTTGTTCTAGGATCGTAATGCCCTAGTTCAGACTGTGCGACGCCTCGTTTGAGTCGCGTGAGCCATAGGTCAACCCCTCGGTCATGCTAATTGCTGGATTGCATTCTATAAGCCGTTCGCTCGTTGGCTCGTTGGCTCGTCCATCGAACGCCGGCTGAATGCATCATGGGATTACCCCCCCGTGTACAATGTACACTCGCAACGAATAGTTTCACTTGAAATATATATTGTTTGTGGCAAATCCATGACGTATTAATTAATTCCCATTTTTATCTAACATTGAACATTTGTATTCAGAAACTGAAAGTTAAAATCGACAAAAATGTATACAAGAAGAAGGTTTGTTTGTGGTTTACAAAAATAAGGAAATGATTATCATTTCTCGGTACTGTGCATTGTACAAATTGGTTAGAATATGTTCAACAAATTTAAATGCATTGGAAATGTTATAATAATATGTAGGGCTATACTAATAGCGGGAGTAACATCATTTCGTTATATTATAATAATAAATCAAATATTTATAGATAAATTTACAACTAAGACAAATGAGAGGACAATGGTGTTACAACAACAGCAAAATAGAAATAATAATAATAACAATAATAATAATAATAATAATGACAATAAAATAAGAATATATCAATGGTAATAATCTAATAATAGACACGTTTATGAATTCTGTAACGTTTCCTTATCTGACTTGTAGCTTATATTGTAAAACGTTTCTCTATGGTCTTGGAAAATGTCATATGGATACTCAGCATAGAAATGTGTAGGGTGCAAACGAATCTCGCTCTATACTGAATTTTATATTTTACCTATTAAGAATAATGGGATTCAAATTATGAAAGTGACGTTTAAAACTCGTTTATTTCCATTCTCTTAAAACGCGACGCAATTTGGCGTAATTACATCTATCTCTCCAGTACATTATTCGGCGTGAGTAGTATTGTTAAATGACGAAGTGAAATGAATTATGCAGTAGCGCAATTACGAAAACTACAAACTTGGGAAGGGTGGGTGGTTTATTTTTCTGGCTGGTTTTAATATTGAAGCAAGCAAAGAAAGGAGTGCTTGTGACAGCCGTCTCGTACCGAATTACCATCTTCTGTAATGTAGATAACGTGAGTTGGACGCAATTATATAATCTCGCTGGCTCAGTATAGATCCGACAGCAGTACCCACACTGATACACGCATTTCATAATGGAAACGAAGGAGAAAATACGTTTTACTACAATGTTCGGAGTGAGAGGCAGAAAATATGTAACCGAGATGAGGAAAGAAACATAGTCGAGTGGTGGGATTCATTACAAGTAGGAAATCGAGTAATTAACGGCAAAGTGTATTCTCACTATAAAAACCGCAAGAAATTAACGTGTTTTTAGTACTATCTTAAACACGCTTGCATGCACTATTTTAAAAGATAAATATTTCAATCGTTACGGTTTTTATTGATAATGTAAAATAATTTACAATAAGTTACTCATTACTCGGTAACGATACCAACATATTGAAACTTTTAGAATCCTGTTTTGTTTCTTACGAAACCACAATTCTCTCCTTCATCACTTTTTAATATCGTGTCGCGTTCTCAAGATATTACTTTTAAAAAGGTTAATTTCGAGTTTTTTCCTTTTTTTTCTTTTAACGAGACTCACGTTTGGCCTAAGAATAAGTCGCGCGTTCTCAAAATCGTTTTTAAATTTCGAACGAATATGAATTTTGAAATTATGATTTTTTTTTACAAATATTACAATTATTTAAACACATGTGTTATAGACATTTTTATGGAAATCTCATACTCTATTTGGAAAAAAATGACAATCGTCCGCGCACGGCGAAGATTGGATGTTCTTTCAGATCTACCGTGACTTATTCGTGGGCGACGGTATTTACGCGGCCGTTGGAAGCGATGTCATTCCTCTTGGCGGGTTTCCAGGGATGCAATGTCTTGTTTACGTATCCATAGGGTTTTAAAATTTCCTGAAATTTTTTGCTTGAGAAAAAAACCCGGTTTTTTTCAGTTTTTTTCCAAAAAACCCGGGAAATTTTGGGAAAATTTCGTTTTCACCAAAAATGTGTAATATGTAAATTCCTTGTGGTGAGAAATGTGACCGACGTCTAATCTAATGTAAAGCTGTAATGAAGTACCAGGAAGAAAGGTAATGGAGACTATTTACTGCCTACTGGGCCACTGGCCACATAGACAAAGCTCTATGCCACCAAAAAAAATCACAAATTGTAGGTTCTGTAGCTGCTAATGATGATGATGATTTTCAACTTCTTGAAGATTTAGATGCCAATGACGAAGTGGGTGAACAATAGGAAGTGTCCGACTCCGACACAGACAACATCATAGGGCCCAGTACCACTGAGTATACAATTGATCACTATTCACTATAGGAGGACCAGGATCAGGAATGAGTTAGGCCTAACTTGGAGAGAGACAGATTGTGATGAGAATGAGATGATGACTGATGAGTAGAGATCCTTGTAAATGGTTTTATTTTTTAGCATATTTCGTTTTATTAAATCCAAATTTCGCTGTTGAGCAGTAATTTCAGCTTTTTGGCGGTGTTTCAATTTTAATTTACCAAATCTAATTTGTATCTAGTATTCTAACGTATGTGGCATGCCTACATTGTCGCGAAAGAAAAAAAGAAAAAAAAGAAATCTGTCGCTACGAATGCGGAATGCAGTCGACGCACAAGCTACGAGAAAAATCTGTTGCGAGCCGGTTTAGCAGGGGTGGAAGGGTCACTGCAGAAAATGTTGAAAATTACGTTTTTGACAGAAATTCGGCGATTTCGCGTCAATTCAACAGCTTCAGTCTTTTTCGTTTTTATAACAGTAAACTTATTCTATTTCGCGTATACACAGGATTTCGTTTTATTTCGCGATTCAAAAAGACTATTTTTGGACTCACAACAGACTGTCATGCCAACATATTTCAATTGCTGCACGTTTCAAGTGATTTCGCATTGCGAAATACAAGGATCTCTACTGATGAGTAGGCTATAGGCCTATACACAAACTCATGTGTGAGGACTAGGCTGAAGCTTTATTTTTCTAACGTTTTTATTTAAAAAATGTTAATTCATAATCTTTAATCCATAATCATTCATTGTTCATTAGTAGTAAGGATTTAGGATTATGATTAGTATCTCTATTCTTGGTGTCTTGCATTGTTTGTATTTGTAACAACGTTAAAAGTTTAAATTGGTTATTTGTAGTAGTACTTTGGGCCTATTTTAAATTTTTCCCAAAAAACCCTAGTTTTCCAGAGCATCGGAAAAAAACCAAAAAACCCAGGTTTTTTTCCGAAAAAAACACGGTTTTTTTCCACCATTTAAAACCCTACGTATCCAGGAAATGAGATCGGACATTCTGCAATTTGCGAATCCTAAAGAAAAGGAAGAAGACTCGCTTCCCCTATCCATAAAACTTGGCCTTCTGGGCTAAACCCTTCGAATTTACGTTATCTTTGAAATGTTTGAGAAACGTCTTTACGGTTGCCATCCAATCTAGCTTCGTGGTATCTTGGAGTTGTTCCGAGTCATTAGCGCTGTAGTCGGCGTTGCGTTATTAATTCCACTCGAGTTCGGAGTTCATATAATATCCTTTCCGTATCGAGTAATTTGCAGTTTTAAGACAGATAAAAATAGAATTAGATCCGTTGTCGTTCTCCGTTTGTATTTTTGTGGAATCCACACACTCTGAGAAAAACCCGTTGAAAATGAAAGTCACAACGAAATTTGATTCCCTAAATTTAACATGTTGATGTTGAAACTAATACTACTGTCGAACTAGCCCCAACGTATAACTAGCATATATTACATACATACCTCAGATTTGTATCTACTGCCCCTTTCATGGACGTTGTTTTAACGGAAATAGACTGATTCCTGGGCGTTCATTCATAAACTATTTTAACGTCGCAAAAACGGTTAAGAAGTATTAACAATAAAAACTAATAAATGCCTGTGGGGCTAACTGGGTGGGAGGCTTACGCCCCCAGACCCCCCTTACACCGGAATGGATAATGCTGCTGTTTCATCCCCCCCCCCCCCCCGGGAAAATATACTGGCGATGTCCATGGACTTAAACCTCCATCTTGTTTGACGTAAATCAATTTTAGATATCTCTTTATTTTGTTGAAAATGTAACACGCGTTAACCGCACTGGCCAACAGATTTGCAAGTCAAATTCGCCGTCCCTGGCCTCGTGCTTCAACATATTTCTCCGATGTTCTTGGTGATTAACAGTAGGTATGCTAAGCCGCTCTCTTGCTCAGTCTTATCAGCTAAAACTCCTAAACGCTAGATCAATATAGGGTGTGAATTCAAACCCCAAGCGAGAGATTGCATGTAGGCTCACTGGTCGCTTTTTAGAGATCCAGCTGATTAACGATTATGGTGTTGATGACGATAGTATTTGAATACGACTCGGGCTTATCTCCAACTACTATCGGATTCAAAAAAGTGTCTCTCTTGACTTTTGATGGCGCCAGAGCGAAACGTCCGTAAAAAAGAGCGTTGTTTCTGGATTATATTATTATTATTATATATATATATATATATATATAAAATATTGTATATATAATATTGTATGTACCAATTAATACTTCAAAATTTGTCCGAATATTTGAGCTATTATGTGATGCAACGTACTTTAAAAGTGGGCTTTTCCACGGTTTACCACAGTACTATTGTAGTGAGTATCGGCAATCAAAAAATAACACCATTAATTACATTTATGGATGTTTTTATAAGAAAATAATAAAATAATTTTAACAGTTTTGTTATTGTGTTTGTATTGTACATTGCAAAGCCGGAAGACAACTGCGTGGAGGAAAGGGGGAGCGGAAATTTGTTTGTATCTAAGCAGTGAGTAATTAATTAATTAATGAAACACGTTAAAAACAAAAGTTAAAACAATAACTAATTTAATCAGTGAGTAATTAAGTAATTAAACACAAAAACAATACTCAGTTTCAATATAAATGTGTTTCAAAACAACGTTTCGTAGTGAATCATACTTTGTCTGCCGGCTTTCTGTTGTAAAACTCTTTAATTAATTGTATTCCGGATGAAAAAGGACAGGAGTGGATTTCATAATCGGTGCGATTCAACAAATTAGGAGTTAACATATTAAGGGACATTTCGTTAGGTGAAGTCGTTACTAGTTTTTCAGGCGGAGGAAAATTACGCGTCAACCACACAGCCTAAGTAAAGATTGATGATTTGAACATTTCAGCGCGAATGTAATCAAGTGTTGTAGAGTCAATATAATATTATCAAAGCTGATAAGAAATCATTAGAAGTGTGATGGATGTATTGCGTGTACGATGTAGGCTATACCCGCGAGGTACTTTTCTCTTCCACAGGAACTACGGCATTTGCATTTCAAATCTCGTGATTTATAATTGCTCAAAACTCTCGAGTATTGTGAGTATGCGTTCTATCGGAGCGGGGCCCCTTTGTCCTCCCTTTGATCTGGCCACGCCCCCTTTAACTCTCACATATGGCTACGGGGGCTGAGGGGTACGATTGAAATAGTCGCGTGGGATATTTTTGTCCACTTTTCAAGTACAGAACCGTCAACCTTTTAGCAAAGTGAGGAACGAGGGAAGTGTGTTTGAGTGTGTGAGTGTGTGAGTGGAAATGAGAAATGTGCCAGCAGACACGATTTAATGAAAGACAGACATAGGCAGAGATAATGCGCCGTCGTGTTTGGATAGTCATAGATATCTGATTTAGAAGAGGTTTTGTGCGTGTTTTTTTTTGTATGCCGGAAATGTTGGCTAATTTTTAGCTCTAGTCGAAAATATTTCTTTTGATGGTTTGCCCGCTTGTCGTTCTTCGTTTCGTAATTAGTACTAACTGACAGGCCTTAGTTTTGCCAGCGATATCGCATTATAGACGAAATATAATTATAAACAGCATGGATTTGACCAGAACAATTTCTTCTTATTTTTCGCCGCAGATGTGGGCGTTTTTTATTTTTCGTTGTTTTTGCACGGTGGCGGGTGGTATCAACACTAAACCATTGACGTTGTTTACTGAAAAAGAGACTTTTATTTCGCTGCCACCGATGTTCTTCGCAAATAATGACGTTGTTGGGAAATAAAATTTGCCAGTGTGTCAGCTCTAGAACATACAAACCCACCTTATCTCCGTGTTGCCTTCGTTGAGTGAATCATGTGCGTTGTTTGAGTTTAGGACAAGATGCGGGTCGAGGTTCGTGCGCTACAGTGAAGTACTGTCTTTTGTTTTCTCTCCCGTGCTGTATATCGCATAGTCACAGTTCTGTACAGAGATATTTTGTATTGTCACGTGTTTCAAGGACATCCCACATGGCCTATCCCTAGCTCAACTGACGGTTTATATTTTTTGGATTCATGCTTCCGACCACCGTACGTGCTTCAAGTAGATTGAGTATTTGCCAACGTAACGAATTACGTGCATCATGTTTTCAAATCGACCGAAACATGAAGATGTTAAAATGCACTTAACTGAAACCGAACATTAAGCCCCAACCACAACTGTCGGCATCGTGATCGGGATCGGGATCGCAATCGTACATTTTCTTATGCTAAATCATGACATTACGATGTTTTTTGTAAACAGCGTCATAAGAACCATGTTTAAGTTAACTTATCCACGATTTCCGGATTGCGATTGCGATCCGGATACCGACAATTTGTGGTTTGGGCTTTAGTTTGGTCGATGCAACAATTGGACGAACTGAATTTGATTCCCAGTGTTTATATTTTTTGTTTAAACTTTTGGTTTTCGCACACTATATGTTGTACATCGGGCGCGTACACGTACGGATTTGATCTGTGATTAATTTGCTTGTTTTTAACTTCTTTGCGAACGCGGCTAAAATTGTGTCGTTAATCCCTCTGGAATCCTTGAAGGTAACAACTAAATATTGCGCTGTTAACACGTCTAGTCGCCCTCAATGTTGGTGGGAAATAGAACGGAGTCTTGAAGAGTTGGCAACTCGACAATCCGACAACCCTGCATTGCATCGTAGGTCGAGCATCTGTGTCTTTTTTGCAAGATTTTGTGAGGTAACCGGGACCACTACATAGCTATCGTTCCTATTAGTAGTTACTGTCGATTATTTCTGTCTAGTACGCTACTAAAAAAAATCAAAGAAAAGTAAGTGAATCTGGTTTATATAAATCAAAAGTCGGGCAGAAACGAAAACTTCTTTACCTTAACGATTTATCTGCACTTAACTTGTTGTCCAATAATACGGCAGCTGATTGTTGTCTGTCATGAATGGACCATATTGATTTATAAGTTGTATGAGACCCGAGTATATCATATGTAGTGCAGAAGGTTTATTCTCTGACCCTTGATTTATATATGTCAACCACTGTAGGCCTACTCTAACCGGGTACGTCTTAATGGTCACCTTACTTTTGTCAGACGAAAAATTTAAATATCTCATGTTTGATGCTTCCTTTTTTCATAACAATTCTTGATTAATGAAATGTATCTGCAAGATTGAAGTAAATTGCAAAGAGTTTAACAAATATGTAATATCTTCGGAGCTTGTTAAAACTATGAGTTTCCTATTCATAAAGCGAGTCGGAGACATAACGCTGGCTTATAATGCGACTTATGTAATTAAAATCAATGTCAACTGCTGACTAGTAAACCTATTAGCTCGAGCAGCTTTCATTGGGCTGGACCCTATGAAGATTTCTGCTCGTTTCAAAGGCGGAGACTACATTTTTAATCTAAATTCCATATTACATTGTTTGACATAAATTGTTTTTCATTTTTATGACGCTTTTTTATTACTCCCTGACATATGAGATTTAACATAACAACGGACTCGACGTTGTACATAGCTACTGTCTGTTGAAAAACGTGTGAGGCGAAAGGGTGAAAGAATATTTCTCGCCTGGCAAAGCGAGCTTCAGCGCCGCCGCCCGCCATCCAGATGGAAGGAAGGAAGTTTTACTCAACAGCCGTCTATTAAAAGTCACCATCCTGGAGTCTGGATGAATTAAAGAAGAATTACATCTCAGTTTGATAGGCAGGCGGGCACGTGCCGCGTTGCGTTCGCGCACCTTCATCGGGAAACCATCAATTCAAATTCACGCTAGCGGAAGTTTATTATGTTACTGCCAGCCACTCTTTAGAAACTGTTCCCGGAATGTTTTATTAAAAATCGCTCACCGTCTATTTTCCGCTAAGAAAACGCAGACTGAAGCGTCTTTCTCTCAACAATAGTTGTCTGGTAAAACACGGTTTCTGAGTAGGTCTATATACCATGATCGAATCCTGGCTTGGGCACGGATGTCATATTGTGGCGTTTTTCATCTCATCCCATAATCCCGTCTATTATTCGAAGAAGGTCCGCCACGCGCGGAACGAGATGATTATATATTCATGTGGAATATAATAGGAAGACGAATGCTAAAGAAAGCTCTCGTCACCGGGTCTCCACCCCGATATTTTCCGGGTTCGATTCCCGGTGGGGATGGATCTGTTGGCATTCGTCTTCGAATCCTATACACAATTTCCTGATATGTGCGTTACCAAAAAACCAACGTCTCTGAAATTAATCGACTTGCAATATTGTAGAAAATAGCGGGTTGGTCGTGAAAATGTCTACATAGCTCTCTCAGGCCTAGTGTTCATATCGTTCATGCACGCATGTGCGCAAAACGCTAAAAACGTGAATCGAGCTAAATTCGAGCCGCAACGGAAACACGGAATCGGCAGCTTAGGTTACAAGTCGCGCAAGTTGCCGGAAGTCGGAAACAATGCACCCGCTTGCCGGGTGAAGAGTGGGTAGCAAACGCACACTATATAAGGGTCATTGGTGCTATACCCCTCTCCTAAACGTTGTCGAGCCTTTGTCACTCCATCCTGTCTGTGCACGTTGTGTGTATGACTTCTTCGGCAGTGATCAACGCACACTTGTAAGTCTCTTGCGGAACAAAGAGAATCAGTGCATTCAGCCACCCAGGGTACAAGGTGCAGGGTGCTTGCTTGCTTGCTTGCTTGCTTGCTCGCTCTCTTATCTCTTTATCTCTAGGCTGTGTCGGTGAGATGCACTTTGGGTTGCGTAGTGGGCGAAAAATGTTAGCAAAGTAACGGTATTCGAATCTGTCTCCAGTGAACCATGAGGGTTTTAAGGAGGCATGAATGCCAACCATTTCAATTAATGACGCTCTCAATGTTATGGCTATCTTCCACTTATTTCGTCTTTCAGTCTAAAAACAAAGAAAAGTAACGCGAACAGCTTCTAAACGCGTGCAATTAATATTGTAGGAAATTATCAAACTGTTTTGTTTTTATTTTTATCGAACCAAAAACTTGCTTCGGAGTGTGATGAAGCGAGGTCCACCCATGCAGGTTCCGTCAAGCGCGCGCGAGGTGGGGGAAGAAGTGCGGTATTTCGGGATGACACGACGTGGACATGTGCAGCCATGAATCAGCATCTCGTTTGGAAACAGTGTTTCTAAATTTTGTTTCAACTGATTGTTTGCTATGTACTTTGATAAGTGTCCGTATAATTACGCCGTTAAATCCATTAAGCCATTTGGACTTGCGCCCGATGACAGAAAACGGAAGATCTGTCGTCGCCGGCGCTCATCAATAATCATATCATGTCGCTTGTATTTGAAATGATGCGCTAAGAACAACACTAAACGGCCACGTCAAAGCCGGGATTCCAATAACTCTCAAATGGTCTGGTGGTCTTGACATCAGCCGCAGTTTCGCCTCCCATAAGTCTGGAACGGTCTGGTAGCCACGGCTACTCCTCGAGGGACGCTAGCTAGCTACAATATGGCACAGCTCATGTCTAGGCTTTCCTTCTGGACCGTAAATTGTTCAGGGCTGGATGTTTATTTCTCTTTTGTGGCGTCGTATAAATTTGGACCGTGTGTTTCTTGCAACGCGGTTTGTACCCGTGCGCGCCGAGAGTTCGACGGCGACGACGAGATTTCCGTTCGTAATCTCTGAGATTCGGAGGAATCTGGTGGAAAGAAGCCGCGAGTCTCCTCCAAAATAGATACAGAGAAGATTAACTTGGCAGGAAGGGGGAGAGGGGGGCGGGGGTGCGGGGAGAGGGGGGTGGGCGCTGATCAACGCTGAAAGCATTCGTAAACCGTATGCTAAAAATACTTCTCCTAATTTTGAATTATTATTATTAAACGTAAAAAGCATTCATACCACTTAAAATACTCCTCATGATGGCGACATAAATCCAACCCACGAAGTCGAACCTCCTTGTCTGTCCGTGTCGGAAGCATGTTCGTATGTGTGATGTGTTTGTGTGTATGTGTGTGTGTATTCTTCCTAAACAATGCATTTTGCTAGCCCAAGTGTTCATGAAACTATTAAATGTGCGCCCTACGCCACCACTTGCGCCCTACACTCTTAAGTGTGCGTAAATAATAGATGAAACTCAGGTGAAATTGGCGACGCCGCTAAATACTCCGTTCTTGTTGCAGGTCAGAGTTTGGGATATGGTTTCGTGAACTATCATCGACCGGAAGACGCCGAGAAAGCCATTAACACTCTGAACGGCCTCAGGTTACAAAACAAGACGATAAAGGTAAGACGCATTCCATTCCATTTCATTTCGATTCCATAATAGCCTCGCAATACTGGGTAATGATATATTTGCCCCCTTCCCCGTCAGACATTCCGATATAGGAGGCTTGGCGCTAATATGCGAGCCACTCGGGAGGTCGCCGGTTCGATTCCGGCCACCGGCAATCCTGACTGAAGGTTTTTTCCCAGCGTTTCCCTCAGTCACAAGGGATTGAGTTCGATAGCCCTCGGTACATTCCTTCCACACTATCCAACCATTCTACTGTACCTATAGTTAGTCGCCCGATGAAAAAGGGACTCTTATTAGTTTTCTCGCTACTTCCTTTCAGTGTCACTCCAATACTCTTGGCTTCCTACCCCACTATTGTTCAACGCACGTGAGACAACAGAACTGTGCGCCGTGTTCTTTGTGGTTACGTTGAACGCGCTCTCTGATTTGCCTCATTGCCTCGTTGCGCCTGCGACACCTCTATCATGGATGCCATGCTGAAAGCTAAATAATTACTAATTGTTATTAGCCAGTTGTTTTGTACCTTGTGGTTTTATTTCAGACGCAGCTCTACAGTGTTATTTTTCTTGTTATATTCATCCTGCTTTGCGGAACTAGTTAAACTAATGAGTTGTCACGGTTTTCCTGACACGTACATCAGCATTGTTGTGTACCTGCTAAAAATAGATATCATAACACAAATAAAAAGAAACAATGATATTGCTCTTTCAAATGAACACTGTTCACAACTGCAAACAGACACCTAAGAATTCAGCTAGGAGTTGACATGGTTACCTAAAGTGGGGCCCTGAAAAATACTCGGTTGTTTGATTTAGTATATCTTTTCATTTTTCCCCTAACTATAATGCATTCACATTTTGAATAATCCAGTAGTTTTGAGTAGTATACAATACAATATTCGATGTCCAAGGTTAATTTTTAAACACTTTCGAGAGCGGCTGCCGGTTACAGCACAATATTCAGTTTGCACGGCCTTTTCAACAGTAGAACCATTTGCAAATTTGCTTGAGAAGTCCGTATCCCCAAGTTTCAATTGTTCGTATCCATATACAATGTTTTTTTCAATATCCGTAACTGCTGCATGATTGGAAATGAATCCCTGTAAACAGAAAACTGATATCCGGAGTTTCTGCGGGCGACTCGTGCAATTCGAAATAATAAATAACATTATTTTAATACATGCTTGGTAGGAATCCCTGCTGTAGTGTGAACACCAGCTTCACCTATGGTTGCTAGTTAGTATCGAACCGGCGGTCTACAAAAATAAAGTCGCGATATACCACTGAGCCATCTCTGTCCTGGACTAATTCGAAGAGCCCACATGATCGTATGCAAATTATTAAATATTGCTTACGCCCTATACCGCATTGTTGAAATAGGTAGATAGATAAACAAACAAACACTTATAAACCAAGATATTTAATTAAATATGTACTGTATACTGTTAAGAAAGTGAATAAGAAATCATGTATTAAGTGTGCATACATCAATGTAAGAAAGTTTTTTTCGTGTGGGATTCGAACCCAGAACCCTCGACGTTATTAAGAGCTGGAAGTCTTGAATGCGAGTTCTAGTCGCATTATACTAAATTGATGTTTTTACTGTGGCTTATAAACAAATTAAAGTTAAAAAAAATAAAAATAATTCTCCAATTTGCATAACAGTTTATATTTAGCACGCGTTTATACACATTCGTATCCGAACTGTGGATAAGAAATTCGCACTTTCGTCGGTGATAGATTGTGTACGCTTGAAATATAAAGGAGTGTTTTACAAATGGATTCCAATTACAGAATCTATTTCAACGTCCAGTTATTTGTAGCATGTGAACTGAGGAATGCTAGTGAGGTTGCAAGTCGAGAATGCGTGAACGCGCAATTAACCCTCGGTGCGATGCGACTATTTGTTTTGTACGCTCCTTTGACCCGACATTTTTCGCGGTGCCCGGACGACCGGTAAAAAGAGACTTCGGACCACAAAGCGGCCGGTTTCATTATACCTGTGGACAAACGTTCACTTCCAAGATACAACACCTATAGTGATCATGTTGCAATGACCCGTGAATGAAGGCGACCGAAAGTTAATCATTTCTTTAGAGTTAGAATTTACAAAGGGAATCAAAAAGAAAATTAATAAGAAATTATTTGTCTTTATTGTTATGTTTGACTAAGCTTTCTTATCTCTCGTTCTTCAATTTTAATGGAACCGGACAATAGGAATAATTCATAAATACTAACTTGTTGATGTAGAATTATCAGATCGAACGAAATGCATGCTGGGTGAAAAATGATTGGGACTTCGTTCCCTACACTCGCCTCGTTTGTTTTTCGATTCTGGTATTGTAATCGTGGTGCCATTCGATTTATAATAAATCTGTGTAAATTAGTTTTTGGGAACAACTATGATTAAACTTAAATATTTTTTTGTAACTGGTAATTAGTGTTTACGTGAAATGCGTTACCGTAAAAAACCCAAAACTGAGATAACTCGGACACAAATTTGTAATTTCGCAAATAGTGGGCGTGCTCCACTATATCGTGAGACAGCAGCTGTACACACACCGGCGGCTACTCGTAATTTAGAAGCTCTGACTTGTTTATTGACAATATATGCGGATGCACGGACGGATCTAGAAATTATCTACTTAAAATATCTAATTTTACATTAAAACAAAGTGCTGTGATATTGGAACTAAACCAGCATATAAATAGTTCCGATTTCCTAAGCTTCTAATTAAGAATTGTATGACCACCATGCTTATATGTATGACTCCCTCGTTGGCAGAGGCAGGCAGACGTGTCGTACATGGGCTGTTGGCTGTTGGCTGTTGCTGGGCGCTGTTTGCTAATGGAATTGTGACTGACGCAGCCGAGCTGGGTTGGTTTGTTAGGGGTTCTTCTCTGCTCTTCGCTCAGGGGTGACTGTGAGTCATCTCGTTCCCCTCCCTCATCTGCTCAAGGCTCGCGGAATACCCCCCTTAAAATGATTAGACTGTGGGAGGTAAGCTGCATCGCTCTTGTGTTGTATATACGTTGCGTTGCGTTGCGTCACACGTCAGTTAACATCGATCCCGTGAGAGAGATGACAGAAACAGGGTGGAAACAAAGAGTTTTACATGATCCAACGATAAGTCTTTCCACAGCAACCTTGTGGATGCTGATGTTATGTTGATAAGACGGGAACAAAGAGTTTTACAGTATCCAACGATAAGTCGTTCCACAGCAACCTTGTGGATGCTGACGTTATGTTGATGAGACGGGAACAAAGAGTTTTACATGATCCAACGATAAGTCGTTCCACAGCAACCTTGTGGATGCTGACGTTATGTTGATGAGTCGGGAACAAAGAGTCTTACATGATCCAACGATAAGTCGTTCTACAGCAACCTTGTGGATGCTGACGTTATGTTGATGAGTCGGGAACAAAGAGTCTTACATGATCCAACGATAAGTCGTTCTACAGCAACCTTGTGGATGCTGACGTTATGTTGATGAGTCGGGAACAAAGAGTCTTACATGATCCAACGATAAGTCGTTCCACAGCAACCTTGTGGATGCTGACGTTATGTTGATGAGACGGGAACAAAGAGTTTTACATGATCCAACGATAAGTCGTTCCACAGCAACCTTGTGGATGCTGACGTTATGTTGATGAGTCGGGAACAAAGAGTCTTACATGATCCAACGATAAGTCGTTCTACAGCAACCTTGTGGATGCTGACATAATGTAGATGAGTTGGGCATTGCCCAACCAAATGTCAGTATGTATTTGAAAAAGCCACCCGCTGATTGGCTCATACTCGTTTGTCTATGATGTCAGCATTCACAAGGTTGTTGAGGAGGTGGAACCACTTTACACCGCACCTTGTTGTTGTGGGCATCTACGTCACGTAGTCCACAGCTAAGCATCACCACTGCTCTAAAGAGGGACATCCGACATTGCTACTGAACGGGCATACCCTGTCTAGTCTCATTGGATCATGGAACTTCATGGTTTGCTATTACTGATAACTTTGAGAAGTCCAGAGAGCGCAGAATTGGACACTGTCAAGATTTTACAGTGAACCAATTAGAAGTTATTTTAAGTTATTTGGCGGGAGTTAACGTAATATTTCATCTTACAAACTATAATATTCGATGGGAAATGTAAGTTTTCAATGGCAACAACTGTAGAGATGACATCGGGTACCCGGGTTACCCGAATCCGTTCGAATGCTCACCACTGGGATATTTCTACTTGAGGCCCATAACATGGATGTCACGACGTGGCGTTGTTTTATCTTCACACCACCCACTTGTCGTTCTGATTATATAGCGTCATTGCCAAAAATATACGAGTTGTAAATGTCTTTGTGATACAATCAATTACCTCTTCACTGAATGTTACGGGTTAATTAAGGAGTGCGAAGAGTTTTGTGGTGCGCTCGCTATATATACGGTACGTTACGTCGTTGTGTACGCATTCAAGTTGAACTCGCAATTAAACAATAATATTCACACAGTTAGGTAGGGCTCATTTCTCTTTGCCTAGTTTCGGAATTCGTATATAGGCCTATACCGCCTTCACCGCTTGTGATTCTTGTGCTACACATTAATGTTATATGCACGTTTGCAAAAGTCCTTGTCGTGACACCTTATACACCATGCACCTTACACCTTCGAGAATACGTAACGACGTGTTTTATTGTTTTCCGATCAATTCGACTCCAACGCTGTCGCAAATCCTTTGTCCTTTATGAACGGACTGCTTTACAAAATGTGTGGTGTGGTGTCGGGTTATGCTTTTGCGATCGAACTGCGGAACTCAAAAGAGGACGGGAAAATGTGTCAACAATAATAGCAACACTGAAGCTTCCTTCATACTTCCGTGTATGATCTGTGATGTATAATAACTATTTGACGTTAATTGTCCTTGTATATAGAATACCATCCTATGATTTCAATGCTATTATTTTGCAATGTTTTGGTCTTTGTTTTAAGGCGTGATTAGTTCTTTAATCAGCTTTTCGAAAGCGATAAGAATGTGGTGTATAAACTATAAAGCCATGCCCCACTATAAAGCCATGCCCCACTAAAAAGCCATGCCCGTTTTACCACAGTAACAACGAGTAGACAACTGCTACAAACGTATAAGAAACGGTTATTGTTTGCAAAGAGATCTTCGACCTTTCACTTTGATTTTGAATCCAGCGACTTCTGTTTGTGCTGCTATATAGTGCCAACCCTTTCACGTTTAATTCGAACTCTTGAAAAGTAGAACACTTGGTTATTGAAATAGCCTCTATATGTCTCCCTCTCTCTCTCTCTCTTCTGGTATAGCTTGATTTACGCGAGCATTGTATATTTTTGTGATTCCATTAATTCAAACAAACGTATTTTACAAACGAGCCGTTGTAGGTCTAGGATACTCTGTTTGCATTGGCTATATACAATATCTATTTTAGCAGTTAATGCGCTCTTCGTAGCGTTGGTGTTCGGATTAAAAAAGGCTCATTTTTGTAGACTTTGGTAGGACGTTATTTGCAGTGGATTATGTAGTATCCCTGTAAAATCGTATTTATTCTAATCCTTTATTGAACTGTTGCCTTTTACACAATCATTAATCGTGTGTTGATCTCGCGCTGAATATATGAATCAATGAAGAAAGGGAAATTTCTCAAAGTTGTGTCAAAGAACCGAACACTACAGTCATTCTCAATTCGTTCATGGAATCATTCGTTGTACTCGTTACAAATGCGATGTAATGGTATTGCGAATTTTCCCGTCTTTTTTTTTAATGATGACCAAACGTCTTCAATATCGCCATACACAACATTTATTGGTATGTTACGCAGTTATCGAAAGCAAGTTCGATAATTTGAAATAATTTTGTGTTCGTTGCTTTTCGGGTTCGTCTTTTTTTTCAAAGCAGTTCAAACGCCGTCGTCATCATCATCGATTGCTTCATATATTTTTAGCTCTATGTTTAGGTGTTATTCCTAGTTAAGTGCTGGCAGCCATGCCATATATATATATTTTTTTAATATTGAATGAAAAATGTGCGTATTCGAACATAAAGTACTCAATCTAAAAAAAAGGTAACAAATCAAACGAAACCATTAGGTGTTATACGGGTTGGACTATAGACTAGAGAGACAACATTGAGATTGAATACGTTTGTCTAATATTGGTGTGCGGCAATTTTGTTCTTGATAAAGTCATCACATATGTTTTGTTTTCCCCATGAATGAACGAATGCACAAATAAACGTTTTACAAATTACTTAACAACAGGAACGATGTCCTCGTACAACTTGTGCGGAACTCTAGTGAGTTAAATGCGCTCGCCTAGATCGTAAAGAGAGGTCATATAGTTGAGAATGCGTGAACTTATAATTAACCCGCAGTGCATGCTTGTGACAATTGTTTTATGGAGTCGCAAGCTTGACCTGGCGATGTTCATTGTGCTAGAGCTTCACCCAAGCGCACAATTACACCGTCAGATGGGGTATTTTTATTGGATCAACTCTTCGTGGCTGTTTAAGAACGTAAGCGTAGATTTGCAATTCTAAATTCAGTATAGCAGAGTGAATAATGTACACATGTATTATGCCGTGAATTAATTACCCCGTTTTTTGCCGTTCATTTATTTTGTTCATTATTTTTTCATATAAAAACGTTGTGTCTGTACGATAATGAAGCGTTTAACGTGTTTTACGAGAAACTAACGGAATATCCATTTCAAAAAATGATGTAGACATCATCACATGAAAAAAAAAATAGAAATACAAGTTCAATCAAGGGTTCAGTGTCTGGTTCATATACTTGAGGGGTAACATTCCCATACATCCTAATTAGTAACTATAATGAATTCAAAGCCCTGTGCATAATTGTCGGATGGGGTAAGGGCAAACAAACCCACATTCTGTAGCTACTCACTTGTGAAAATATCCCAGAAAATAGATACTCGAAGTAGCCAATAGCCGCGGGAATTAAAAATATAATCAAAACAATATCGTGCCCAAATTATTTAACAAAAATCCGATAGAACGTAACGTATAATACTTGCTACGATAATTAGTAGTTATTTGAGTAGTATTTTCTAGGCAATTGTGGCGGAATGTGGCCTGGTGCAAATCACTTACGAACGAATCCAGAACAACATGCCATTCTTTTTGGCAACACGTATGCATAGGTGACTTAGTGCGGAAGTTGACGTCGCCAGCGGCAGCGTCGACCGAGTTTTTTACCCCGACGTATTTTATTAGTATACAACGCATCCGCCGGCTGGTTCGCGCGTCGCGATGTTAGGAAACTAGTATGAAACATTAATAATATAATAAACAAAAATAATTAAATTGAGATTAAGATACAAAATAACAATTATGTCTTTATTTGGTGACTTTGCTCTGTAATAATTGTTGTCCATATATTGTTACAGTCAGCAGATCAAGTCAAATTATAAATACAGAAATTGCATTCATTAATATACAGTTATAGTTATATAATATAACCTTTATAACATTAACAGAGTAGATATAGCTCTGAAAACGTCCAGAACTATTTCACAGCAACCTTGTGAATGTTGACATCATAGATGAGTGAGTCGGAGCCAATCAGCGGGTGGCTTTTTCAAATACTTACATTTGGTTGGCCAATGCCTCACTCATCTATGACGTCAGCGTCCACAAGGATGCTGTGGAATGCTTGTATCGTGTATTCGCGCGCGCGCCACCCGACACCGGCCAGTGTTTGTTCACGGTATTGCACAGTGTTATACCTAGAAAGTAGGCGGTGGCGGCAAATGTTGTGTCTTGCGACGTAAGGATGGAAACTAGTCTGTAGCTAAAGCATACGCATCAAATATGAATTAACAATATTATTGTAGGCAAAGCAAGCAAGCAAGCAGGCAGGCAGGAATGGGCTCGTCCCACCTGCATGCACTATTATACGGACCAAGTTGGTTAATAGGGATGGATAAACTGATTATATACGCCCGCGATCCCGTACATCCAATGGGCTACACACCAGGGCTGGCGCACTAATTGTACTGACTTGCGAGTAGAGATGGAGTTTAGCAATGTTGGCGTTTGTGTGAAGGCGCTTTCACGCACCACAAAGTCTCGTTGAACTTCACTTGCGGTGTTTAGAGTAGATCCACGTAGAATTGTGCTAGAAGAGACTAGAGAGATAGAGCTACATTTGGAATGCATTATGCTAGTTGTATAGGTAATTGTGCGTTCAATATACGCGAGACTCGATTCGGGAGGTCGCTGGTTCGATTCGGATTCCCTAGCCCCCAAGGTAATCCTCACGGATATGTTTTCCGAAAGTTTCCTCAGGACAGATATAGAGTTGTAATGAAAGCCCTCGGACATTTTTCCCAACTAGGTGAGTTAATCGTGCATGTAGAGAGGTACGTACATCACGTGAAGATCGTATCCATCTACAACAGCAATTCCTACGAACAAATTATTATTATTATTTACCACTCACAGTCTCTCTATCAGTTCCCCTGTACACATTTATGCAGGAGGAAATCACGAAGAGAAGAAGATGTTACGTCGCATGTTTATCATGGCATGATGTTGGACTCAAATCCGTGTAGGTAAATCTTAATTGGACTTGTGTATAGAATTGTGGTGCAAATTCATAAATAAATCAGTTGGGACAATGCGCTCTAATGGGCTCTGAAGAAAACGAAGCTCGTAAAGACCTTTTGACGTCTGTCCGTTCCGGTGTTCGTAGAGACAACGAGAAGCAAACTTTTATGATCAAATAATAAAGTTTCTTAACTTTAGACGTGATTTGAAGACAAAACCATGTTAAACTTTTGACTATAAAATTATCTGTCGCGATACTTCTATAACCGCAGTCAGTGTGGTATTCGTGTCATACTAAAAGTCTTGTTTGTAAAATGGGAAGTCAACCTGAATTCTACCGGTAATCACACATTTTCCTGAATCGAAAGCCATGATTTGAGTTGCCTATGAGCCGTATAGCAGGAACAAGCATCTTTATTTTAAATTTTTGATTTAGTTTCTTTTTTCGGATTCGCACCAAAATCGTAAAATTCGTCGAGTAGAAACAATGCGAAACATATATCAACATAATTCTTTAAAGTTAATTCATGTTGCGAAAATATGTATTTTCTTCTCATTGAATGGAAAGTAACTTAGATCATTTTCGCTGTTGCGACTACCTCAGTGTGTTTTTGTTTCTGACAGCTTCATGCGATCTCAAAGTGACACCGTTGCTCGCGGATGTATCTCTATGAAAATAGAATCTATTATGTTACTGGATATTTTTAAAATAAATAGCAGTATGAAATGTTGGTTTCACGTGTAAAATAATGGTTTATTTATATTTGCGTTTTTAATTTCTTAACTATCCATCTAAATATGCCAATGATGTAGGAAGGATAACGAGACTGAAGTGACGGGGTGTCGTAATGGCACATTTTGGCGTTATTCAGTCTCGCATGCTTCATCATACTTAGCCTTAATAAATAATCAGGCGCACTCTAAGATTGCCCATAAGTACGGTCGGGTCGACGTGATACGGGATGGAAATAAACATTCATGCAAAATTCAACAAACCTAGAATTATTTTGACTGTCCATGCACAAGTAAACAAAAGTCTAGCTTGAATAATAGCTTCGCGAACAACTACGGGATTCACGATGTGGATAATTGGGGCTAATTGCAGTTGCAGCGCGTTGGCTAACTCGTCCAACGCGTGCCGCAATAAACTAGGTGAATCATAACAGTGTGGAGGCGGGGAAACATTAAAAATATGAAATTTCCAAGGTTTTTAGTGTTCGGGTTTCATTGCGATATATACCCTTGAAAATGTGTACTACCGTAAACCTAGTTGGCTAGAATAGTGTGTTGCTAATTGTCTGGTTGTAGTGGGGCTCGTGAGGGTCTGGGGTCGCCCCTACTGGCAGCATCCAGTGGAAGGAGGCCAGCTGGCAACAGATCTCGCCTCGATGTGTATTGCCTCTAGAAATAAATTATGTGTGAACTCACACGTATATGAATGTCGCTTTATCATCAAACAAATCGGACAACAATCTGGGAATTGTGCAAAGTTCTTTAATCTTTGACGACATTAGCACGAGAAAGATAGGGAGAACTCAGTCTTGTAATTGTCTGACGCAGTTTTGGGATTAATGTTCGCGGAGTGTTATTCGTTGCAAAGATGTGGTCAAACTGCTCGGTTGTTACGTGAGGTCTTTTGGTTTGCAGAAAAAAAAACAATATTTCCGCGCCAATAGAAGGGATCCGTTATTACTTATTGCTCAGGTTTCCCTTGCATGCTTTTACATCCAGTATGATGGCTGTTGGATAGGAGGTACAATTACCTTACGTTTAATGCGTCTATGGTTTTTCATATTAAAAAGTGGTAAGTATATAGCAGCAAAAAGCACCATGCAAAGTTTTCTGCTTGCATTTATACCCCCCCACATGATCTTCAAACGACTTCCATGATTTGAAAATGATTGGTTGGGTGGTGTTGTAGAAACTAATGACTCCCACGTTCGATTCAAAATGATCTTCTATATGAGACTTCGGTTTGAATCTAGATAGAAGATTTCAAAATAATCATTTGTGTAGACTGTATAGGTTTTACTTCCAATAGCAGCGATGCTTGTACTACTGGGTTCAATAGACATAATCTCATTAAAGTATCTACCGATTATTTCTATTACTGTGCACACGTGTGCGAAAATCGAATACCACGTGGGCAGTAGTTTCTAGCTGGAACTGTTAGTCCTCTTGTCGGCAGGTGAATTCTAATCACGCATGTTTGAGAGTATTAATTATTCATCGACATACACATGAGTTGAAGCCTCGTGCATTGATTGCACCAGTGCTTCGTTAATAAACAAACAGTTTCTAAAATCGTACACGTTAAACCACGCATTGATCATTCTGGCGTGCCTCTCTTTTGGCTTGAACTCTTCTAATTGTTTATTGTAGGGTTATTGGACTCGGGTCGAGATTGTCGGATGTTCGCTCTTTATTCGCACCCCCGCACACACGAGGAACGCCCAATGACGATGCCAATATACCTTTTAGCCCTTTTACCTTTTACCTTTACCTTTACCTTTTGGTAGTAGTGAAGCGTGGAAACGAGCAATGCAAATTACTCCATGTGCATTCTACGTAGCAAAGGGTACAGTTTCACTGTAAAAACCCGCGCTAAATAAAAGTGGTTTTAGTCGTATCTCGAGAACGCTACACAATATTGAAAAAGCGACAGAGGTCGTGAATGTAGTTTTGTTAGGACTAAAACTTGGAAGAACCAGCGAGAATGATTAGATATAAGAGAATCTGTTCCTTGAGCAGGCGACAATTTGCACCCTTGCAACAGTTTATAACGTTTCTTCTGAAGACTGTGCAGTGTCAGGTCAATGTCCTCATTGCAAAACCTATTCACGGCAGCCGATGGTATCGAGTGATCTAAAGAGCTATAAAATCTATCGTAAAATGCGTTTTATATAAAACGATAGCAAAGTTGTGTTCTAATAAAATGAAATGCAACAACACATTGACGCCTGCACAAAACAAGTCACTTCCAGCTCTAGTCATATACCCTTACACCTTCTTCTTCTTCTTCTCAGTGTACCATAGAGACTTCATTTCATACCATCTACATCTTTTATAGAAAGCCACGTTGAATTTTACTTTTGTCTTCTCAGTCGCTGAAAACAGTTGATTAAAGGAGTTCATATAATAGACAAATAATCCTTTGTGCTGCACCAAAGAAGGTATTATCTGACCGTCGTAAGCTCGTGAGTTCCTGTTCCTTCCTTTGTCAGTCTTAAAAGTTGAACGCAACGCATTGAAAATGCCCCCGCCACCCCCAATCTCCTCCCCCTCGCCATTGAAATAGCGACGGTGCCATTCTTTGAGGTGAAATATTGAACTCGTGGAATTGATTGGGATAATATGGAGGTAAATGGCTCCTTAGTCATCTCATAACAATGCGGACACGCTGGGAATCTCGTCACAAAGGTATTCTTCAGGGATCATCTTGTTCGTCCCCATGCATCACGAGACGTTGCATCTTGGCAACCTGTGCTTTGGATATCCCAATTAGTTTTATTGGGTTCGCTTCCGTCAGTAATCTGTTTTACATGAGATATTTTATTCCAAAATGCAAAGGGCGGTTTCAAAGACTTACCCATCTACAAATGTCATATACTAAACTACTTAATGTGTTATTATACATAATCACTGGTTTTTGATATGTATAAGAATTAAACTAATACAGATTATAATGGAGTGTTTTTTCGTATTGCTTCTACAAATTTTCTGAACGGAGAAGTCTAGACATCCCAATAGTTCTTAACACTGCACATGTTTACTTTTTTGTATATCGTATTTCGTACATTTACTACACCATATCGAAAACATGAGATCACAGACCTTTTAGCATTCGTATAGGCAATACAGAGTGCATGTTAAATATATTATCTAATATTGGAATCTTGGGGGTGTTTATTTTTTGTTTGTGAAATTAAATTCATAATTAATAGTTAAAATGCGAACCTTAGGCCTACTCATTATAATGTTATAATTATCTGTTGTATTCAGTTTTTAGTGTTCGCAAAACCACAGAGTTTTTACTTTCGATGAGGTGAAGTATTTGTGAGATATGATTAAATAACAGTTATTTCGTGTGGTTTTAGTACTGGCAATGTTTTTCATACAGAATGTGCCGAAAACCGAAGAGCAGTGTTGAACGATACAAGCTGAATTGTATACGTTGTACTGATTATACCATCTGCAATCAAACGTCTAACTGTTCAAGAAGTAATGAGTTCTGGGTTTGGAAAAGGGAAATACCTCCATTGGACTGTGGATCTGTACAAAACACAGCCGTGATGGTATAATAAAATGCAAGAGCGACCACTAATAATGTTTGCTGTAGCCCCTGTGAAAACGGCTACTTTCGAAGATTACTCCTCTTGCCTACACAGTTTTTAATAGCCCCACCTTGACTTAATTAACTTTATGGTTTAAGGAAATGTTATCAATCAAGCTAATTTATTGTTATTAAATAATAATTGCCACATAAATTGTTTATAAAGTACACTTTACCGTGTATAATCAAGAACCGACCGTATATAGAGTGTGGGATAATGACAATGACTTATTAAACCTTATAAAACCTATAATTTATTCACGTGCAGTGCAGTTACGGTTTTAATTAGAGAGCCAAGATAGATTGTCTGCTTTTGCGCCCGCGGATGAGCAATCTTTTGAATACCAAGCTTTTCCTAGTAATTCATTTTTAATTTTCCTATAGCAACAGTCTAAGTAGGGCAAAGTCACGGAATTTAATTGTTTTCAAGTTCTGTATACGTGGTGTTCTAAAACTTGGATAAGCCACAAAACCACATTAATATTACATAACATAATATTCCTCAACCCTTGCCGCATTTGCAGCAAATTCTTGTAGGGTCCAGCGGTCTGGTGCGTAAACATGTTCGCGCAGAACTGGCAAAGCGCTTGCGTGGCATTGGCTAATGAGAAGGCGGGTTCGCAAGTGGCAATTGCGTTGTACTAGAATTGCTTTGTCCTTAATGCTGGGTTTTTATTTTTCTTCAATTTCGGCATTTTTATTACTATTAGGTGGATATGTCGTTTTTGTAATGGTTTCTGTAAAAACGGTGTAGCCTCAAAATCAACACTAATAGTTCATCTTCCGCACGACTCAAGATCACTGTGTGTGTATATCACCATGGAGCCAAAGCCCTATACGATACCATTAGATATAAGAGTAGTAAAACATAATACTGGCAAGCATACCACTTAATATTATAATGTAGGTGCGCTACATACGTAAGCTACTTCAAACACTTACCAAGTGGAAAGTTTCTGTTTTAATGTAATTACAGCTATACACACTGAACATAATAAAAGCATGTTTAATGATGAATATTGTAGTCTTTATATCGTTCCCGCATCATGTGATATTGTTATGAATCTCTACAATTACACTTGGCTATGGGTCTGTTCGTTGGACCTTCTCTAAGCACTCGGATCTACTCTAATAATAAAATAGCCGTTCGTTTCACGAGATCACCTGCTCGGATTCCGTTCGTTGGACTCGAGCAACATGATCTAGAGCAGAAAGATCATGATTTTCTTGCTCGGACTTTTTAGGAGGAGTGAGTTAGAGCAAGATTACTTTTCGCGCGTTATTCATAAAACCGGCTTCCTCGTGCAGCAACTCTGATGATGTTTAAGTTGTATTTCGTAAGTAAAATATTTGTCGGAACCATATCTTCGTTGGATAAGTTATAAATTTAATATCTTCTCTACTCCACCAAAAAGAGAATGGGAAGCGTTCGTTTGACAACGGGGAGAGCACGGTGCTCTATCGGCTCGAGCGTGGGCGTGGCCTAATTGAGCCTACTCTAAAGCATCTCTAAAGTGATCTTGGAGCGAAGTCGAGAAGGTCCAACGAACAGACCTTATAAGTTCTGCTATGTCTGCTATACTCGACTGTTTTGCTAAATGTGAGACTAGCGAGATTTGTGCGGCCGATAATTACGGCTTGATAGATCTTTCTTTTTAATGCACAACTCGTGTTACTGAACATGAACTTGACCTTTCGGCGGCATCACGCAACGTAACTTTAGTAGGCCTATACACCACAGAGAAAATCGAACTGTATTCGTGTGTGACGTGCAAGATTGTAGTTTTACTCTCTGTAAAAACCGCGCCAAAGTATCATGTTTTAGTTATATTTTGAGAACGCTACAGAATATTGTAAAAGTGAGAAATGAGCGATATGTGGTTTCGTGAGAACTAATAAGTGGATTGAGAAAATCACAAATATTGCAATCCTTACGGCTGTCTTTAGGGAAACTAATTAATTATTAATTCTTTGATTGGTAGGCTATATACCTGAAGTGACTCGTATCACGCCCATTTGACATTTTTTCAGTATTGTGTAGCGTTCTTTTAATGTAACGAAAACACTTGAATTTGGTGCGGTTTTTACAGTGAGACCACTCTTGACCATTAATCATGCTAATGAAAATGTGAGATATTGACTTGAGCTGGAATTCATTTCGTTCTGTCGAGTGAGCGAAGGACCTAACTTTTCATTCTATCGGATGGATCATTTCAAGTTATAGAATTTTATCGTCTGAAATACCTTATTTAAAAATTGTCTATTTCTGTCTTCATTTTGTCTTGTAAACGCATATATTTTAAAACACACATTTTTGTATTGAAAACACACCAAAAATTGTTGTAATCTAGTTCTCAACTAATCTCCTCAATTAAAACATTGTAATTTTAATACCACGTATCTTAAAGTTGAAATACACGACAAGCAACTCTTGTTCGTGTTCATTGTTCCATCACGTGCGCCGATTATTGGCCATGTCGTTCATCAGTGTCGTCAAGAACATCGCTTGAAACTTCCTCTCATACGTGAGGTGAATTGTCGTATAAGTATACGATATTGTCTGTGATGTAATGAAATCCTGCTCCTATAACGTCGGGTTGGGAATAGTCTTGCCTCTCAGAATCGGGTTGGTTTGATATAGCTATACGCTATAGCTGCATGGGTCGTTTTGTTATTTTCTGAGCACGTGCCCTTCGCAAACTTTATGAATGAATCTGACATATTCTTCTCTTTTGTTATATCGATTGGGGGCGCGTTCTACTCGAAGTACGAGCCCCGTCAGGGAGGCACACAACGAAACAAGACAGATATATATGTATATTATAGAGAAAGAGAAAGTCGGTCATCTGAGGGTAATTCGAGTGTATCGGAATTATTAATATTATACGTTATAATACCCCTGAGATAGAAATATCCCCGAGATAAATTTAGCGTAGTATATAAACTACCTCATTTCTCTTTCTAATATCAAATATACGCTCTATAAAAGTTTGATTAATGAAACAGGGTTAAAAAAACAACCACACAACTGTAACCAAGGTCACTTCGTATGTATACTTTCGCGGTTATAATGTATGTTATTCATAGCTTTTCGTGTTTATCTACGTATTTATTGTTATTTAAAAGCAACGTTTCGGCCACTTCTACAAACACACGCCAGATCAAACGTTGGTTTTAAATAACAATGAATACGTGGATAAAACCGATAAGTAAGGTGCAATGGTTATATTGTTATGTAGTTTACCCGGTGCTTTACCCGGCACCTCCACTAACACGGCCCTACTTACCCGTCCCTTACCGGCGCTTTACCCGGCACCTCCACCAAAACGGCCCTACATACCCGGCCCTTACCCGGCGCTTTACCCGGCACCTACACCAACACGGCCCTACATACCCGGCCCTTATCCGGCGCTTTACCCGGCACCTACACCAACACGGCCCTACATACCCGACTCTTACCCGGCGCTTTACCCGGCACCTATACCAACACGGCCCTACATACCCGGCCCTTACCCGGCGCTTTACCCGGCACCTACACCAACACGGCCCTACATACCCGGCCCTTATCCGGCGCTTTACCTGGCACCTCCACCAACACGGCCCTACTTACCCGTCCATCCGGCCCTTACCCGCGCTTTACCCAGCACCTCCACCAACACGGCCCTATACTTACCCGTCCACCCGGCCCTTACCCGCGCTTTACCCGGCACCTCCACCAACACGGCCCTACTTACCCGTCCACCCGGCCCTTACCCGCCACCTACACCGACACGGCCCTACATTCACATACTATCTACTACTACCAGATGTAGCAACTTGCGATGCGATTGTACTTGTTATTCAAATCAAGTGGCCAGCGCTCGCTGTACGTGGGGGATATATCTCTCGTGTGTTTCCCTCTTAAGAAGTTCACCCCATCTCTCTCACCCACACTTTCTTCACTCGTCATCTTTTTGATGAATACTCAAGTCATTACACTACAATAATAATAATAATAATAATTATTATTATTATTATTATTATTATTATTATCCATATACGTATTTTTAATGGATTCGCGTCTTGCATCGTTGTTACTATCTTCGAGACATATTATGAAATAGATGATCGAATGATAAAGACATACTTCATGTTTCACGTGTTTGTAGTGTGCGATAGTTGGTGATTATGTTGTATAAATAAAGATGACGGCCGGAACCACTTACAATATTTTTGGGTATATTGTGCAAGCACAAGTGCAAGTTTTTACGTGTATTTTTGTTTATTTAAAAAAATCTCAATTTTCTAGCCTCACAATAACTTAACTAAGTCTATAGTCTCTACTTCAAGCTGAGGTCGCTTTTATCTCACGTTCTGTTATTCCTTGAAACACTTTCAAATTATACAAACACAAAGGTAAATAATCTTGTATTATGCCTATGTGCCCTTTTTGCTGTGACATTCTAAATAGACGTGGGCATTGTTTTGTGATTTGGTTGGCCGATTCCAACTTCATAGGTCTAATCATGACTTACCGATCATACGGATTCATGTAAACTCACCCTTTTTTTAGATATGTTTTAACCCAGTTTAATAGGGTTCTGAAGATTTTGAATTGTATATTGACCGTGTCACTCATTGGAATACTATAGGATTGTTCAACTTTCTATTGTGCACGCCAGATTACGTTCGCACTTTACCGTTGCAGCATCACGCGGCGCCTGATAGGCCATTTTTGTTATTTCAACTCGGGGCGAGTTCCGCTCGTCACACAATTTTGCACCGCATTCACCCTTTGTCATTCGTTCGTTCGTGCTGATACGCTCCGGCCATTGTCAGTAGATTTAACTTGAGCCATTCGTGTATTTTAAAACAACCACACGTAAACCGATCTTATTCACAAGTGTTTATTGTATTCGGAACGTATTTTTTTTAGATGTTTACACGGTTATCACAATAATTTCCCCCTTTTTACACTTCAGCAACATAATGTAATTTGATCAGGATTGGCTCGCCTAAGTATGTATTAACTTGCGACAGTTTTTTAACGATAATGCATATATACATAATAAATGGGGGTATAAACACCAGTGTGTTTTGGTACAAGTATAGGAACAAAACACATTTTTCAATATTGGCTTAATGACTTTACGGATAGGAACTTATTATGATGAATATAACCATCCGTCACAAAAACTGTGTGTTTATATATTATATAATTATCTCAATTGAATAAATATATAATTTGAAAGTGAAATATTGCCTAACTAATTAAAGCTAACATGCAGCATAGCAATCTGTTTGGTTCCTCTCTGTGTTGGTTGTTGGGACATCTGGCACGGAATGTCACCGGCTAACGTCGGAGCTAACATGGCTGGACGGGCGAACATGGCGCCGGCTGAAAAAGCGATGTCGCTTTTTGCGGACAGTTACGAATAGCAATTTGAAATTGGATATTGTAGACAAGTAGACTTGGTTTGTTGTTGAAACCCCGAATTGAAACGCGTTGACGTATTTGTTTACCTTTCCGAAAATAAATACTATAAGGTTTTGTTAATACAAATCGCTGGTATGGAACGCTACACCCTACGATATTAAATCATCTACTGACATAATTACGAGAACTGTCAAAACAAAATTCTTGGATGGAACTGGCTCATCTTTCATTTCAATTTCATTGGTTCTGAGAGCAGCTGACAAATGTCAAGAATAGCGTGGACAAAAAATCGTTTGAAGGTTTTCTTCGCCGTCTTCTGTAGGACCATTTTGAGACGTGTGTCGTAAGAGTTGTATTTCTTGCATCAGTTCCGGACGAACGAGTAAAGTAAGAGTCTGATATCGTAACATCTCGAGATTAACCGATAAGTTACGTTAAGTGACGTGTCGTTCCATCTAAATGGTTTCTCCACTGTTTTGAACATCATAAATAAACTAGATATACGGTGATCCGGGGCTAAAACTGGACAATTTTCAACACTTTGCATTGAAAAAGTTGGTTTTAGCATAATATATCAAATGATTTCTTGTGTTACCTGATCTAATAACGACTATACTGACTTTCCGAATGTAACATTATACAAATTCATCACGAACGACTTCTTTAGATAGTAGTCATGTTGGCTCAGCTTATCCCTTCTCAATGCTTTCAAAAGTGAAGCGCAATCGTGATTAAATTGCGTCGATTGTCCCTGAAATGGATCAACAAGGGTTCGAGATGGTTGTCTACCGCGAGCTTCTTATTTGAGCCTCGTGCACGGAGGAGAAGGACCCACCACCAACTTATCACCATTTGAAACCTAGCAGAAGCGGAAGAAACTGGTAACCATGCCAACGGCCCCGTACCCACTTTCATTCGCTTTCATTATTCTTCCCCTAACCAAAGAGCAGATCCTACTTTTTATAGCGGAACCATGATCGTAACGTGTGTGTGGAGGGGGAGGGGAAGGAAGGGGGAGGTAGACAGATGAGGGGTCCTATTTTTGTTCCGTTTGAGGTTAGGTTGTCATTGAGACGCACATTCTGCGCCTTCGTTAACGGATTCAAGTGTAAGAATAATTTGTCTTGTTTGATTGACTAATTTGATCGAGATTACTGTATGATTAGAAATATTACGCACACTGAACAATAAAGGGTGATGTTTTGCGTAGTAGTTTATGTTATGTATACGTGTAAATGCATTCATGTATGCTAACATAAATACAGTATTCAAATGTTTCGACAGTGAAGCCGGGACATAAAAATTCTTGCTTTATGTTGATAACGATTTTTAGAAAGAGGTACCGTTATAAGAAGTACTTGATTGACTGTAAAGCAATATACACCACCTAAAAAGCCATCAGTGTATAATAGAACAGCATTCTTTTCGTAGCTTTTCGCTCTTCGCTTTTCTTTAGTTTGCATTTAAAAGTCCGTGCAATTTGAATTGAAATTTCCACATTCACCTTTATTGATGTAGTGTGTTGTATTTCTTCAAGAAATACGCCCATAGAAAATGCCTACAAAAGAAAAGAAGGAAATAATATAATTGAACCGTGAAGGGATGCTCAACTTTTCTCAACTTTAAAAGTTTAAACTGCGTTCAAGAGATTTTACTCTTTTTTGTTTTTACAAATTGTTGAACAATGTAGCAAAACTATAGTTGCGGACTCCACAGATAGAGAAGTGTTCCATTCGCAGAAATGCAAAAGCGCTATTTAAACGCGAGATTTCCCCCTAGGGCGGAGACTCTAGGTTCAATCGATGGCGCATTTCAAAAATGTTGTCCGCCCCTCACCCCCCCCCCCCCCCCTCCCCGACGCTCCATAGTTCATTATTGCTTGTAAGAATAGTAGTGAGGCTTTGATTCTCGTGACGAGGATAATGATTCGGCCTGGCCGTGCCATGCGCCAAGGCCCCAGACCCAATCGTTCACATAGCACGGCTGTCGAGAAGAATAACAGAATAACCTCGGGGCCTGTGTTGAAATATCACTATAAACTCATCTCTTCTAACCTTCATATGATTTGCCACCTCTTTCATCGTTTTCATTTTCATTTTCCTTCAGTATATACCAGATAATCTATTGAAGTCGCTATTTTTTGCGGATCAACAATTATATTTTATTTTTGTCAAGTGTAAAACCATGCATTATTATGATAAATTGCTCTCATTGAGTTAATTTGTCGCCGATATTATTTTTTACCAGATGCGTAAATTATTTATTTTCGAAATACCATGCCACGTGAATTGTGCTCAGTTTCTGTGGTAGTAGATAGGATAGCATCTGTGAGATTCCCCCTGTGACGCGACGCGGGTCTTAGCAATGCAAACGCGTTTCGACTCCGTCGAGTTAGAATATCGATGTAGCGTAGCGCGCGGACCTTGGCAACCCTTTTCCCCCGAGGCTGCAAGCCTGCAAGGCTGCAAGGGAGCGCGTGTATTACGTACGTCCCCTTCGCTTTTAAAATTTAATCGATGAATGACAAGTAGCAAAAGAGTACAATGTTTTATTTAGCAGTCAACGTTTCCCTCTCAGTCATATTTGAAAAGGAAAGTTCACTCGCCTTTTTACGTTGTTGACAGACAGTTCCTCTTACTGGGTTACCAATTCCCGGAATTATCTTTATGAATGGAGTTTTGTTAAAACCGCAGACAAAAACAAAACTGATGGACTGGCTACGCAAGGGCAAAATATTTATCTCGCTCTGTAAACGTCAAGGAAATAAATAAACAATGATAATAACTATATATCACTAAGACCAGATTTGTCCGTGATTTAAATCCACTTTTTAATAAACGTGTTTTAATTATGAATCAAACAATCTACCATACCATATATACATATAGATTTGTATCGTGTACCAATTGAATGTATAACTACTATAAATAAATTTCCAATTTTCATTAGACCGCAGGCATTTTCAATCAACAAGTAAATGCGTCAATTCCAAATTTGACTATGTATACGTTGAAAATTCCAATAATGCAAAATGTCAGTTAATACGGTTAAATAAAATGATGAAATATTACTCATTCTAACGATGAGGTTCTAGATCCTGTTATTTAAAAAAATGTTGGCGAATTATTGTAATTTATTTCTCCTTATCATCAGTGTTAGTGATAATATCTCCAACCCATGTTGAGTTTGTTTATGTTCTCGTTCTTTAATAGCTTTGTTTTTTACGTTCTATGATTATCGTTCTTGCTACATTTATACCGCACTTGTTTTTGTTATCACCAAATTGTCCTTGAATATTAAGTTGTATTATTTTTTCTATTTCAAATCGGTATTTTAACTGAATATGGTAGACATGAAACAAATTAATATACACACGTAAAGTATAGGTAGGTAGATAGTGTAGTATGTCAGCATGCCGTTTAACTATGCTAGCTAGGATATAGTTCGTTTGATACCTGTGTCATTGTTTCCAAGTGAGTCCATTAGCATGTGCGAATAGCAATGAGATCAGTGAGAGCAATGAGAGCAATGAGAGCAATGAGAGCAGTGAGAGCAATGAGAGCAATGAGAGCTATGAGAGCAGTGAGAGCAATGAGAGCAACGAGAGCAACGAGAGCAGTGAGAGCAATGAGAGAAATGCGTCACGTTGGGGTAATGGCAAGACAATTCCGCGGCATATTTACGATCAACGCAAACCTTTATGGCTTCACTTTTGCATTTACGATCCAATTCTCCATTTGAAGATAAGTTTGGTGGTCACAGTGGGGTTTAGTCGGGATCCACCAATGAAATGCCATGACATTACTACATTTGATGGTCTGTGGGGCGTCTTCTTGCGTGAGAACTGATCAGGTGTGTTGTTTGTTTGCTGAGAGCTGTAAGCGCCGCCTGGTAATGGAATAAACTTGCTCGTTCTGGTGTAAGCCGATTCGTTGCACTAGCGCGCTCGTTCAATTTACGACCTGCTACATTACCATCCCATCCATTCTCTTTTTCTGCTTCTCAGGAGATTCTGCTTCCATGGCGCGTATTATTACCATGCTGACGCCACACGTATGTTCATCTCTCGTTTCAGGTGTCATATGCACGGCCTAGCAGTGAAGCAATAAAAGGTGCCAACCTATATGTAAGTGGTCTGCCCAAGAATATGGCTCAACAAGATCTGGAGAATCTATTCAGTCCATATGGACGAATAATCACATCACGGATTTTGTGTGACAACATCACGGGTGAGTTGGCATCTTGTGTTTGTTGGTTGGTATACCTGTAATGATGTAATGATGGTGCTTCATGAGTGGCCCACCCTCTATATAGCCATGCCACGGTTTGTATCCCCCCCCCCCCCCCCCACGTAGACCAGATCAATACCATTGTCTTGACATTTGGCAAAAGTTGAACGAATACATAATTAAATACAAGACCTCTGAACACACTTGATAAGAATAAGAATACTTCTGGTTCCGTGCTTCACGTATACAGTTGCATGGAATCTGACGCAACTTTGGTCAGCAATAAAATTAACTATTTTTGTCAGATGGTTATATATTATTAGAAACTTGTGTACGACTTAAAACCTAAGACTTAGTACATAGTCGTTTTACTAATTTTTATTTTGAGTGCATTTTGTTATGTTGCTATATAATGACTGTTTTTGGTCCGAATGAAGCTGTAATATGTGCTGTAAGCCAGGATTCGAGTGGGCGTGGGTCAGTGATAGAATGGAATTGATGTCGAGGTCTGGTGTTAGTAGCATGACAAGAGAACGCCCCATATTGGAACATTTTCAGTTTCGATTTGCAAAGTTTTTTTGTTACTTTTAATAGTTAAACCACCGAGTGGTAGACATAATATTCCAGAAAGGGTTTTAACGCTTTCAATACAATGTTCATTATTTTGAGTCGACACAGATAGAATGTACATACCTACAATTTACGAACGACATCCATAGCGTTACACATTAATCAAACTGAAACGAATATATTTATTAAGCTATCAATTGTGCTTAAGTGTTTTAGTGTCTAGTCACTTTTTTTTGGTAATTTCAACTTGGACTATGCTGAATATTTTTTCGTTTTCTCTTTCCTTAGTCCGCCAATTTGTCAGTGGAGCTGGAGACAGTATACCCTGTAAGTGAGTGAATCTGTTTGTTTTTAGAATTAGGTCTGCCTTCCTTTAGACTAGTGGTCTGCAATTATTCTAGAGTCTCCGTCCGTCTCACCATCCTCTCCGATTAACCTCGCGATACTGTGGACCCGAATCAATCCCAACTGGAGACCACTGTTCTCCGGAGCTCTTTCCAAATCACAACAGAGCTTCCACCGTTTGACAGATTTTAATGCACGCATTCCCATTAAACACAACTAGTTTCTTAATTTTGAGGTGTTGTTTTTGTAGCAGGTACTATTAATTTTCTAACACTTAACAAAACAAGACTTTCGAGTGAAACGTCTATTGTTCTGGGTCTTGGCTCTGCACTCACTAGATTTGGTTGATTCTTCTGTCTGGTCTGTGTTTGTTTGTATTTGCAGTGCATTCAATAATAAGTAACATAAATATAATGTTTAATTAACTATGATTTGACGTGGCCCCAAATTTGCTTTGTAAGTTTGCAATAATACGCGGCCAAGTTCTTTCGGCTCACTGTGGGACTGTTTGTCTGCCATGGCTTTACATGAACACCAGGCCTCGCTTCATATTCTAGACACTGAGTAGGCTACTACCGCTAGTTAACCATTAGATACAGTACTTCACCTTGGGGGGTTAGCACCTTGACGACTATATACCCGTGCAAGCAGTCTAGGCCAGTTTCAGTGTCCTAGGCTGCCCTGCACGCGTACAAACTTATTCATAGAAATGATCATGTTTACTGTGAACACCAGACTTAGCTTTTTCAATTGTTATGTGCATGTTGATTCATTACCATGCATCTGTTTCCTACATTAGTTTACGTAGCCTCGTAGCTGTTTGCCGCATGTTGGTCTCCACTCTCCTGGTGTTCATACTCATGGCAGTCGATACAGAACTACTTGTAACTCTCTTGCTTGTCTACGTAGTGCTTTGCATTCATTGGTCTATTTACTATGTGTGCGTGCAGTGCACTGCTCATGCCTAACGCGTTGCTTCCACAGGTCTCTCCAAGGGCGTTGGATTTATTAGATTTGATCAGCGTATTGAAGCAGAGCGGGCTATCCAGGAGCTCAATGGTACCATTCCTAAAGGATCGACTGAGCCGATCACGGTCAAGTTTGCGAATAACCCCAGCAACAATAACAAGGCAATCCCGCCACTGGCAGCCTACCTCGCACCACAAGCTCGACGTTTCGGTGGACCAATACATCACCCGACGGGCCGCTTCAGGTACATTCCACTGTCACCACTATCCAGGTACTTGACTTTCCCAGTTGCAGTTCATTTCTAATGGTTTCATCCTATTAGTTCTCAACACTTTCCTTACAACTCTTCCTTTTAGTTTTCTTGTGACATTACTGTTTGGTTTGTAGTTCATGTGACATGTGTGCTTCAACTCTTTTAAATTGACCCGTTTGCGTGGAAAGGTATGACCATTTAGAAGTTGCTTTGTATTGTTGGCAGAGCTTATTGCTGGATAAAGTTAATAATCTCCTCAAATAGAACAATAATCAGCATTAGTTTGAAGTATATCCCCAACCAGCAACATGTTAATACCCTCCTCGAAATATCTCGTGATTGTTATGCTACATTGGCCTGCCTTTCCACCAAGCAGCCCGTACGGACTGCCGCTGTGGCCAGATGCGAGAGATTGGTAAGTAGTCGCCACCTACCCACCACGCACAAGCCATGCACATCACTCATTGCAGTTGGGATAGGATAGATACACTTCCGTTCATTATAACCATTACACCAAGAATCCAATCATCACTTGCTAATATTGTAGTGTTTGTTAAGTTTTCCCTCCTGATACCAGCTGTTAGTTCCTAGCATGCATTCGTCTGCTTTTGACCAAACCGTAGAGCCAATCATTAATCCACGTAATATTACCAAAATATAACAAACAACAAATAGTCATAGAATGCCTTGTTTGATACTTCACCTTTTTTACTATTGAACTGGGGAATTAAGACCATGATGTGCAGTCTTCGACATGGCAATAGTCACGACACGAACGTATCCAATAACAATTTCAAAACAAAACATGATCAATCTTTCATTTATAACACTATGTTTCGTAAAGTAATGTTTGTGCCCTGGTCTATTACCCTGTTCACGACTGTACATACTAAGTTATTTATACTCATATAAAATTATTACATAGAATGTCAAGTTTCAGGTCGTAAAATATATTATCACTCACACAATCATATATCATATTGACTGTTATTTGTGTTACATGTTATAACTAAGATTTTGCATAACTGCTCGAAGAGTGCTACAGCAGTACGAGTAGAACTATTTATGCCAACGGGAATCAAGCTCCTTGTTTGTCACTGTTAACGTTTTAGTACGGCTGCCAAACTGCATTTTGTATGGTTTTTTTCTTTAGACCATTTCGTATTTTCTGCATTCATGATTTTATACCTCTTCATAAGAAAATCCATTAGCCCCTAATTATGTTTCTAGCTTTTCTCATTCTAATATCATCGAGTCAAAAGATTCCCTATTTCATTTAGACTTACCTTCTCAGCTTCACATTATTAATCAACATGCTATTTAATTTTCTTATCTTTGTTTCTGTATTTTGTTTTAGCACTGGCAAGACCATGCTAGCCATAAACAAAGGCTTACAGAGGTCAGTATTATCGAGTTTTACATTACAATCATAGAACTATTATCATACATCTTATTTTGTTTGATGTTTATTTAGCAGTTTCTATGTGACTTGATGCATGTGATCATGTTTGGTTCCGTTTCTTGATTTGGTTCATCTCGTAGTGTCGAGTCAGCACACGTTTTCTTCTAGTGGCCGCCAGTCACACCTGTGCACAGTCACATGCAGCCAGCATTAGCCAGGCACCCCGTGTTGTGATATCTAGCCAAATGTCGTGGTTTGCTATTGTAGGTACTCGCCTCTTGCCGGCGATCTGCTCGCCAACTCCATGCTACCAGGCAATGCTATGAACGGATCGGGGTGGTGCATCTTCGTTTACAACTTGGCTCCCGAGACCGAAGAGAACGTCTTGTGGCAACTGTTTGGGCCATTCGGGGCGGTGCAGAGTGTGAAAGTAATCCGAGACCTCCAGACCAACAAGTGTAAAGGGTTTGGTTTTGTCACAATGACCAATTATGACGAAGCAGTTGTCGCAATCCAGTCGTTGAATGGTTACACCCTTGGTAACCGCGTCCTGCAGGTGTCATTTAAAACCAATAAGAGCAAAGCTACATAAAATGTTGCCGAAGAAACTGTGTTCTCAACCGCTGCCATATTGGCAAACGCGGTGCATTTCCTGTGACCCATGCTAGTCAGACACGGGGGACAATGAAGGCTGCACTTGTCTCAACTCCACCACTTCATTCGACTACTCACTACTTGAATCACGAATGTGATCCTCAGCTATCTCATACCGGGGGCAAGTGCAACCTTCATACAATATTAGGTTTATCTTTGCAGGTGTATATGGTACTTAAACGTATGTTATACACATGGATGTAACTTGGAATCGTACAGCCAAAAAAATGAGCTAGTCAAGACAAGTGCGTGCAAGTTATGTGTTTCCTAAAGATACTCGCTGGGCCGATTTAATGGGACACTTTTACAATGTCACTCATTATATACCCAATGGGAATCCTCAAAATCTTAAAAAAGTATTCATTCTTCATAAGTATTTTGTTGGCGTTGTTTTGTGTACCTAGTCAGCATTACATAATGTTGCCGTAGCTGTCGGTGTTGGGAAGATGTGTTGCCAAGCCTACATCCGGCAAGAACGTTTCCCCAACGTATGCTTAATTCCATACTTAATCAACCTTAATTACGTTGCAGATTGAACGTAATATGCTTATTATAAACGGAACAAGTTTTAAGAATCACCTATATTTGTCTATATACTTATTAATCATTATACCTATTAGCTACAGCAACATTAGCTAAATATTTTATTTATATTATTAATGTTTGTGTAGACCTAGTTGAAGGTGCAATTAGTTTTTTTTATCATGTGCCTCTTTCAATGAGTTATTTTGGAAGTAATTAGTGATTCATAATTACATTTAATTATTCATTTTCTTGACATTATGTGTTTAACAAAGACAGTTTTGTTTTAATTTCTAAGCCAAAATGTGTGTGGCGACATTGGTATAGGGTTTATACCAATTTAAATGTTTTTCACTTTGGTTGACTACTTTCGTTTTGAGACTTTGGAAGTACTAGTCTTATTTTGACACAATTTGTACTGCATTATTTATGGTTTGAACTGTCCAGACGATTAAACTTCTAATTTTCTGTGTCACTTTTTGTTTCTTTCATTTTGTTTCTTCATAGCCTCGCCCGCCACTAACACACCTGTGATCACGAACACGAAGCTTGTAGCTCCCCATTCCTCCTTGGTTTGCATGCGATACAACTCGACCCTTCTATTTGTTTCCCTTATGATTTATTTGAAAGGTTTTGGGGGAACCACACCGACTTGCACAGAACAATAATACATAATAATTAAATAAATAACTTAATAATATAAATAATGAAAATAAATCAGGTAACCTATCAAATATGCTGCCCAACTTGATATGTCAACTTCCACTAAAGAAATTTATTTTTGTAAGAACACTTATCAAATTTAACAAATGCATTCCTAGTGGGCAAAAGGTTTTAAATGAAAGACAAGAAGAAAAAAACGCAGAAATTTAATATCTCACGAACAAGAGTTTGTATCTGTTCGTATTTTTAACGTTTCTATAGTATCAGCGAGTTCCCTGTTCCCTAGGAGGGTGGCATGTGTGTCTTCCACTGCCTACAAGGCCCCTTGCCCTCGGGCACCAACAGCCACTAGCTGCCCTCCCAGAGGAGCCGGCAAACAAACTGCTCGAGACTTGAATACAAAATTTTGATTGACCTAATCTTTCATGGTCACACTTGTAAAGATTAAAAAAAAGAAATGTATATATATTATACTTTGCCTGAGATTAGGAAAGAGATAGAGAAACCTTTTTGATAAAAAAACTTTATCATGCTGTTGAGGATAAGAGTTTAACTACAAAAGAGTAGATTATTGATCAAGTTCATTCAGTAAAATCGATGCACTTTTTCAGTGTTATTTGCCCCTTCATAAATCAACGAAGAAAGCTGTACGTTTAGTGTTACTTGTGAACATTCCTGATGACGTTTTCACGGTTTGACCCTTTATATTATAGAGTTCATTGCTTATCACGTGAAATCTATTAAGAGTTGCGTTAAATTTCCATGGGAATCAAGAGTAATGATCTCACTCTTGGTTTGAGCCATAGCATTTTGACCCTTAGAGTTTGCGAGACCACCTTAGGCTAAAGAAGTGGAATATATTGTATGATACTCAAAATAATGGTGCATACATCTGTTAAATTCTTTATAAACAAACTGTACAGAGAATCGAAGAGCGATTTCCATGAGGACATTTGAATACTTGCGAGCCCACTGTGATGAGATTCCACTAGTTCATAGTGATTCTTAGGAAAAGGGGCGAAGTATATTTTGGGTTGTGGATACTAGTTTTCAAAACTGCTTCTGCATTTATCAAGATTGTGATTGATACCTGTTCATGTTCTACGTACGGTAGAAATAAGTTTTGAAGCTTTAGAAGACTCGTTCACATATTTATCGGAAGCAATTTTTTGCCAAAATGGTATTGACTAAATGTGGAAAAAACAAATGAGTTTGTTAACTTTGGTATTTTCCTCGTTCTTGGTAATAGTGGTTTGCTTGATCATACATTTGAAATACTCTTACGTAAATTATTTCTTATTATAATTGAAGTTATCCTTTCAACTAGTGCAAGACCAGTCAATTGCAGTCTGACACGGTGGAGAGATGGATGGCTCGGAATAGCACAAAAAGTTGTTGATGTATCTGTGTGTTTTTTGACTGCGCCGTTGGACTCGATAATACTGTATTTCTAATGAAACGAATAACACCCAGCGTTGTGTGACCTGCTGACTCTTAACTGGCCTAATATTAGAACAAAACAAAATCACTTGTGAATATATTGTTAGTAGTGAGACGCGCTCGGGGTTTAAGTGAGTGGACTGCACTTGAAGGCGCTTGCTGTTTTTCTCTAGATCTTCTCTTTGTGTGGTGTAGCTCTAGGTTGTAATTTCTAAGTGATTATTTCTTGCTATTTATTGATCTATTATTCTTGTGCGATGAGAGTGCCCGGTGCGATATGCAGGCAGTCTTGTCACCCGCATGGGTTACCTCATACATTGCCAGCACTGGGAGACTTACATTATAGTTCCCGGGCAGGACTGACAAACTGAATATTTTGTGACTAAGCATTCCATAAAAAAAAACTTTTATAGAAGATACAAAGGTTACTGTAATGCGGAACCTTAAAAACTGTAATTGATGCAATAACTTATAAAGTTCTTAAAAGTGTAGCTTTAGATCGAGTGGACGACATGGGTGCACTGACCACTGAGCTGACAGTAACCCTATCAGGCTTACTCTCATCTTACTGCACATTGCACCGATTTCCTATATTTTATTCCCTGCTCACTCAAGTAACAAATGTGTAAAATTTAAGAATCTCATTTAAGTATTTTGTGACGTATTTGTTACTTGGTTTGTGAGCGGCCATTCTGGTTACATACTCCCCACCCCTCAGCTCCTCCAATTTCACCAGAAACTAATAGTTGTAGTAGTTTTTCTCCTTGCATATTGATAGTAAGTACCGTGGGATGACCGGTAATGCTTAAAGCACAAGGACATTTTGAAACAAAGCGAGTTTGGTCTGTTAAGTACTGTAATTAATTATTCTCTATGCTAAACGTTAAGTCGTTTGTTCCCCTGTAACTGTACCTCGCCTGGTTGAAATAATACCGGTGCCAGTGAGCAGTTTGTGCAAATGCGACTGCGTCTGTGGACCACATCTCGCAGTACGCAGCCAGCAACGCCACGCATGCATACCTGCCAAGGTCTTTATTGCTTCTGTCTAGTGTCACATTGCATTTAGGTGTATGTATTTGATGGGTTGTATTTATCCAATGAAATGAATTCACTACTTAAATGATTTTTCATCTAGTTGTAGGTTTCTATGGGTAGTTCAGGCAACGTTCTGAGTGTCAGGTGCCATATTCTAGTTTGGGTAACTTAGCCTGATCACGAATCAAGGCAATAAGTATCAGCACTAGAGCTAGAGCTTTTACCCTTAGTTGTCTTTGTGTTTTGCTGTAATTTATTGTATAACTTATTATAACACTGGATAATGGGTTGGACTTTGGTTATCTTTTGAGTTCCAGGAAAAGGAAACAGCAAAAAGGGAAGATGCAAGGGAAATATGATTTTGAAAGTTAATCAGAAAAGCTGGAAAGATTGCTAACTAGAATGGCCAAATTCTATCCCATTTAATTTATTGTCTTTATTGTTAAGTGTAAGAAACTAGTCAGTTTATAAGCATTTTGTTTAGCGTAATTTTGTGAATTGCTTGGTTCCAAGTTGAAGTACATAATATTGTGGTGAGCCAACTGGCATCATTTCAACCCAAGGATCTCTTGTGACTTGTTAACGTTATCCTGACATAGTATTGGTTGTATTGCAATATTTGTACTTTTCCATGTTGAGAACTCAAAACAATAAATAGTTGGAAAATAGCATTTATCGATACGATTTTAATGTTGTGTAAATCAATCAATTTTCATAATGAAATCACTTACTTTCAGCTGGTGTCAACACTATAGGCATTCCGTTTCCCAAGTGAGACCATTTGGTTTACATATTTAGACAAGGCATCCTTGGTGTGAAATATCTTTAATTCTATTTAATAGATTGAAAAGTCAGGGAATATCATAAAATAGGCCTAGGCTGTTATACCAGTTTTTTCTTTAAAATTCTCTCTGTCTCTCAACTTCTTACCTGAAAATACTGTCAGATATGATTCTGCAATTTTTAGACATTAATATACTCATTGTCATGGCAGTGGCATTTCTAGTCATCTTTCTGATTATCTATTTTTCCATGTTTACATTAATTGTTACAACCTGTTCAATTTTGTAAGCAAGGAATATATTGCCTATACGTAATGATATTTTAATAAATTAGTGTTGGACTAAAGTGTCGGTATCTCCTTATCTCCTGTTGACGATCCTCCACAAGTCCGACCTTAGTGTGTAATGCTAGAGAGGTGGATGACTCATCTTGGCGCATGGAACAAGAGTAGCACTGCTCTACATCCAGCCTACTGTTCACTCAAAGGATTTACGTTGCGAAGAAATCAATAAACATGAAGCTAACCTTCCCTTTTATTCCCCATGCTTGGTGTATCACAAAGAACCCATTAATCTTTAAAGAAATCATTGCCAACGCATCCAGCAAACGCAAGTTGAGCAACAGTCTGAGTTTGGTGGCAGCGCGCTTTGCAGAGTTTCATATTTCACAAGCTGTCGGGGCGGCTCCCAGCATCCCACTCCTCACTCTCAACTGTGCTTCAAATATTTCAAGTTTTGCATACTAAGCCAAGGAATTAGTTGTGTCTTGCAGATGGAAATATTGGCGTGTCGCTAACAACAAATGTAATAACTAACAGGATGTAAAAGAAGAAGTGCTGGAATGGGAAGAAGACTATCCAATAATTCTATATCCAAACATTTAGTGAGTGGAGGTTTCAGTGTGTTCTTTGGATTGTTGTATTGTCTGTTTTACCAAGTGTTTCATTTCAGCTGGGATCTCAATCAAAACAAATCGTTTTAACTAATTTCTAAATATCACATCTTCATACGCATTCTATCGAATTGAAGAAACTACTTATCACGTGTGTTTAAATAGTGCTCTCTTATTTGGGTGAAGTTTTCTAGAACTCTGAATTTAAAATAGACTTATGCTCTTTTGGAAGATCTGAAGAGATTTTTGTGCTCCCGATTACTTGTGTTGTCAACATTTTTTAGAATGGGATATTGGTATTCCATGTCAAGAAATAATGCCAATTTTTGGACCCAATTGAGAGCAATGTTTTTTACTTGATATTAGCTATCTATCACAGGAGAGCCATTCAATCGTTTTCAGGGTGGTGTTGTAAGGAACGTTTCTGATCATAACTGTACTTTTCTGTGTTTACTACATCAAAATCAACTCATATCGTCATGACGTACCTCGTAACCTGACAATAAATGTATCTTGCCTCTTCACTCCCACTTCTGGTCATACATATTTCCTGTCCCATCCCATATTCTTGTCTCCACATATCTTGCAGAATGTCTACATATCAATGTGCTTCGTTCGAGTTCTCGGTTAACTCTTGGCATCCAACAACCTGCCTCCGACATTATTCTTGCTGTCATACTGAGATACTCGTTATCAACACTGTTCTTCTGAGCCGATGCACACTTTATTATTGTAACGATCGCAACATTTTTGAAAATAAATAAACTATGTTCAACAACATGTCTAGTGTTATTTTAGATTGAACCTATCACATTTCAATTGTAATAATGATATAGATGGGCTAATTGAACTCCTTGAGACAAAGACCTTCGACGTCGAGGTTGGTGACTGGAATCTGCGTCCCTGCAATAAATGTCTTGCCGAAGGTTACGTTTCTCCATCAACAACATCCTTGTCTTGTAACTATTATTTGTAGTAATGCTCAAAAGAGATGAATACAAGTGTTCCAGTGTTCCTTATAATACGCTTAGTTTGTAAGAATCACAAACGACATGGCACAAACCAAATGTACAAACAAAAGTGATCACTTCTGCACTAAATCCTATATATCCATTCCGAGTCGTATGTTCCTTGCTTCCCCCGCACTCGTATACCCCCTAATCTTCTTCATACACTCGTGGATCAACCGCTTGGCTTTCTACTTTCAATCAACGATATTGTGAGATAGAGAGACTAAGTCCACTGGTTGTCAGTAGTTCTTTAAAAGGGAGAGTTTCAATCGTTTTGTAATAGTATTGTTAACCATCCTTGAAATTTGAAAGACAACTTTGTGCACGTTCTTAATGTGCTCAGTGTAGATGTAATCATGATAAAGACGTATTTCTGACGTGCAGATAATGTGTGAGACACTAGGGACTCGGTCGTACCAATGCTGGGTCTATGAGTGATGGTCTTGGGAGCACCGAGGTGTCTCAACACGTTTCTCTTCCCCACAACCCTCTTAATTCAGGGCCTGCTGATTCTCAAGAGAATGATGTCGGAGAAATTAGTACAGCACAGCTCTGACATAACTTGCTCTGCACGATGTTCCATATTTTAATAATAACCTTGAATAAGATACTGCTTCTTAATTGCGCGTGTAAATTTGAGGTCCATATCAAATGAAACTCCAAAATGTAGATCTTGGGCATACACGAGAATTGTTAAGGCCGTAGCATAAATACACAATAATATTAATAGTTTCAACGACTGCTTAGACTTGTTGACTTTGCGGATTCCTTGCAAAAGCGATGCAGAAAGCATCTGTTTTGGGGACATGCAATAAATTGCGGAAATGCAGCAGTATGCTGCGAGCGTATTCCCAGATTCAATTTTGTTACTCGCCATGCGAAGTAATTTCCGGCAGAATTCCCAGGAATAATAATTCTAATTCCAACCAACCAACGTAGACTTGTCAAAACGACTGTTTGATAACTGATAAATAACATCCAAGCTATTACGCTCAGTCGTGATCACCCGGACATCAAACCAGAAACACCGTCATAGCTGTTATTATACATATCTTGTACATCCGTTGGGGATGTCAAAATTGTCAAAATTGTGGTGGTCTCATCTCTATCAGGAGATAAGTTTCTAAAACCATTATTCAAATAAAACTTTATAAATTTCCAGGAAAAAATGAAGGGCGTTGAGCGAACAAGTCGCGCCGATAATCCCCCCAAATAAGAATTTAAAAACCACCTAAATCTAAGCTTGACGCCAACATTTCGGTCGATCGATCAGGTTCGATGTCCCAACGTAACTTCAAATGTCCAATCCATTTTTGGAACATGCCCGAAAGCTCTGTTATTGTTGCTTATCCAGTCTAGATTTGACGGTATCGTCATGAAGTACACTCCAAACGCTCAAGTTCTATAGGACAAAACACAAATTCGAACTAGCAATTGAAAGAGCACACTCGCTATATATGGCGTAGGATCATCAGCAGATATTACGGAGAATAATGGCGAATACCATCGACAAACACGTTGAAGTTAGAAATTATAGTTAAATGTTGTTAACTAGTCGTTTCGTTGAAGGTACATAAAAAACAAACTTCATTCGTGTGCATAGTTTTCTCCTTTGCATACCACTTAATCTCGTGTTCTTGTATCAAAAATATGCAATGCACGCGTAAACTATTGCATGGCCAGGCGGTAAACGTAAACAAAATTTTCTCCTCATTCACATTTCGCCATCTCTGACGTACATTTAGTAAGCTATTTAGAATTAGAAACATTTCGGACACATCCCTAAGTCTAGTATCTTGGACCCTCCTCTCACGTTAAGATAACGAGGACAAGACGACGATGCTTGTGGCGACGGTGGATGGGTGATGCATGAAGATGGAAAAAAGATCAATGCCCATGCCAGGATTCGAACCCGGAACTCAGAAGCCATGGTTTTCGAGCCCAGATCAATCAATGGCTATTCCATCATAGCCGCAATGCTGGCACAATTAGAGTAATAAATTGTCAATGAATCATGTAGAAAACAAATTATTATAATTCAATAAGAATAGCTTTTATGACGATTGATTTTTCTACATAAAATTCAGTAAGAACAAACCTAGAATTGTATATCTTCGTATTTTGCAAATCCTCAATTGTTTCAGCATTTCTGTTCATATGTTTAATTACAAATTATGCATTGAATTGCCTTAATTCACCTCATTAAAGAAATCTACTTACATTTTTACGGGAGAAAGACAAATTGGAAGCAATTGTCAAAAGGACAAACTTACATCTGAATGATAAAAAAAATTTGAATTTGAAGTCGAAACTAGAGAATTTCGTTTTATATATATTGCAGGGTTGGTAGGCTTATCTGTTGGTTATCTCAGTAATACGTTTACCATGAGAACAACCGTCTTGAATCACTTCCTCGCTCACCCAACTTAAAACAAAACGTTCTATTGGAATGTAGAGAAAACGTTTCGCGAGAAAGAAAGTGTTTTAAATATCTCTCCTAATCTTCCAGCGCTTTGAAATCGTTCCCACCGTTTACTCAGCAACGCACCATTGCCTCTTAATATATTTAGGGCATCTATTTCTACAGACACAGATGTGATACACGTGATACTCAAATTACGACAAAACTTGCTAAAATGTAAGAGTGATTTATTTTCAACAGACTGTCGTCATCTAAGTTGTACTTTATAATAACGACTATGACGGATTTCCCAAGACGAGAATCAATATTTACACATGAGTTTAAAAACGCATTTATTAGTTTATCCACGAATTATTTTAAAGTTCAGGATTAAACTCACTGTGCATATACCATGTTTTGTTCAATGATATTGATACGCATACATAATGATCTTAACGTTTAATTTAACCCTGGAGAAACAAAGGGGAGCAAACTATTGTTGAAATACCAGTGGATATTACTCGTAAGCCTGCGGTGTATGTCCGATAGTTAATATGATTTGTGTTTAACTACACAGTTAGTCTAATCCCATGATACAATAATATTACTTTGTATGTAAGACCATGGTCTAATCCCAACCACGTATTATTTTATGAAGAATTTTAGTACGTATTGTTTGGTGTTAATAAGAAAGTTTAAACACATTACTACTTAGTGAAAGCTATAATAAAATAAAATACTATAGTTTATATTTTCTTTTATATACAGGTAATCCATGTTTACCTAATAGCTAGGGTAAAATCCCATACAAGTTGAATACAAACTTACTCCAAATCAAATTACGGAGCAGCTTGAAAATATGAACAATAAAGTCCTGTATGGCTCGTAGACTTCACCAGCGGTTCAGAAGTTATTGAAGACTCACTATATCTTCGGCACAATAATCAAATATAAGTGAATAAATAGTGTCTCGAGTCCCAATATCCAAAAACGTCACCGTTTACACTATAAGACCTTTTTCCTGGCGTTTTTTCACTCATTCGTAAATGGAGTCTTCCGCTTAGTCGAGTTCACAAGACACATTAGCCATGCCCACTCTTCCAGGTAACCAACCGAAGATCATACTAATCATACATTGTCCTGAATAATAATAATAATTTTTCGTAGGAATACCCGTTATAGGGTGAACACCAGCTTTACCTGATGTGCCCCTCTTCAGGTGACTAACTAGGTTATTAGGGTGTTTGGATAGTTGGGAAGGAATGTCCGAGGGCTGAGAGTATGACTCAATCCCAGCATTCGCTTTTACGACTGAGGAAAACCTCGAAAAAAACCTTCAGTCAGGACTGCCGGTGGCCGGAATCGAACCGGCGACCTCCCGAATTAGAGTCTCGCGTCTTACCGCTGAACCACCTCTATCGGTATTGTCCTGAATGGATCTGTGTCGATTAGATGGAAGGAACTAGAGAAGTAGAAAATTAAGTTGGTTCCATTGGACTCAGGTATATCGTAAAAATGAGAACGGCCACTGTACAATGAGTCATGTATGTATGGTAGGACATGTGAGTAGCCTAAGCATGCCAGTCGAGCTGGGCACCTCGTGAAGTTCAGACCGCCGGTGTTTTACAAGGCGGGGATATCCAATCCTTAGACCAGTAATACTGGTCTAAGATCCAATCACGTGCCGTGCGTTGCCGTGCAGTGACATATTGTGCCGTGTGTAAGTCATGTCAACGTATCTTGTAAAGTGGTGTCGCCATTAACAGTGAAGTGACGTATGTAACAAATACCAACCTAAATCTAATTATATCTCGTTCTTTGTATACGGTATTGTAGTGATACTATCAGCACGTCTGTTGGCAGGCGTTGTCGGCACATTCCTACACTCCACGCAGCAGAACAACAAGTTGGTAACGTAAAATTCCTCTATGAATTCCGTTTAAATGTACCGCGAAGAGCGACCGGCTCTTGTGAGAATTCATCAGCTATGACGAGAGCACATTGGTTGATACGTACAGCCAGTATGAACAAGGATACACAGTAAGTGCTGCATGTTTAATATTCACCAAAGAATTAAAGCACTAACCACAATTGTCGGCATCGTGATCGCAATCGCACATTATACAAGCATCACGACTATACGATTTAGTAGTGAACAGCGCCATAAGAACCATGCATGTAAGTTAACTCTTGGGACGATTTCCGGATTGCGATTGCGATCCCGATACCGAAATTGTAAATAGGGTTTTAATTTAGTTCTTATGGCACTGCACACAACTAAATCTGGTGTCGTAATCGGCATCTCGGAAATGTGTTCATATTTCTACGATTGTGATTTCCTATTCCCGATGTTGAAAATAATTGTGCTTAGGGGTTAAATAGTGCGGATGTATCTTTTCGTAACCATGACGAGGAAACCTGATTATTTTTACTTCATGGAAATCAAGATTCGCTTCATATAAGGATATATAAATTCTCACTCTTCTGTTCATATTAACGATCCGTGATTGATCCCTTCTCTGCAACTCTTTTCACTTTTGCACATCCGACTGAATAATATATAAAATATTATAATGAGTAGGGTAGTTAAGTTAGTTTGAATACTTAATCCATTATTGGTGATACAAAGTCTATACAAATAACCATGCTGTTCAGGGTATCATGTTAATGTGACGTAGTACGATCAGATTCTGGACTTCGTGCTAAGGGCATTCCATTGAGAAACACAATTAAAGAGTGCATCAGTGGCGGTTCTGAGAACATTTTAGTAACGAGGCTTAGGTTAAATGTGTTACAAATAGAAAACCGGATTTCGGCTTACTATAGGTTCGTTTGTTTTACCTACACTAACCTACACTTTACACTAGTGTAGGCTCAATCTCTCTAAAAGGCGTTTGGGTATTAAGTGTAACCAAGTGTAAGGCGTTTGTTTTACCTCAATGCTACACTTTGTATAGCACTTTCTACAACTGCTTTTCGGCTCATGCAGCAAGTGTAGTGTAATTAAAAGGCGCCAAACAAATGTGTCAGTTCAAAATAAGGAGATCACTTATCATGAAAAACGCATTCTATTTCCAACGATGGTAAAACCGCAGCACTTTCATAATAAATTAATGCATTTAAAATTGATAGTAAATGTATATTAGGGTTCTTTTGGACTACATACGGAAATAATGTGAGCATGCACACCAGAACCTCAAAACGTAAGTAGGTCAGTGTAAAGCTTAGTGTAAAGTGTAGACAAAAAACGTTTTCTTATTCTGGGTGACGCGAAGCAAAATCAAGTGTAAAAGCCACACGGCGTGTTGCCCATAGGCAACACGCGTACGATTTTTTTTGTTAAACCAAACACTTAGTTTAATAGTATCAGATACAAAAAGTATATTAATGCAAGTCCCAAGTAAAAAAGAAAATTTTAAATAGGTTTAATGTGGTCGCATTTATTGAAGTTTTAACTCGGGGATCTGAAACGCGTACAGGTGGCTGTGACGCAATGATTCTGTACTGTAGACGTGGCGTAACAGACCAATCGCTGAGGCGGTGAGCGTACACAGTACAAAACCATGACGTCAAATCCACTCTACATGGCGGCGGCTCGTTTTTCGCGCCCTTTTATTTATCGATACTAAACCAATTATTTTGAGGCATAGACTGATCCGTTTTTCAAAATTCAAAGACACAAAATTATTAAATGAGAGACAAGGTATTTAAAAATCGATGAAAATTTTCATACGCGTGTTCCCTATTGGCCTACACTCACTTACACGTTACACAACACTATGCATGTAAAACAAACAAACCTTATGCCAATAGTATAGTGGCACGAAAACGACAGATTCTTTTGTGAGGCTCAGTCTCACTTGCCTCGCCCGACGAGCCGCCACTGATGTGAGTGCATCCGTTAACTCACCGTACGGAAAGTTTAATGTTTTCCAGTGAGTGAGGTCCTCTTTTTTTAACTCTAGTACCATAAAAGTGCGTCGTCTCTCTAATTTCAGTTGCAGGTATGTCACGTTTAAAAACTAAACTCAAAATTGTAAAGCTTTCGTGTGTAAAAAGCATGTAAATAGTAACCGGAGAAGATGCTTGGCATTCTTTCGTTTCATTAAATTTCACATTCCCCTGTAGAGGGAACGGGTTGACGAGGTCGAGGTTGAACTCCAGAGCTGAGTTCTAAGCTGCCGGAAGAGAATGCTGGGGAAGTCGCAGAGAGATATTTTCTAGGGTGTAAGGCTGTAAGCAAACCGCTGTAATATTACTTAGAGAAAAAAAATTTGTACAAGAGAGCGTAGCCTTTCATTTTTTAAATATGAAATCGATTTTGTTTAGTTCAAACAGATTGAGTTGGTAATATGGAACACAATGTTCTTTTGTCGGAATAATAATATTTATTTTCCCGTAGGAATACCTGCTATAGGGTGCTCATTAGCTTTACTTGTTGTGCCCCTCTTCAGGTGATTAACTATGTTACGGTGTTTGGATATTTGGGAAGGAATGTCCCAAGGGCTGTTAGTAGGACTCGACCCCAATATTCTCAATACAATTTTAAAATGTGTGTTTCTGAAATTAGCGTGCTCAAAACTATTCTTATGCCATTTCCCCCCCAGAAATCCTTTGTATCAACTTCAAAATCATAAGTCTACTGTTGTAATAATAGCTCTTATCACACACGTAGTATAGTTGTTGTCTGGCGACAGCTAAAACTTAAAATGCATAGAAGCAACAGCAGCATCAATAAACAATGGTTTATCTGCAATCGAAAGAAAACTTACTTTTAAAATAGGTTTTCAAAAATGTGTTCTCGCTCGCTCAATGCCTAAAACCACTCATAGGAAATTGGTAAATGTGTTTCTCCCATTACGAGAGATTGCAAGGGGGGTTGAAAGAGAAGCACCTACCGCTACATATATCAGAGTTTTGCTGTTTTCTTGCACGTTACTCTGAATTTACATTAACGGAATGTATGTTTCTGTTGCAAATGGTCTTATAATAATAATAACTCGACTTCAACTACAAGAATATAGAGGAAGTCATTTGATGCAAGCACGCCCCTACAATCTCTCTCGTTCTCTTCCCCCCCCCCCCCCCTTCCCACTCACCCCGTCCTCCTTATACCCCGCCATCCTTTCTCTCCCTCACGAGTTAATCTTTTGAAGCGCTTCTTGCTTACAAGTCAAAACTACCTCCAGTGCAAACTTCACAGCTTTTCAAACAAAATAGTACTATAGACGAGAGACCATTATTTTTACTATCTCAACTATCATCTAGCGCCCGCCATTGAAGCGCTTGTCCTTGTCCGGTGAGAGTCAAATGGTCTGACACAGTCATGGCTTTCACGACTTATTCACAGTGCATGGTGGGAAAAGAAAGAATCGTTGAACAGTATCTTTCACACAAAAACTTTTTTCAAAGCGAGAAAGTTCCACCTTCGTCTACAGTGTGTATATGCCGTGTATAAGGGTCACAAACGTGCAAGATTGCCATCTCGCTTTGTGTCAATGGGGGGAGCTAAAGGCAACAAGAATACAGAAGCTGCCACTGCATGTAAGGAAACTACACATATGTCTTCGCTATGGATATAAGGAGGCGTACAGTTATATCTTTGACCTAGGCACTTGGAATAACAATAGGAGACATTTACACGTATATCAAAATACATTTTCTTAAGTTATTCTCATTTCAAGTATTTAATACGATTCATTTTATTTTAAGCTTTTCTCACCTGTCTGGCTCGGAATAGAATACGCCCAGGGCATGGTAGCTCTGCCTGTTGTACAAGGAAATTTTCTAGTATAATCTTGCTGTTGAGTGTTCTTGTGATCTGTCTACGACGGTTTATACTTCATACTTATCTCATACTTAGTAGTTAGTCTCTCACGTATTACAGTTGTTGACAGCTCTCTGCTCGTTCCTCATGTCTCCACCAGGGTGCATGTCTGCATGATCACTGTAGTCGCCTGTGGCGGGGTGTCCTCAACATAGGCCTCCCCAGATATTGTGCTTGCATCCTTCTTTTGTACACAGGTTCTTCCATTAAACTTGTATTTATATTAATCCTCTCCAATAAGCACATAAATGTGAGAACTATCCATAACTGATCAATTAATCAACATTTTGAAGTAGGTTCTCTGCTCATTATGGTTGTTATTTTGACCACTATTTACCAATTAGTTAATTAACTAATATCTAATATAAAAACCATGGTTTCAGTATTGAAACTGTTTTAATCCAGTTCTTTGTTCTTACGAAACCATACCTAGCACGTTTTAGCTTTTTCAGTCTAGTGATAAAGTTTCGCGCGGGTTAAATAATTATGCAAAATGAACACTGACAAAGTTAATGCAGACCGTGCCAGGACAGTTGGTCTACTTTGTTTTGTCTACAGACATTTCGTATACTACTTCTATGTCTGCGGACATAACGTCGACAATTATTTCATCTAAAGACTTTTCGTCTACTAATTCCTTTCGTCTACCGTCTTACGGTCTTTTCGTCTACGCAGACATTCAGTCTGCTGTGATACTCTGTGCGTCTGTTGTTGTCTGTGTGCATCGCTCTGACGTTGTCCGCGGGTGAAACAATAACATTTCGTTCCGTACACTACAGTAGTACAGTGGAATTAACTGTGTGTGCATCGGATCGCGGGAGTTCCGTACAGTGTTAGTGTGTTAGTGTTGACTGCTTTAGATGGATACAAAATTAGTGAGAACATCACGAGGTGGGAAGAATTTAGAACACAATGGCTATACCTACAATTTCAACCGCGCAGATACAAAATGTTAGGAAATGGAAAATTATGTTAGACCAAATTCATCGAACGGTCGGTAGACAAGATTTTACAGTAGACGAAGTTATGCAGTAGACAAAATGTCTGTGTAGACCATACAGTCAAGTAGACGAAATGTCATTAGACCAAGTGTCTACGCACCAATGCAGACATATCAGGTAAGCTGCGTTCTTACAAGTTTTCAGTTCACAGACATGAAAATCTGCAGCTGCGTTTATTCAACGTTCAGGCAACTTTTTTGAAATTTATTTTTAGATGTATGCTATTGATAGCGTACATAGTTGAGTACAACCTCTCATTAGGGGGAAATACGGCGTACGTCACAATTGCACAGAGCAAGCATTGCATTACTGCGTAAGTTTCGAGTTAACATGAACTAGGAACGCGTTTTGTCGTAATATTTCATCTCAATAAGGCGGTGAAGAACGACAAGAAGAGGGGGGTGGATGTCTTGGCTCTTAGCCAGTTATTTCGTGGTCTCCTTCGTGACATGCGGTGGATATTGTTGGTTCCAAACTAAGTTTAATTGAACTGGGAGACGGATATACGTGTGTAATAAGGATCATCCTGACAATGTCGTTCACGCTCTTAGGTAATTAACTTCGTATTATCATCTACAGATGATTAATCTGATGGCTGGAATTAAAAATGATTGTTAATACCGGCATGTGAAGCAATGAACAGTTTTGATCTGATGCTGATGTAACAGAGCGCGAAATTGTAAATGTCATTTAGATAACGGTTGTTTATGACACCGACATTCAAATGAAGAAATACTAAAACTAAGACATTTCTATTTTTAACAGTGTTTTAATTAAAATTAATACGTTATTATTATTTTTTTATTTGTCTCTCTTACAATTTTGAACATGGATTTAATTGAATTGTACAAGTGCTTTTAATTATGTGGAATTATATTGTAATTAAGCTGATAACGAAATTCTATTCATGGAAACTTGTGTGCTTAATTAGAAGAAGATCTTCAAGAAAAGCTCCTCGGTGTTTTAACTTACGTGAATTTATTTCCTAACTGTAAAATAGTTTGTGACTTAGGGAATCTTGTACGTCTAAGTAAAATAAATTTCGAGCGAATAATAAGCAGAAGCTGTACATTCAAAGGTGTGGGCCTACACTTACGTTGCTTACGCTCAACTTGGTAGACTGAAAAAGACAATAGAAACACTGTTTTATCAAAAGTTCGTAAAATTTGAGACAAAGGAGTGAAATTAGCTGCTTGCGTTGAATGATATTTTTGAGTTTTAGTCCCATCTAAGAAACGTTCCTGGTTTACAACTGAAGAAAACTATAAACGATTAAAAAACTTCAATAACATGCTCAATTTGTAACCATGTTCTTGCAGCTAGCAAAACATCATGTTTACGTTTACATTTCGTTCGTTCCTAGCAATAACGTTATCTTTGCGTACGTACACTGGCCACTCCGTAACAGGTATTCTTACGAAAAATTATTAATTATTATCTACGACGAAAATGGATCTGTAAGTTTGTTTTAAGGATTTACCATGATTGTAACACAATATGTAGTAGCCGACTTCCCATGGTCAACCCTGAAAGCAAGTTGTCTCAAGTAGAAGTCTGCTAGATTTACCGTGCAGGGAAATTGCATTACTTTGAGAACAATGTTTGACCTCCTTGTTAGTATCCTCTTACAGCTTCATATGTCACTATCATCCACCCATCTGGTTTCCACGGGGATCGAGAACAACCGATAACCAAATTATAGACAAGGACATAGAAGCAGTAACGTACTTAGGAAAGCAGCACTTGGTTACATCCATAATATAAGAGGATTGCTCTTCCATCCACAATGCTTGGCAGAGGAAAGGAAGCCGGATGAAAGCGGAATATTGTGCTCACGTTGTTGCAACAAAACCATGTAAATGAAAACAAAAGATGGCAAAATCGAATTCGAAATAGATGCTATATGCAGAAAATTGGAAGCAATATAGGCTACATGGAAGAAATGAGATACGTATTGAATATTGGCTTCATTTCAAATAAAATCTCCGATGGATGCAGCATAAAGACTTACAAGTGACTTGCCCATCTGAGCCCGGGCTAGAATAGGCCCAGGATGACTCTGCCAGTCGTTCAAGAGGCGACAAAAGGTGGTCCTGTCCCGTCGAATCAAACCGTTCTAAGCATGAGAGTTGAGACAACTTATATTGGGACAACTACAGCTCTCACCCCAACTGCGACTGCGACAGATATATTTCTTAAGTTAACTTTGGAGTACTCTGCTTTTCGACGCAATGTTTAGCAAAAAGTGTTTCATTTGTTTTAGCCGCGCTCAACTAATGCTTCCTAGAAGTCTGCCGGGTTGGTTGGCCTAATCTAAGGGCTGCAACGGGAGCATCTAGCGAACTCGGAAGGCCAACGAACGCACACACATAAATCCTTTCAGATTGCCAACGTAAATTGCAATTCTTCTTTTCTTCTTTTTAACTTTACAGATTTTTTTGCTTTCTCGACTTGCTCTAGGCTATATACGCTATGCGTGAGCTGGGGCAACTGGGTAGTAAATTTCCCCTTCACACAGTCTATAAGCAATAATTTCTTTTCTCGAAAGATAATCTATCACCTTAAACCATAGAGCAACTACCCTTTAGTTAGATAATTATTCATCCTACATTTACGTTTCGAGCCCTAGGAATGCTCGTTAAGTGCGGCGAAAAAAGATAAGAAAGTTTTAATTTTGAAGTTATTGGATACCATTTCCATACTAAGTTTGGGCTGCCCCACGTCATTTTTGCAATTTCTGTTCAATAAACTAAAGATGAATGGCGTAAGTTTAAATTTATAAACATTGTTGTGGTTTTTTAGTGCATATGCTGACGCCATTAATAGCACGTCTAAAAGTAAATCATTTCCTTACCACCTTAGGCCTATATATATAAATATAATACATCCCAATCGAAGATAAGAATTGAACAGATATCCGTTTTGTAATATCGAGGTTTTGTATACAGCTGTGGATGTTATAGAAAATAATAAAAAGCAATGGAGAAAAATGAAGAAAAATTCTGACAGCATTTTCATTTCTTGGTTTTCTTGTTGTTATTGCCAAGTCGGTGAGAGTCAGTTATGCTGGTTGTTATATTGTCCCCCGCGTCGCCCCAGCTTGAAGTCATAACATGTGCCTCGAACATAGATTCCCTATTTAGTTACCCTCCAAGCTTGCTGATGGAGAAAAGAGATTCAAGTGTGTGTACTAAGTATCGCCTCTCTCCCCTCAACCTACCACACCCTCGTCCAAGTCACAAGCTGTTCGTGGAAAACAATCATTTTGCCGTTTCACGATTACGTAATGTAATGTAATGTTATCTTTATTGACCAAAATGAGCTTTCGCTCTGTGCAGTGGCAATTTATAAATACCTTATATAATTTAAAATTGAATTATGTTTGGTGATTGCAAGTAAGTCTAATTTAGTAGTAGGTAATGTTAAGATCAATATTGCTGGGATTACTGGGATGGAGTTCTACTAACATCTCTCGGACATTCCTTCCCAACTAACCAAACACACTCTATCCTACCTATAGTATCTGCTATCACTGTGTGGAAGTCGCACGGCTGGATCCTGATTAGAGACACGCAAAAATAGCGGTTTCAAATAAAATGTTTAGCACTCCCAGTTTAACGAAAATGCATTTTGAAGCATCCATTATTTCCCCTCCTACAAATACGGGAATCGATTTTTCAAATTTGACTTAACTGATAACTAAACGTAGTCTATATTTCTGGCCAAAGTCAAGTACATATCTTTGAGTTATTCCGTCGTCTAATGATTTATGTATGACGACTGTTGCTGTGGGCTACCTCATTAAGTGCTGAGGGATCCCACGGAAGTCGACCGAAGCTTTGCAAAACAAACTCTCCAGTTTAACAAGTTTTCTTTCTAATTCAATTCAAAGATCTTAATTTGTTTGCGTGATAACTCTTATGAAGTGTGAAAGAAAACAAATAATTTAGAAATATGCAGTAGGCCATATAACAACCCCTTCCCTCGTGATGTATATCACAACTACTGACGTAATTCCTACCTCAGTTCCTTTCACTAAACTCAATTCCCAATAAAAAATTAAATAATCAGAATTTTATTTAATTATGAATAATTCTGTTGCTGAGCTTTAATGGACAAATAACAGTTGAAGTTAAGTTTTAAACCGAATTAACTGCTTAAGGTTACCACGGCAACTCACGAACAGCACAAAGGACGTGGGTTAGAATCCCGTGTATGGCATGGATTTTTGTAATACTCAGTAAAATTAATCTTTGATTCTCGTTTTGATGTGAATGTAGATAGAAATCAACAAACAACATATTGTTAACTAATTTGCAATACTCTTAATATACATGGTGAGGGAGGGCGTGAGGGGTGAACAGACCATTACGTGGCAACACAAAAGAAGACAGTTTACGATTCAAATCAAGTTATCACCGTTGTTATTGGGTGATACCTAAGAATGTTTGGTTAAATACATATGTAAAATAAATAAATTATAACATTTTACTTTTTCTTATAAACTGAAGTTCGTTTTTGTGAACGGTTTCATGGCGCCTGTGTGTGTGTTATTTTGGTTAAATGTTGTTTAGCATGTTACTCTTGAACACATCACGCACAAAATCCATCATCTAAAAAGTTGCTAATTCTCCTGTTTCGACGTAGGAGGAATATGAACATCTTTACGATGTGTATACATTAAAAGGTCCAAATTGGGGCTTTTATGTGCGTTTATTTCGATGATAGGTAGTATACATTTAGCTTAATATATGCTTGCACCCTAGATAAGGAACGCAATCTAATGCGCTACAAAAAGTTTCAACATTAAGTGATGTATCATTTTGAACTGATGTCTGTTGAAGATATATTGCATGAGTTAGTTATTTGTAAAAGCATTGCTCACTGAAATATATCGCCTCTAGGGCGAAATATGGCAACGTTTGAAGGGATTCAGTTGAAGCGTTACAAGTCAGAAGTTTAGACATTCTTTATCATTGTTAACAATCTGATAAAAAGTTTCTTCCCTACGTTTCGTACGTGTTGTCTTTCACTAAACTGGCTGTCGGAGTTAAGATATAACGACGTTATGCGCCGTCTCTCTCTTATATTGACACTTACAAAAAGCCATATAGCCTGCACAGCATCTACAAAACTACTTTTCTAAAGAACAAAAGAATTGTTGTTTTATTTACTTTCTTTGCATTCAGAACTGAAAGTTGCTTAGTAAGTATTGTTTAGTTGAGAATGCTGCTTGGTTCAATTTCGCTTTGTTAGTCATTCCAAGTAGTTTACTTATTTTAATTGTCTCATCTAAACTGCAGACCTCAAAGTTGTTCATCTGTAAGTTTCCTCACCGTTCTAAAGGTACAGCTGCAAGACATTTAAATCAAAGGGTGCGGCTTTCCTGTGTAGAATGTGTATATAGAGCTTTAATAAGTGTATCCCAGGTAAGAATTAAGCTCAACGATGCCTGAAGAAAGGAATTTCAAATCTTGTCGTGCCTTCATTTGCAATTATTTACTTTAGAAAAAAGCTTCGCAATGTATTACTTGAAATGTTTACGTTTAATTCTTTCAAACGCAAGCGATTTTTAATGAGATAGTGGGGGAAGTGAAGGCTTTTCTTTTAATTCTTATGTCTTCTTTCTCTGTCAAGACTAAATACAAAAATGTATAACGTGGCTCAATATTTTTTAACCGTCAGTGTAATCTATATTTTGTTAAATATTTTACGGATAGTGTGTGTTATGTGTTAACGGGTGAGAACTAATGGAGTGATCCGTGTGTAAATAGCAAATATAGCTGCAGTACTGTCAATTTAACTGAGCTGGACACATTGATACTCTGCTGTTAACCCTGTACGTCTTAGGCGAAGTATTTTACAATTTATAACCAAAACGGAAGAGCCTCAATCCATTAAATTACAAGTGTGGCAATTGTTATAATGGGGAGCACAATACAAACAAATTTAACATCCACTCAAAAAATAAAGGCGCCGTCTTCTGTTAGAACCCAGAACAATCGTATTTGAAATAAAACACAATGCCAGTAGTATAAACTATAAACCACCTAATAAATATAAGAATCATCAAATCTTTGCGCTTCGTATATAGTTTACATTAGTTTTATGTAAGTTTCCTTATATGGGTATTTAATACATTAATATAATTTAGATGAATCAACTATTAAAAACATATTTATAGTTGCGTCCCTCGACACATGTTTCAAAAAGCGGTTAGATAAAGTGCACCAAATCTTGTGTTATCGCGTATCAGTGCTCGTTCTGGTATCATTTTTATTCAGACGGATACTGCTAACGAATTACTTTAATCCCAAAAGTGTGTTTACAGACATTCTTTACTTTGAGACATTTGCGGGAAAACTAAACTTTTTATATCCACTGCTCCAATAACTAATAAAGCCATTCATATTACGAATATCTTCTCTTTGTGTGAGAGAGAGAGAGAGAGAGAGAGAGACAGAGAGAGAGAGAGAGAGAGAGAGAGAGAGAGAGAGAGAGAGAGAGAGAGAGAGAGAGAGAGAGAGAGAGAGAGAGAGAGAGAGATACAATAAGTGATATCAATCTGTAAAGACACTTTTTATAGCAGTTGGTTTATTTTCTTTTGGAGTTACTTAATTTCGTAAATAATATATAGTGGTCTTACTTAGTTTTCACCATTTATCTGGAACGCGCCAGTATTTCCATAATGGGATGACTGGGAAGACACCCTGATGGGAAGAATTCGATACTTTCTATTAGAAACAAGCTAACACAAAACACAACAAGTGAGTAAAAAAACTCCTTTGAGCCTCCTCGGCCCGTCCATTAAATTGATTGTAACTCACACCAATACTTTCATCCACAAAGACTAATAAAAAAGAAAGATGAAAGAAATGCGCTGAAATTGTGCTTCGTTAATATTCTAAGTCAACACCACTTGTTCAGCGTTCTTTACATTCTTTTATTTAATAAGTCTTTATTAAAAATTAAGTAAAGTCTCAGAGCAAAAGTATATTTCATAATAAATTAAATAGTGTATAATGTTAAGGAAAATCAGTTCTTTTGGCTGAGCGGATACACAGTAAACTGTACACACACATGAGTACAGGAGTACAGGAGTACAGCAGTACAGGAGTACAAGAGTACAGGAGTACAGGAGTACAGGAGTACAGCAGTACAGGAGTACAGGAGTACAGGAGTACAGGAGTACAGGAGTACAGGAGTACAGGAGTACAGGAGTACGGGAGTACAGGAGTACAGCAGTACAGGAGTTACAGTCAATTCAGATCTAGTTTTATTCTAAATCGATTCATGTCATTTTTATGCTTTCACCAAGTACAACCCTGGAAATGGAATACAATAATCACGATTGAACTGCTACCAATAGGCCGCGGCAACCACGAAAAGATAATTTACTAATATGACAATAATAAAGTGTTCATCGAAAGTACAAAAACAAATGGAGATTTTTGTTCGTTACATAAACTAACGTATATGTGTTGAACTCATTTCATTTCTCATTTATAACGTAAACGAAACTATATCAAGATTGCAGCATATTTCTCTCGTCTTCACGCACGAGGTATAACTGCCACAATCGGGGTGTCTAAAATTATCTCATCGCGTAGGCGAAGGAAAACACTAATTTTCTACCGGACCGATAGTTTTCGTCGAGACTCCAAAATAATAATATCATCTCGCTGTCAACTCGATATTCGTAGCGTGTATTAATATGTTTATTGCAACACGCACCTAGTGCACAGCTGTTGAGAGCTACAGCAAGCATTAACACGTGCTTAGATGGTAATCATTTGGGATTTATGTAGCAGTAGCATATTTTGGCTACGATACTAATCGAGACGATGAGTGGGTGGAATAAGAAGACGAAAACTGCCTCTTACTTTTATGCCCAAGGTGGCCAGGCCACGATTATAATTTGTATTTTGTTTGAAAAATTCGAAAAAAAAATTGTTCAAACTGTTACAATTTTTCTTATATTATGACTGTCCATACAAACGATTTTATGGGCTCTCTCATTTTATTTTATTTTTGCAAACAAAGCTTCATCATCGCCAACTCTTTCAAATAATTGCTGATTGATTGATATATCGATCGATTGATGTTTTGAATTAAACTAGTAAGATTTTTACCTTGGGGTATTTTCTGAAGTCATAACACATGAATGAATTTGTCATGAGCTAGTAAGAAATATATTACGAGTAGGCCTATAAGATTATGAGATAGTGAGTTTGTGAGATTCATTAAAAATCATTACATTTACAGTGAATATGCATCATAACATTATACAGTGTGCTCACTCATAATAACAAAACAAGTTGCACAACAAAAAGAGAGAGAGAAATACTTCAATCGTAGAAATTCTGGCATAGGTCAGGATCCACTGTATTTTATTTATCATCATAAACCAGTGAACAAGGTCGTGCCAAATAAACCTGGCATTGTCAATCAGTCGTCTGGCCTAGGGGATAACGAGCCAGCGCTAATGAGTTCTCGCTGCGAACCAACGAGACGACTGCATACGAGTAAAGCAGCAATTAAAACAACTCTTTCTTTCTCAAGTGGTGGTGGTGGCAGCATCAGGTATTATTTTAGTTACAGGTCGCATGGATAAGTATGTTTGTAAGGTTGAAGAACGTCTAGGAGGAAGTCAACGTACGGATGTGCTCACAACTATTCAGAGGGCACGAGGACGTTTTTGTGCTGTCAACACATTCATTATTCGTTTTTGAATACAAACTGGAAATGCACTTTTTCGAAAATATTAATATTGGGCTCTGTTAATTGTACAAACAGTTCAATGAAATGAAATGAAATGAAATTACGTTTGGATTAAATACGATAGTAAAATAATATCGTATAAAACAAAAAACAAAAAAAATATACAATAATTATGCGAGCGAAGCGAGCGTCTCCACGAGACTCTTATGGCACTTCTTTCTGTTTTTTTTTTTTGTTTTTTTCGTACTAGACTCTTATGGCACTTCATGCTGTTCGTTTTTTGTTTTGTTTTTATGTCTGTCGATAGCGGTCGAACGGAAAGTCCGATCAACTTGAAATTTGGACCATCCACAAGCCTCGATGTGGATTGAAGGTGTATAGTTTTGAGGCAAAATCGTTCGAAAAGTTACAAAGTTACACTCAATAACTGTTAGTAACGGTGGCGGACCGCGGCGAAAACACTAGACAGAATGGCAACGAAAATTCTTAGCAACGCACATTACACTGCATTCAACAATATCGGGAAGTATAATAGCTATGGAAATTCAGATATCAAAAATTTTGAAATGCACATTCTTGAATTGTTGTTAATTGTTGTTTTTATTAGCTTTGAGATCTTTTCGCCAGAACGTTCGTAGATATGGACGCGCTCGCTTATCAACGCGTCAAACAGAGCGTTTTCCTAGTATCGAATCATGACATTTAATCCAAAAGTAATGAATGTTGCATATATTTGTTTTTATCTGTAAACCCTGATAATATCTGTCTTGTGTATCTTCCCACAACTTCGATTTTAAAAGATACAAACAGAAAACTTGAAATTCTCACGATTATTCAGCCTTTCCTGTAATTCCAGCATAAGATAAAACTCAACAGCTGTCACAATACAATCGATATAAAAGTCTCTCCCGCTATATCTCTCTATCAGACAAACTGTTTGAAGTCTGTCTCTGTGAAGCTCGAAGTCGCGTTGAAAGCTCTCGCTGGGTCTTGGTGTAATCTTACCTCATGTAAGAAGTGCGCTCGCCGCTCTCCAACCACACAAGTGTCGAAAGACAGACAGACTATCACTCTTGTTGTCTCAATACGGTGTTTGATGTATTGCTAAAGTATTCTCTCAGATATCTACATACTAGAAGAGTTTACGGATAATTTATGAAAATAATCGCCTTATATTATACAGGTTTATTTTTCCTTCGAGTAGATAATTTTGTATTTACATTTTACGCTATTATTTGATTATTTCGTAAGTAATATTTAATTCATGAACTCACTGAAGAGGTGTTGACAAGGGATGTATTCACTGCCCTTGAACGAGTGTCCATGCGTGAGTTCTTGTGAATACTCGGCAAGTCACGTTACCAAAATAGTTCTTTATTTTAACAATTTTAAATCGAACAGTTGACTATACAAAGTTTATAAGATAATTTATCCACCATCGTATCAAGGTGTTCTTGTTTATTTTTGCTAACACCGAATATACCGTTAAACTGGTGGGTGAATTTCAACTAACTCTTAAAGTGTGTTCCGTTATCTTTGCAGTGCCACTTTAATTAACGAAATGTGTCTGTTTGATCTGTTTCATTGGCAGTCCGTCTCTGACAGAGGTATAGCGTTATTTACTGCGGCAAACGCTTGTGTGATGTCAAAAGTCAACATCGGAACCCGCATTCAATTCAATGGCATTAACAAATGTCCAACCTTCTAGTAATATTGAAAATATGTTATCTTTGCGCAATGCTCACCAATCGCATTTAATAATATTTCTCAGAAATGTTGGGAGGTCTCGTGTTTGCGATTTGGTTAGAAATTATGTTTTTTTTTTTATCGTCAATCGCATAAATATCCGACCTCGTACTAAATCCTTACAAAATATATATTTTTATTTGCTTTAGACAAAATATATTATAGCAAGATATTGTAATGAATTGTTAACCGAAAAAGCGGTGGAATGTTGCAACTCTCACACAAAAGCACTAGAACTGGTTTGGCTACTGAGGACGAACTTGACGAGTTGGGAACCAATCGTTTGTTGTTTCACTATTTCACTAGTGTTCCTTGCAACTGTTATTTGATTGTGAACATGGCTCAATAAACTGTAGTACACTAATGAATGATTGATCAATAAAACTTTTTGGTGTAGTTTTTTTTTGGCATGGGCAAACTATGGCCTGTGGGCCGGGTCCGGCCCGCCATCATTTTACTTTTTATTAGGAATTACGGCCCTCCCGCCTAAAAAAAAAAAAATACGTGACAACGTATTTCCGAACCTGCTAGTCCGCCCCTGCCCACGCCACTTGCCGGCCTAATAGTCGGTCCCATTGTGAGCTGAAGGTCAGCTCCAAACCCTTACCATCCTACCACCAAATACAAAATGCATGTTTCCATTCATTCCGTTGGCATAACGGCATTTGCAGTTCATTGGCCTGGCCTACTTCCGTCCCAACCTAACCATTCAGCACGCTTGTGCAGTCCAGTCAGTGTTCAGGGTTGCAACCACTGAGAGGGTGCAGGTGGTTTGTGTGCCCAGTCCAGTATGTACGAGAGTAATAATTTGAAAAGTGTTACTTTTAAGTTTGTGGTTGTGACTCGTATTTTAGTATAAGATGAGTGCATCAAAAGTTAGAAAAGTAGATCGTGAGTGTCGGGTTTTGAATAATGACTGGACAGTGAAATACTTTTTTACCGACGTCGGTTCCAAAGCGATTTGTTTAGTTTGTAAGGAAAGTGTTTCAGTTTTCAAAGAGTATAACCTAAGTAGGCATTTCAATTTGAAGCATGCAGACAAGTTCAACAACTTATCGGAATTTGTATGTCAATTGAAAAAACAACAAAACGTGTTTTCAAAACAAAGTTCTGACCAAGAGTCTGCAACAAAGGCTAGTTTTATGAATCAGCTGCACATGTCACATTGAAAATACAACATCGGTAAGTTAATTCTGTATTAACCCCCCTTATTAACCCTGTATAACTCTGTATTATTATTAACCCCCCTGATATTTTCGCCTTAAGTCCCTTGTCCCCTAGGTCCGGCCCGTTATGATATAACTTTAAATCATGAGGCCCTTGGCTCAAAATGTTTCACAAATTCAGATCTCGCCATATGGCTTGAAGAAATTCCAAAATTTCAAGTTTCCAAAATCATATTGACACACGAGCTTTGAAGTCTGATCTACTTCGGCACATTTGACTTAATTGTAGCTAGACACTACGTTCACCACAATCAGAGCATAAGAGTAGTATTATGATTATGACAGTGAGGAGAAATAAAACTACGACAAATCCAATTGATTTTTATCAGACCTCATTTTTGTTTATTTTATAAACTCAAAAATAAAAATCCATGTTGTAGTTTTAAAGAGCCTTATAAATTAGAAAACAAATTCGGGCATGCCAAACGGCAGTTGCCAAACTTATTTAATAAACTTTAAGTAAAACCTTCTCTCATAAGCACTACCTAACCACTCTACGTTAATAGGCAGAGTGCGTTGCAATTTCTTCCCTACCGTCTACATAAGCTTAGGTAGATTCTAACAGCTTTAGTTTAAATTCACCCGGACTCTCACCATCAAATCAACGCCAATTTACCGAGAAAAGTAGATTTCAAAGTTTACAGCAACCTGATGTGGCTTAGCAAAGGATTAGTGGTGCCGAGTTTACGGTTTATTAGTACAAGGCGTGGTTTTACGCCCGTGGGAAAACCGCCTGGTTTGTGCATGAAGGTACATGAAGGGGAATAGAGAGAGATCTGCCACATATTCCTACTTGCAGGAATTTATCCAATGCTCTGGACATTTATCCGAATGTGTATAAAGATCGATTTTGTAAAACATGTATCTATCCCTGTATAGTTTTTAAGTTTCTCCTGGATAGCATGAGCATTAGTTAACCTGATTTCTGAAACATAGTTTGATTAAAATGTAACCCTTTATCCCCTGGCCTTGGCATAGTCCACGTGTACATACTTCTTGAGTCGTTTTTGTTTTTGAATAGGTGTTTTTTTTATCACTATTCAGTTAGGCCTATATCATGAACATAACTTATTCGTCTACCTTTTCTTTTGTTTTTCCCCAAACCATACTTACCAACATTTATTATATTTCTCTTCTTTAACTATGGACCTGAGTATATTCAATGAATTTGAATCATTATAGTTAATCTCAAATACACTTTTTTTAAGCATATATGAACATACCTGCGAGACAAACCACAGATTTTGAGATAATTACGTAAATTTCAAGGGCAGTCATTCGGAAATTACGTAATTTCAAACAAAGTATCGATTTGTAAGAGAACTTGAGTATGATCATTTAATTTGATTCCTTCTTGTTAATCTCAATTATATCACCTTTTCGGGTATATGTAATCCTTGCGTGACATACCACAGATTTTGAGATAATAACGGAAGTTTGACGGGCTGATATTATAAATCACGTAATGTCGTAAATTACGTAATGTCACACATAGTAGCGATTTGTAAGAGAACCTGAGTATATTCATTACATTTTATTCAATCAAATTTATCTCAACTACATCTACTTTAGGCATATATGACCATATCTGCGTGACATACCACAGATTTTGAAATGATTCCGTAAGTCTCAGCGGCAGTAATTCCACAGTAGTGATTTGTAAGAGAACATAAGTGTATTCTTTTAATTTGATTCCTTTCTAATAATCTCAATATCATCTATTTAAGCATATATGAACATACCTGCGTGATATACCACATATTTTGAGATAATTATGTAAGAACCAGCGGCTGTCATTCGTAAATTACGTAATTTCAAACATAGTATCGATTTGTAAGAGAACCTGGGTATGTTCATTCAATTTGATTCCTTTCCAATAATCTCAATTACATCAGTTTTAAGTATATATGAACAAATTTGCGTGAGATACCACAAATTTTGAAATAATTACGGAAGATTGACGGCTGACATTATAAATTACGTTATGTCGAAAATTTTGTAATGTCACACATAGTAGCGATTTGTAAGAAAACCTGAGTATATATATTTCATTTGATTCGTTCTAATTAATCTCAATTACATCTGTTGTAACATATATAATCCAGCCTGCTTGACCTACCACAGATTTTGGGATAATTACGGAAGATTGTCGGGCTGTCATTAAAAAATTACGTAATGTCACACATATTATAGTAGCGATTCGTAACAGACCCTGAGTCATTGTGTTTCGAAAGCTCAGAAGCTGTAATGGGAAGTTCAAGGTTAAATCTTCTTAATATTTTTCTTGCAGGGCGGAAGCGGAACTAATGATAGTCTCTTCTTCTGCTATGGCAAGAATCGAGAGGTGGAAAATGATGAATTTGTTGACTTCTTCGGAAATACCACTGAATCGCATTTTAAGTTGATGCGTAGGACCGTGGTCGTAAGGGGGGGGGGGGGGGGGTATCGCTCTTCGGGGCCCAAAAATTATTTTTAAGTCATGTATATATAAGATTATCAATTTTCGAATTAAATTGTTGTGCATCAACTTAAAATGCGATTTAGTGGTATTTCCGAAGAAGTCAACAAATTCATCATTCTCCACCTCTCTATTCTTGCCATAGCAGAAGAAAAGACTATCATTAGTTTCGCTTCCGCCCTCCAAGAAAAATATTCAGAAGATTTAACTTTGAACTTCCCATTACAGCTTCTGAGCTTTCGAAACACAATGATTCAAGAAATTCGCAAATCTAACACAATAATGGCCCTGGCACATCTTCTCATAGTGGACTACACAGCAATTTCTTCCAGTTTTCTCGATGTCTGTACCGCACACATCTTGTTTCTCACCTTGCCAGTTACGGTAGCGTCTGCTGAGAGATCGTTTTCAAAATTAAAGTTGACCAAGAATTACGCGCGCAACTCAATGGGCCAAGAACGTCTCCAAGGTCTAGTGGACTTCTCAGTATAGAAGCAGAGCGAGCAAAAAAAATGAATGTCGATGAAGTAATTGACCGGTTCGCAAAGTTGAAATCCCGCAAGAAGGCTCTGCATTGAAGATAAGCAAAATATGAATAAAATAATATTACATGAAAAAAATAATTTAAAAAAAAACACATATTTAAATGCACTAAAAAAAATAAATTTTAGCCCAACAAATTTTTGCCTCACTCGGAAAATAAAAGCGTTGGGCGCTTTCGGTATTGAAATGGATTACAGTATTCTGCTGTATATGCAGGGAAAGCGCCCAACACTTTTATTTTCCGAGTGAGGCAAACATTTGTTGGGCGAAAATTTATTTTTTACTTTTAAGTGCATTTAAATATAAGCGTTGTTTAAAAAAAAAAAAATTGTAATATTATTTTATACTTTTTAGTCTTAAAGAATCTTGCAATCGAATATGTGCTCAATGGACGTGTCCGAATTTAGAAGACTGCATGTGTACTTGTACTCTTGTTAACTTCACTCGCAAACTAGCGTGCTCGCATTGCAAACTTGAATTTCGGACAGTTCCGTCCATTATAATGGCCGGTTCTCACGGTGCGAGTTACTGGCATGCCAGTAAGCCAGTTGCTGGCTCTCTAACTGAGGGGCAAGCTACTGGGCTCAGACTCAACTGGCCCCAGCTGTTTACACGGTGCGAGTTACTGGCATGCCAGTAAGCCAGCGGCTGGCTTTCTGCTCGGACTTGAACTGACCCTGTCAGTTGCAAGAATGTCTGAAGATCGTATTATAGAGTGCTAGCATGGAAAGTAATAAGATCATTTTCGTTGATACTGTACGAGGAATTATTATTTTTATATCCAGGTCCAAAAACGTTCCACCAATTTTCTTGTTCTCTGTACAAATGCACAAAGTTTGCCGTCTGTTCGTCACTCCACCTTCCCGACATATTCCAAAACAAAAATTATGATGATAATAATAATAATATATCAGCACGAAAAACATACACAAAATAACGTGCTCTACCGTCTACTGACGCTCAGTTACTGACCTGTGCGTTCACATGGCGCCAGCGGCTGGCCGATCCAAACATCCCCGTGGTGGGGGAAGGCCAGTGGCCAGTCGAAACAAAAATATTTGAAGTAGCTCGCCAGGCGAGCTACTGACCAACTCGCACAGTCAGTAACTCGGCCGACCTGTTTACACGAAGCAAGTAGCTGGCCCCCAGCTACTGGCTCTATCAACTCGCACGCCAACTCGCACCGTGAGAACCGGCCATAACAATCAATTTCTACCGTGATAGATAACAGCAGTTGCACTAGCACCAAGTCCATCCGATCAACTGTGAGGTCGAACCACGCGAAGAGAACGCACCTATGCGTACTCACCGCACGGGGTTTGTACCATACTTACAAGTCGAGCGTGTTCACATTCTTGCTGCATAGAAACATATCCGATGCTTTCGTCACGGATATTTGAGTCCCGAACAACCAGCTAAATTCCGATGCCTGCATCTGGTTGGCCCATCCTCACTAGCTGTGACTGATTTCCCATATGAAGCTAATTGTTTAATTAATTAATTATAATGGATTAATTGATTAATTAGTGAATCTGATAATTGATTCATATATTGTCATTTATAAAATAGACTGTGTGAAAAATTTCAGCTCGATCGGACGTTGGGAAGTGGGTGAAATATCGATTCCCTTATCAAATTTTGATTCATTAATTAATTATGATAGCTTTATTGATTGTTTAGTAAATACGACAATTGATTCATGTACTGTCATTAAGAATACGTCTGTGTGAAAACATTTAGCTCGATCGGACGTTGGAAAATGGGTGAAATATCGATTCCCATATAAAACGTTATTTATTTATGATGGATTAATTGACTATTTAGTTATTATGACAGTTGATTCATGTATTGTCATTAAGAATACGTATGTGTGTAAAATTTCAGCTCGGTCGGACATTTAGAAGTGGGTGAAATATCGATTATAATATTCCGTCCAGACAAACAGACAAACATATGAAGCTAATATAAGCGTTGTAAATGAAAAATTAGTGGTCGATGAGTAGCGGGGGTGGGGGGGGGGGGGGCATAAATATTTTTGCGGGAGGGGCCTGGAGTTGTAGTTACGCCACTGTATGTAGTTCTAGTTACCTAGAAATGTTACACACTCCTCTCACTTGACTTCGAACTTCCTTGATTAACGAATCTATTCCTTCAAAGATTTTTTCTAATTCAATATCACTTTGATATTGGCTCTAGTTTTACCATTATTCCTATTCCTTCGTTGTACTGAAGTAACTTTTCACTCTACTTATTCCGTTTTTTTAGTAAAATTCATACTGCGCCAATCCCATAATTTACCCCGTTCGAATAACTCTGAGTTAATGATTCATAAAATACCCTTGTAGGAATCGTCTGACTTCTCTTAATCCTAGAATATTCAATTTCATCTCATCGATGTTGGTACTTATGACACAATAATATGTTCTAGGGGGAAATGTTACAACTTTCTGTTCGCACACAGATCTGTTAATTGGGAAGGCACATCTAATTACTGTTGATTGGATCAAACCACAACCCTCGTCTTATGACTAAAGAGCTTGGAAAATGCCCTTCAGTCATGGATGCCGATTCTAGGAATCGAATACGTTGCGATCTACAGTTGCGACCTGAAGATAAAGCGCTGCCCGACATCTGGCGGTAACTACGTCAAGCTCTCCCAGATTAAACGAGCAAACTAATCTAAAGGATCTGACCGTACGACTACGCAAGTCTAAGCGTGTTTCCTGAAAGAAAAGACTGACTTATGAATGAAATGTTGTTTCCGTACGGTTAGCTTTTAGTTTTTATTCATAAATAGCTCTCATAACGTAAAATTAATGTGTATAATTTGCCACACACTAACGACGTTTTAATAATGTTGGCATTAAGTCAGAGAAATGGAAGCCAGAATTGAAAGGGGTGAAAATAGTGTGACCTAGATAGGGAGTTAAGTGCATTACACGAAGTAAAATCTTACTAATGTACAAAATAACGGTAGGACGTATATTTTTTTTAAATCCACTTGACTTTTAATGGTCAGCTATATTTATAGGCAAATTCATACTAGAGTCGTTAACCCCTTTTTACAAAAGGTATTTTAGAAGATTATAATCAAAATTCTCAAAAACATTTAATTTTTTTTGTATATTATATAGGTAAACGAATTTGATACTTGTTTGTTCTGTGGTTCCTGTAGTTCAAGTGGGATAGCACATTAGCACCGGTTGGTAGAACTGAAGGTTCTGGGTTCGATATCCGCTAGAGATGTAATTGGATGGCAATTTCTATCTCACCATGTCCATGTGTACATATCTTGTGACCATCACTCACTTTTCCTTTACACAATTTTTAATTGTGTGCTTGTACTTTCTTCATAACTTGCACAAACGTCAAACTGTGTCTAGAGTCTGCAGAATTGTGAAGGTGATGTTAATTATAATTATGAAAATAAAAGTAAAAGCAACGTAAAAATGAACTAATACAATCTCGCGTCACTGGATTGCTTCTTTGACGAAAGTTATGATCAATCTTTTCTGTTATACCTCCAGGAAACTTTAAAAGCTGCAACAATTTCTTTGAATATGTAGCCTGTAGGTCAGGCACGTGCTCCAATAACAAACTGTCTCTGTCTACACAAGCAAGTAATTGTTTTAAAACGTGATGCATAGCATGTTGCAGCCCTGCGTCTTAAACGCGAATGCACTATAAATAACCGAGAAACATTACCAAAATGATAACTACTTGCTTTAAAAGCTATTGCCCATATAACACAGTTCTGAAAGACGTACTCTATCGTCGCTGTGTGTCAACAAGAAAGACGCTTTAATGCATACATCACGTTGAAATTATTAATTAGCAACGTATTGCACCATATTTCTCCAGCGTTTTCAGTTGAAGACTGATAATTGTGTGTGCCTTTCAAATCGCTAGCTTGCATTCGTGTGATATCATTTACTCGAAGCTGTGCACTCGTCGCCTACATAAATCAAGGGGTGGACCATTTCACTCACTCTCATTCACTTCTACAATTATTATTTATTTGACTCGATCCAAATTCAGGATCAATAGGCAACATACTGTAATGAGAAATATCAATAATTAACCATTTCAGATACAAATGAGTGCAGAGATATGGAATTCTTATGTTTGTTGGCATTGTTAACTTTTAAAAGAAATATTATGTATTACCTTCTCTTTTAGTTTCATTTGTGTTGTTGTTGCTTTTTCGTATTTCAATATTTCTTTCGTTATTCTTTTTTTCTCCCTCGTTGTCATTTCTTCGATGTCTTATATTTCTGATTGTTTAGAGATATTTACTTTTTTTCTTATCGCACTTGGGACTATTTCTGTGTCAACTATTTATTTAACCTAATTTCTTATACCTCTATCTAGTTTTTATAATTTGTAATTAGTTTTCAATTATTAATGTGTTGTACCCCCTTTCTATAGTAGTTTTAATTTTTTGTTTTTGGACTACTCGTATCTTTATTGTAAAATTTACATTGTTTTTGTTTGTCGGTTTTATAATTGTTTTCCTTGGGTATTGTCGTATTGAGGTTATATTTATTGCCCTTCTTTGTTGATCAGTTTTGTAAACTATAATTATAAAGGCAAACTAATATACTTAGCTAACACACAGACTGCATTTGCAAGAAACCGCAGCCAAAGACCGTTACTGATTTAATTACCTCAATTTGCTACGAGCGGTGACCAAGTCGGTAACTTCCCTAAGTGAGGAGGTCAGGGATGACTTAGGCAAGTTGTCTACCTAAGGGAATCGAAAAATGTCTGCACGGTTACTTAAAGTAATTAACTTAAGAAGTCAGTAAGTTAAGTAACTACTAAAAGCATCAAAAGAGCAGAAAACAAGACCCAGCGCCCGGAAACCTGGCTCTATATTCATTTATACGACAACAGCACCTTCTCGGCTGCTACTCGTCAGTACTATGCTAGACAGATCGTAACAACAACCTTCTGAGTTCTGACGTCACAAATGAGTGAGTCGGAGCTAATCGGCGGGAGACTTTTGCTATCAGTGGCGCAATCAGTGTTATCACGTGGAACTGGTAGGTTCAGCAGGTGTATAACAGGTAGCGCCAAGCGAAGGCAGGTCAAGTAAACTAATCGGACTTGTGGCACTATCTGTGTAGTAACGCGGAACTGGTAGTTTCAGAATGTGCACACAGGTAGCGCCAGATGTCGGCGGGCCACATAAACCGTTTACATGGCGAGAAGTGTGACGTAGTCTCTGTGCGGGTACGACGGAATTGCCAACGCGATTCAAATTCTGTCTAATATTCTACCGTGGTAGGAACTATGATGCGGGTATTGACAAAATGTTCACAAACTAATTTATTTTGATAAATCTAGGGCAGTTGGTTAAATTTTTAGTATTTCTTCCAAACTACGTTACTAATATCTTGCCGCATATCAGTGAGCCCTGGGCATCTGCCCACTCTATTGTCACGCCACTGGCTGTTACTGTTACACACAGCTACTCTGGCTTCCTTTGATATGATCTCGCTCTTTGCAACCCTGGCTATTGATCCAAGCACACGAACACTTGCACTCATTGTTATTTATATCTCACTATCAGTCGTTATTATACTAACCTTTTAAGCGAACTACCCATGTACACAATTTGAATCACCTATTCTCTAGCATAGTCTCCCATTTTCTCCGTCTAACTCTCATCTAATGACAACCATTTATTGATGCATGCCGCATTTAAGTATTTAAAGTATCCCACACCCCTCAAACCACTAACCTCCCTGCCCCCAACTGGATTCCTGTTATGATGATGATGATTTGACGGTGATTTGTGATGATTTGTGATGGATCTGATCGGGGCGACGGTATACAGGGAATTATTATTGCTCTTATAAACAAACAAAAAGTACTCAAATATTAAGGATTTCTGAACCAACCAATATTTCACTATCAACGTTTTTAAAGTACTGTAACAACATTAATTTTTCAGCTGATGGATTTATTCTCTCTTTCTATCTTTCTCTCGATCTCTCCTGAAAAAAAATATACGTTGAGCTACAATTAAAACAATAAATACTCAAAGAATTACCCCAAAACCAAAGCGTTATTACTTCAATGAAACACGCACAACTATTGAAATACGTAACCTTCGTTTGGGTGAGAGAGGGAGGGGTAAAGAGAGCGAGAGAGAGAGAGAGAGAGAGAGAGAGAGAGAGAGAGAGAGAGAGAGAGAGAGAGAGAGCACAGTGAACAATGGTGCACCAGAGTGATGATAAATTTAGTCAGCTATTGTGTAGCATGTGATGACTTTTAGTTAATACATAGAATAGACTGATGTTAGACCATTGAAAGACGTTGTATGTGTGGAGTGCGATCTGGTTTGTTATTGCAATTTGCTGAGATGTTTACTAGTTAAACAGACGGCACGATTGTGAAATTAATTATGCCCCACGAGTCCCCCCCCCCCGCGCTTTGTAGGGTATTCCACCCCACCCCTCCCCCCCCCCCCCAACCCCACAAACTAGCATCAAATATAATTTAGGTTATTAACTAGTTCAAGTTGGGAGGAATCATATTGTCTAAGTAATCAACATTGATTAAAATAAGTCAGTTACTGAAAGGCAGACTGGAATTAAAATAAATAAAATACAAAATTGTGGATATATATGTCATAGATTTAATTTCTATTCAAGAAAGTCATTCACTTTGCTTTGGAGAAAAGCAGATGAAGATCGTTTCTTATTTCCCGATAGTAACATTATAGCTTAAGCAAAGAATTTTATTTTGAGTATTTCGTATCGAAAATACAAATATTTGAGCATATTTCCCAGCTCTTACATTGAAGGTATCGAATCCTGGACCTCCATTATTACTAGTCTAGTCTAGTATGTCAGCACTGTAATGAGTTATCAGGGTAGCTGAACTAATCCACATGCAAATCAGCTTATATGCATATTCTTAGCCTCATGCAGAACAGAACGCTGTTGATGTGCTGAACTTTGAGACCGAACATGTTAACTCTCGCCAAAATTATTTGATAGGATTAATAAGGCTTAATAGGATTACTCAGAGCTATCCAACTTCAATACTGAAGATGAAAGCCGCTCCCCTATTTCAAATTGGGGTTTTTGTAACACCACATTGAAATTCCCTGAGCGTAAATCAACTTGAACAATAACAACCAACAATCAGTCCCGTTTTATCTTGCAACCTGTGACTGAATTAACCCTTGGAAAAGTCATTCAGTCAGAATTACCGGTGTACGGGAATCGAACCAATGACCTGAATTCGAGTCTCGCGTTTTTCCGCTGCGCCACCTGTAACTGTGAGCCTCCTGTAATATGTATAGCTACTAATTTCTAAATCCGACCACTTGGTAGATACATATTACGGTACGGGTTCAGACGTGTAGACGTGTGATAAGAGACTCGTGGGTGGCCAAATGGCCAACACAGCAGCCACAAATCATCCGTTTCCGCGACCCAAACGTACTGGGGTCGACAGCGCAGGAAGAGTTATTGCCAATACCTGCAACTGATTTCATTGGGATTATTGTTCATCGATCATAGTCGACCCACTAGAGACCGGATCACAACATTGTACATTGGTGAAAGTAAAATTGTTTATTTCTTTCACAAAGGAAACCGGGACTTTGTGTTCCTGTGCTCGACAGCAGTTTTCTCAGATCACTGTTTGGTATACGGATTAGTTGTACAATGATTTGCTGTATCAGTATTTGGTATTTTGTATTGGTAAAATACATATAAAGAAAATACACAGAAATTATTTGGCTTCGGCTCAAAAGTGCGTTAAATGACGCCAACCTTTTTGTCGTTTCGTACGACGGGCAGAGCTACCCCAGAGCCAAACGGTAGACGAAGCGCGTATTCAGGTTGCAAATAGAAGAATCAATGAGGAATAGGGAAGTTCCCTCTTTGCGGGCACCGGTCACCAAAGTTGAGGAACCTACGTGACCGGAAATGTTATTTATCAACCCGATAGAGTCTCGTGTCCTTTAGTGAATGAATTAATGAATGATTCCGATAAAATTATGTTTTGCTCTTTTTATTATCGTTACTAAATGAAGAAACACCTTAATTGAATGATATGCTTATGATCATTAGACTCTAATGGTATTTTGCTTTAAAATTATTACCTTTTACATAGTTGTTCGGGAAATAATGAGAGCGAATTTAAGATATCTCTATTCACTATCTTTGAATGGGGAAACAATTAAAGCAGAGAACAGCCAGATCTTTTTGCACCATTAGCGTTGCATAGAGGATTCAGAATATGCACAATCAAGCACTTAACTTGTTCATTGATAAGATCCTTAATTAATGAAGCATTAAAAAAGATGTGGAGATATGCCAGATCTGATTGGACTGTAGCCTGAAGAATATTCGAGGGTAGAAAACAGGCACACGACTACGAGTAGAACTTTGCAGCAGAACAGAATAATCTACCATCATTTAATGTAATTGAGCGAGCTCGCTCTGTACCTCGTGCAATCATTTATCACGAATTTAATCCTTTGTAAGAGAACGACTAGACCCACTAATGTGTGTTTAATAACATTTAGAATAATATAGTGTCACCTTTAAAACTGAATTACATGTATAAATTTTAAGTTATTTCGAAAATATTTCGATTTGAAATAAATAAATTCAATGTACAACTTATTTTAAAATTTGAAAAAACACAAACATTTTCAAATTTTGTAATGTTCTGATATTTATATTAAGACACTTAAAACAAACTTAGTATATGCCTACCTGTCAGAGCAATTCCAAATTTAGTACGATTTCCGTGTATGTGTACATATTCAAAGTTTTGCAATTTTTGTAGCAATCATATCTTATTTTGTTTAATGAAAATATATATAGTGCGTTCTCAAGCAGTTGGTTGTTTCTATAGTAAAAACGAACACAAACAATTGATAGATACATCAAGTATGTTTAACGTGGTAGCCGATAAGTTACACATTATGATACTGCGTTATTGTCTAAAAACATGCAATAATCATTAAAATTAATTCATTCTGGCCGATAACTGAATTATGTCCACATTGTAAAAGGTTTTATATTATAGTTTCTACCGCTACATGAGTAGACCTATCAGTCTTCTCAGACTGTCCCTTCTCTAGAAGGCCGGGCAGAATACCTTTCACCGAACTGGTGTATAACTTTAAGAGCAAAGTTACTGCAACGTTATCACCGTAATACAGCGATACTCTCTCTAGCGCCCATGCTCGGGAAAACCACTGTCTTGTGCGTACACGTAAACCTCTGCTCGAACTTCTATTAGTGCAGGAAACAGCCACTGCCGAACATTATCGCTGGGTTGAGACAGTTCTTTTTCTCAGTTCATAGTCTTCAAACATACTGATTATATGATTTTAGACAAATTTGTGAATTTATAGTTGTTGTGCTTGAAATTATTTATTGATGTATTTATTTATTTAATGTATATTCTATTCCATTATACAGCTGATTTAAAAAGGAGGACAATAGATAAAACTATACAATTACAATGAAACAATAGGAAGATCAGTTAACAAAATAAAAAAGCAAAAGAATGAATATTATGTATGTTACATCCTTCGGTCATTCGGATTATTCATCAGAAGTCTAAAAAATAATATGTTAGTCCCATCTCTTTCAAAGCTGTACATATTTTTTATAACTAAATGAAGATCCCACGGAAATTCATGCATGTATGCGTTTTTATTTTGATGGACACAAGCCATATCGTTTCTAAAGATCTTACAACGTAGATTGTCCAGGTGACAATAATGTTTTGTTTCCCTTAAGATGTTTGTAAAAGTCCACTGTTTCACTATATTCAGTCTAGTTCATGCCAACAGTAAAAGCACACAATTTGTATCATTCGAGTAAATTGAATGTTAGTTTGAGTAAAAATGATTCAAAATTGGGAACATGTGTTACCGAAATGTAGAATGTAGTCCATGTGTATACTCATAAAACAATGTAATTAAAGGAAAGTGTTTACAGTCATGTTGGGTTAGCAATACCACATTTAACGGCTCCTAATATATTAACCAGTAATGAGAAAACCAGGCCTTGAATCAATACAATAATGCATCAGTTCACAGTTGTACTTCCCTACAGTTCTATTCATTTATTTGTGCTATAAATATCTCATTCGAGATTACAATTTGCTATCGACTAGAAAGCAATTAGGAAAACACCTTTGTTCGGAACCGCAATCTCCAATATTAGAGTTTTGCTGGGTCACTTCTATCTTGACCCAAAATTCCGTTCCTTCGAAAAATTACCTCCAGTTGAAATCAAGAATATTGGCTAGTGAAATGAATGAATCACATTGTTGTGTACCCCTGCCTTGAGTGAAGGAAGCGAGCGAGCTTCCCCTATTGTGGGGATGCCAGTACACCATCTTGGCAATAGAGCCTTGTGCATGCTGTTGGAACGCAGCTGGTACGCATTTGTTTTCCACCCCCTACGTCATCGGCGCTTTATTCTCCACCCCTCCCACTCACCCATTCTCTCTCTCGCTCTCTCCCTCCCTCCTTCTCTGTCTATCGGCCTCTCTGTTGCTCTTTGGCTAGGATCTAAATTAATTTTAAGATTTATTGAGTTTAATAACCATGTTTTGTCTTGAAAATAAATATTCTCTGGAATTTCTGTTTGAATTTCGCCAGCTAGTTGGGACAGAAAGCTGCATTTGGATATGTGTAGTGAAACTGAGGGAGCATTTACTCTCGGTGGGGTGTTAACACCAGAAAGGTTCAATGACAATAATCGCAAATCATCTTCTTCTCACGGCAGCTTCCTCTAGTAGATAGTAGATTATACAGGTCACGGACGTTTTCTTTATTTGAAAGGTAGACATGACTCCTAGCATGGGTAATAACATCTTCATCTAAAATATTCAGTAGAGGTAAAATAAAATAACATGCATCAACGTCAGAGTAAAACGAGTCTAGTAATTCTTTCTTGAACTTTGACGAGACAGCAAACGTATGCAAAGTTTAAAGCACATTCAGTCATCATCACATCCGCTTTGTTCGTGCGATAAAATGCGAGCGGTGTCATTTGTCTCCGTCATTGGAGAAGTAACTCCCGTTACTGTTGGCTCAGCTAGTTATTACTAGTGTTAATCCTATGAGGGGTGAGTACAGTTTATTTTAGGGGTACGTACAAATAGGTCGTGTGTTAAAACCCTAGAAATCCTTCATTTAAAATTGTGGGTGCTAATTTCTGAAATTAACCTTGGGAAAATATGAGCTAAGCAATGATTAGTGAATGTTGTCTTACGTTTGAATAAAAATGAGAGTCACGAAGTAGGTTATGCTTCTCTAAGCCAATGATGATTCAGGGCACCCAGTCACGCAGAAGAGTCGAGAGGGAGATCTTCCCTGTATTACCATTATCTAGTCACAATTTATATTTTATTCCACCACAGCTCCTGATTATAAATCATACTTCTAACTGGAAATAAACCTAATAATAATCGGGAGAGGACTAGGAGGGCCCCGCTGGGGTTAAGATGGATTTGACTATGGGACAAACCTCAAACATAGGCATAAGGTTTCGTTTTATCAAGAACGCGGAATAGAGAATAAAAAGTTGGAAAGCACGAAGGGTAAGAGGGTGGGGGTGATAAGGAGAAAAGTGGTAGAAGGGGACTTGTAAAGAAACTTCAGTGTGAGGCCCCAGTAGCTAGATAACATTAGAAGACGTAAATCAGAGTAAATTCCTAAAAGGGGTGGAGCCAGCTCGTGAGGCGTTAACCTCCCCCGCCACCCCCGCCACCCCCTGCCCCGGACGACGGGAGCTCCAAGTGGTTGGTTTTAGTTGCTGTTACCGGGATCCCAAGCTGCAGAGTGATTTGTGGGTATAGCTCAGCCGTGCAGCGTGCGACCGTCAGACACCGATACCCGACCCAGCTACCCGGCTACCCGGCTACCCAGCTACCCGCCGGCTAGCCGACTTACTTCATTATTATTCACCTCCATCAAGAGTTCACGCCACCTTGCCTTCAAGCCCCACGAACACTCGTCGGTACTTGTGCTTTTGTTACTGCACTACGTTAAGTGATTATAGACAACCGTAGTACGCTCCGCGTTGGAGGGGTTTTCAATAGTGACGCGCACAAGATAAGACGTTCAGCTATTCTATGCAAATGTGTTTGATGATGGGGACTCATTTGTCTCTGACACACGAGACTGACGTGAGATGTGCCCTTGTTGCGCGATGGTGGAAGTGCCGGGCAGAATGATTTGTGACTTCCCGAACTTTAACTAGCCCGCCCTTCCGTGATTTAACATCAGGCATTCCTTTTCTCTACATCTTCCACCTCGGGGGGCTTGTTAGAGAGGAAATACACCTTTACGCACCAAAAGAACGGTATCAAGTTTGCTGTTTCTATACTTCATGGGTGACATGCATTAAGTTCACGGTTTTCTTGATTCAACATTTTATCGGGCTATTGTTCAGATATCGATGGATTTCTTCATCTTGGTCTTGATGTCGATTGTAAACCAAGTTCGTGAACGTTAACGTCAATATTTATACAAAGGAACTTTATTTCAAAATGTTTTCATAAATAAAAGTTTTGTGTTATTGTGGCTAGTACGGGGTATGGAGGGTTACCTAGCAACAAATCTGGAGCAGTGTGTCAGCATCACACCTCGGCCAAGGGTGGACAAACATATACGCAAGCGAGGGAAGCCAATGCAAGCTCAAGCTGATCTTGGACTTGTTAATCAGTTTCAGGTGACTGTGTCGGGAAGACCTGTACTCACGCCACCCTGTATACAAACAATCATTATAATAAACCCATAATATTTTATTCACAAATCCCTTACTATAGATATGTTTTTATAAATAAAAATTGTATTTTTATAAAATAAACAATTGTGTTTATTGTCCATCTATACTCAGTTATCTACATGAACTGAATTTAATTTGAGGGACAAACCATTTACTTTGTCTTATTGCTTGATATGATAAATGCAAAGTTTCTGAGGAACCACATCAATTGAATCGCTAGTTTCAGAAAGGGCTTAAGTCCATTAAACAGAGTTATGAGATAATCAATAAAAACAGTTTTCCTCCATGCCTAACAGAAATCGGTATCAATTTTCTGTAGTAGCTGAAACAACCCCTCCTTCTATGTTCTTTGACATACAAAAAGTTGGCATACATTATTTAAAACTAGTATATTTTAATTATTTTAAGCAATGGACTTAAAGCCCTTTCTCAAACTTACCAAATATTTAACATGTTAGTAATGCTATAATTATTCTTTTTAATGCTATTAATGTTAATGTGCATAGATAATGTTAATTCAAAATGGTAAGTATCTATAAGTAGTCAGTTTCAAACCATTTAGTAATCTTCTGCTTGATTTGTTTCTACTTCGTTCTTGATTCGTATATCTCTGCATAGAATGTCTTGAACTTTTCTGGGATGTATACTGGGCTACTTTGCGAAGATCTTCAATTTTTTTCTTGTTGATCGGTACTTTCATTGTGGGATATGCCTTCATTGTGGGCATTGCCAGATTGCTCTGTCCAGGAGTACGGAGTATATATATATATTTATATAGTATATAAAAGTATTTGTCACATATCCACCAATGAATGTTGCGGTGGTGACAACCCCTGGCTTGTCTGCTACGTGTTCGAAGTAATGAAATTTAGATACATTGAACATTACTTTCGCACTTCTTGGGACTTCCTTACTTGATGTTTCAACTGGCATTACGTTCTTCTTGTATATTGCGGGCCACCACGATTTGAAATCCAGAATATCTGATGTTTCTACCATTTTTACAACAAATTGTACCTTTTTATTGGAATGCACCATATGCTCCACGAACTCATACTCACTGTAAATTGAGCAATGGCATTGAGCACCAGTTTTTCGAGCTGCCACTGCTTTGCCATTGTAGTTTGTGTATTGCAATCCTTTTACTCTTGCTTTCTTGATGGTATTTCGCTGGTACTGTCCACTTTTACGAACCCCTTCCTTTCTTTTGTGTGGCGTTAATGTCTAGCTACTTTCATCTTCGTTAACTTCAGACATTTTTATAAGAAAATAATAAACCAGAACGGGAAATAATTGCTCAGAATCACAGCCTTCGAAATTAAAGGATTTGTTTGTAAGTTTGAGAAAGGGCCGAAGTCCAGGACTTAGGCCCCTTCTCAACCTAAGCAATTTAATAATATGCACATACAACATGGAGGTAGTATCAGGACAAGCGCCCTTTCAACACTAAAACACAGGTCTACTTCAATAACATATGAAAAACCAAAAAAACGCTTTTTTGTTCGAATGTGGACTTTAGCCCTTTCTGAAACTGGTAATTCTCTGATTCAATTCAAATCCAGAAATTAAAAAATCCAGCCTGAATCGTGAATCGAACCCAATTACATAGCCTACTTATCATAACAAAGTCCCACTATGGAAATTAATGTAAGAAAATGATATAAATTTATGATGACGAGTGTAGATTTCTCTCCATGTCATGCGATTCTCTTTTCCGTTGTTGCATCAAGTTATGTCCCCCGAGCCTCTTGTCGCTTGTCGCTTGTCGCTTGTCGTTTGTCGCTTGTCGCTTGTCGCTTGTCGCTTGTTGCTTGTCGCTTGTCGCCTGTCGCTTGTCGCCTGTCGCTTGTCGCTTGTCGCCTGTCGCTTGTCGTTTGTCGTTTGTCGCTTGTCGCTTGTCGCTTGTCGCTGGTCGCTTGTCGTTTGTCGCTTGTCGTTTGTCACTGGACGTTTGTCGCTTGTCGCTTGTCGTTTGTCGTTTGTCGCTTGTCGCTTGTCGCTTGTCGCTTGTCGCTTGTCGCTTGTCGCTTGTCGCTTGTCGCTTGTCGCTTCGCTGCTTGGCTCCCAGGTCACGAGCGCTGCCCGCATGAACACGTGCATGGGGAGAAACTGCTATGCCGTCGGCCAACGAATATAATTGAATTCCAAAGAAGACAATATAAAAAGGAATAACGAGTTCACAACTCTGTTCAATTTCTTTTTTGCTTATCACCATTTTCTTGTTCACGGGTCTAGAGTTACTTGTTTCGTAAGAAAGAATTTCGCGCTAACGGTGTTTGCCAGGTTTATTTTCTAAAATGCAAAAGCGTGAATATCACTTTTGTAATTATCAATAAACCGGAATGCGTCGTGTTCTAAAGACGTCGCATTAACTTGCAAGTGGTGTTGTCACGGATTATGTAATAGTGAAGAGACGCATGTGACAACTACCAACCTAAATCTAGTTACATCTTGTTCTCATGCCTCCGGTATTGTAGTGATAATATCGCGCGTCTGTTGTTAGCCGTGGCGAGGTCGCATTCCAATCACGGTTGGTGCAGTCGATGTAGTGGGCAATAACAAAGAGATATGAAGGAATACCATTGTAATAGACCGTGTGGAGCGACCGTCTCTTCTGAGAAGTAAAAGGCTTGCTTCTTACGGCGGGGCCAGTATATAACTCAACTCCTGGTCAGTTTTGAGTTAGAAATGGTTTCGACTAATTAGAATGCGCGTGTTTTAATTGCATTCTCACATTTTGTTCATGTCCTTGTTTTGTTAATTGATCCGTAAAAAGGTGTGCTGTGTCCAAACGACAAATAATGGTATATCTCCATGACGACGTGCTTTGATCATTCAAAATGGCGTATCTATTTCTGCGCTCTAATCCCATCACTACCTTTAGAATAAACCAATATGTGTGTTTGATTAATGTATACATTTTGTACTTTTTCCACTGTCCTCCATGCTTTGTCATGCGTACAGTGAAAGTGGTCTTAGTAAATCAAACGAACGTAATGAAAATGTTTAATATAATTTAATTTTAATGAAAGTTTTGAACAAAAAGAAACCGGGTACTTGCGGTGCTATACCTGATGACTTTCTGCGAAACTATGATGCCCTATTTCGGAAAATAGTGCAACCACAGATAAGGGATTGAATCCGTTGTCTGTGGTGCAACCATGGACTTATCATGGGGGTTATTAGATGAGCGTAGCGAAGCGGAGTGAATCTCTCCATGCATCTCGATCGGCGCTTTGTCTGTGTGTGAGTGCGCCAAATTTTGTTCGTCGCGCACAGGTCAAACGGCTTGACGCATTTGGCTGAAATTTTAAGTCAACACCTGTGACCACTAAACTAGATGCTGTTAACATAATCAGCAAAATCCGTCAAGATGCCAACCTACAAAAAATTAATTACTGAACAAAATACCCAATTTTGTTCGTCGCGCACAGGCCAAACGGCTTGACAGATTTGACTAAACTTTCCGGTCAACACCCGTGATTACTAAACTAGATGCAGTTTAACATAATCAGACAAATCCGTCAAGATGCCAACCTACAAAAAATTAATGAGTTATTAGTAAATTATATGATATGCAAAAGATTTGTTTGATTTATTGAAAACAAAATCGCTCATCTGGCAACGCGGAGCTTTTTCCTAGTATTAGTGACTGCGCAATTAGTATTATAAGTCCATGGTGCAACTAGGATCCTGGAATCAGTTTCTCCGTCCGTTTGTCTTGGACAAATGTAAACAAACATGGTCTCTCCATCAGTCAACTATCTACTAAGTTATACTACATGGCACTTCAGTATTAACTAATCACGATCAACATGAACTCCACTTTCCTCTTTTTGCTTGGCAAACAGATGCTGACTTTCGGGAGTTCTTTTACTTTTCACTCAACGTCAGTGAAGGCAACGTGCAAAGTCCACTAATATAGACTCAATCTCTACTTCTAAAAGTAATGTTTTCTCTTTGCTTTTCACGGTGAGAAAAGCCCTACTACGTTTGTACCAGTTTTACATATTGTATGCATGTATTTACGTGTATCCGTGCACATTTAAAGAGTTACTACGTGTGTACCAGTTTTACATAATGTATGCATGTATTTACATGTATCAGTGCACATTTGAAGAGCCCTACTACGTTTGTACCAGTTTTACATAATGTATGCATGTATTTACATGTATCCGTGCACATTTGAAGAGCCCTACTACGTTTGTACCAGTTTTACATAATGTATGCATGTATTTACATGTATCCGTGCACATTTAAAGAGTCCTAGTACGTTTGTACAAGTTTTACATAATGTATGCATGTATTTACATGTATCCGTGCACATTTGAAGAGCCCTTCTACGTTTGTACCAGTTTTACATAATGTATGCATGTATTTACATGTATCCGTGCACATTTGAAGAGCCCTACTACGTTTGTACCAGTTTAACATAATGTATGCATGTATTTACATGTATCCGTGCATATTTGAAGAGTCCTTCTACGTTTGTACCAGTTTTACATAATGTATGCATGTATTTACATGTATCTGTGCACATTTAGTGCCATAAAATAATGCAACAAAATAAAGAAATTGTAAGAATTGTAAAAGGAAATACAGAGACCCGATAACCAGTATTTGTAGGAGGTCTCAGGAAATCAGTTAGGAACCAGCCTGAGGCTTCGACGTTCGATGCGCCACAATAATAGCATTTCGCAGTAAAGTAGGCCCCTCTATATCCCGGCATCGATCACGTGACGCCATGTAATAGATATTGGCTGAATGCACTCACTCTCTATTCTACTTTCACCGAGGAGTTGTCTAGTAGTTCCGAAGAGATTCACGACATCGACATGTACCACGTTGATATATTGACTTCTCACATCATTATAACGTAGACACTCAATTATGCTAACTTAAAACGAATATTTGTTCAAGCTGTTGAATTTGTAGCTTAAAGCTGTATTGATATAGTTTGCATAATGTAAACCAGATAGTTAATAAAAATAAAATTCTATTTTTCTATAGCTGAAATACTGAATAACCTTTAGATAAATCTTTAAGTATGTATGTAGTATGATATATTAGTGTTTCAATGTGTATTTTTGTAGAAGATGACAAATCTGAAATTGTGTATAACGCGATTTTCTAGGCATTGGAAGGCAGACGGAAAATAAGTCAGGTATATTCCCAAATGTGTGTTAAAGTGTGCTCACACTTTAGAAAATGGCCCGTTCACCGTTTCGATTAGGAAGGGTAGTACTACACCATTGATAGAGCCGAGTGGAATAGTTTATGGATGGCACGCTTACCCATATTCGGTTTACAACGATAGGCAGAGATCAGGAGCGAACGGGACAATCTTCTACGTGAGAGATTCTGTCTGTGATGAAGACGTAACATGGTTGCTGGAGGAAGATAGAGATCTCGTAGTTTGCGAGATGTAGGTAGGAAAAGACTCGGCCGAAACGAGAACGTACATCCGTGTTCCGCCGGAATATAATGTCAGTGTCAGTAATGAGTTAACATTAAGAGATGGCTCAGATAAGAATAATTAGAGGTAAAGTAAATGGAAGGAATTATATTATATTCTAATAAGGAGAGAGGGTTTGCGTATGACGAAGAGAAGAAAAGAAAGAGAGGGCTAAAATCTTATGAATATTGTGCTTAATGTCAGTGAATAGAAACTTATATCAAAATTGCATTTGAATCAACTTGTGATTGGTGACCCATATGTCATGGTGTGTGTGTTTGTGTGGCGTTTGTAAAGTTCCAACACACAGCAAAATTCCTCTCAATTCTGGAAGCTAAATAAACTCGTAATTCTGGTCAAGGAAAAGTATCTAATGAAAGTAACCTCGACACATGGGGCGTTATTAGATTACAACAGACGACACGATAAGATGAGGTATTAGCTCAGACAAGTGTACAGTTGTGACCAAGCGGAATGCATGACGGCCAGTTGGACCGCAGAGCCATCATTCATAACACTGGTGGCCGCTCACTTGGTTAGAACAATGCAATATACACAATTGATATCTAATTAAATAATTTAATTTATAATCATATACTCAAATTTATTTTCAATTGGAGAACCTTATTAAGAGTCTGTGGCAGCAGTGCTTGAGAAGTTAAAGTTTTCTGTTTGTATCTTTAAAATAACTTTTAAAATCGCAATTGTGGGAAGATGCACAAGACAGATATGTACGGGGTCTACGGATAACGGAAACAAATATGTGCAACATTTATTACGTTTGGATTAAAGGCGATAACGTTATTGTTGTACTATCGGATATAATCCAACTAGAAGAACTTATTACACCAAGAACTTACAATTACGTTGTATATGTTTTTTAATGTCAACAAAACAAAAGCAGTATCATAGTAAAAAAAAAAAAAGATTTTCCAAATGTTTATGAGTATGTATACGTGTATGTTTATATTTTAACTATAGCACCATGTATACTTTCAATGTGCCTAATTCTCCCTGAGAGCAGTCGCCATTTACCCATGAAGGTCAAAAACGTCCTGTAAAGCCTGCTTACATTACGGTTACAGCTGTTAATTTAACAATAACAATGTTTATGTAACAGTTTCCGCATCACGGACTACGCGTATTGGGGCACACATCTGGTCGCCCTTACACTTATAGCACAGACAATATATTGTGCAATATGTTATCTGTGCTAACGTTAGTAAAAAGATAAATATAATAAATTTATAACATGTACAATTTTTATTACTGTTCAACAAACACACAAAAACAAAACACAAAACATAACAACATTACTTAACAATTACAATTACCAATGTTATGTATGGAAAACGTGTTTAACAATGTTCGTTTTCATTGATTTACTCCTCTTACAACTACTACAACATATTGTATTTCCCGAAGGATACGACATGGAAGTTAACAGCTTATTTCTTTGAATTGCCGCATGCTTATCATTCGGCTACGAGTAGGACGTCTCATCCTTTATCCTGTGAGATCGCAGTGGCACTATCTCGTGGCAAGTGACAGCACCAAAGCTTGCAAGCAACGGGAATATAGACGTGAAGCTTAAGACAGACATCCAAAGCCTAGTCTCGAGAAAATATCAAAGATGCCGAGGGACATAAAACAAAGAAACAGTATAAGCATTGATTTATTATGGGGTCACAATACCATTATTTTTATCTACGCCGACTTTTCAATGAATTGAGCCTATACAAATAAAAAACAATACTTTATGTGTTAAGACTGAATTTTTACCAGACTTGAGGGTAAAAATAGAACCTGCTTCAAATACATGGATATAATACAGTCTCATAATATTCGTACATTGCAGACTCATAGCAGAAAAACATCAAAGTACGGTATTTAAAGCACTAACACTAACACCCACTAACACAGTGCCCAAACACTAATGCCCTAAATTCTGAACACTAAAAAATTGAAACTCGCAAAAACCATAACTCTTTCTACCGAAACTCACACAATAATTTTGAATATTTGCTTAGTTTTCTCATAATTTATCGAATCAACAACAACAAAAAAGAAAACAGCCAAAAGTAAAAACTAACAACAAAAACAAATTTCTGTTCTCGTCGACTAGGCCGCCCCTAAATCAGCCTACATCAGCCGCGTAATTGGTGTCAAATAATCCAAGAAGACGGACCATTTCTGCTCCCGTTCTCTGTGGATCTTTATGTAAGGAAGGGCCACACGCAGAAGATCCTCGCTTTCCCTGAGGAAGAGGACACACAATTAACTGGAGGTGTTTGCAGCTTGAAGATGTTGGCTGAGTATCATAAACTGCCTATTTGTATTAACCGCAGGTGACCGCAGTTAGTATTGTAGTCAGGTTTTTTGATCACTACTTATTATTTATGATAGCACATTGAAAGCGAATAAGAAAACATATAACAACAACATCAAACAATCTGTAGGTTTAAATATTATATAAACATACCAATGATTTTAAACATAAAATTTCTCTTAGTGTCATTTAGCTGATCGTACACCGAATATCTGCAAACTCTCAATATAAATAGATTTGTTTTAAGGCAGGAGAATGAGCTTTTAAATTTAAAATTGTGTTATAGGCACCAAGCCCACTCATTCGTATACTAGACCCAACGTAAGTAGTCGCATACCTACCTCAGATCCTATCTACTGCCCCTTCCATGCACGCTGATTTAACGAAAGTCAAAAGATTGTAACACATTCGTAAAAGTAGTCCTCCGCATAGCAGAATGCAAAGGCCTCATTGGTAACCAATGTAGCCAACTGCAGGTATCAAACCGAAGGTCGTAAATTATCAGTGATGTACCTGTTTCAATTAGATGGTAGGAACGAGAGAAGTAGGAAATCAAGTTGGTACCATTGGACTCTTACCTGGAGAGTGGCATTATCATGAGATGGCGGAGGCTACGCGAATGTAGCACAATATCGGGCATAAAGAACTCGACATACGGCCCCATACGGATCACCTCTAGAGTTTCAAGGTTCCGGCAGCCCTGCAGGAGAGTCATAAACGCTGTCGAATTGACAATGATATCACAAAGTTGTAGGCTTGGGTCATTGGTTCACTTGAAGGAAGGGGGGGGGGGAGGAGTTTCGATAATATATTTTGGCAATTGCTAGGCAGTTCAGAACTTTAATGTCGACAAATCCATGATTTAAGAAGAAATGCAATTACATTTTTCGGATTATGGTTTCGTTTTATTGTAAACTGATATAGACGGATCGAAGGTTGGTATTTGTATAGTGATTTCTCTCTTGTAAGTGGTGTGATATCCAATATATGTTCACTATGAATACGGGCTTAGTCGTAGTGCTATTGTAAATCAGACGATGAGGTGGACTAGATAGATTTTAGCTTATAGAGTTGGCCACGTGCGGAACGCCTGCACGCCGGCAACCAGCAACACACCTTCTCAGCGCTGCTCGGAGGCGGCGGCGGAGCGGGGAACTAACACTAAACGCCTGCACAGAACCGAGCCGGCCACCAGCATAACACATTCTCAGCGCTGCTCGGAGTTGGCGGCGGACCGGGGAACTAACACTAAACGCCTGCACGGAACTGAGCCGGCAACCAGCAACACTCCTTCTCAGCGCTGCTCGGAGCTGGCGGCGGACCGGGGAACTAACACTAAACGCCTGCACGGAACTGAGCCGGCAACCAGCATCACTCCTTCTCAGCGCAGCTCGGAGCTGGCGGCGGACCGGGGAACTAACACTAAACGCCTGCACGGAACTGAGCCGGCAACCAGCATCACTCCTTCTCAGCGCTGCTCGGAGCTGGCGGCGGACCGGGGAACTAACACTAAACGCCTGCACGAAACTGAGCCGGCAACCAGCAACACTCCTTGTCAGCGCTGCTCGGAGCTGGCGGCGGACCGGGGAACTAACACTAAACGCCTGCACGGAACTGAGCCGGCAACCAGCAACACTCCTTGTCAGCGCTGCTTGGAGGCGGCGGCGGACCGGGGAACTAACACGTTACGTTAGTGCTCGAGCGTGTGCGCTCATTTTAACCGCGCTCATTTTCCTTGTCCTAAATAAACTTTTCCCTTTCATTAATGAACACATCGCCATTTACTATTGTATGTATACTATAGACACTAGACAGGGTCATAATAAATCCGATTTAAGTTTAAGCTTGTTTTTTAATGCTATAATAGAGATTATGTTTACAAACACGGAATCTCTATTTGTAAAAGATATTGACAAAAAACTAAATGGCATATATTTTTTATTTTTTATTGATTACACGGTATAAGACAACAATATGTATCGAGTTCCCTGAAACCTTTATAGTCGCGCAGTGGTCAAAAGACCATGCTTTCAAATGAGGAATTACCGAATGATACAAGTTTTCTTGAAAAAGTCGGTAAACAAATTAACTATGGAATGCATTTGCTCTTCACAAAGCTATTTTCAAAAAGTATGTGAGTATGTGGACGGGTGGTATACCGAGATTTATAGGTATCTCTTAGTGCAAGCGACCGCGCGCGAGTGCTCATCGGGTTAATCCAGAGGAGACTGAAAAAAGATATTGTGACGTTTGAGCACAATGTGAGTGATAATAATAATATATGGTAGAGTAACGAGACTAAAGGGAGGAATTCGGTAAAAACGCTTAAAATGTATTTTTTACGAACCTTGCTGAGCGAGTATTAATTTGTTTTGATATTTTATGGATAAAGTTGCGGGGTGGGGGGAAGGGGGGGGGGGGGCGATCACCCTATTGCTATCCCCTCTATCCGCCCTGTCCACAGTATGCTGTAAGATCATGCTCTATAAACTCTTCATTTTTGTTGGAATGCAAGGTTTAATGGGAATAGAAAATTGAAAGGCGGAGATTGGAAATGGAAAAAAAAATGCTTGACATAGAGACTGTCATTATGAACTAAAATTTTACCGATATTTAAATCACGCTGGATGCGGGAACAACCGCAAATATAAGTAGTGGGGGGTAAATTGAAATATCAGCTTGAAATAAATACCAGCTCCGCCGTTAACTAGCGCTCCATTAGAAGACAAACTGTTGGGAAATATTATGTTGGTCTTTGGCTAAGCCCTAGTTGTATGCCTACATAATCTATTCAGTGGCGTAACCAGGGTGTGAGATGACGACAGAAAAGGGGGGGGGGAGATCGCCATGTACAGTATACCTTTCAGTAAAACAGTTTCAGGGATGGCATCACCAGAAAAAGTTAAATATCCCCATCCTCCCTCGTAAATTCGCACCCTGGGCGTAACTATGGTCCAAGTCTGCGGTGCACCGGGATCCCGTGACTTCAACTTCAATGACCGATTTATACTGTCCAGATGAGTTGATGCAGGAGATCTTATCGTTATAATTGGCGAATGCTTAGCTTTAGTCCAGAGAGAAGGACTTTTAGCAGTACTTAGCCCAATATTGAATGAATATCATGCGTAATGTAGTGCCCAGCGGCGACACTGAAGGAAAATGTATGGGTGGGCATTAGGTGGGCTATATAATTTTCAAATGGGGCAAGCTATGTTTTATTAGATAAAAGAGTAGTGCAACACCATTATATGTTTTGTGACAGGAAATGCAATGCTCGCATTTTACGTTTATTGAGGGGGGGGGGTTAGGAGGGGGTACTAACTTTTAGTAACACTTCAAGGTTACTCCGTATCTTCACAAAATATGTAATACAGCTAGGTCATATGAGGTCAAGGAAGACAATCTTTCACCTTTGAATCCTCAAAAAGATCGTGATAATTTATATCAGGTATCTGCTTACAAAAAGGGTTAACTAACTCGGTCTAGTGACCTTACAGTGTTTTTGAGAATGACCTGGGCGATGCGGCCGCGCGGAGTATTCTGGACATTGAGAGGGAGGCTTGAAACACAAACTAATGGAGATTGAATCGTGATTATTATTATCACCGTGGGATTATTTTTCTAGATAGAAAACGTATCGGAATCAACTGGGTGGGCAAGGACGTGGGCAAGATAATTTTCAAGTGGACGAAGGCCCACCCTTACCGCCACTGCCGCCACTGTAGGGAGCATATTAGTGGCTGTAGGGCCGCCACTGCTAGTGCCTGAGGATGAGGGGTAAGGGGGGAAGGGCAATAATTCTTATTTGCACACAGGGAACGGGCCCCGTATTGTTGAGCTAAACCACTGAATCTATTCATTATCTGGCTATAGACCTGTTCGCCAGGTACCTGAGGCCTTGGCCATGCCTAGATAGATACGAGTAGTACTGGCCCTAGAGAGAAGATCCATGTTGACAGCCCTAATAAAACCATCTGTTTTTGTGACGTCGGTCCGAAAAATCCATCCTAAATATATGGTCTAAATGTTTTATAATCAAGTTTCATCAAAATCACTTTTTTATGTTACCTGTTATTGTATCCTTCCAATTATGTAAAACGTACGTATGCTTCAAATAGTATGTATTTATATTTTAAATCAATTTAGTTATGTTGAATTGGCTAGTGCCATGCACGGATTTGTAGGTTAAAAGATGACAAATTTAATGTTTTTTTAATTTTTTAATTTTTCCAATTTGAAAAAAGTACTATTTATTTAATTTTTTAGTTATTGAGGAGCGTTACTGATTCGTTTTGTACTCACTTTTTTCTGTATTCCTTTGCGATATTGATCATGAGCGTAGTACATAATTGTTATTTCATGATTTATCTATAAGTTGAAGTGATTTGCAATACAAATTGTACCTTCTTTCATATTAAATTATCATTCTGAAGTTGCATCGATTTGACAACACAATCACGTTAAATATGGCTAACGTGCGAGGGTGCAGCTGTTCGGAGCACACAGGAAGTGTGAAGGCCTAGCTGCCTGACATCCCACGAAAGTTGGGACAGGTTGTCAGGATGTCAGGCAGCTAGGCCTAGGCGTAGGCCCACTCAATTCAACATAATATAATTGACCCCCTAACCTGTCCCAACTTTCGTGGGATGTCAGGTAGCTAGGCCTTCACACTTCCTGTGTGCTCCGAACAGCTGCACCCTCGCACGTACGCCATATTGCCATATTTAACGTGATTGTGTTGTCAAATCGATGCAACTTCGAAACGATAATTTAATATGAAAGAAGATACTATTTGTATTGAAAATCACTGTAGGTTACAGATTAATCATGAAATAAAGATTAAGTATTACGCACATGATCAATATCGCAAAGGAATACACAAAAAAGTGAGTACGAAACGCGAATCAGCAATTGTCTTCAATTACCAAATTTTTTAGTATTTAGTTTATTACACTTCAAAATAAAAGCATTTCTTAAATGTACCAACTTTATGGTGTTTGATGTTATTTATTTATTTAATTTGAAGAAGATGCAATTTATTTTTGGAGGGTAATAAATTAAATAATATGCCTATAAAATACAAATAATGGCACCTTCTTCAAATTCTATAAATCAAAACATCAAAATCATAAAGTTCTTCATCCTTTACCTACAAATCCCGGCATAGCCTAGGCCTAGGCCTATAAAGTTTCGCACCAGGCCAACATCCTTAGAACTTGTGTGTGTGTACCCATTTATTACACATTTTGTAGTTAGTTCAACCATTGGTTCAACCTTATCCTGCTTTGAATTTGTCATTATTTTGTGTTCATTTCCCTGGACAACATTAGTCGGCCTATTGGCTTACATGAGAGGCTAGGCCCTAGGCCATGACCTAGGCCTAGGCTATGACTGAGAAGTCAACGTTTCAACAAAGTTGCCTACTTTAATGCGCAATATTATAAAAGTGTTTTACCTTGTTCACGTATTTGAACTCCTCTTATTCGTCTAGTAGAGCCTAAATGGCTTATTTATTACATATAAGGCTTAACGACTAAATGTCTGCAATATACTACCGCGAACAGATCACATTCAAGACTTATAAGGGTATTTGGGGAATGAATGTGACTTTGTTTTTTTCAACGAAATTTAACAAAAATCACATTTTTATGTTACCTGTTACTGTATCTTTCCAATTATGTAAGGCGCATGCTTTAAATAGTACGTATTTATGTTTTAAATCAATTTAATTATGTTGAATTGGCTAGAGCCTATGTCTATGAACGCCATTCACCCATAGAGGTAGTGTCTATGCATTCACCATTAGCAGATTAGCAGCATGCACACAGCCTACTGGATGCTACAATCAGCTGTTCTACGATGATTCAGTAGCCAACGTATGAAATGAAACCGAAAAGCGCCCGCAAACTTGAAGAAGGGGTAATTTATTTTTTGGGTATGAATTTATTTTAAAATAATAACCCCTTCTTCAAATTACCCCTTCTTCAAATTTGAAGAAGTGGTAATTTATCGAAAATACTGTGATTATTATACTGTAACTTATGTTTAAGTTGGTGCATCTGCTGATAACAAAGAACCAAAGCACTTATTTTGCTGCAGAGATATTTCTCTTCATCCTAGTGTTGAACAATGGCAAATGGCGTGCATAGGCCTAGGCATAGGCTCTAGCCAATTCAACAGAATTAAATTGATTTAAAACATAAATATGTACTTTTTGAAGCATGCGCCTTACATAATTGGAAAGATACAGTAACAGGTAACATAAAAAAGTGATTTTTGTTAAATTTCGTTGAAAAAAACAAAGTCACATTCATTCCCCAAATACCCTTATAAGGACAAAAGACGAACGACAAAAATCTTACCGTAACCATGGAAACAGAAAACACTTTTCAAACACTTCTTACCGCCACCTGTATTTTGCAGGCAACAAGGCACTGTGTGCTTCAACGTGTGCTGCTCCGCGCGGCGGTTTTGGCAAACACGAAAGAGTAGCAGCCAAAGATATTATAATATTCCCTACGTGGTAGCAGCTGTTCGCTGTGCGTGTAAACAAAATGGCCGTCCCTCGTTCCAGACAAGTCCACTAGCAAACCTGGCGGTGGTATGTGGTACTTACCTGTCTGAATGTAGTGCTCTGTGATTGGACAGCACTGCTACCAGACAACACCTCAAAAACACAACAAACCTACTACCTGGCTGAAGTAAATTCAGGCCGTAGCCCTACAGCCAGACAACCTCGCTCAAAATTGAAGTTAAACAGCTAAAATATCCATATTTGATGTAAATAAATATCATAATTAAGTGCAATAAGTAAAATCATGCTCTCAGCTAACGATTAATTTCGTTTAGGCTCATTAATACGGTGATATTAGTTCTGGAAAGGGTCTTACATGTCACTGTATTGTATTGTATTCTTTATTCTTTATTAGTTTAGTTTGGAGCTCTTTCACTCAGTTACAAAACATTTGACATAAATTTCTCACTAAATTAGTATAAAGTAATTATTAGAACCATTGATTAAGGAAGGGAGAAGCCCTTTTACAATCAATGTTTACAATCATAATAATAACAATATTTTTTATTTTTTATGTTACTTAAATACTACTAAATTTGTTTTTTATAATCATATCTCTAAATGTATTACAGTTTTTTGGCATGGGATTTAAAATTACTTCTTGAAGACCATTCCACTGTTTAATAGCAGATCCCAGAAAAGAATGTTTACCCACATCTGTGTGGTATCTTCTTACAAACAGCTTTTCAGTGTGATCGTTTTTCCCCTTGAATGTGGCTTTCTCTACCTTACTGTTAATTTCTCTCCATGCCGAATGTCCTGAGATGGTTTTATACAATGCACATAATCTAGTAATTTCTCTTCGCTCTTCTAGAGATCGCCACCCCAGTTCCTCTATCATCTCTGTAGGGCTATGACGCCTACCATATTTACATAGAACTCTTCTTGCAGCTTTTCTTTGCACATTTTCTATCTTGTCCCTCTGAGTTGTAGTATGCGGAGCCCATACTGAACTTGCATACTCAAGAGTTGGCCTCACTATTTCTTTATATGCCTTTTCTCGCACCTTGTTACTTGTGCCTCTTAAGTTACGCATAACAAAATTGAGTGCTCTATATCCCTTTGCTACTACCTCAGCTACATGATCACCCCAAGACAGTTTTGAATCTAAAGTTAATCCCAAATATTTTCCGGTGTCTTGGTACTCAAGGCTAGTCCCATTTATTACATATTTGAATTGATAAGTGTTTTGTTTGAGTGTAAATTTCATCAATTGGCTCTTAGCTGCATTTAGACCCATTTCATTTTTCCTAACCCACTCAAGAATCATATCTATGGAACAGAAGGCAATCATTAATATTAAGAATTGTCATATAAATTATGCAGTCGTCGGCAAATAACCTTATTTTTATTTTTATATCAAGGCCATCTCCAATATCATTAATAAAAATAATGAATAATAATGGCCCTAGGACACTGCCTTGTGGAACTCCGGATGAAACATTCACTTCCTCTGAGAATTTATCCCCAACCTTGACCATTTGGATACGACCAGTTAACCACTCATCTATCCATTTAATGACTCTTTCATCAATATTTAATTTGTTAACTTTATCCATGAGAATATGATGAGGTACCATATCGAATGCCGTTGAGAAATCAAGCATTAATGCATCTACTTCCCCCCTTTTATCAACTACCTCTGCAAGGTCTTGAATTAAGCTAACTAATTGAGACTCACAAGAGTAGCCTTGTCTAAAACCATGCTGAGTTTTCATCAGCCCATCAGTTTCCTTAAGACAATGTCTAGTGTATTTTGCTACTAAGGTTTCAAATATCTTACAAATACTGCTTGTCATGCTGATTGGCCTATAGTTAGCAGGGGTATGCTTGTTTCCGCCTTTTGGTACGGGCATTACCCAGGCAGTTTTCCAGTCTAGTGGTACTTGGGTGTTGTTAATAGAAATTTGGAACAGAAACTGTAAATACGGGGTAATTGAGTGTGCTGCAATTTTGAGGAAATCGTTTGTTATTCCGTCTAGGCCTGCTGCTTTCTTACTTTTTAATACCTGTATTACATCACCTATGCTCTTCTGACTAAATGTAAACCTACTATTTTTTTCATCACACTTCAAAATACCGTTTCTGTCATAAATTTCCTTCTCACCAAAAATGCTTGCATAGTGTTCATTCAGAGCATTAGCTTTGTCCTTGTCCTCCGTAATAACCCTATTGTCAAGCCCTACAGCTCGACAAAAGTGAGGTTAAACAGCTGAAATGTCCACGATTGATGTAAATAAACATCATAAACATAAACATAATCCAGAAATAGTTGCAAGCTCTCCTTGCGCGCGGCGGCTTCGTAAGTGGGCGAGCAACGATCGCATGGCTTTGGCCGCTCGTTCTGAAGACCATCTCGAGACTCCACTCGTGTTCTCTAACGAAAATGAAGGCATCAAGATCCTCAGCCTACTGTGGAGCTCCAACTCGGATGATTTCTCTTTTCTCACCGTACCTTTCCAAGGAACTGTCACTAAACGTACGGCATTGTCCTACATCGCACGCATCTTCGATCCCCTGGGGTTTCTCACACCCTTCGTTTGCTCAATGAAGATCTTCCTCCAACAACTATGGCTGTCCCAGGTGCAGTGGGATGATGCGCTTCCCGATCATCTCTCTCACAACTGGCTCTCGGCAGTTGCTGAAGTTCCGCCCTTGCCAACTTTCATGTCCCTCGCGCCTTCCCTCGTGTTGGCCACTCTCATAGTGTCGTCGGCTTCTGCGACGCCTCCGAGAAAGCCTACGCAGCTGTGCTGTATCTGCAATCACAGACCAGCCCTTCCACCTGTGAAGTTCGTCTCGTGCGCGCGAAAAGCAAGGTCGCCCCAGTTAAACCCCTGACTATTCCGAAACTGGAACTATCGGCTGCTCTCCTGCTCACTCGTTTGCTACGTGACACCTTGCCCTCGCTGCTCCCCCTCGTCTCAAGCTCTGTTCATCTCTTCACCGACTCACGAATCGTGCTTGCCTGGCTGTCCACTCCCCCTCATCGCCTCAAGACCTTTCTCTACTCGAAGTACAATAACTCGAGGCATTGTCAAGTAAACCCCTACCTACGTTATCCCATTAGATAAATATAATTAGTAAGGTTTAGGAATTTAGGTTTTGTACCTTTCTGACATGCTTCAATTGGATGTAAGTTACGGTAAAAGGCTGCTCAGAACTAACTATGCCGATATTGAGTTAATTGTGAAATGTAGCTTACAAGTGAGCATTGAACTTTAGGCCTATAGCAGCATATTATGCAAAGTATGTTCGGAACATCTTGGAAATCCAGCCTATTGGTGATTAATAGTAGGGCCTTCAGGGATGTGGTAAGCAACAACATGTTTGTGTAAGACAAAAGTTGATTTATTTTATGTATGTATGACATGGTAACACAATAAAGTAGACAAATCAGGACAGTGCATTAGTTCCACACGCCTATTGTTCAAATAATTGTAACAAACAGATATCCTGTCTGCATCTTATATAACGAGTGGCTCGTCAAAGTTGCCACAAAGATCATTTGTGACAGTACTGGGAGTAGGTTCAAGGGAATGACTTTTTGTAGTAAACGAAACTTCTTTATCCGGCCAATGGCCCTCTCCACATGAATACGAGTCGATGCATTCTTTTTTGTAGTATTCACCTCTTCTTGAGATAAACGATTGCGCTTTCTCAGAAATGGGGGGAAATTTACAGAGCATCCAATGGTGAAACCTCTATCAGCTAATATTACATCCCCTCTCTCTAGTTTACCTAACAAACCAGATTGTATAACAATTTCCCTGTCACTAATACTACCCTCAAATGAATGATGATGATTTCCTTTTAATATTATCCACGGTAAAACCAACGCGGGAACAAGCTTTAACCCATGTCGCACCTTCTTCATGCAGATAGTGGGCTTTGGAAACGGAATGAAATACACGTTTTTCATATATTCATTGTGTTTATATCTTGAGTCTGAGTTACAAACGTCGTAACTACAATGTTTTGTAGGCATCTTGAAGATTTGCAATGTATTAACCGCGATAAAAAGAGCAAAACATCCCAAACAAACCAAAACAACACTCACTAGCGAAGCAAGGGAGAACTGTCTAATGTTTGTACCCCCACCCCACGCCCACTTGTCTGACAACGCGAGCGCTAGTAGAGCGATCTAGCGGTTCTCTGGTGAACCACAAACCTATGACGCAGATTATCGCTAGGCCTATGGTCGGTACTGTAAACAATGCTGTAAACTAAATGGCCATTGGTATAGCCAACCCAAGGTCGGTACAACAATTCAACTAACCTGTTTTACCAACCTACGGCGCAATAATAACAGGGTTGTATAGGGTTACATTATGTAACCCTATAATAATATAATTAATAATTATGTAACTTACATATTATGTTATAAACAAAGATGTACTTGATCTTAGATGTACCGAAATTTAGGTATACATACACTTCCTATCGCATTGCATCAACATAAAATGCAGCCGTAAATTTACAATTAACGCTATTTCAAAAGCTCGGCTTGGCTCGAAAATCAAGCTTTTTTTCTCATACTCGGCTCGGCCCGGCTCGACTTAAAAATCGTAGGCTCGCACACCCCTATATGATATGCAAAAGATTTGTTTGATTTATTAAAAAAAAAAAAACGCTCATCTGGCAACGCGGAGCGTTTTCTTAGTAAAAAAAACAAAAACCGCTCATCTGGCAACGCAGAGCGTTGCCAGATGCGAGTTATCATTAGATGAGCGTAGCGAAGCGGAGTGAATCTCTCCATACAACTCGATCGGCGCTTTGTCTGTGTGTGTGTGGTAAACTTGCATGGTTCTTATAGTGCTGTTCACAATACAATCGTAATGTAATGATTTAGCATGAGAAAATGTACGATTGTGATCCCAATCCCGATTACAATCACGATGCCGACAATTGATGACTTCAGGTGGGAGGAGCTTGCGGCTAGCTCTAGCTGACTTGGGACAAGTGAGGATAAGTCCGTACTATCTGCGCGTATTCTCACGCACACCACACGAAACTAATCTTGATCTAGCCTTTATATTATTCATTTCTAAGGTATAACCCATATGAAAGCATATTTAAACTGCATCTTAACAGTTGTTATGATGGTTTCGAAATTGTAGACACAGCAGTTAACTTAAGTTAACTATTGTTCTATGAATTCACGCATCAAACATGACAGAATTCGACATAACAAATTTTGCCTTATCCACTTCAATTAGCAAAAAGCTAATCATCAGATTTTGATGAGAGTTGGTTTAAAATACGTAGGCAACCTGTTAGACTAGAAATAAACTGACAGAAAGTGCCCCGGACGAAAATTTACAGCATGCACCAATATGCAGGTTGCATCGTTTTTAGGGTGGTGTCACACTATGCGTTGCTAACGGTCCTGCAAGAGCGGAACGCTTTTACGGGATGGTGACAGCACACGCGTTTAAATGCGATGTGTCACACTTGTGCGTTGCCAACGCGCCCAACGGATGCTACCGCAGCATGCTGCCGCGTAGACAGATGAGCGAACAGCGGGATTTGAGCGACAACACACGTAGTTAGGTGCAAGGTGTCACACTGTGCGGTTGTAACGGAGCGTTAGCTAGTTGTTAGTACTGTTTTCCACAATGTTTGATGTGGACAAGTTCATTTCATTTCTTGTTTACTTTTCGTTAAATATATTTGTATCCATTTTTTGTAACCTTTCTTTCTGTGTTTTCAGTTTTTGTGTAATGAGGTATATTTTTTACTTACGTACTGTCACTATAGTTTAGTCGTTTGAATTGCATGTTTATGTTTAAGCCACAGTTAAGCCTGTATAAGTGCTTTGTGGCTTTTTATATAGATGAACCATTGTTATGTTAATTTGTATAATTTATAATCGAATAAGAAAACTTATTACTATTACTATTATTATTATTATTATTATTATTATTATTATTATTTACTTATTATATACTTATTATTTATTATTATTATATACTTTCCCACAAGAGAGGAGTATAGTTTAGGTAACCTATCGAGTACTTGTATAGATCATTCCTATGTACGCTCAAACTCATATGTAAACATCAAGTCTGCTGTATTTACTACTAAGATTTCAGATCACTTTATGATTTTAGTGTCGGTAGGGTTTAAGATCAGAAATGAGATAGACATAAAGGAAACTCGAATGTGTATAAATGAAAGGGTTCTTTTAATTAAAATTAAATTTTAATTAAAATTAACGAAAATTCAGCTCTTTACGACAAACTGTGCAGGGAGTTCGACTGTTGCTACAATAATTCACGTTATATAAGTCAATCAGGAAATAATAAAAAGAGGGTGCAAAGGCAATGGATTACAAACGATTTAATAAATTTAACAAAACAGAGGGATAAATTGTTTCGCCGGTGGAAAGACTGTGGGGGTTTGAACCCATTAAAGAATGTATATAGGAAGCAATACACGGATTTCAGGAACTACGTAAATAGACGGTTGGTAATTGCAAAACAAACATATTTCCGTCAATGCTTAAATAATAGCAACGGTATTAAAGAGGTGTGGCAAACTATTAATCGTATCACAGGTCGTAAAGTTAAGGATTCAGTTGACGCGGTTGTCAACAAGTATCTAGGGAAAATGCATACCCATGAGGTCATCGCTAATAGTTTTGCTGACAGCTTTTCAAGTGATGTGGATAGTATTCGTCATAAGTGCGACTTGAGCTACGCACAACAAGTTATGACAGATACTGCCACACAATCCATGTGGTTGCCCCCGGTAAGTGTACAGAAAGTAAATAAAATAATTTCGGATATAAACGTAAATAAGCAGCCTGGCTTCGACGGCATAAGAGCTATTGATATCAAGAATATGAGAATAGAATTGAGTCCTGTTATTGCGCATTAAATAAATCTATCAATAAGAGATGGTTGTGTACCGGAAAAGATGAAAGTATCAGTTGTGAGACCGGTATATAAAAAAGGTGACCACATGAATTTTTCAAATTATCGTCCTATTGCATTGCTGTCTGTTGTAGAGAAGATAATGGAGCGTTACATATCTGATTGTCTGACCAACTATTTAAGAAATTTTAACATTATCAGTGAGCATCAACATGGGTTTCAAAAGGGAAAAAGCACTCAGGAGCTTCTATTGCAGTTTTCAGATTTGATAAATACTAGTCTAGATAATAATCTTCATGTTATTGCAACGTTTGTTGATTTCTCAAAAGCGTTTGATACGCTTAATCATATAATAAGCTGTTAGATTGTTTAGAGCACATAGGCGTACGTGGTAAAGTTCTAGACTGGTTTCGAAGCTATTTAAAAGATTGAATATATTTGGTTAAAATAGGTGACACGTATAGTAAATCAGGTAAAGTTATTTCAGGCGTACCACAAGGGTCAATTCTTGGCCCTCAGTTCTATATTATCTATGTTAACGTTATTCATAAATATATAATTAATTGTCTATTTTACTTATACGCTGATGACTTCGTACTATTGGCTATACATAAAGAGTTGCGCGTTGCAATAGAAAATATGAATGTGGATTTTAGAAATTTACAATGTTGGACTCATGATAAGGAATTAGTAATCAATGTTTTAAAAACTAAATCGGTTCATATGTGCACTCCATTAAATTCTGACAGAAATACGGCAATAAAATTAATTTTCCATGACACTGATTGTATACATAAACGAGACGCAAATCTAGTTTGTGGGTGTACGCAGCAAATAGAATCTGTGGATCACCATTTGGGAGCGGTTATTGATAGAGATTTTTCATGGAAGCCGCATATCGATTACATTTCTTCAAAACTTCGTTCTTGTGCATATCAGTTATATAAATTAAAATCAGTCGTATCTGATAATCTCTTAAGATTAGTTTACATTGCATTAGCTGAATCGGTAATCTCTTACGCTTTGCTCTCATGGGGTAATGCATCTGCGTACCACATTGATGTGTTAGTTAGGTTGCAAAATTCAATTATCAAAATAGTTTGCCCTAAGCATATATTAAATCATACAAGTGAAATGCATGAAATTTATAGACATTGTTATTTATTGCCTCTAAAAGAGCTATTTAATTATCGTATGGTGCTAAAATATTATTTTGAGAGTATATATAAATTGGTACGCATTCATTCACAAGCCACAAGATCTTTAAGTCAAGGTATGTTAGAGGTTCCAATTACAAGAAACAAACATGGGAAACGTTGCCTTAAATATTTGGTACCAAAATTGTTTAATTCTCTGCCTAATCACGTCAAGTCATTAGAAAAGATATCCTTGGTAAAGACAACATTAAAATCACACTACCTTGAAAATATTTCATTATGTCTATCTTAGGATCTTAGTCGGTTTCCGGCTCGTTCTAAATCTTGATGTATTTATTGTCTTATATCGTTTCCATAATTTTTGCTAAATTTACTACTATATAGTTACGTTATGTTGTATTTTGTCTAGGATTAAGTTTGTAATTTTAATTTATATTGTGCCTTCCGCTAAAACATACTTCTTGTATAATATAGACCCACTGATAAGCCTTGTTTGGCTTAGTGGGGCATATGTATGCTATTTTTTGTTGTATGTTGGTTCACTTGAAAATAATAAAAAAAAAAAAAAAAAAAATATTATTATTTTTGTTATTATTATTATTATTATTTTTATTTATTTTATTTTAAAATGGAACATTTCCCAATTTTTTTCAGAACAGATAAAACTTATTCTAAACATGGTTAAATTTAAATTTAATTCGTGTTTTTATGAGCACAACGCTAAGTGCCCCCTTGCCACCCCTGCGGACACCCATGCACAGAGCCATGTGTTCTCACTTAATTTTATCTGCCATTCTTCGGATTTTAATCAACGTGCTATCCTGCTACCGCAGTATAGTGTGACAGGTAGAGGCCATCCGCTTTAAGCGCAGCTCATCGGACCATCGTTTGGACCCTTCAACTACACTTGCATATTGGTGCATGCTGTGAATTTTCGTTTGGGGAGCTTTCTATCAAGAACATTTATTTATTTCTAGTCTAACAGGTTGCCTTTGGACTCCCGTCCAAAACCGGTGATTAGTTTTTCGCCAATTCAAGTGGATAAAGCCAAACTCGTATTGTCGACTTTTCCGTTTTCGATGCGTGATTTCTTATAAATACGTAGTAAACTACTGTGTCTATAGTTTTGAAACCATCATGACAACAACTGCTAAAATGCGGCCTAAATATGCTTTCATATATATGGGTTATACTTAAAAAATGAATAACAGCTAGATCGAGATTAGTGTCGAGTGGTATACGCGAGAATTCGTAACTATCAGGGAATGTTGACTCACTTTCGGCGCCATGTTGCTGTGTGACGTCAGGGGGCGGGTACAACGCAAGTCGTCCATTGTGGTTGGGGCTTAGGCTTCTCGTGCTTTGGTAAGCCCTAGGCTACAGACTGAATAAAATATTTTATTCATTAGAGTAGTATTTTGATTACAATTCATAATTAGTAATAAAATTAATTATTTATAAAAAAACATAGATTATAATATAAGTCACGACTTAGAGCATTCAATGTGTAGGGCTTACTAAACTACAGTGCGCTGTTGATTCAGATTTTCGATTTTGAAGCCCATTCTTGTGATATAATTTAAAAATGAAAATGTTGTGCGGTTTTTGACGTAGAGGTATCCTTCCCTGTTAACGTTCCATTGCTTTTTCGGTCATGGCTAAAACACCTGAAGAAAATTGGGCCGGCATTGCTCGAGACCGCACGGGGATTTCAAACTGAACATGCTGTAGAATGTTCATTAAGATATTAAAGTGTGGTTAAGTAATTCCAAATGGAAGATGGAGACATTGTAACTACATTGACAACTCAAGCAGGTGCAGAAAGGTAAATAATGTAATAATAATTAGGGCTGCCCAACGATAAAAAAAATCATATCGATATCGCGGGACGAAATATCGATATCGCGTCGCGATATCGAAGTTTTCAAGTGACGTATCGATATGGGCGATATCGCCACATCGAAACTTTTCTCGTCTGTTTTTAGGATTTACAGGCCAGCTAGAGGTCATTTTCTTTAAACAATATTACGTAAAGAAATATTTTAGCTTTGAAATGTCTTACTATGTGTGTCAATTTGTTTGTTGTACTATTCAAATTGTAAAATATCCACACAAAACGGCGATGGTGTGGTTGGCGTGACGTGATACGTAATCGGTTTTTTGTATCAATTAGCTTATTAGGCACAAGTTCGATATCGCGATATGTACGATATATTAATTCTATATCGATATCGAATTATTGATCTATTATCGATATTGTATCGAATTATCGATATCATTGGGCAGCCCTAATAATAATAATGTAATGCATATCCAAGGCCCCACCATTTTAAAAACACCGCCTTCTATCATAACCGCAGCGTCCCATAGCCAAGAGAGACCGAGGTACAATTATAAATCCATGGACCGACAAGCCCAAGCGTCGACCAAACTTGGTCAAGCCCGGTGTTCTAATGGAATGCCACCAAGCATGATGAGATGGATGTGGTTGAGGGGAGGTGTGGGGAGTTATATTGAAACTATAACAGTGAACGGATGATGGTTTACTCTTTTAATACATCATTATTTGCTTCATAATCAAACAAGTCATGAGTATCAATGAAGTGAAGAGTGGTGATTGGAAATAAAATACATATTCCAGATAGTTACTTAATTACTAGAGCAAGGAACAAGTTTCATTTTATGAAATTATTACACAATTTGGCTTTAAGTGACTCAATCAATTACAATTAAGCCCAGTGCACACAAAGCCAGAAGGTTTCGAAATAGTCATAAGGTATTGTAATAGCCGCAAGGATTTGTTATAAGATCAAAGTCGTCAAAGAATATACAAAGAAGACAACATTGCATTTGTTGAGGGCCTTGGCTCTTTTCCCGTCTGTCACATCCCTGGTTTCCAGCCGTGGTCCGGACATCAGTGTGGTAAATGTTTTGACTAATGACTAATGTCTTGACTTCCGTTGCTATCATCTCATTGGCGTGTTATAAGTGATGTTTCAACGCATGATTGATCCGTCGTAAGGTTTATGTTATTGCAATAACACAGTTGAGAAATCTTGACTCTCTTGTGACAGTCTTATTGCAATGACGAGAGGTTGTGAACCCTTGTACGTAATCGCTATATCCCAACACGGCTTGAAACTAAACCTAAACCTTGTGATATTCTTACAACTTGGTGTGCACCGGGCTTTAACGAGCTGAAACTAGATAGTAAGAAGTACCACACTCTAAAGACAGAAATACTTTAAATAAGAAGTAACAGGTTCACAACGTTGTCTAGTTACTTATTTCAGTAGTAAAACCAGCACTCAAATCATGTACTGTACTTACTGTCACTGACTACAACAACATATCCAGTACCACAGTTTTTTATTTGCTCTGTACCAAGTGTTCTTTTCTGGCTCTTCTGATTGGTTTGTCACAAGATGTATCATGGGAATTGTTAAAATAAGAAATGTCTTACGACAGCCGTGTGTGACAGCTGTGAACTGCAGTGTTGTTCCTTTTTATGCATCTTCTAATCCTATTTCACTAACTAGAACAGGTCTTATTTGAGCAATTTCAATTGAATGTAAACCACACTTATGGCTATGTACCTTAGGTATATTTGTAAATCGTTAGAATAATCAATATAAAAATGTAATAATCAATATTTTGCACATGATAGTGCCACAGCACACAAGTTATACATATTAAGCATCATCCTTAGTTGGAACATGTATGTACGACTTGTGTATTACTGTTAAGGCTTCCTGTTCATTCATGCTGAACCGGTCCATGAACAATTTTGTACACAAATCGGGAACAAGTACTCTTGTAATATACCTAAAGTGTGTGATTCTGTCATGAAGATTAAGACAGTATTTTGCTCGGCACAGTGCTGAAAGATGGGTCACCTGCGTCGTGGAGTAAGGACATAAGATCAGCTCAAAATACAGACTCTCATTTAACATGCCTCCACTTTGGTAGTAGTCACGCCGTTTGGAGCGACGAATCCCTTGGTTGATTTCCTCCAGGTAATAAATATTATCCTTGAACATTTGTTCCAGGTCATCCGAACTCAAGTCTTCCATTGTAAATTTCTTGGCATTACTCACCTCAGGCACCACAGACTTCACACTCGCACACGTGCAGTTTCCTCCATCTTGTGTACATTTTCCTGACACGCAAGACCGTAACCGGAGAGATCTGCGTACAGCCCGAGAATTCTCTCCGGTCGAGGTGTGATCTACCTCAGATTCGGAGGAGTCGTTCGGTGCTTTCCTCCTTTTCCTCTTTTCTTTTTCTGTAACGGTCTCCAAAATCAATGTTTCAGTGCCCGTCTTTTCTGATTTAACTTTGTTTGAATGGGAATGTTTAAAATAACGAGTTTTGTTTATTCCGTTTTGTTCAGTTTTGTCCAAACCAAGTAATTCAAGCTTTTCTTGGCGATTTCTTCCCTTACGAGAAGGAAGGGATACTTGTTTTTTGCTTTCTTCGTCAGTTTTTTTTGGGGTTTGTCTTCCTTTTTTATTTTTTCCTGGAGGAAAATCACTATCTTCTTCACTCCATTTGGCATGCATTGTTTTCAAACGTTTCCCCTTGCTACCAGATGATTCTCCACAATATTTACTGAGGCTAGATGAATTCACACCTGGTAGCAGCACCACTGTATTGTCAGTCGTTTCACTAGATGTTTCTCCAACGTTATTCTGAATCCTTGCTGTGTTTGTGTATTTCAACTTCTTTTCTTTACTAAGCAATGTTTTTTCTATTCTTGAAACCCTGTTTGCAGTGTTTATATTACTGTCACTGGCTTTACCACTTTTTTGTTTCTTCATCCATCCGGTGGGATCTTGCTTTGTACTACGAGCAGGTGTTGTAAGTGGTGGACTTGATTGCTGTTCCACCATTGTAGTTCCGTATGATGAGTCCAAACCATGATCACTTTCATAAGACATTTCCAAAGGGCTAAATTCATCTTTCTTCTTGTGTGCAAGCCTACTGGATTTCAATTGGAAACCTTTTTTTGAGTTCAATTTAGAATATGTATTTTTATTATTATCTCTTGCACCAGAAGAGCCAGCAATATCAGACGCCCCATCAGAACAGTCTAATGTTTCACTTGTAACACCAGAATAACTGTTCCCAAACTTACGGTTTTGTCCAAACACAGACTTGTCCAACCTGCTATTAACAGCCGTTTCATCATGACACCTACAGGCGACTGCTTTCTTCTTTATCCGCCTAGAAATGCCCTTCTTAACATTCTTGTCTTCAGTCACATTCAAAGTTCTCTCCTGGGTGTCACTGTTTGCAGTGTTTATATTACTGTCACTGGCTTTACCACTTTCTTGTTTCTTCATCCGTCCGGTGGGATCTTGCTTTGTACTACGAGCAGGTGTTGTAAGTGGTGGACTTGATTGCTGTTCCACCATTGTAGTTCCGTATGATGAGTCCAAACCATGACCACTTTCATAAGACATTTCCAAAGGGCTAAATTCATCTTTATTCTTGTGTGCAAGCCTACTGGATTTCAATTGGAAACCTTTTTTTGAGTTCAATTTAGAATATGTATTTTTATTATTATCTCTTGCACCAGAAGAGCCAGCAATATCAGACGCCCCATCAGAACAGTCTAATGTTTCACTTGTAACACCAGAATTACTGTTCCCAAACTTAAGGTTTTGTCCAAACACAGACTTGTTTAACCTGCTATTAACAGCCGTTTCATCATGACACCTACAGCCGCCTGCTTTCTTCTTTATCCGCCTAGAAATGCCCTTCTTAACATTCTTGTCTTCAGTCACATTCAAAGTTCTCTCCTGGGTGTCACTGTTTGCAGTGTTTATATTACTGTCACTGGCTTTACCACTTTCTTGTTTCTTCATCCGTCCGGTGGGATCTTGCTTTGTTCTACGAGCAGGTGTTGTAAGTGGTGGACTTGATTGCTGTTCCACCATTGTAGTTCCGTATGATGAGTCCAAACCATGACCACTTTCATAAGACATTTCCAAAGGGCTAAATTCATCTTTCTTCTTGTGTGCAAGCCTACTGGATTTCAATTGGAAACCTTTTTTTGAGTTCAATTTAGAATATGTATTTTTATTATTATCTCTTGCACCAGAAGAGCCAGCAATATCAGACGCCCCATCAGAACAGTCTAATGTTTCACTTGTAGCACCAGAATTACTGTTCCCAAACTTAAGGTTTTGTCCAAACACAGACTTGTCCAACCTGCTACTAACAGCCGTTTCATCATGACACCTACAGCCGCCTGCTTTCTTCTTTATCCGCCTAGAAATGCCCTTCTTAACATTCTTGTCTTCAGTCACATTCAAAGTTCTCTCCTGGGTGTCACTGTTTGCAGTGTTTATATTACTGTCACTGGCTTTACCACTTTCTTGTTTCTTCATCCGTCCGGTGGGATCTTGCTTTGTACTACGAGCAGGTGTTGTAAGTGGTGGACTTGATTGCTGTTCCACCATTGTAGTTCCGTATGATGAGTCCAAACCATGACCACTTTCATAAGACATTTCCAAAGGGCTAAATTCATCTTTCTTCTTGTGTGCAAGCCTACTGGATTTCAATTGGAAACCTTTTTTTGAGTTCAATTTAGAATATGTATTTTTATTATTATCTCTTGCACCAGAAGAGCCAGCAATATCAGACGCCCCATCAGAACAGTCTAATGTTTCACTTGTAGCACCAGAATTACTGTTCCCAAACTTAAGGTTTTGTCCAAACACAGACTTGTCCAACCTGCTATTAACAGCCGTTTCATCATGACACCTACAGCCGCCTGCTTTCTTCTTTATCCGCCTAGAAATGCCCTTCTTAACATTCTTGTCTTCAGTCACATTCAAAGTTCTCTCCTGGGTGTCACTGTTTGCAGTGTTTATATTACTGTCACTGGCTTTACCACTTTCTTGTTTCTTCATCCGTCCGGTGGGATCTTGCTTTGTACTACGAGCAGGTGTTGTAAGTGGTGGACTTGATTGCTGTTCCACCATTGTAGTTCCGTATGATGAGTCCAAACCATGATCACTTTCATAAGACATTTCCAAAGGGCTAAATTCATCTTTCTTCATGTGTGCAAGCCTACTGGATTTAAATTGGAAACCTTTTTTTGAGTTCAATTTAGAATATGAATTTTTATTATAATCTCTTGCACCAGAAGAGCCAGCAATATCAGACGCCTCATCAGAACAGTCTAATGTTTCACTTGTAGCACCAGAATTACTGTTCCCAAACTTAAGGTTTTGTCCAAACACAGACTTGTCCAACCTGCTATTAACAGCCGTTTCATCATGACACCTACAGCCGCCTGCTTTCTTCTTTATCCGCCTAGAAATGCCCTTCTTAACATTCTTGTCTTCAGTCACATTCAAAGTTCTCTCCTGGGTGTCACTTAACTGAGACGATGTGAATGATCCGCTGGGACTTGACAATTCACGTGGGCTACAACTTCGCATTAACATAGCATGGATGGACGGAGATTTTTGCACAATTTTGCCCCTGGAAATTCTCGAAGGTTCATAACATCTACTGTGCCCGAGTTTAACTGAATATGCTGTAGATTCGGCAGAACAAAGTGAAGGTTCACAAATCAAGGACCTTGAAGTGCCTCGATGGTCGGCATTCTTCGTGGTTTTATCGAATTCGAATCCCTCTTGAGTTGGAACACCGCTCCCTGCTAACAGAAGCGGTGCACCTGGAGACTCAAACATAGCTTGGGTATAACTTAAGTCACTTTCGTAGACATTCATTCTGGATTCAGCACCAGTGTATTTAGACACTTTAGATTATGAAACATATTGTGAAGAGTAGTTTAAGTTTTCAGGGGAGTCGGCTTCATAGTCAATTGCACAACTTACACACTTACACTTTAACACTTTTGTCATATTGTCTCTTTGGTCTCTGCATACAAACTTCTCTAGTGACTTGTGAAGGCTCTAAGTGTTCACAATCAGCATCAAATTCACTCCTAAAATGCAGATTTGTAGCAGAAGATGCAGCCGATTTACTTCCTACATCAACATATTTGGATATCAAACGGTTTGAATAGGAAATTGATACATCTGAGTTACTTTCAGCTAATGCACGCAACTCTTGTTCTGACGAGTCTGATTTACTGATGAAGGAATAATCGGTGTCCTCATCACTCTCAAGAATAATAGCTGGAGGTGCATGTTTGTTGGACTCGAGATGCAATGGCCCACAATTGGTACAACTAGAACGAAAGCAGAAGAAAAGAAAATTATATTTTTTCCCCATTGAATGAATTCTTGAATGCTATGTATGTAATACATTAGCCCAATACTTGTCTATTGACAGAGGAGAGTCCAATTCTTCATTTAATCTTTTGCACATGTATAAGTTCCATTCTGTCTTTATAGTAGGGATGACATCGGGTACCCAGCTCCAAATATTACCCGGAGCCGTTTTTCGTGTCCAAGTAATTTTGTATTCCGTTTTTAGGCTAAATTTACGCGCCAGTATTGCTGCGGTCAATTCTGGTGGAGCCAGCAGGTACGGCGTGCGCCGACTCATCCCCCACCCTTCCACAACACGTGCCTCGGCGGGGAACAGAATAGACGCGAGCCACAGCTGCCACTAGCATGTAAGGATAGGGACTTCACACGAGCAATTGTCTTACCTGGGTGCCACTGCTGCCACTAGCATGTAAGGATAGGGACTTCACACGAGCAATTGTCTTACCTGGGTGCCACAGCTGCCACTAGCATGTAAGGATAGGGACTTCAAACGAGCAAATGTCTTACCTGGGTGCCACAGCTGCCACTAGCATGTAAGGATAGGGACTTCACATGAGCAATTGTCTTACCTGGGTGCCACAGCTGCCACTAGCATGTAAGGATAGGGACTTCACACGAGCAATTGTCTTACCTGGGTGCCACAGCTGCCACTAGCATGTAAGGATAGGGACTTCACACGAGCAATTGTCTTACCTGTGTGCCACAGCTGCCACTAGCATGTAAAGATAGGGACTTCACACGAGCAATTGTCTTACCTGGGTGCCACAGCTGCCACTAGCATGTAAGGATAGGGACTTCACACGAGCAATTGTCTTACCTAGGTGCCACAGCTGCTACTAGCATGTAAGGATAGGGACTTCACACGAGCAATTGTCTTACCTGGGTGCCACAGCTGCCACTAGCATGTAAGGATAGGGACTTCACAAGAGCAATTGTCTTACCTGGGTGCCACAGCTGCCACTAGCATGTAAGGATAGGGACTTCACACGAGCAATTGTCTTATCTGGGTGCCACGGCTGCTACTAGCAATGTAAGGATAGGGACTCGGCAACAACCAATCAGCTTCTGAAACAAAAAACATCGTTAAAAATAGCTATATCAGTAGGCCAATATATGCTATGTACACGAACAAACATACAATTGCCTTCATGCGTTATTTATAATCATAGATGACATTCAATCCTCATGTGCAATTAGCCAATCACTAATAACTAATTAGTCCCCATTAAATATTATAGTATATTAAAAAGTTGTGAAAGTTTACCCATTACCACAATTAAATGCTTAAATGTGCCATTACCAGGCTACTTGAGTTCATTCCAGTGGAACTGTAGTATATTTTTTTTTTAAAGCAACTTGACACTTATTTCTGACTGACTCGAACATAATTAGACCTGGAAATAGAGTTAAATGTATCAGATTCAATTTCAAATCAATTTTCAATTTTTTGAGGCTCATTATTACATAGTATAAGATAAATACAAAAAATATTATTCAGCTGCGGTACCTGTTACCAAATCCAAAGCATCGGCTGGGTTTGAAACATTACTCTGGTAAGGGCTCAAGATATATGGTAATGCTGCTTTAAATGGTGTGAAGAAAAACCTGGAGAAAAGAGGTCAAATAAGAATTATTTATATATGATGTATGCTGTAAAGGTATATGCTTGTATGTACTACCGTATGTCCTAGGTACTTCAAATTGCGTACTGTAGTTCTCGTAACTAGGTAAACACAGTGACAGATGCATTGATAAGTGAGTGCATACGTCCACGTCCATTCTGTCCTTAAGTTAAAAAGTTCCCATAAATGTTCAATCAATGAAAGCCTTCCAAATAACCCAAGCTCTAACCTCCTAGCGAAGATTCAGTGAATTTCAATGAAGATTTAATCCAGGATCTAAACACCCTAGCGGGGTGTCGTCATACGCTGTGACTTCTTTGGAATGTCTGAACGATAAGATTTTGGTGACGTCTAGAACGCAGAGCTTAGTGATTGTAGCTTCGACTGACTTTTCGTTGCTAAAGTTACGTTATTTTTTTATTTAAATGTAATTTCCATCGAAAGTACTTAAAGGCAGGTTCAGACAGAATGAGTATGGACTGCCTTGGGAAAACAAAATTCCGCCCCCGTATGTCTTGCAAAGAAAGCCGTGATGACTTTGAAAGATTGCAGTTTTTGAGTGCTTTGACATGTGCGTAGCGCACTCTTCCCGTAATAATTAGTACTATGGCGTGGGCATTTTTTTAATAAGTCCTGTACCGCATCCCTAATAATGATGACGTTGCAAGGAGCATATTATATAATCATATAGGCTACATTTTTGGTGAATATTACAATCAACCTATTGTTATTGCATATATTATGTAGTATGTACACATTATAACATAGCGAAGAAGATTCAGTGTTTTGCGTTTTTGCTTGCGTTTTCTTCTCGTTTTGCAGCCCATTCGTCGATTGCTTGAATAAACGGCGGGTCCCAAACTGCATCCCGCGCGGCACCTGGCCGACGACTATCTCCGGAAGCACTCATGAAAGACACGTGTCTTAGGCTCGAATGCATAGTTCACACTCAAGCCCTCCTCAACTCAGCCTCTCCTCAGCCTCACCAAGCCACCAATCACAGCTTCGCCTCGTTCGCATGGCAATGCTGTTCTGTGATTGGTGGTTAGGCGAGGCTGAGGAGAGGCTGAGTTGAGGAAGGCTTGAGTCTGGACTATGCATTCGGACCATAGTCATTGATCGAACCCACGTCCCTTGAATGAGATGACATTCACTTGGGACATGTGCCTCAGCCGCACGGCAAACCCGTCTTAGTCATTGATTTAACTCACGTCCCTTGAATGAGATGATATTCACTTGGGACATGTGCCTCAGCCGCAAGGCAAACCCATCTTAGTCATTGCTCGAACCCACGTCCCTTGAATGAGATGACATTCACTTGGGACATGTGCCTCAGCCGCACGGCAAACCCGTCTTAGTCATTGATTTAGCTCACGTCCCTTGAATCAGATGACATTCACTTCGGACATGTGCCTCAGCCGCACGGCAAACCCATCTTAGTCATTGATCGAACGCACGTCCCTTGAATAAGATGACATTCACTTGGAACATGTGGCCCAGCCGCATGACTTTCGTAGATATATGAATCGCTTATCAACGGGTCACACAGAGCGTTTTCCTAGTGGTAAATACTATAATATAGGTAAAATACTAGATTGTATTAGCACAATACATAGGGTTACCAGACGTCCCGGTTTTACCCGGATCGTCCCGTTTTTTTGAGGTCTGTCCCAGTGTCCTGAAAATAGTTCTCGGGATGGCAAAATGTCCCAGTTTGCAGAATTCAACCAATTATTTCTTTCTTTCTTTAAATCAATATTAATTGTATACGTTTTCAAATCAAAATTGATAGCATAAATAACAAAGAAAAAATCGAAGTTGACAAGTAAGGTAAGAAAGGCAAGATTTCATTTGTCAAACTAAGAAAGGAATAAATATTAAGTTCTAAAAACTAAATGCACTAATAATTAGGGATACGGACGATTATCGTTAGGGATGGTTGTTTTTCGCGATGCGCGATAAAACGAAAAGTGTAACAATCAATTTTAACACATTTTTTTTTCGTTTTCTTTATGTTATGACTAGTCAGGAGTCCAAATCAAATCGCGAAATAAAACCATAAAATGGCAATAAAACGAATTATGCCCTTATTCGCGAAATAAGACCATATTTAATACTTCACACCCCAAAATAATGCCACATTTTGTATTTTTGTCAATTTCCAATTATTTCCGTGAATTAGGCCTACTCTTTGAATGAAAAATAAAACGGCGAAAATAAATTCCCACGAATTTCTATCCCTTCCTTCGCCTGCCACAGGAATGTTTCACAATTTTTTTTTGCAACCCCGGCGCTGACCATTCTTTACCCCTCCCACCCGCGCTCTGACCTACTTTTCTCGGTCATTGACACTCGACAGACGTCTTCGTCTTTCAGTTCTTGTTCGTTTCTTGGAAAGAAAGGGTCGTACAATCTTCTTCTCCTAAAATCACGCCGAAAGTAGCAGTGAGTGCGGCTCAAGGGGTCGGCTAAACAGCTGACCGCGCGGCGACGAGCGAGCCACAAGGCAAGAACCTACGTAGTCCTAGCGCTAAATGCATGTTGACGTCAACAGCAGGTACTAGTAGGCCTACAGTAAGTTAAAATAAGCGGTTTATGTTAATATTTGACGGGGCAGCATATTCTCTAAGAAACAACTATGATTTGTTTCACTGAGTGATAATGATATGGCTAGGACTAATATTTACATTGGTTTACATAACTTTTAAAGTTTTGATGTTGATGTCAATAAAGTTGACATTTTTTACATTCACCTTAGCATGATCAACTCTTTCTCGAGTAGATAACATAATGTAGACCTACAAATTAGGTAGATATTAGACATTTAACCTACTCCAAAATAATAATATAGCAGATTCCAACAAGTCAAAAATGCATTACTTACGTAGCTCTGTTTTAGCACATATACATACGATTTGTATTAAAACAAAAATAACACCACAAAACACCATAATTTGGATTTATTAAAACGAAATTTGGAAAAAAATAACACCATTTTCAACCATCCCTAATTATCGTATATCGATACGATAACGATGTGCTTGTCATATCGCGATAATCGTACGATATTATTTAGCGCTGCATATTGTGATTATCGGCAGTAATATTGTCTATCATCGTCTTTCAAACTTTGCACGCGAATATCGTTCACAAATGATAGAAGCCTGCAACAGCTGTCGCCATGAGCGACAATCTTTTAAGCAATTTTACGATGTATTAGGCAAAGACAGACAAATGAGTTATCTTTTCGATTCCGAAATGCCTTATAATCTGCAACATATCTACAGTTTTTTCTGTCACAATATATATGACGATATTTGTACCACTTAAAAAATATCGTATCGTGGCGATAATAAGTGCTTACGATATTATCGCGATATATCGCGATATTTCTCTTTAAAGCTACGATTATCAACATGACTTTTTTTTATCATACTGCATCCCTACTACGTAATAATAAATTTTCTTTCTAATTTCATTTTTTTGTAATTAGTAATTTATTAGTGCCTTTCTTGAAATCCTTGGTCAAATCACTCAAAAGGCTACCTTGAGGTCAAAAATACCCGAAAAATTGTTGGCCTCCAGAGCAGCTGTGGCCTTGCCAGACCCCTAATACGCCGCCCAGGTACATGACCACAATCTTCATGTGTCCCAGTTTTTCGTTTTGGAATTATAGTCACCCTAACAATACAACAAGTATAATTTTTACTGTAGAGACAAAAATCAAATTGCTTTACACATTGAAAATATGTTTACATTATAATGCTGAAAAGAAAAAATATAATAATCTTAAAAAAGTTTCAATGTAAAAAGTGTTGTGGTTGCTTTTGTGTGTTTGAACAATGCGACAAGTGTTAGCAGGGTGCCAATTTGAAGAGTGGCACATCTGTGACTGGGCTCCTGGCACGGGGGGTGGGAGGAGGGCAAGGAACTACCTGCTGGGATCAGAGAAATATTTGAATCTCTATTTACTTCCAAAGATAGTAATGCGATTCAATAATGGAACAATATAACGTGTTGCGATGCCACGAACTCTGCGTTCCAGGTTTGAATCTTAGCTTGGGCACGGTTGCCGTTTAGGGTTTATCATCTTGGTGTACGAATATACAAAATAAGAATATGATTTTAGGTAACTCGTGAGCAAGAGATTCCAGCTAGAGAGGACACTGGTTTGATACCGTTATCAGCAATACCGACTGATGCATTTTTCAATGTTTTCCCCAGTTGTCAATACCCCTCGCAAGTTCCTACGAATAACGAAACTATCCATTTTCTTTTCTAGTTTTCCATCTAAAGAGATGCAATCAGGAACACTAATTTGCACCATACAGCACGAATGCTTATACAAAATTATTATTATTACTCACTGCCCTGCATTTGCATGGGATTAACTACAATAGCCCTCTCCTATACCAATGCCAACATTCCTTGGTCTTCTGACATTAGGATATAATGCAAAAGACTGAAATCAAAATACAAACACTAGTAAATAGGGAACACGTGTATGAATTTTGTAATTGATTTTTAAATACATTGTAGCATATCTAATAACAATAAGTTTTTAAATTTTGAAAATCGGATCAGTCTATGCCTCAAAATAATTGATTTAGTAACCTTACATAAAAGCGCGCGAAAAGCGAGCCAGCGCCATCTTGATGCACGTGACGTCAGGGTTTTGTACTTGCCGCTGAGCCTTGCCTCAAATGCATGCGTTCACCTGTCTTTATTTAGATAAACTGTAATGTGTCACGACTCTTGATCATTGCAAAGTACCTTGGCATTCCCGTGTTATAGTTTTTTTTAAATGGAACCAAAATCAGCTTCTACCTCATACAAGCAGTGCATAGTACCTATATGTGACATGTGCACATACATATTGGTGAAATATACCGAAAGAATTAATGGTTGAGAGCGGAGAGACGCGATGACAGTGCACAACCACTATCAAAGATTTCTGTGATGGTTTGCTGCCAGGATTATTTTTATCTAAGTCAAATAAATCTTTGTATAATTGTTTATTTAGATAAACTGTAATGTGTCACGACTCTTGATCATTGCAAAGTACCAAGATGAGGCTCAAAATCGGGCTGGTATTTGTATTGCTAGAGGTTAGGGTGCGTAGACACTTGGTCTAATGACATTTCGTCTACTTGACTGTTTGATCTACACAGACATTTTGTCTACTGCATAACTTCGTCTACTGTAAAATCTTGTCTACCGACCATTCGTCTACTACCATTAAGTCTACAAATGAATTCGGTCTAACATAATTTTCCGTCTAATTGTCTAATAGGGAATATGCATGTTAATTTTTGTCGACGTTACCAAATTAATGACGATGTTATGAAGTCAAAAATATTTCATTTTCCCATTTTCGTAAATATTTTCATTCAAGGAAGTGAGCTGAAAATTTCACAAATAATTATGGCGGGAAAAACAGGTCATGACGTCAGAACTGACTAACATCAATCAGCCTATCACACAAAGATAATCAAAGATTGTATTTGTGCCGAATATTTCACTAAAATTAGATTATTTATAGTATTATTTGGTTCCATAATGAATAATAATTGTTTGCAACAATTAATTTACACAATTGGCATGATTATTTGTAATAATGAAACATTATTTCAGTGAATAATAGGTTTGTGAAGAGATCGGACAACAATGAATACGTTGTCTTTCCGATAATATTGTCTAGTGTTGCAAGGCGGTGATTGGCAAATACATTCATACACAGTGATGTTTACTCAGTTATGACGTAACCATCCGTTTCACGATAAAAGCCCGGGAAAGAAGAAATGTTGTACTTTGTAACGTTATAAAAATCAAACTGTGACGTTTTGAAGTGCGAAAAGTAGTTTGCCAGTATTTGTAGATGAGGGCCTATCAACTTCACATGATCGAACCAATATCGGGAAATGTGGTATATTCCCTATTAATAGCTGATAACAAAGCTATTTTGAAATACATTTTATTCATCATCACTGTCTTCGTCTGTTTCTGCGTGTGGAACACTTTCGTTGCCTAAAGATTCGAAGCTCACTGTATTTGTATTTTTGTATGTATTTGTATGTTTTGTATTTGTTTGTATACGTTGTATGTATTTGTAGTGCAGCGAGCGTTGCATACGTCACGTTTACTACAGCACCAGTATTTTCTTGTCTTTTTTGTATCTGCACAGTTGAAATTGTAAGTATAGCCATTGTGTTCTAAATTCTCCCCACCTTGTGATGTTCCCACTAATTTTGTATCCATCTAAAGCAGTCAACACTAACACACTAACACACGTCAGACCGATGCACACAGACAACAACAGACACACAGAGTATCACAGGTGACTAAATGTCTGCGTGGACGAAAAGGCGGTAGACAACGTATCACAGTAGACGAAAAGACGGTAGACGAAAGGAATTAGTAGACGAAATAATTGACAACGTTATGTCCGTAGACGTAGAAGTAGTAGACGAAATGGCTGTAGACCAAAAAAAGTAGACCAACTGTCCTGGCACGGTGGTTAGGGCTATGCTGAATACCCGACCCAAGATTAGGCATAGCCTAGCATAATTTACGGGGTTTGGATTAGTGCTGGTACTTGCTTTATAGAGTACAAGTTAATGAACCCATCACAACGTGACTGGTGGTCAGATGGTGCATTGTATTCGTTTATTTTAAACATGAAAAGGGTATGGACAACAGTATGGTATGGGTTGGTATTATTTGTATTGCTAGAAGTTAGGGCTATGCCAAATGCCCGACTCAAGATTAGGCCTAGCCTAGCATAATTTACGGGGCTTGGATTCGTGCTAGGCCTACTTGCTTTATAGAGTACACGTTAATAAATCCATCACAACGTGACTGGTGGTTAGATGGTGGCATTGTATTCGTTTATTTTAAGCATGAAAGGAGTATGGACAATAGTGTTAGATTAAATTCAATTAATCGAGAAAACACTCTTGTTAATTGGAATTCGTATAATAATCACTGTTGGACTTTTGGACTTCACAGTTTGTGCAGCACGGAATCGATATTCATTTTACCTATGTAAGTCCAACAGTGATTTTGTAAAGATTTTATTTAGTGGCACTGGCAGGGCCCAATAGAAAAAAAATATGCGGTACGTAGGTCTACCTCACATTTTTTATTGCAAAAGACGAAGACTTGTATTCAATCATTCATTCATTCATTTTATTAGCATCCAAGGACTTGACTTGACATAAGTACAAAGTATAGGATTTGTCATGACTTAAATCTAAAATATAATTAAAATTAAAGTTAAAATTTACCAGCAAAATAGGCATATGTAAAATGTACATAAATACACAATAATAGTGATAAAAATTCAAACATTTATAGAAATAAGTTTAATACAATAAAAGTTCTATAAGAAGATCAGTGATAGCAGCCTACCTTACTTATCAGTTGCACCACTACTAATAAAATCAGCTACATTATAGAATACACTATTAACTAGGTATTGTTTTATAGAAATTAACAGTTTGTTTGTTTCTGAAATGTTCCTGATTTCTTTTGGCAGACTATTGAAAAGTTGTATTCCCATCATATGAGAACCATTTTTACATTTAGAAGTACGTATGGCTGGTATATGTAGATTGTCCTTTTGTCTGGTGTTGTGTGTGTGGATAGAGTTATTTAGTGGCATAAGATTCCTATTTTTAATTGTCAGAGCTAAAATATTTAGAATATTTTCGATCATCAAGTGCATTAAGAATATCATTTTCGAGGTCCGTTAATGCTGTTAAAGTAGATTTATTTTTTTGGAAACCGTGCTGTGATTTGTTTAATACATTGTGTTTTGCTAGGAATTCCAATAGCCTGTTATGTGTTAATTTTTCTAAAATTATAGATATCTATAGATATCTAAAGAAAAGAAATATGTACAGGACTGTTCAAAAGATGCTAGTGACAATTAGGGATAACATCGGGTAATAAAATTCGGAACCGGTTCCAGCTCTCATATTACCCGGGTACCCGGATCCTGAAAACGTATTTTTCGATGTGAAGGCTTGATTTGAATGTCGTCTCTAGGCCTTGTGAAGTGCGCGGGGCAGAAGAAGAGGGACGAATGACGTGCATGCCGCCTGCTAGAATAGCCCCTTGGAATACGCCTGCAGTAATCATGTCGAGTAAAGAAAAACATTTCGCAATACACAACTGAAGCACGTATTAAAACATGCTATTTCAAGTAAAATAAATAGTAATAGAACAAGTGTTAGCCAGAATGTTCACCTGAATGTTAAACAATGAACAAACAGTAACGAATGCGTCTGTTCGCGTAAGTTCTGTTCCCTGTCGAGGCACTTGTTTTGGATAGTGGGGGATGGGTCGGTGACCGCCGTGCCTGCTGGCTCCATCGAAATCAACCGCAGCAATACTGGCGCGTAAATATAGCCTAGAAACGGACTAAAAAATTACCCGGACCCGAAAAACGGCTCCGGGTAATACTTTGGAGCCGGTACCCGGGCTACCCGGGTACCCGATGTCATCCCTAGTGACAATCACACTCATTTCGACATGTGGACGGGGTACATATTTCCTATGAATGATGGTATTCCGTAAGCAAATTATTTCTTTATTAAAAAGGTGCGGGCGCCGAACAAAAGAAATGCCGGGTGATCGCACCCTCATCGCCGCCAGCATTACGTCCGTAAGTGCGGTATATTTTTACGACTAGACAATGCAGAACAAATCATTACATACATGGTGTATCCGTGTAGCCTATTTAGTTTAACTCCATATTATTATCAATTATCATGCATTGCTTTTTAATTTAGACTTTTCAGGGCTGAGTTACTTTTCCAGTGCTATGGTACCTCCCATGTGCTGAGTTTTTTCTACAAAATACACCATATTATCCCTAATTAAATCATATCTTTTGTAATAAACCATTAAATCACTAATTATTTATGTATGTATAAAATAGATAACAAAAAATATATTTAAAAAAATGTCAAAACAATGCTACCAAACTAACACGCAAGGAAGTTGGGACCCCCCCCCCCCCCACAAACCGGTTTGTTGACATGTTGCGACCTGCACACAGCCAGTTTTGTTCATTATTCGTTCTGTTGTTAGTCTTTAAACACCTCAAAAACACCTTTAAGAAAAAAAAACAAAAAAAAAACTGCGGGGCTGTTTATTGGGGGACCTTGCCCCCCCCCCCCTCCCCGTGGTACGTCAGCTTGACTTAATTTTATTTGTCTCGGATTTTATTTTTGCAAATATGGTCACCCTACTTTAGAATGAACTTCACGTGTCTACTTTGCTGCGATGGGAAAGGAAATGTTTTGACTGCCCGTGCCATGGTGATGTTTCCAACAAAGATTATGATCTGAAAGAAGGGTAGGCTAGCCCTGGGCTAGTCCCATATTGTACCCGGCTACTTCCTTTCCGCTTCTCTCTCTATCTTGAGTAGAACGCTACTAGTTCTAGAATACTCCACGGCTTGCGTGCCGCGTAGCGCTACTGTCCAGTGAGCCAGGCGAGCGCGCTTGTTTCGAATGAATACTATTAGGATTTTGTTTATTTGTATGGCTTTGAGTGAATCCAGTGGAACGCGCAGCTTTTTTGGGATTGATGGTGGATTATAAATTAAAGTGGGCAGAGCATGTTCAGAAGGTGTGTGGTAAATTAAGCACAGCATGCTTTGTGTTAAGTAATGTAACTAAGCGCTGTAACCCGAACGTAGCTAGGATGGTGTATTTCTCATTCTGTCAATCTGTTATACAATATGGCATTTTGTTTTGGGGGAATGCAACATCTATAATACAAATTTTTAGGATTCAGAAAAGGGCAGTACGACTTCTCGCTAAACTACCTAACAGAGCATCATGCAGGAATAAATTTAGATCACTAGGGATACTGACAGTAACTAGTCTCTACATTCTGGATCTGGCTATGTTCGTCAATGACAATCCCCAGTATTTTGGAAGAAATAGTAGTGTTCACCACTACAATACAAGGCAGAGAGAGGATTTACACAGCCAGTTTAGTAGGCTTAGGCTAGGAGAGGACGACCCTGTACACGCAGGACGTGTCAAAGTATTTAACCGACTGCCTGATGGAATTAAAATAAATATTGGGGAAAGCTGTTTTAAGAATGAGGTCAAGGCCTGGCTTATGGATCAAGAATTTTATTCACTGACAGAATTCTATGGTCTTAAGGCTAATCCATATTAGAAAACTATGATTCTTTTCCCCAATTTTATCACACAGTTTGATTAATTATATGACCCTTGATGTAAATAAGGTAGAATTTAATTTTTTTGGCATGTTTTTTGGACTGTCCCGAAAGTTTTTAAAGGCAAAACGAGTAGTTTAGTTTAAGAAAAAGTTCTGCTCTTAAAGACAAGTTTTTTAACACGAAATAAGGCTTCTTTTATAAATGATATCAGCTAAATTTCCGTCCACTACCTTAAGTAGTTTAGCTGTTATGATTGTTTTAATGTACCGCTGCAAACGTGTCTAGAGATAGCCTATGTTTAGTCCAACCTTAGTAATGTAAATATGATGAAAAGGTATATTTTATAAACTTAGGTACCTCGCGGAACCCTCACCTTCAATATGCAATTTAAATCATAACGATATCACCATGATTGTTTGAGAAACCAAGTATCTGCTGATGCCATGTAAATGACTCCGCCAATCGTCTCATGTCGCGGCCAGCCAAGTGGCTCACACGTAGGAGGTAGCGAAGCGAGCGGCGTTCTTGGGAACTCGGGCGACCTGCTACAAACACTTCCGAGCGGCGGAGCGCGCGAGGTTTGACAAGTGGTTTCAAGTGTCGGGATTCAAGAAAGCAGAGCTCGGTGTTGTGTCAGTCGAATGTGAAGTGTGATTCGAATGTGTGGTGCATCGATAACCCAGTGTGTATTATACTGATAATTATTGATAATACGTCAATTATTACAATTTAGTAGGGATGAACATCGATAAAATAAAAACTATCGATAATCGAAAAGATGACTGCATTATCGATCGATAATATCGAACGATAATAAATTTACAAAATTGAAGTAATCTCTTACAGTTTCAGTGATATGTCGCCTAATCGAGCACATAAGGATATGGCAACATTACTTGGACACATCTGACGTGACACTGCTGAGAGTATAATCACATTTTACGAGGCCCGAGGCCTAGTATTTTGGCAGTATCTTTGAGTATTTCAATACTAGAAAGGTCCGAGAAGACCGAAATAATGCTTTACGAACGTGCTTTTTTAGAAATCAGACCATTCGATAATATTTGTATTATCGATTATCGAAATTTTATTGCATATCGAATATCGAACGATAATATCGATTATCGTGTGTATCCCTACAATTTAGTTTCTTATATAATTGTGTGCTCACTGCTCAATGATAATTAATAGTTGATAAAGGTAGGCGACATAATGGGTAGGCGAGGAAACCCTCGTAATCAAGGGAGGTCCAGGAAACGCAACAAGCAATCAAGGGCACTTATCAAGTGGCACAAAAGGAAGAAGGAAGAGAGTTTGAAAGCCTCTCTGGAAACTAGTTTACCCACAAGGTAAGGGACATTCAGCCTAACTAACATTTTTATTGTACCTGCATTTTGCCGAAAATTAAGTATGAATTGGAATTACTATAGGGATGTGGTTGAACCAAGTGCGGCTGGTATGTCGCCTCAAGCAGGCACTTCGGGAATTCCATATGACCCCCCTGTGTCAATTCCCTGCCAGTCTCCTAATGGCTCAGGGCGTAAGTCAGAATCAGAATACGCTCCGTCACTACCTTCTACTTCAAAAAGGTATTTATTTGCACCTAATTGTTTAATAATGCAATTATATAAAAACGGAGTCTACTTCACATACCGTAGGCCTATCAGGGTAGCTACTCAGGTCTTCAGACAGGAGCAAATTTGTACACCCCCCACTCCTCACCTGTTTACAATCGTTTGCTAGTGTGTAGCTATTATGTATCAAATTGTGACAGGTTATTGTAGTCTTTCCGATGTGTGAATTAATTAAACAAGAAGAAAGAACGGTTATTGTAGTCTTTCCGATGTGTGAATTAATTAAACAAGAAGAAAGAACCCGGCACAGTCTTATATAATATGTTCCAGGTTCGAATCCTGGTACGGGTTTGTTGTAGAATAGGCCCAGAGTGACTCTGCTAGTCGTTAGAGGCGACAAAAGGAGACCCCCCCCCCCCTCCCACTGACCCACTAAAGATTTCTCCTCCCACTTGGCCCTGCCCTCCCTTGCTAGACTCCCCTTATGACGACTCCCACGATATATATGGACCTGATTCGGAAGACGTCATATGACCTAAGCTGTCGAGTACGTCGTTAAACACCCCCAATAATAATATATATATATGTTAAGTTTCAAATTCTCATGGCTATATGTCAAATAATTGTGTTTTGGGGTATTATCACGTGAGTTGTATAATGAGGGTTCTGACTTACCCCCTCCATCCCGACGTTTCGATGTAATATCATACATCCTCTTCAGGGGTTCCACCGAGTCTACTTCCTCCCGCTCGGCCGGTCGAATCTCCACTGCTGTTGACTCTCTGAACTGGTGTGGATTCTGACGTCATACTCGCAATAGGCGCGCGCGCATCAAACTTCGTAGCATTAAGTTCTTGCAGTTTCTTGCTTCTACTGCGTGTCAATGGCCCTAATCTAGCGCTGGGTACGCCATTACAACCTTTGGCCAAATTCTTAGCTAACTACCTTCAACCGTATGTAGAAGAAGCTACATCGTATGTAAAGAACTCGTACCATTTGTTGGAGATTTTGAAGCAACACGTGGTCCAAGATAACGATATACTGGTTAGCTTTGACGTGGAATCTCTTTTTACTAACGTGCCTATAAACGAAGTAGTGGATGTTATGCGTGATTTACATATTCCTGATCAAATGGTTGAACTCATATTGCACTGTCTTAAAAATACATATTTTATGTTTCAAGGCCAGAAATACAAACAAGTTCAGGGTTGCCCAATGGGGTCTCCTATTTCTCCAGCCATAGCCAATCTGTTTATGACAAAATTCGAAGATAAGTTTTTAGAAGAGTCACCCTTTAAACCTACATTATATCGACGGTATGTGGATGATATTTTTATGATCTGGCCACATGGTAGAGAGAGATTAACTGAGTTCTTACATTACGTGAATAACATTAACCCAGCTATAAAATTCACGATGGAAGTGGAAACTAAAGGTCAGCTACCATTTCTAGATGTGTTGATTTATAAAAAAACAGAGGGTGTTCTTGGTCACACAGTGTATCGTAAACCTACGCACACCAATAGGTACTTGAATGCTTTCTCGCATCATCACCCCTCACATCTCAACTCTGTTGTCAATTCTCTAGTGGACCGATCGAAAAAACTTGCAGATAAAGATCATCAAGACAGTGAGTGTAAAGAGTTAACTGCTATCCTAACTAGTAATGGGTACTCATATAAAACTATCAACAAAGCCATGAATAAAAAACCGTTAATTAATAAGGTGTCGAAACAGGATTTTAAATCCACTGTGACCCTCCCATACATAAAGGGGACTTCTGACCGTATAAGTAGGATGTTGAAAAAACACGGTATTCAAACAGTTTTCAAACCCCACAGAAAGATTGAATCGTTCTTGAGAAACCGAAAAGACCAAGTACCTCTCGAAAACCAGGGAGTGTATGAGGTTCCGTGCACGTCATGTAATAGTGTATACATTGGCCAAACGAATAGACGTATCTCTGCAAGACTAGATGAACACCGACTAGCAGTGAAGAACAGAAGTGACGTCTCGGGGTTAGCTCAACATGCTACCACTACAGGTCATGTTATTGACTTCGAGGGATGTAAAAAATTAGCGACGGTGAAAGGGTATTCTGAACGTATCATTAGAGAGGCCTTAGAAATAGAGAGAAGGCCAGAAAATCTTAACGTACGCAAGGATAGCTTAAGATTACCCACATCCTGGAAACCGCTACTTACGGAAAAAACCCCAAGACAGAATACAAAATGTGGTGTCATGATTGGAAAGAACAACGGGAGACAACTCGAGGTTGCGATCGTGTCGACTTCAGACATTGGGGAAGAGATACCCAGCACTAGATTAGGGCCATTGACACGCAGTAGAAGCAAGAAACTGCAAGAACTTAATGCTACGAAGTTTGATGCGCGCGCGCCTATTGCGAGTATGACGTCAGAATCCACACCAGTTCAGAGAGTCAACAGCAGTGGAGATTCGACCGGCCGAGCGGGAGGAAGTAGACTCGGTGGAACCCCTGAAGAGGATGTATGATATTACATCGAAACGTCGGGATGGAGGGGGTAAGTCAGAACCCTCATTATACAACTCACGTGATAATACCCCAAAACACAATATTGGTCCACGTTTTGTGAGGAGGTTGTTCTTTTACATACCTTCTTTCACAACGTTTCGCCGATAAATGTTGCGGCATCATCAGGTGACAGGTCCGGGTCGCGTGTGTTGTCGTCTCGAACGCCTGGGCTCGACTGTACCGAGAGTGTTGCAATTCTTGTGCACGTCATGCACCGCACCGATCACAGCGCTCGGTAGAGACTGCATGGCGGTGCAAGCGGTAACTAGCTGCAGTGGCGCACTGCTCGTGCACAATCTTGCTCTGCTCCTGGTCAAAGGGGGAGAGATGACGTTGTTGTTGTCACCCTGGTTTGAGACACCCGGAGCCCTTGAAGCGAGTGTCTCATCCCTATGCGGCAAGCGGTGCATCGTGTCCGAGTTGTTGTCACTTGTCATGTGTTCACCGCTGATGTTAGGTTCCTCTTCCATGTCCTTGATTTGTAAGGCGGTTAAAACCGGAGACCATGTAGCCGAGAGGCTGCGGCTATCATTTTGTTTATTCATACAGTAGGGTCTATTCTCGATTTCAATCGCCTCTCTGACGATTCTAGGGTTAAGACGTTCGATGCCTGCCAACACTCTAGCGTTGTCGAAGTCAATGACGTGATTAGATCGCAGTGTGTGCTGTGCCAGCGCCGAGGCTTTGTCTCCCTTGTTGACCGCTAGTTTGTGTTCTCTAAGGCGTGACGATATTCTGCGCCCGGTCTGCCCTACGTAGGTAGAGTTGAACCCCCACACGGAACCTCGTACACTCCGTGGGTTTCCAAGGGTATATGGTCTTTGGCTTTTCTCAGCATCGTGTTGATTTTTCTGTCGGTGTTGAAAATAGTTCTTATGCCCTCTTTTTTTAACAACCGCCCTATACGGTCAGTGGTGCCCTTGCCACTCATTTTATACAATGTATTGAAAAATTACATGTTCCATCCAACCACATTTTAGTAAGTTTTGACGTGGTATCTTTGTTTACCCAAGTGCCGATTAAGAAGTCTCTTACCATTATTAAGGAGCAGTACAAACCACCCGCGCACCTGATGGATCTCGCTGAACACTGTCTAACGAACACATATTTTACATATGATAATACCATCTACAAGCAAATAGAGGGGGCACCCATGGGGTCACCCCTATCCCCTGTAGTGGCCAACTTGTTTATGGTGGACTTAGAAACCAAAGCACTAGCTACAGCCCCCTTAAAGCCCAGTGTATGGGTCAGATATGTGGATGACACGTTTGCCATATGGCCATATAGCAGAGAAGAACTGGACAGTTTCCTCATCCACCTTAATAACCAACATCCCAAGATTAAATTCACTATGGAGGTGGAGGAAAAGGGGAAAATTGCCTTCCTAGACGTACTAATAATTAAACGAGCCGACGGCACCCTTGGGCACACAGTATATAGGAAGCCAACCCACACAGACAGGTATCTTAATGCTGCATCCCATCATCATCCGGCGCAACTTGAAGCACTAGCTAAAACGTTAGCTATCAGATCTAGAAGGCTGGCGGACGAAGAAAGTACTAAGGAAGAAATGGCCATAGTACGCAACGCTTTACAATTAAATGGTTTTTCTAACAGGTGTATTGCCAAAGCGTTCAGCCACGTTCCTGACCACGATACTAAGAATGAGTCGGAAAAAACAGTCGCTACGGCCATGCTGCCCTATGTCAAGGGCACCACTGACCGTATAGGGCGGTTGCTAAAAAAAGAGGGCATAAGAACTATTTTCAACACCGACAGAAAAATCAACACGATGCTGAGAAAAGCCAAAGACCATATACCCTTGGAAACCCACGGAGTGTACGAGGTTCCGTGTGGGGGTTCAACTCTACCTACGTAGGGCAGACCGGGCGCAGAATATCGTCACGCCTTAGAGAACACAAACTAGCGGTCAACAAGGGAGACAAAGCCTCGGCGCTGGCACAGCACACACTGCGATCTAATCACGTCATTGACTTCGACAACGCTAGGGTGTTGGCAGGCATCGAACGCCTTAACCCTAGAATCGTCGGAGAGGCGATTGAAATCGAGAAGAGACCCTACTGTATGAATAAACAAAATGATAGCCGCAGCCTCTCGGCTACATGGTCTCTGGTTTTAACCGCCTTACAAATCAAGGACATGGAAGAGGAACCTAACATCAGCGGTGAACACATGACAAGTGACAACAACTCGGACACGATGCACCGCTTGCCGCATAGGGATGAGACACTCGCTTCAAGGGCTCCGGGTGTCTCAAACCAGGGTGACAACAACAACGTCATCTCTCCCCCTTTGACTAGGAGCAGAGCAAGATTGTGCACGAGCAGTGCGCCACTGCAGCTAGTTACCGCTTGCACCGCCATGCAGTCTCTACCGAGCGCTGTGATCGGTGCGGTGCATGACGTGCACAAGAATTGCAACACTCTCGGTACAGTGGAGCCCAGGCGTTCGCGACGACAACACACGCGACCCGGACCTGTCACCTGATGATGCCGCAACATTTGTCGGCGAAACGTTGTGAAAGAAGGTATGTAAAAGAACAACCTCCTCACAAAACGTGGACCAATACCCCAAAACCCTCTGTAACATATATATATATATATATTAGGGATGTCATAGGGTACCCGGATCCAGAAATTACCCGAATCCATTTTTAGGATCCGGATCCTTATCGGGTAGTATTATTTGTAAAAAAAAAAAAAAAATACGCGACGATATTTTTGCGGCTACTTTCCTTGAAGCTACAGTGAATTCCTGCTTGTGGGCGTGGCCAGCTGGTCGCTGGTTAGTACGCGCTGTCATTACTGCAGGCGAGTTCTGTGAGGCCATATACACAACCGATTGTGGCTAACCTTAAAGTCCAGCAGGTGTTTCTAGCCATCAATCAGCTTGTTGCTGACCATTCTCAGAGACAAAGAGTTCCAGCAGTGTCTCAGGGGGGACCCATTACCAGAAGCAAATTCAAAGAGCTTGCTAGAGCTACCCAGTGATGTATCGCTGTGGCAGTGTTTTGGTTTTTATATGCAAGTGTTTTTTGGTTGTGTAATCTACTTACTTGGTTCGCTTACTGGAGAAGAAAATCCAATTTGATTGAGGATTCGGGCCAATAAACAAGTAAAAATAATTAATAATATTCCTCTTTATTTGTGAGACTAAATAAAAATTAGGTCCAGGATTAAATATAATTGGCAAAGTATCGATGTTCAAACCCACAACAAAATGCATTCAGATATAAGATTAAGATAAGATATAAGATACCGTAAATACAACATACATAAACATGAATAACACTACAACAATTTACGACGTTAACTTACACTAACACAGCGTCCAGCTTGTCACTTTTAATTGATTGTTAGGGCTGTGACACGCTCACCCGTCGTTTTGTCATTTGCCTTTGCGACGATCTCTCCGGCTCTGGTGATTGGGAGTCGCTCGGAGATGTTGAGGGGAGGGCGATGACGTTGAGGCGAGGGTGGACGTCCAAGTTGACTGGGGCTGCTGCGTGTAATCGTTGATTGATTGTTCGAGGTTATTCACTGCCTTTTAAATATACTTATTTATCATAAATACTGTCCTTCACGGTTATTTGCACGTTCACTGGCTTTTACATAAATTTAATAATCACTGGTCAATGTCAATTCTTACCGATCTAGACACAATTGAACATAAAACGGCCCTTTACGGTTATTCACAAGTTCACTGTCCGTTACATATATTTTAATCACCCGATCAATGTTAATTCTTATTGATTGTTATTGGCAAGTTCACTGTCTTGTACATATATTTTACTCTGCACCCGCTTTAGAAGAGGTGGGTTTGGTTCCCGATCCGTCTCCCTTCAAGCTCCAACAACCACTGCCTTCACCAACCCCATCTCCCACACCTCGAGGTGCCATGTCAAGAGTGCGCCATTTTGGGCCCTGTTGCCAGATGGTTTGGTTTTACATTCATTTTCTACATATATTTACAATTTAACAGTTGTTTCTTATCTCTAAATACATTTTAAAAATTACATTTCTTATATTTAACACATCTCTATATTTAACAATGATATATTTACTCTAAATCTAAATATTTATGCACTAGGGGCGGGGCCACCAAGACCCACGCCGTTACAGATGAAAATGGCAACTACGTCCTAAAAGCTAATAAAAATAACTACGCTAATCCTTCTACCGCCAAACGACTAGCTACTGAATGGCCAGCAGAACCTCGCACAATAACTAGGAGGACACACAAAAGACAGGGCTCGGGCTGTCCTGAGATCAGGTCCTTTGTCGGTGCCCATCCCAGTCTGTCCGGCGCCACTCACATACTCTATATTCTTACACAATTTCACAATCTTTATTATTAATTACAACTACAATCACTTTGTGTCATTACAGTTGTTGTGGTTTTTTATTTATTTGTTTTTGTATGTTTGTATGTCTTGAAAAAGACGACGCTAAAGTCGTTGAAACGTTGAATTATCATTATAAATAAAATTTGGATTGTTTTAACCGAAAAATGTATCCTTACTTTACATATTGCAACCAACAAAATCTGAGAAATCATATATATATATATATATATATATATATATATATATATATATATATATATATATATATATATATATATATATATATATATATATATATATATATAACTAGGAACTACACATTCTTTTATTATCTACATGAGCTACACATTCCACTTGTTCGTACCATAGGTCTAGGTCGTGAGTTGAGTCTGTCGCTATCAAGTATCTGTTTTAGTAGACGACGCACTATAAAACATAAACATCTCCCCACTTGACTGGATTGAATATGCATCTGTTTCTACCCCACAACAGTTATGGGACAATATTTATGTATATGTACAAGTGCTTCGGAATGCTAGATCAGCTCTTGTTTGAACCAGACACTGGGAGATGAGAGCTATGAAAGCGTAATGTAAATTCTACAAAAGATTCATCTCTCCGCGTGTTCATTGAAACTAAGATGACGTTTCGTAGGAAGTCCAGGGACAATTTGATGTCCCTATTCCCGTGAAATACTAGGTGTTTGGGGTATTGGGGTGGTTTCAGCTCGAATTGTCGGTGGCGGGTATTGAACCAGCGACCTTCCGGATCAGAGTGTCACGCCTTACGCATGAGTTAATGCAAGTAACAATAATTTATACTTTGCTTCATACACCACACTTTATACTGAACGATGTTGTATGCAAATCGGTAATTTATTGCAAACAAACATATTTAAATATTTTTTTGTGTTTTATTTATTTTCTCTCTCATGGACTGAAACAACGTGATTTTCAATGCATTCTACCTGAATTAGTCGATCCTCGAGTACCTAGAGGACTCGAAATAAGAGAACCTCCTGCAATTCTAGAGGCACGTGTCGAACAGCAACATAAGAAACAGCTTGCCTCAAAGAAGAAAACCAAGCGGGCGGAAGCTAACCAATTAAAAAAAATTACTCTTCAGAAATCAAAGTCGCCACTCAAAGTCAAAAGGTTGAAAGAAGACAAAAAGAAGAAATGCGGGAAATAGAGCTAAACGTCTACTGGACTTTATGTGTAGTATTTTTCCCGCCTTGGTAATAAGGTAGGCCTATTTGGTAACAAATCAAATCAAATCATTTTATTCACCATTATCAATTTACATAGATTTGGGCTGCAACACTGTCATGTTGATTTCTTATAAGGAAATTCGTTTAGTTTTATTCTTGACGTATATATATATATATATAATTATAAATAAAGTGGAGACACCTCGGACAACGAACCAGAATTTCCGGCAAAAACCGGTTCTGAGCGATGACCATATTTTGTACAACCCTTGGAAATGCATCGGATTCATGTCAATATTCAAAGCTAGAAGATCGTTAAATCAGATTGCGGACTGTTGTATTCCGTTAAATACCCCGTGCTAGTTTTATTATTTTTGCTTCTGGTTTTACGTCATTTTCAATTATCACAATCGTTTTCTAAATACATTTATGCATATTGTCATCTTTTAATCGTCTTTGTAGTAGGATTATGAAGAAACATTATGTAATTCATGTATGCAGTATGCAAATCGTTTGATTCGCATTCATCTAATAATAACGCTACAAGAAAAAATAAAAAAGTTTCAAGCGCGTGGTGTTCTGATCTATATTAATGAATAAGTTTCCGAAACGTTAATTCAAATAAAACATTAATTTATATTAGGAATTTAGCTTTTACAGTTGTTTGTGTAGCCAATTATGAAATTCTAGGAAATCAATGAATGGAATGTAGCGCGAACGAGTCGGCCCAACTACCCCCCTAACGAGGGGTTTACAAACCAGGTAGATATAAGCTCGACGCGGTGGATCGACTGGTTCGTTGTCCGAGGTGTCTCCACTTTAGTGTAACTAAATAGTTCTGGATCTCGAATGTAATAATTTAGGTTAGTGGTTCTCAACTGTTGGTATGCGTACCCCAAGCGACACACGCGATGTACTGCATAAATAACCGTGTAAATTTTGTTAATTAGTTCGAACTGGTTTATGTTTACTTGGTTACTATACCACTTGGCACGTTAATTCGTATTATATTTTAATTGAGCAAATTATTACTATATATCTTCGTTCTGGTTTGTAATACACTAAATGTATTACAATTGTGTGTGCCACCCATAATATAAAACAAGCTATAGTGGCATGCAATGCAATACATATATATACCTTTACATGTAGCTGGTGCTTGAGAATAAAATGATGAGGACTACTGTTTTAGGGGGCACCATAATTATATTATAATCTATGCAAACTTTGCCAGCAAGTACGGTGTAAGAGTATGTGTAGAATTTTAGACGTATGTACCGGTATATCGAAATTGTGAAAAACTGGAGATATTTTTGATACCATGTATGAAGTCAGTATGTTTCTTTTTTGCCTATTACTTTTATTTTGTATCTAAAGAATGTTGAGCCGCCACAATATACTATAATTATACTATTATATTATAGAATAAAGTAATGCGATAACTGGTAATTATTTAATTGACCTGGTCGTGCTCATGTACGTGCACTTATTTCCATTGAGTTGGCCATGTACGTAGCCTACTGTGGTACAATGTTTAAGGGTTGCCCAACGATATCGATAATTCAATACAATATCGATAATGGAAAAATAATTCGATATCGATATAGAATTATTATATGGTACATATCGCGATATCGAACTTGCGCCTAATAAGCTAATTGTTTAGAAAGAAAACGATTATGTCGCGTCACGCCAATCACAATATCGCTGTTTTGTGTGGATATTTTAAATTTTGAATAGTATACACACAAATTGACACACATATGTGTATACATATAAATTATAGTAGATTTTTCTGAGTAGGTAATACAATACCTATGTAATAAGCTGTATATATATGTAGTTCTAGTACTAAATGACAACTCCAATGTTACACTGTAACCAAAAAGGATGCTAATAAAACTGAACTGAACTGAACTAACACATTATAAGACATTTTAAAGTTCAAACATTTATTTACGTATTACGGTAATGTTGTTTATAATAAAAGGCCTCTGGCTGGTCTGGAACTCCTAAAATCACACGAGGCGTCGAGGAAAGTTTCGATATCGCCGATATCGATACGTTTCTTGATAAGTTCGATATCACGACACGATATCGATAATTCTTCCCGCGATATCGATGTGATCTTTTTTTATCGTTGGGCAGCTCTACAATGTTTATAATATGTATACTGTATTGTACTATTGTATTACTTTACTTTTGTTTCCTAATATTAGTGAAAAGTGAGTTTCAATTTCGCTTGTGCAGATACGCGCCATCAAAAACATTCACGTGTTCAGTTTCAAATGTTTAATCATTTTAATTTAAATTATTACTGTAAAACGGAGTTTATGGAATTATTTATTTCCCCCCATTAATAAGTTTTTGCATTGATTTCTGGAAACAGATTTTCAAAATATTTGCGTAAGCTTCAACGGATTCTTATATTATGTCTTTCCCATCCTATACCATTGCGGTGAAAGTGGCTATAATTTAGAATTGCCACATAGGCTACCACAACAAAAAAACATCCCCACACAATACCATAGTTTGATTTGCTAAATTCAAAGTAATATACCCGTCATTCAAGCTCAATACAATTTCGCAGAATGTTGCGCCTCCGGAGGTTGCCTATGTGAATGTGATCAAAAATAATTCGTTGAATAGATTAATTAATAAATCGATTATTTTATAATCGATGACTATAAACTATCGATTTAAGTTTGTAATCGGTTAATCGATTAATAATCGATTTGGACTAATGGAATGAGGCCAATCTTTTTGAAACACGCATATACCTGGCAATCGATTTATCAATTACTTATCAATTATTAAATAATCGATCGACTATCGATATGAAGTTTGTGATAGGTTTTAATCGATTCCAGATCTGCGTGTTTCAAAAAGATTGGGCTCATTCCATTAGTTATGACATCCCCATTAGTTATGACATCGCCCAACACGGGAAGCGAACAGGCACACCACCCTCGTTTGTGAAAGAGATTAGATTACTGACCGCCGATTGTACGTGTCTTCAAACTTCGATTATTATCGATTAATCTATTATTATATGTCTCCGAACATCGATTAATAATAGATTAAGAAGTCGAATGACAATTTCGATTATCGATTATTAAAAATTAAAATAGCTTCGAACGGCAATCCTACAAACTTGTACACAGGTCTCCCCCCCCCCCCCCCCTTCAATCCGGTAATGGCTCGGTGAAGGGTATATAATTCCGCTTGACGGCTGGTCTGGCGCGGCCGAGTTCTCTGACTCGGCCGATACGTAAACAAGCCACACTATCTCTAATGCGAGTATGCCACTTTAATTGCTCTGATAAAAGCCGCCGCCGGCACTAACAACGGGGCTGTGTGTCAGTGTGTGACCTTGGCCGCCCGACCAACGAAGCGAAGAACGGGCGCATTGTGTTGTTCGAAACGCCCGCCCAATGAAATAGCAGACAAGTGCACAAGCTTGCCGCATGCGCACAACCGTGTCGACCGTGGTGACATCTTACAAGAGAGTCCTGAACTATAATAGTTCTTTAAGTTCTCAACAGATAGCACCAAAACGTTACAACGCTGACGGCAGCGCAGCTTAGTGAGAAAACTTGTCCCTCCTGGCGCTGGATTGGCCTTAAAGGGATAGTCGGGTGAAAAACTAAAGAACTACCATTTGTAGATGTCCACCTTTAAATATAAAAAACATGACTAAAAGATACCATACTTTAAAAGCAGGCGGTTAAAAAATTAAAGAAAACGCGATTTTTTGGTTTGTTGCTACCAAGTAGCACCGAGCAACTTTTCTCATGGTAATTCCCATTTGAAAAAAATGTTGCCTTGAGATAGTAAAACCACCGCTAAAATAGGGCACTGATCAAAAATCGATCAGGAGGTTTAATGTGCATCGTTTCTCTACCGATAACATGCTTCTTAGTACGAACGTGTACATCTACAAAATACCCTGCAATTCATTTTTTTGTGACATGATGTGTAGAAAAGTTGCAATCTGTTTTGAGCGGTACTGTCCGCAGTCGCCGAGCGTTTCGCGGAGCGCGGGCTGGTCTCGTATAACACAATGAGTCCTCTGTCTATCGGGAAGGCGCCAGCGACCTCAGAACCGATACAGTTGCACTACGCTTTAGAAGAAAAATGCAGCAAGAGCTGCCGAAGGGAATCTAGTAGAATAGCTAATTGTTCACTATTTTTTTTCTTGCATTGAAGCAACCTATATTAATTGTATTTTACACATAACTGAATTTCATGGACTTATGACTAATTGGTGATTTTTTAGTTCTTCATCTGACTATCCCTTAAAAGATAAAGATTAATATTTTGCTTCTTCCTTTTAGTATTTGTTTTATAGGCCCTACTCTTACTTTGAAACCCTGATTTAATGTGTAAATTTGCAACGTTAATTGACAATATATTCACTACCTTTAAACCTGAAAATGTTACAATCAAACACATTGACAACTCACTCTCTGACCAATGCACTCTTGGCTAAAATTAAAGTGCCTATCCCCAACCACACTCAATGGACATATAAACGCCTATTCACGGAGCAAAACATAACGCACTTTCTTCTAGTACTTCAGGAACAATCCTGGACAAGAATGCTTGAAACCCCCCTTCTCGAAGAAAGCTTCAATAACTTTCACTCGCGCTTCTTACAAATATTTAATGATTCCTTCCCATTAACAAAATGTAAATCGAGCAACATGCAAAAACACACTCAATGGGTGAGCAAAGACATTCGCTCGTCTGCTACACTGGTTCGAGGGAATGGTATATATTAGTTGTAGATGAACACATAAATAATATAATTGAATTATTGAAAGAAATTACAGTATATATGAAGTGGTATGATAAATATAATGAAAATGTTATTTGTTGCGATTGTTATACACTGAAGTGGGTTAAGGATCTTACAATATATTAAGTAAAATCATTCTCGATGTAGTTTCGGGGGGGGGGGGGGGGTTAAACCCCCTACCCCCCCCCCCCCCCTTAGTTACTCCACTGGCCCTATACTCAATATTTCTTCTTGTATGCCTAACATCATAAACAGAAAATATACTTACGCAATTTTTACATGTTCTCCTTCAACCTCGTGCACAGATTCGTCACATGGTTCAAATTGATTCCTATTAAGTTGTAGGGCTATATGCTTTGTTGCAGCTTTAACTACGATCTTATTCACTTCATCCCAATGTTGCGGTAGCAGCCACTTGTTACCACTTGTAGTTGTACCTTCAGTAGACCCCACCAACGAATTCACTATTCGCAATTCAAATACCACTTCCTTGGATCCTACCTAAGGCAGAAAATATAGTAAAATAAATTAAGTAATTACTTTAGTAACACAATCAAAGGAAATATGGTGAAATAAATTAATTACAATACTTTGTTAATACAATCTAAGGGTCAACTATTGGATATTAATTTAGATACAAAACCTCAGCTGAATGTATAGACATTTATCTCATTCTCAGCAGGTTAGAATATCATGGCTATTGCATGTCATTCTACAATTTAGGACCATGTAGGCCTAAACCTGCTGTAAATAATAGTTGACTCGGTAGCCTATGTCAAACAGTTAAGCTACACCAACACATAGGGCTGGGAGAAAACGGTTAGTTTTGTAAACGTTTATTTTTCCGAATTTTTCGCGTTTAAACGTTTAAACGTAACACCCCTCCAGTTCACAAAATGATAACAAAAAAGTGAGTTATAGTGTTGCGAAAATACATGGTTAACGACATAACACGGTTGATTCATTGTTGATTATATTCCCCACCGTTGTGTCATTGGGTTTGAATTCAAACCCAATGGTTGTGTCCAACTGTCAACAGTCATTTTGACTCGTCGGCTCGTCGAAGAGCTGTGACATGGGGAAAATCGGTGAATTAGGTTTTGACACGGTTAAACGTGTATGAATGTTTGTACACGTATATTTTCTTGCGGTCGTTTACACGTTTAAACGACTGAGCCCTACCAACACATGCTATTGACTGATGAACCAGACCCAACTGCTACATAGGTAGTAAATTGTAATCTCGTAACTCAGAACTACATTTCCCAGCAGATTTATATTGCTCTTGATCATGTACATTAAATAGGTTCCATCCGCGTTTTACGTACTTGCAATCTATTACAATCTGGGTGACAGGAGGGAGGAACCAGGCACGACCGACAACGCCCACTGCTGGAGATCAACTGCCTTTATTCTTAGTTCTTACCAACGTTACAGCAAATAAATACACTACATGTTCGGTGAGCCCCACACTTCTGGTCTGCGATGCTACAATGCCCCACCGTTAAATTATGGGCTACCGTCTCCCAATGTTAACATTTCAAAATAAAGAGAAGTGAGCAAAAATGAAAAAATGTCTTATTGATCTCAAAATCTAATCTGCATTATCTCGGAATCTTATTGGCTTCCGAAGGGTTCGGGACGGCCTTTGCAGCACAGCTGGAGTACCTGCGACCGGCGGTGCCATCGGTGCCTGGGCATCTGTCGACAAACGGGTTGGACTTCTGCCAGCGGACGGTATAGGCACAGGCTCGACCTCTGGTACTGATGGTAGCCTTCCGGGGTCGCGCTGCTCGAATTTTCGAACAGCTGTTGTATTTCTCGTATATAGCTGGCCCGACGGTCCCTTCACGGTGACAGCATTACCGTTTCTCCCCATCTGGAAAGGTGTGCTGGAAAATTCAGTAGTAAGTTTGTTGTTCTGAGGTTGTTGCACAAGTACGGTATCTCCGACGGCCAAGTTGTTCTCGCGGACATGTCTGCGCAGGTCAGCGTAGAGTTTTGCCTTTGCTTTATTTTCAGCATCCTTGTCGCGAACATGCTGGTCATCGGGTCTCCGGGAGCACAATGATGGTAGTTTATCTCGAATTTCCCGATTAAACATGAGGAATGCCGGACTAACGCCAGTAGTTGCGTGAGGGGTCGAGCGGTACGATAGTAGGAAGTTATTTAGTGCTTGCGTAATGCTCATGCCTTGAGCATGGGCAATCTTGAGCTGTTTCATCAACGTCTTATTTTGTCTCTCGACCTCTCCGTTAGCTTGGGGATGTCGGGGGGTCGTCTCTACAAGCCGTATGCCGTTATTGATGCAATACGTGCGGAATTCTTCGGACATGAAACCCTGAGCGCGATCCACCCGGAGACTCTCAGGAAGTCCAAAGCGGGCAAATACTCCGGAGAGTATTTCGATGGTCTTCTGGGACTTCGTAGACTTGGTAAGAATGGCCTCAAAAAATCTACTGTAATAGTCGATGATTACTAGGATGTACGTACCATCTGGCAGCGGACCCAGGTGATCCAATGCGACATCTTTCCACCGCCCGTCCGGTAACTGCGTAGAAGTTAGTGGTTCAGGTGGTTCAAGAGAACTTACAAGTTGGCACCCCTGGCAGAAGCGGCACAGCTTTTCCACGTCTTTATCCATTCCTGGCCACCAAACTTTACCTCGCAGGCGCTGTTTGGTCCTTGTCATCCCGTTGTGGCCTTCATGTGCTAGTTGAAGTGTTTGTTGACGTAAACTGGCCGGTATCAGTATCCGAGTACCTCGAAGAATAATGTTGTCAAAGACACAAAGTTCTTGCTTGATGATCTCGTAGGTTTTTAGCTCGGTAGGCCAAAATTTACTCAAAATGGCTTTTCGTAGACTTGTCATATCTGGGTCAGTCGCCGACTCCCTCTGAATGTCTTCCAATGCCATTGCGCGCGGAACTGCCTGCGCCGTTACCCATTTCACGTAGAGGTCCTCGCAACCCGTGGCTTTTGGTGTTTCGGCCTTGACCAAACGTGATAGTGAGTCTGCTATGTTAGACTTTCCTGGCTGGTATTCTACTACGTAGTCGAAACATTGCATCCGCATTACCCATCGTTCGAGTCTTGCGCATGGTTTGGATCGATTAGAAAAGATGTACTGGAGCGGCTTATGGTCAGTAACCAAAGTGAACGGCGGTCCTCCAGTGAGATAAAATTTAAAGCGCTCGCATCCCCAAACGAGTCCAAGGGCCTCTCTCTCGGTTTGGCTATAACGCATTTCAACATCAGTTAATGCCCTACTGGCATACTCAATAACGCGATATTTTCCGTCTTGCAGTTGTGCGAGTACAGCACCTAACGCGTATGGACTAGCGTCAGTGATAACAAACGTAGGTGCACTGGGTCGGAAGTAAGCCAATACCGGTGGTTTTAAAAGCAAGGCAATCAGCTTCTCGAACGCCTCTTGTTGTTCGTCTCCCCAGGAGAATGTAGATTGGTTGTTTTTCAACAGAGTACGCAATGGGTATGTTATCTGCGAATAGTTCGGAATGAAGCGACTACTATAGCCAATGAGGCCCAACAGGCTGGCGACTTCCTCTTTGTTCGCTGGCGGTCTGAAATCTAGGACAGCCTTAACCCTACTTGTTAGAGGCTTTACCCCGGTTGCCGAAAATAGATGACCACGAAATTTGACTTCAGCCGCACCTACTACACACTTCTGCCAATTCAATGTGATATTCTTATCTCTCAGAATACGAAGAAGTCTAGTGAGCCGTTCGTCATGTTCTTTTCTAACTTTCCCCCATACAAAGAAATCGTCAAGATAGTTCGCTACTCCATCGCAGTGGGCAATTAACTGCTCTATGATCTTCTGGAAGTTTTCTGGAGCGCAATTCATCCCAAAAAACATGCGGGTATATCTATAAAGACCCTTATGGGTGGCAAAGGTAGTAATATCCTTCGACTCATCGTCTAGTTCGATCTGGAAGAACGCTTCATTCATATCGAGAACCGAAAATACTGACGCCCCCTCTAGTCGGCTGGCTAGTTCTTCGATCGTTGGGATAGGGTGGATTTCCCTCACGATAGCCTGGTTCGGGGCCCTGGCATCCACGCAAGGTCTCCAACCCCCTGATTGCTTGTTACTCAACAGCAATGGCGAAACCCATTTGCTTGGTTGGTTCACTTTTTCGACTATGCCTTTATGTTCCATTTCCTTCCACTTAACCTCTAACTCTTTCTGTAGGTGAAGTGGGATTCTCCTAGCACTCTGTACCACTGGTTTAACATCCGGCCTGATGTGTAATTTAAGTCTAAAATCCTTGAGTTTTCCCATTCCTGTAAATACGTTAGGAAAATCTTTCCGAATTTTAGCTTTCAGGATCTTACATCCCTTTTCCGTTTTCCGTAGATCGGTAACCACCGATGACAGCTGATACCCTAACATTAGTACTTTCAATGCCCTAGCGGACTCTTTACCGAGCAGTGGTATACCCTCACAGTCCGCGACATGAAACACAGCCTGCGTAGAAACACCATCTATCTCAGCCTTTGTCTCGATTCGGCCTAGGGTACAGATGGGTTTGCTACCCCCGTATGGATGAATCGCTCGCGACTCACGGATCGTCTTTCCCTTGATGTTGCGATCTTTACAATACTCCCATGTTGCTCGATCAATGACATTTATAGACGCTCCACTATCTATCATAAAAATGATACTCACACCTCCCACGTCTACAGTAACATCATCGCCGCTACGGCCGTCGTGCCCAATGCTAAAGGCATATTTGTCAGGAGTACTCACCCCAGATGACTCGGAATCAGTTGTATCAGTGTCACTGTCATCAGTAGCCTCTATCTGTCTAACGTGATGTTTCCCCTTCCGCCAGTGCTGGGAATTTTTCCCGGACTTCGGCTTTCCGACGCTGGGGTTACTGGAACTCGAGTCGAACTCACTCTGGCATCTGATTGCAAAGTGACCCATCTTCCCACATTTAAGGCACTTTTTGTCCCTAGCAGGACAGGACTTAGACTTACTATAGTGCTCTTTAGATCCGCATCTAAAACAGGCCCCCTTTTTCGAATGACTAATCCTAGCTATGGTATGATCAGGCTCTAGGCCTAGGCCTACATTCTTATCTTTCAACTCCATGGCGCGCGCCTGGCTTTCGGAATTCTCCAACGACCTGGCTAGGTCCTTCGCCTTGTCGTGTGTGAGCGAATCTCCTACTTTTAGAAGTTCCCGTCGTAGCTCACTGAACTGAGTATGCTCAATGAGCATGTCCACAATCTCCCGTTGCAATTTACTATGCCAGCCTTCAGCCTTGTGAGAAATTGCAACGAACTTTCCCCTTCCTTTGGCCTAGTCTGACGAAACTTAAATCTTTCGAAGGTATAGCTGCATTTAGGTACAAAATACTTGAGTAGTGCTTCGCAGCATACCTTGTATTCATTGACAGCATTTTCCCCAACCGCGGTGCCCATCGACGCTTCAGGCAGCGTGAACCATATATCTTGGACCTCCTCGCCTGCTGCATGCAGTAGCAAAGCTTTCTTCCTTGGGATAGCTGTCACGTCCTTGGCCGATAGGAAGATTTCGAAGGCGCGGAACCACCGCGTCCATCTTTGGGCCACCGTTAGGGTTGCCACCTTTATCGTATGGTAATCTGGGACAATATTCCCCCAAAATGAGGCCGTGCGGACGAGCTGAGATCTGGGGCCAAGCCCCAGCCGCCGGAGGCCATTGACGGCGAAATTTTTTTCGAGACTTAATTTTAGAGGTCTAAAACGAGTTTTAAGGCGAATTTGTATTCTAAATACGGTGAAATATACAGCTTAGTTATGGATTAAATTAGATTATTTGATGATTGTTTATAGCATTTTATAGAAGGCCTTTTAAAAACGTAATGTAAAATTAAAAACAGTGAAATTAATGTAAAAATTAATAACGAAATGTAAATATGTAATGTATAGTAAGAGATACGTTATTACAAAACAGATGAAACTAAAATAATTGCAAAAAAGACGAACTAATACATAGAAATGAAACAAAATTTGTTCATAATATTATATCAACGACTATATATGTATACGTAGAATAATAGGACACCAGTATTTATTTACGTCAACGTTACACTTTGATTTTGTTCAGAAATTGTTTGCACACAAAATCACAAATATATTCTTACCTACCACTTTCTAGAGAGCCTATGCGGAAGTGCTGGCTGTGGGAGTAGGTGCCTCAGTGCTTCGTTTTTTCCATATGTATTTAGAGTTGCGCGATTTTTTATGATTTTGAATGGGAAGTTGGCCTTCGAATTTGACGGTAAACAAGCAGCTACAAACGATACATTTCGCAGTAAAATCATCCATGTTTTAAAATCTTCAATTTCTAGCCACTCTTTCTTAAAGCTACAGTACTTTTTTTTCTTCCTTGGCGGGGTTGTTGGCAAATCCCTTGTTTCGGTGTCAGACTCAGAATTCATCCTGCACGAACAGGATAACACAACACTGTAGGCCTACACTTTGCCACTTTGTCTTGAGAGTGTGTTTGCGTTGAAACTATGACTGAACTGAGGAAAAGGTCAGACTAAACCAGTGGGGGCGGGGGGGGGTCAGTGGTCAATCACCCTTTCCCGTCACCCACCCACCCCAATCCAGTTGGCCTGCCAAACCCCGCTACGTAGTTACATAATAGTATAAAGGATAAACGGGGGAATGAGTGGAGGTTTTATTGGTTGTATATAGAAACTGACATATTTCGATAATAGCCCCACCCGACCCAACCCCCGACGGGATCCACGTTGCCTACCCGCTGATTCTAGACAATGCAGTGCGCATACTTCTGTTTTTAAAGTTCGAGCGCAGAAGAATGACAACAGGATGTTCTTGAGGTCCATGCAGGCTCATTGTTAAAAATTTCCCTGTAAATCGTTTTATAGCCTTGTTCCCTTCAAACTATCCAATTCTTCCCTTGTTCAAACTACACTGGGTTGACACGATGAGTGCAGCTGCTTTACCTCAAAAACATTTCCCCCCAAATTCGTCGTTTCTTTTGTTTCTACACGTGTTGTTGAGTTCGTCATTCTTATAATTTTTAGGCGTTTTATTATATTTGTAGTTTGCTAATTTTTATAAAATTTTTATAAAGTTTAATACAATTTTCCTCAAAACCGGGATTTTTGTCGTCCCGGGAGCGTGAAGTCGGGACACGGGACATTCCCTTCAAAAACGGGACTGTCCCGATCATTCCGGGACGGGTGGTAACCCTAGCCACCGTGCCCTCATCCCCCTTGACGACGAACTTTCCCGGCCCACTTTCGGCCATCACGGCAGGATTTCAATACCGAAATGGTTACACAGTAGTATTCCTGATGTATATTATTAAATATATAGTTAATATATACTACATTAATGATGTATATTCACGTTCACCTCGTCGCCAATATTACAATTTGGGTGACAGGAGGGAGGAACCAGGCACGACCGACAACGCCCACTGCTGGAGATCAACTGCCTTTATTCTTCTAGTTCTTACCAACGTTACAGCAAATAAATACACTACATGTTCGGTGAGCCCCACACTTCTGGTCTGCGATGCTACACAATCCATAGTGTTGTCGTTAGTTGACAGAATACCGGGAAACTGTTCTTTGCATTAAATTACAAACCAGTACAATACATAATTTCAATGAGTCTCTCGGGCACCTGTACAAGTGTTCTGAAAACAGTACTGTACCAGTCAAACCGGTACCTTGGGTCACCTTAGGCCATGGCCAATGAAACCATTTACGACTTGCACATGTATCCTATAGGTAAGTTGACCCTATTTTGAAGGTAACAAACCGGGACAAACTTTAGTCCGCACACACAGGGGTCTGGGGCGAAGCCCTAGCCGCCGGAGGCGAATTTTTTTTAAGGTATAAATTCGTCAAAATGCCCAAAAAACAGCTTCCTGACATGATTTATGAAGATAATTTTAATGTGATATATGGGTTCGGCAGAGTAGAGAATTCATGCAAGGGCAAGTCAAGTGCAGGCAATCATTATCAAATAAAATGAATGCATTTTATTGAAAAATTAAAATGTATTTAATTTTTATAATGTGAATCCTTGAAATTTTAATAGACGTTGTCTTTACATTGAAAGAATACATGCATGTAGGTAAATGCAATTCCATGATTATTGTTTGAAGTACATTTTGATTTCTGATTAGTGATTATTTTAAACAAAACAAAGACAAATGATTAAAATTTAATGAATAGGCCTAATATGTTACTGAGATAATTGTGGAAATTGGAAAATTCCAAAAGTGGAAGATTCCAATTCCAATGTTTATTGTCTGATACATTTATTTAACTTTACAGAAAACTGGGACATTTCTTACCTCAAATTACAAACTGGTACAAATACGTCATTTTCACGAGTCTCTCGAGACACCGGTACAAGTGTTTGGAAAACGGTACTGTACCGGTCAAACTGGTACATCTGGTCACCTTACCTATAGGCCTACCTCATGTGCTTCTTATTACTACGACTCAACATTACGATGTTGTGTGAGCCCGGCATAATAAGGAATTGTACATCCAATACTATTGTGAAGATATAGCCAAGGCATAGGGGACTTTAAAAAGCATCAACATATAGTAATCCCTCTAGGGCTAGGCCTAGAATTACTTGCCAGTTGGCATGGGTTTAAGACCTAGGCTGTCTACCATTTATGCCTAGGGCTACAATTAGGCCTAAGTAATTCAATTTTAGAGTTAGGAGCACAGAATATTGTAGCTATTTGTGGTCAGGGAACGCCTCACCAGTTACCTTAACCAATTTTGTTTACAGACTTTCAGCTAATTGCAGGATAAATGGAGATTCTCTGCCAGTGGGTAACGTGACCAGACATACCGGTGTTCCAAGAGACTCCAATGAAATGGTGTAGGCTATTTGTACCGGTTTGTAATTTGAGGAAAAAAGTGTCCCGGTATTCTGTCAACTAACGACAACACTCCTGTTGATTGCAACGGCGTTTGGTGTATGGATGTCAATACATGGAATTTTTCGTACCTGGGTACCCAGTTCTGGTACCCGAGTAGCAATATTGAGATAATTTTTAGCAAAATTTGTCGGGTAATCAAATTTCAACATTGCTTTACACAACGTGCACTTCACTGACATTTATTTGAGTTTAGTCAAATCTGCCCAAACAAAGCTCTTAGATATAGGAATTAACTTTAAAATGAAAATAAGGAAAAATACAAAGGTGCGTAATATGCAAGGACTAAAACGCGAGGTACGATCGTTCAAACTACTCTCATTTCAGACATACGCGTACTAGATATACGGAAAATTATGTTGATTTTTTAACAGAGGAAAGGACGAGTAATAGTGGCTATACGGCTAATGGAAAGCTGGAACCATACCCGTGCACACGGGGCAGGTAACGGGTACCTGTTGACATCCCTATTTTGGTGGTAGAGCAAAGGGGGAGGGGGTGCAGTAGCCGGTCTGTTCTCAGCCGCATGAGTTGGCGTCGACTCACTAGCCCACAGACAGCTGGCGAAATACGACAGGACATAACATGTCTACAAAAATGTACACAAAAAACCCATATTCAATTAATACTTTCATATACGAAAGCTGTTTTCTGGGAATTTCACGCACATCTAAATCGAAAGTTATCACCTGGGACTCTGCCCCATACCCCGTGCCAGTTAGTGTGAGTTTGTGTCCTCACACTTTGGTTGTCCTGGTTTGGAATCTGACACCATTGACAGACACCATTCCAGATTGTATTCTGGTATTGGTAAATGTTGCAGTGTATAATTTTTAGTACCGTAATAAGTGTATTGACTATTATCCTACTGCATTTTTGTATTGCATATGTTTATGTTATCTTCCAAACCTAATGCAGGCTCAGGTAGCCAACTTTGTAATCTATGTATTCATGTATAAGTTTGTATTCTTGTATATTGCTTTGTATTCATGTATTCTTAGTTTGTATTCTTGTTTCGCATACAAGAATTCGTAATGTCTGTAAGTAAATGACCTAGGGGGAAAGGTGTAATAAGTGACAGTTAATTATTGTGACTACTGTCAGTGTCGACAGTTGTTGAATTAGAGTAGGTCTCAGTTTAGTAGGCAGTGGTCTGGTCACGGAGGCAACACTAGCGCCAGATTGGCGAAGGTGCCGCGGACGTGCGATGAACAGACACACACAAATGGCGGCCTGTCGAAGTAAGTTGTCTCTAAGATTGTGTTGTCAGTTATTACAATACTGAATGTATTACTATGCCAGTAAACATATATAATAACACATAAACGAAGTATACTCTTCACGCCCACTCCTGATGTGAATCATTACATGGTGGCAAGCGGTAAGCGGAAGAAGAAAGAAGAACCAAGAAAAATAAACACGAGGTAGGCTAGGCCTAAGCTGCAGACTCTGGAAAAATGGCGCTGAAGTGCAAGGAGCCGGCAGAACTCAGCCTAAACGGGAATGTCCACGAAAATTGGACTCGTTTTCGACAAAAGTTCGACATTTACATGCGGGCGTCGAAGAGATACAACGATACGGAGGAAGATAAAGTGGCCGTGTTTCTCAATTTCATTGGAGATAAGGCTCTGGAACTCTACAACACCTTCGAAATGAGGGACGCCGACAAGAAGGATTTGGTAAAAAGGGAGGACGGTAGTACTCTTAGGAGAAATAGACGGGATTTAAGGAAAACTTTACAGGATGAGATGTTTATAAGACCAGGATCCAACAGTGAGATGTTCAGGGAAGAGATCTGTGAGTCGGATGTGTGTTCCCCTGAAACTGTGATCGATCCTGATCCTGATGTAGGCCTAGCTGAGGATTCTGGAATACCAGACACTCTGAAAATGATTACATCACCTATAGGTAGGCCAGTACGTAACAGAAAAGTACCAGCCAAGTTTAAGGACTATGTTTAGAATGTATTTAAATGGATAGATTGTATTCTGGTATTGGTAAATGTTGCAGTATATAATTTTTAGAAATAAGTGTATTGACTATTATCCTACTGTATTTTTGTATTGCATATGTTTATGTTATCTTCCAAACCTAATGCAGGCTCAGGTAGCCAACTTTGTAATCTATGTATTCATGTATTAGTTTGTATTCTTGTATTGCTTTGTATTCATGTATTCTTAGTTTGTATTCTTGTTTCGCATACAAGAATTCGTAATGTCTGTAAGTAAATGACCTGGGGGGAAAGGTGTAATAAGTGACAGTTAATTATTGTGACTACTGTCAGTGTCGACAGTTGTTGAATTAGAGTAGGTCTAAGTTTAGTAGGCAGTGGTCTGGTCACGGAGGCAACACTAGCGCCAGATTGGCGAAGGTGCCGCGGACGTGCGATGAACATCTGGACACACACAAATGGCGGCCTGTCGAAGTAAGTCGTCTCTAAGATTGTGTTGTCAGTTATTACAATACTGAATGTATTACTATGCCAATAAACATATACGTATAATAACACATAAACGAAGTATACTCTTCACGCCTACTCCTGATGTGAATCATTACAATATGGTCACCTTACCACTGGGCGTATGCAACGCCACCGCAGAAGCAGATCTAGGCTAGGGCTAGACGAATCAAGTATTGAAAAAAAAACAATTTTGTGAAGACCTCATGGAATAGTAGTCTGCCTATGACTGGTAGGCCTAGGCCTACTTGAGCCACGATTTTGCCAAGGGTAAAAAGAGGGTATGAGTAGGCTAATGGTCGATGCACAATAGCCCGGGAAGGAGCTCCGGTAACGGTAACGGGAAAGTTCGCTATATTTTAACATTGCCCGGTAACGTTAACGCTAACGGGAAGCTCCTTTCCGGGCTATTGTGCACCGACCATTAGGCCTACTCGGAGACAAACTAGGCCTAGGCCTGGGCTCAAAGTTTTCACTTAGGCCTAATTCAGACAAAGCGCCTAGAAGCTAGGCCTAGCCTGGTCTAGCCTCTAGGCGGCCTCGGTCACGAATTGGCTTGGGTTGGGTGTAAATAGGCTAGGCCCCAAACACGTAGGCCCTAGGGTAAGCTTAGCTAGGCCTTGGACTTTGAAGACCACATCACTTGCAAGACATTCGTGTTCAAAATAAAGTCTACGAATATACCATGTGTCCTTTAGGCCACGCTAGGCCTCCCTAGGCTAAGCCTAACGTATGTTTAGCCTCGTTGTCATAGGCTAGGCCTATCAGTCATGGCCAAGGCCTAGGCTGTAGGATAGGCTTAGGCCTACCTGGAGACGGCCTAAGCCTAGGCTTATTGCTAATACTCCAAACCACCAACCTTTAAGTATTCTATGTAACGACCATTACTACTCATTTTCCAACATTTTCTTAAACCATGCAACACGACTGCACGTGTACGGCGAGAAAATAGAGCGGTTTCAACATCTTTCAGTTAGATTCGAATTCGGCATCTCCAACCAAATACCAAGGATGATGATTAGCCAAATACCGCGTGCGTGCTTTTAGCTCCAAGTCAAGTATTTCCAGCTCCCTCCCAAAACCAAACAAACGAACAGCAGATGTGCTGCCACCTATCATGAGTCTCCTGAACTACCAGCACTTACCAAACGTAAACCTTACAAATTATGTATGAACCACTATTACAATAGACATTGAGCGTCATACGAAACTAGCCACAAAATGATGCATTATAACACTACCCCCCAAAAACAATTTCCACATAACCTTTGATTTTGAGGCAACCAATACAAATTCAAACTTCTCATACAGAAAAATAATGTATTCGTTGTACATGAGAATGAGTTTTGGAGCTCGTCCTCCTGCTCCTAAACGAGAAGTGAACATTCAGAGAATGACCTACGTTATTATAGGCCTCGACAACTAAAATGCGCATCTAAACTACCCACCCCCATGTTTGTACACTTCATACTTTTTATACAAAAAAATAATGTATAATCGTTGTACCTGAGAAGCGTTTTTGGAGCTCGTCCTCCAGCGCGTAAACGAGAAGTGAACATTCTTAGATATACATTTATTATTATAGATAACTAAATTGCGCAACTACATAAGCCACCCCCATGTTTGTACACTTCATACTTTTTTTACAAAAAAAATAAAACCTAAACCAAAAACCAGTAAATTCCCCCTAAATATGATTGGAGAAGCGAACATTGCAAGTTTTCAGTTCACAAATAATAAAACAATTATTCACATTATAAAAACATACCCTCAATGATGCACACTTCATACGTTTTATACAGAAAAATAATGTATTCGTTGTACCTGAGAAGTAGTTTTGGAGCTCGTCCTCCTGCTCCAAAACGAGAAGTGAACATTCAGAAATTGACCTACGTTATTATAGACAACTAAATTGTGCATCTAAACTACCCACCCTTATGTTTTCACACATCATACTTTTTATACAAAAAAATAATGTATAATCGTTGTACCTGAGAAGCGTTTTTGGAGCTCGTCCTCCAGCGCGTAAACGAGAAGTGAACCTGTACATTTATTATTATAGATAACTAAATTGCGCAACTAAACTAGCCACCCCTATGTTTGTACACTTCATAATTTTTTTGCAAAAAAATAAAACCTAAACCAAATTCCAGTAATTTCCACCTAAATATGATTAAAGAAGCGAACATTGCAAGTTTTCAGTTCACGAAAAATAAACCATTATTCCACATCATACAAACATACCTTCAATGACGCATACTTCATACTTTTTCCACAGCAAAATAATGTATTCGATGTACCTGAGAAGTAGTTTTGGAGCTCGTCCTCCTGCTCCTAAACGAGAAGTGAACATTCAAAGATTGACCTACGTTATTATAGACAACTAAATTGCGCATCTAAACTACCCATCCTCATGTTTGTACACATCATACTTTTCATATAGACAAATAATGTATTCGTTGTACCTGAGAAGTAGTTTTGGAGCTCGTCCTCCTGCTCCTAAACGAGAAGTGAACATTCAGAGATTGACATACATTATTATAATCAACCTTATTGTGCATCTAAACTACCCACCTCCATGTTTGTACACATCATACTTTTTATACAGAAAAATAATGTATTCGTTGTACATGAGAAGTAGTTTTGGAGCTCGTCCTCCTGCTCCTAAACGAGAAGTGAACATTCAAAGATTGACCTACGTTATTACAGACAACTAAAATAAGCATCTTAACTACCCACCCTCATGTTTGTACACTTCATACTTTTAATACAGAAAAAAAATGTATAATCCTTGTAACTGAGAAGCATTTTTGGAGCTCGTTTTCCTGCTCGTTAACGAGAAGTGAACATTCAGAGATTGACATACGTAATTAAAAACAACTAAATTGTGCATCTATACAACCTACCCCTATGTTTGTACACTTCATACTTTTTATACAGAAAAATAATGTATTCGTTGTACCTGAGAAGAAGTTTTGGAGCTCGTCCTCCTGCTCCTAAACGAGAAGTGAACATTCAAAGATTGACCTACGTTATTACAGACAACTAAAATAAGCATCTTAACTACCCACCCTCATGTTTGTACACTTCATACTTTTAATACAGAAAAAAAATGTATAATCCTAGTAACTGAGAAGCATTTTTGGAGCTCGTCCTCCTGCTCGTTAACGAGAAGTGAACATTCAGAGATTGACATACGTAATTAAAAACAACTAAATTGTGCATCTATACAACCTACCCCTATGTTTGTACACTTCATACTTTTTATACAGAATAATAATGAATTCGTTGTACCTGAGAAGTAGTTTTTGAGCTCGTCCTCCTGCTCCTAAACGAGAACTGAACATTCAGAGATTGACATATATAATTATAGTCAACTAAATTGTGCATCCTCCCTACCACCATTCATGTTTGTACACATCATAATTTTTATACAAAAAAATAATGTATAATCGTTGTACCTGAGAAGTGTTTTTGGAGCTCGTCCTCCTGCTTCTAAACGAGAAGTGAACATTCAGAGATTGACCAACGTTTTTATAGACAACTGAATTGCGCATCTATATTATCTACCCCTATGTTTGTATACTTCATACTTTTTATACAGAAAAATAATGTATTCGTTGTACCTGAGAAGTAGTTTTAGAGCTCGTCCTCCTGCTCCTAAACGAGAAGTGAAAATTCAGAGATTGACATACGTTATTATAGTCAACTAAAGTGCGCATCTAAACACCCACCCCTATGTTTGTACACTTCATACTTTTTATACAGAAAAATAATGTATTCGTTGTACCTGAGAAGTAGTTTTGGAGCTCGTCCTCCTGCTCCTTAACGAGAAGTGAACATTCAGAGATTTTATTTTAGACAACTTAACCTTGCATCTATACTACCCACTACCATGTTTGTACACTTCATACGTTTTATACAGAAAAATAATGTATTCGTTGTACCTGAGAAATCGTTTTGGAGCTCGTCTTCCTGCTCCTAAACGAGAAGTGAACATTCAGAGAATGACCTACGTTATTATAGACAACTAAAATACGCATCTAAACTTCCCAACCTCATGTTTGTACACTTCATACTTTTTATACAAAAAAATAATGTATAATCGTTGTACCTGAGAAGCGTTTTTGGAGCTCGTCCTCCAGCGCGTGAACGAGAAGTGAACATTCTTAGATTTACATTTATTATTATAGATAATTTAATTGCGCAACTAAACTAGCAACCCCCATGTTTGTACACTTCATACTTTTTTTGCAAAAAAATTAAACCAAATTCCAGTAATGTCCACCTAAATATGATTAAAGAAGCAAACATTGCAAGTTTTCAGTTCACGAATTATAAAACAATTATTCCACATCATACAAACATACCTTCAATGACGCACACTTCATACTTTTTACACAGCAAAATAATGTATTTGTTGTACCTGAGAAGTAGTTTTGGAGCTCGTCCTCCTGCTCCTAAACGAGAAGTGATCATTCAGAGATTGACCTTCGTTATTATAGACAACTAAATTGCGCATCTAAACTACCCATCCCCATGTTTGTACACATTATACTTTTCATATAGAAAAATAATGTATTCGTTGTACTTGAGAAGTAGTTTTGAGCTCGTCCTCCTGCTCCTAAACGAGAAGTGATCATACAGAGATTGACCTTCGTTATTATAGACCACTAAATTGCGCATCTAAACTACCCATCCCCATGTTTGTACACATTATACTTTTCATATAGAAAAATAATGTATTCGTTGTACCTGAGAAGTAGTTTTGAGCTCGTCCTCCTGCTCCTAAACGAGAAGTGAACATTAAGGTCCAAATGCATATACCTTCCTCAGCTCTTCCTTTCCTCAGATCTGAGATAAGGAAGACCTGAGTCGTGAGAGCCCCATGCAAGGACGCAAACACCTCCTCAGCTCTTCCTTACCTCGACCTCACATCGTCATCACCTTTGGTCATCACGCTGAGGTGGGCTCGAGTCTTCCTCCGCCCGACCTCAGCCAAAACTTAGCCAATCACAGCGCTCCAAAATCATAACAACTCACAGCTGTGCTTGTTTCAATTTCAATGGCGGCGCTCACGGCAAATGTGTTGGGATGGCGTGACTTTTCACAGAGATTAGCAGTATATCTTTACGAAAAGGCCGTACCAGAGGGAACGAGAAGATATTTAAGAGATATGAGAACCTACTGGAAGATTTCATTATGGCGCATTCAATATATTTTACCGTTTTGCGATGAAACTGTGGCGAAGGAGGCCCGGACTTCGCTCATAGGACAATCGAGATTTACAGGTTTCGAATTAAACCATTTTTTAAATGAATTTAATATTTTACGTAAGCAGAAGATTTCAGGTGCGTTGTAAATATATTTGTCTACTAACTGGATATAACCTACATCCAGGTCTAGCCCTATCCTACGGCCCTCAGGCCTTGCCAAAGGTTGCTGTGTAGGCTATGTAAAATATACGGTCCTAGGCCTAGCCCTAGCCTAGACATCATCGACTAGGTAGGTCTACCTAGGCCTATCCTATTTCAAATGGACATCGTTATAGTGGTTGTGGTCCTAGGCCTGGGCACAAGATTGAAGACTGAAGTTATGTCTCCTAGGCCTAGGTAGAGCCTACCCCAGCGTGGCCTGGCCAGTAGGCCTAGGCCTAGTTTGCACTCAACTCATGTTGATTGCCACATTCCTCAGAGAACTTTAGGCCTAGCCTAGACATACGGGCTATGACTAGTAAAATAATGATGCAACGGATCACTTATCCAACTTTAGGCTTATGTGAATAGAGTAGGCTTGGTACAGAAAACTGCCAAGGTTGTTATGTAGGGCCTATAAGCCGAGAGGATTGCAGGACAGTTCTTGAATTCAGCTTTGATACCAAATTTGTATTAATCATTCCACAGTAAAAATGTAGGTTGGTCTAGGCCTAAAACAACATTCAATTTTATGCCTGAAGTGGGGAGAATTTAGGCCTAGGCATAAACATAATATTCAGCACCCACAACAACATTGCTACCTATATTATTAGTACAATGAATTTGTTGTGCAAGTAACAGCAAGTTTAGGCCTACTATTGACTAGTGTACTGTGAGCAATTGGACACCCAGCACAATGGTAAGCCAAAACCTCACAACTTGCAGATGTATATTCCTATACTACCTAGAGCTAAACCCACTGTAATAGGCCTACAATATGTTTATTTCCACATGCCTATTTTAATGTTGCTTGTACATGTAGGCCTACATGTAGGCCTACCTGATATTGTATAAAATTCTGACTCAATAAAATTTTAAATCATAAATTATTTAAAACTTGTCTATCTAATTTTTACAATTCCTACTATCTGAAAGCATTTTCAACTCAGTTCAAAGAATATACCAGTAAAATAACTTTGGTTGCCCTAATAACAAATTTATTTCAGCTCCCAACAACGTGTGAAAGTCATTAATGAACACACAATACTAGTAAGTTGAGAAAATAATTATGACTTCTGCAATGAAAATGTGGTTTGTGTAAAAATATAAAAACAAATTCCGAAGTAATGTCTTCTTTTTATTTAATGCCCACATTTGGCTGTTATGTCATCATGCTATGTAATGTATGTGGATGTGGATGTATTTTAATAGCCCTATGCCAATCACCTATAGCATTGGGGGGGGGGGGGGGGGGGGGGGGGGTTTACCAACGGTGGTCTGCTAAAAAAAGTAAATCCTCAAACTATACTTGCAATCATTGTAAAAATATTATACCTATTGTGAACCAATAATTGCATTAGGCTTAAAAATTCCACCACGATTCATGCTTCAACCAAACTTGTAATTGCTAAAAAAAAAGGAAATATTAATTTATTTTGTGAAGAATTCATATAAAGCTACCTATATGGTTACCCTTGATAGGCTGTCAATTTTCCTACAGTCTTCGTTCATCAATTGAGAATAATTATTTTAATTTCATTGCTTATCACTAATCAGTGTTAATAATTTGTATTTATTATTTATTAAACATTATTCTAGATTTTCCAATATTCATATACTTTAATTATTTTAATATTTTAATGCTGCTACTAATAAATAAA